>CM052451.1:13524152-13702026 GCA_028533085.1 Varecia variegata
ATTGTTAATTCTTAATAAAAAATTACTATATATAACTTAGTGCAATTATACATTTATAAAGCCCTTTTTCTTCCTCCTCAAAAAAATATATATATATCTGCTGAATCACTTTGTCCTTCCAGCAGCTTTGCTTCTGATTTCTTTCTAGCCCTTATGTTGGTGCTAGGGATATTTGCCCCAAACACGGATCCCAGCAATTTTGAGTTTTTTTTCTCAAATTATTTCATGTTTCCCCAGTGCCCATAAAGTCTGATCTCCTCACTGTGACATTCAGTCCTCCCCACAATCTGGTCTCTGACTTTCTAACTTTATGTGCCTCTAATAATACTTTATTGCTTCCACCCCGCTACCTGCCTCCCTCTCAATAACAAACACTCAGCAAATATTTATTGAGCATCTATTATATGCCTCAAACTTTGCTAAGTGCTGGGTTAATGTGGTGAATAAAAGAGTATATCCACAGGTCTTGTGTAGTTTTCAATTCAGTGAGTAAGGGAGACAATAACATAATTAAAAAGCAAAGCAATTCATACATTTAAGTTGTGATAAGTGTCATAAAACAACAGGTACAGTGACAGGGAGTCACAGGGAGAAGGCATTTCCCTGGGGATTAAAGAGAACTTCCCTTAGAAGGTTGCAAGGTGGAGCATAGACAGAAGTCCCTGAATAGGACATGTTTGCAAAGTGGGCCATGGAAGGGAACGTATTCACAGGTTAGGAGAGTGTGATGTAGACATCTTTGGGGGGGGGGGGGACGTTATTCAGCCTATCACGGTCACTAACTAGAAAACCGACCATTGGATTTGACAGTGGAATTGGAATGAGAAAATAAACTTTTGCAAGAAGATGGTTTGGAATTGGTTGAGGAGTGAATGAGGAACAAAGAAATATAGAGATAATCCTTTAGAGAAGTTCTGCTTTGACAGGTGGTAGCTTGAGGATTTGGGATGGAGGTAGCAGAGCACGAGCACACGCCAAGACTGATCTAGGAGTGAGGGAGAGATTGATTCTGCAGGAGAATTGGAAGTTGAGCTTACTCAACAAGTAGAAGAGCATTGACAAGCAGCTGAGAGCTCATCTGAAGTCTGAAATCATGAATTTGGAATGAAAGAAGTATTAATAATAAAACTTTCTGCAGTTGTGCTCAGGCATGGAGAACGCTGAAGGCTGAGTTTATCTGAGAAGCTATGGCGGATAAAGGAATTCATGGCACTTGTAAAAAGTGATTAGAATGGTGGAATATGGACTTGAACCTGGGCAAGAAGGGAGGCATTTATGAGGCTATTGATGGATAGTGAGAAAGCAGGAGGATCAATGAAGTGGAGACCATGATGAGATTGAAGGACTTTTCTAGTAGGGACACTTGAACAAACCTACTAGAAGGAAATGGGATGACCCAAGAGCTTGATGTTGGCCTTCAAGATTTTAGAGGTGGTGTAATGGTCCATGTTGCAACTACTACAGTGGGTGATTGACATTGAGAGAAAGAAAAGAGAATTTGAGATAAGGAGGAGAAGAACTTGAGATGCCAGAGAATTGAAATGGCCTTTCCTGGGAACATTGAAGTTACAAAGAGTGATGACAAAATCTGGGGTGTAGAGGAAGACAGGGAACCAGGAACTAAAGTCTTCAGTGAGTGAAAAGAAGTGTCAGAGAGATGACAGGAACAACGGAGATGATGTACCCGAGTCACACAAACCTTCAAGGGCAATGTTTCTGCAGGAAAAGGGGGACACTGTGTCTGGGGGTGACAGAGGGACAAAAGGACACTCACATGGTTACGTGGAGTGTGTGAAAAAAACAGCCTTTGATGGTCATGGGAGAAGTGTCTTCAGGAAACCACCACATTTTCAGAGTGGAGGCAAAGAATGTTACAAGGGGAGGTTGTGAGATGGGAAAGTTTTAGAAGTGGAGGAAGGACTTGGCCAAATTGGGGCTATACAGAGAGGCATGGCAGTGGGCACCAAGGTGACAGTGGGTGATGGGATGCTGGGACCTCATGAGCGATTGAGGCAAAGGGAGATTTGCACGTGGGATGGGCATGATGTCTTCTTAAAGGAGGATTGGCTCTGGTGGTCTGGGACCACCGTCCTGCCCTTGTCACCCAGGGTAGCAGATCCCCTCAGACACTCTGCATGAATGTGTTCCTGCTGCATCTGTGTCCTTGTAGTACTCCAACATTCTAGATTTTTCCACTTCTGAACTTTAGCTCCAGCACTCTCCACATGAGGTGCCCTTACCTGCTCGTGCCATATATTTTAGTCCCATCCGTCTTTAGTGCCCGACACGAGTGCCACCCTTTCTGCAACGTCCTGCAAGAGCCTCCCAATCAGAAGCAACTTCTCCTGCTTCTGAATTTATGTAAGCAGAACCGGGACATGGAATTTGAGATGGAATGTTTTCAAACAATGTTTTCCCTTCTCGGCAGAAAACTTTGTTCCTGGGCATTCTTGGGGGAGGGAGATGTAGGAGGGAGGGAGGCCCCTGTGGTTCTAAGGAAACAAGGGGGACACCTTAGCTCAGAGCGTTCAGATGCCTGGGGTCATCTGGCCGGGCCCATGGGAGCCTGTTCTTAGAAAGTTCTAGAATGAAGGGAACAGGAGTGAAGACTGTATAGACCACAACCCAGATTCAAAGCCTGACTTTAGTCCACTCCTGGGTGGTAACATCACCCACCGGTCCCAGACCACCTCTCCTGCCCAGTGGCTGGTGACACAGTGTCTTGCCATAGCTGCAGCTGCCAGCTCTGTTGATTTCCATGATCCCCAGCAAGGAACCTTGTGCCTATGGGGCTGATGCTCGATATGTTTGTTAAGTTAATAAAACATCTTCTGAGTACGTAGGATAGACATTACCCCCTGTACTTTAGTCCTGGAGATTCTGAAGTGGAACAAGGTCAAGGTGATTTCCTTACACTTAGACAGTAACTGACAGGGGAAGCAAGAATCCAGGCTCCTCGTGCACTGGCATCTTTGCTATTTGTTTTAGCTCAGCTCCACGGCTCCCCTGAAGAACAGAATGAGAGTCTGTCACCAAGGAGACACCTTGCAGAAAAGAAAGCTGAGATTTTGTGACTCCGTACGAACATTTTCCCTTTGCAGAGAGCTCGCATAAACAAAAGGCCACTTAAAAATACTCTCCTGGTGTAAACATTACAATAACAGCAGCGTAAAAACTGCAGTGAGTATGTGCACAACCTGGAGATAATATGCACAAAGCAAAGTAGTTGTAGAGTGAGGTTAGGATTATGAGTAATTCCCCCCTGACTTTCTGCAAAAATTAATTCACTATTTTTATATTATATTTTCAATAGGAATGCTTAAGAAAATCCTCAACTTTGTAATAAGGCACCTTGTTATGTAAAGGTATTATAATAATGCTATAATAATAGCATTCATTTAATTGATGTTAAAAAGATAAAAAGTATTTTCTTGTTTCTGCCCCTGGAATGCAGGAAGGATGTTCATTAGGACAAGGCAGCAGTAGAGGCCCTTGCAAGGCTGGGGACATTCCAGTTGGGATGCAGAAGGACCTCGGTATTAGTTGGGGACTCTAGGGTTGAAAGGCCACAGCAGCAGGTGCCTTTTGTCAAAATGCAATAAGTAGAAAGCTGAAGGGATGACTAAGGAGCGAGCTGGGGAGAATGGGAGGGAGGTGAAGTTGCCTGGGATATTAGCTTCACATCACCATCTTCCAATGTGACTCACTGCCGGTCTCTTCCTGCCCAGCTCTCATCAGTTGTCACCTTGACACCTCCCGCTGGTGGTTCCTGAGTGAGTTCTGACTACAGTGGATGAAGTCTCAGGACACTCCAATCCATCAGCTATATGGGCTCAAGTTAGACTGGCTGCCATAGTCCCGAAGGTTCGGGGGCCCAAGGTATCCTCATGTGTCCTAAGTCAGAGCCTGCCCCTGAGTCCTGCGGGTAGGAGAAGCTTAGTAAAAGTTAAGCCTGACCAAATTAATTTCTGCTCTTAGAAGTCAGGTTAGTGGTTTCCTTTTGGGTGGATGGATAGTAACTAGAAGGAAGAAAGAATGCATTTCTGGAGAGGTAGTAATGTTCTCTTCCTTGACCTGGGTGTTACCTGGGGGTGTTCAGTTTGTGCAGATTCATTAAGCTCTTGTACACTTATGATATGGGAATTTTTTTGTATGCTTGTTATAATTCAACAAAAAGTTAAAAGGAAGGAAGAAATGAAGGAAAGGAGGGAGGAAAGAAGGAAAGAAGAAATGGAAATCTGGTGATAAAACTAGATTGAGGAGCTTGAGTCTGATTCAGTAGGCAATTGGGTGCCAGTCTAGGTTGCTTGGTTGGGTATGACATGAAATTAGCACTATTATAGGAAGATGAATTTCACCAAGGAGAACAGTTTAAATGGGATGAGACTGAAGCCAGGAAAGTGAGGGAAGAGTTACAGTGACCTAAATCTGAATGATGAAGGCTCACACTATATTGGGAGGACAGGGGTGATACTTAAAAGGGTAGTGGGGCCACTCTCTGCACAAGAAGGCAGTTTTAAGGCAAACTATTACATAAATGAAGCAATATTCAGCACATGCTGTAGGCTATTTTACGTAAGCTAGTATGTAATATCACGTTACATACTCGCCTTGCTTTAATTGTAATAATAATTCTTGCCACTATGAGTTGGACTGATACGTGCTCAGTTCCAAATCTGAGCATCACAGCTCTGGGCCTACCCAGGCTCTGTTCTCCTACATATCCCATTTTTCTGGAATCACAGAGTGAGGGTATCTGGGTGACTCTAACACAGACCAACTGATTGGCAGCACGAGTCTTCGCTTTGTTTTGTTTTGATTTGGTTTTTAATTCATCACGATAATGTTAGCATCAAATGCTTGGCCTGCCAGATAAAACTAAACTTTTTAGGACCCGTTCAAAAGATTAATTGAACGGCTGAATGTTTGCCATTGAAGAGGTTATTGCTTTCTGTGGCACAGAATGGAGATTTTAAATCCCGGATCGGACAGATTGATGCGCATCCTTCTGAAAAACAATATGGAAAACGTATTGGCACAGGGTCCTTAGTAGAATTTGGATTTATGCAAAACTTTCATTTTCCACAAGGCAAAATTAACAAACTCAGAATGACACAAATTTGTTGAAATGTAATGCAAACTAAACATTTTAGTGCATCTTCCCACGTTTCGACAGAATGTTGATATTTAAATTCATATTAGGCACCTCATTTCATTTCTGCATGATAATCCAATGGGCAGAAAAAGATGAATCTCTGACACACTGACTTTTTTTCAACTCCCGGGAGGAAAACAAAGGTTCACAGTCAGAGATGAGGGAGGAGTTCATCCGGTTCGTTACTTTACATAAATCTGTAATTATGCACATAAGTGATTTGTATGTACAGCGCTAACTGTATTAGTATTATTAAGCTTTGCTCTGATGCCAGTCATTGAAACATAATCTAATTTTATTAAGTTCCCCAGAGCCTCGGAGCATGTTAGTTACAAGCCGGTCCTCTGCTCATTAGCATTGACCTTTATAGTTTGTTTATTTGGAAATTTTTGGTTTTTTGGCCTCCTGCCCCCAAGTTAACACGCCTTTGTTTCATAATCTATACTGTCATTGTGCCCTCTTGACCCAGCAGAGAGGCAGATGAATGGAAGTATTGATGCCAGCTTTACAGCTTCTGCACACAGGCAATGGGCCTGAATTCCTACTACTTGGCTCTGATTTCTTTGGAAACAAGGGAGACAGGAGAAAGAGAAGAATTGAACAGGTAGACAAGGCTTTCATGGAGTCATGATTGAGCACTGTTATGTGCAATGTGATTAAACAGTCAGGGCACATAGTAAGTCCAATGTAAATATCATTTATTATTATCATTGTTCTTGTCTCTTGGTATTTCTCAGCATCTCTACTTCAGTCTTGTGCTCCATCTTGAGGCTTTGTCCAAAGTGCTATATCCCCAACTCTAACTTCCATCCATCTGAGCAGCCAGATTCCTTCTACTCTCTTCCAGAATAATAAGAAGAGTCAGACAAAATGATCAGCAAGATGGGTGGAGCTAGGTGAAGACATACCAAAGAGGAAAACACTTCAGCCTGCAAGAAGACCAAGCTGCAACACGTTCCAAATTTATAAAACCTGAATGGCATATAAGATGAACATGGGTAGTCCCTAAATCTACAAGTATTCAGATGAGAAATGGACTCTGAAGTTTAATGTTTAAGAGTTTAAGACAAACAAAATGAGTTTTTTACTTCACATAGTAGGTCATAAACTTACAAAATTCATTCCCAACGGTCATGTAGGAAATATAATTAAGTTATAAAAAGGTCAAAGGTATTTAACAATCACCCTCACAATAGCTACTATGAAATTATATTATGCAAACTACCTGACAACTTGGGAAATGATTATATTAATAATTTTAAAAGAAAACAAGCAGAATTAAATGTGTATCCCAATTATAGTAATGTATAAATATGGAAGCTTGGGACAAAAGATAAAGGAATTTATGTAAATAAATTGTGGTTGGATTTGGGGCAGTTTTTGTTTTCTTTATTCAAAGAGTTATTTAATATCATTGTGCTTTAAATTAGTGTTTTTCTGTTTTATCTTTTTCTATTCTTTTGCTTCAACATTTTGGCGTTTTTATTTTTTAGGTGTGTCTCATAAATAGTATATAGCTGGAAATTTTTTTCTCCAATGTGACCATCTCCCTCTCTCTTTGGTTTACTTTTAATTTGTAAGATGATAACATTTATATTCACTGTGCTTATTGGTATGTTTAGACTTGTTTATGCCATCTTAATTTATTATTGTGGTTTACCCTACTTTTTCTATGCCTCTTTTACCCCTTTCCCTGCCTTTAAAAAAAAATTAATAAGATTTTTATTCATCTGTTTTTCTTATCCTTTGTTATTTTTTTCCTTCTGGTTTGGAAGGTTAATATTGTATTACTATTTTTCTATGGTTTTCCTTAAAATTTGAATAAACAAAGCCCAAGTGTAATCAATATCTTAATTTTCTTCCGAAAGTACAAGAACCTTGGCATCCGTTATTCCACAATGAGACATCATAGTTTTTATTATAAACTACATGTTTTCTAATGTATTTGTTTACCATTCCTTCCTGTATCTCAGCTTGTCCTTCCGGAATAATTTTCCTTTATCTTGAAATGCATCCTTTAGAAATTTCTTTAGCAAAAGTCTGCTGGTGGTAACTTCCCCAGCCTTTGTCTAAAATGGTTCATTCTTGAGACAGTTCTTCTGGGTTTTCATTCAGCTGTTGATGATATTATTTCACAGTATCTGGCTTTTTTTTTATTGTGCTGAGATGTTTTCTGTGTTTGATTGCCATACCTCTGTGGGTGGTCTACCTTTTCCCTTTGGCTGCTTTTAAGATTTTCTCTTTGCTTATGATATTTTGCAGTTTCACTATGGTGTATCTAGGTGTACTTTTATTTTTATTTATCCTTTTTGGTAAGTTTTCCATATGTACATGTCTCTCATCAGAAACCTATTTTTTTCTTCAATTATCCCCTCTCCTCCATCCTTTCTATTCAATACCTCTGAGACTCTGATTACACATACGGTGAGACTTACCATTCTATCCTCCATATTCCTTCATCTTTTCTCCCAATTTTCTATGTCTAGGCTCTATTAACATGCTTATGAGTTCTGAGTCATTTCTTCCTAGCTGTGTGGTTTTGGGTGAGTTACTCTACTTTTTTTGGTCTCAGTTTATTAAAATGGGAATAAAATATAGTGTCTTCTTCATATGGTTATTATGAGGAACAAGTAAATCAATACATGTAATACACAGAGAACCATACTCATCATAAATGCCAGCTATTATTATTATTATTTTCTTGTTGCATAAACCTAGATGAAACGTAGATGCAGCTGATTACTAGGTAACAAAATTATAAAATCTAAATTCCCTGGTTCCAGCAGAGTAGAAGCCTAACTGCCTAAACAAGCTTGAATCCTATTTTTGAATAATTTCAACATTCACTTGCTAGCATCTCTGTTCGTGTATTGTGCTTTCCTTAGAATAGTTTAAGTTGATATTAACAGAATTTCAGGATTAAAGTTAATAGAATATCTGGGGTTCTGCAAATGTCTTTTCAAAAAGATAGATGGGCAAATCTTTCTGATTGCACTGTTTCCTCCAGTTTTGGATTCAAATTGTGACTCCTACTTAGCCAAGGAATGACATACATTCTCATCATGAATCCAGTACATTTCATTAGTTTACCAGAAGAATTAAAAATAAAATCATTTTCACCAGTTGATGGTCTTTATTTCTGTTTATAACACATAGTGAATAAATGTGAAAGACATGTCAAAGTGGAAGCCATTCTTTTTCCAAAAGAATCACAAATTGCTGAGGGTTTGGGTGCTGGCTCTTTCTAACTTTCATGTTTCCTGCTCTGTCCAATATGGTAGCCAACAGCTATATGTGGCCATGGAGCACTTGCTTACTGCAAATTGAGATATTCTATAAGTGTAAATATCTGCTGGATTCCAATTCTTTATATGAAAGAAAGAATAGTGTAGAATGTCTTTATTAATTTTTATATTGATTAGATATTTGGATGTTGATATGGATATATTAGTTCGAATAAAATATATTATTAAAATTAATTTTACCTGTTTCTTTTTACTTTTTAAGATGTGGCTATTAGAAATAATGTATTGTAAATGACAAATGTGGCTCACATTGTATTTCTATTGGACAGCACCGGTCCACACAGCGTCAGTAAATCCTTTCTGACACAGCCCTTACGACTCCCAAGTATGAGAGAGTCATCAGTCTCCTTCGTTGAGTGGGTACAGGGACCAAGAAAATGGCATTTTCAGTTTCTAAAATGAACAGCTCTGCAGTTCCAACTTAAAAATTGGTGCAGAGCCAAACTGATGATCTTACTTCACTTTGACTACATTTGCTATGTGTGTGGACAAGGTGTTAGTTATCTCAACACCCAAATAAGGTTTTTCAGAATTTGCTCATATTTTTAATCTCACTTAACGTGTACTGGAGGCAGAGGGCTCAGTGAGCAGAGAGAGGAGAACAGAGAGGGCGGAAAGACAGGGAAGCCTCACTCATTTAAATTCACTGGAAAATTAAAATTGTTTTAATCATGAGATTATCTGGGGGTACTTAAACAGACGATAACATATAATTTAGGTAAAGGTCAACGATAGAGGGAAAAGATTCCCTGGGGTGATTATTTGGATACTCACGTACTCAGCATGATCCACCAAATCCCCCAGTAATTACAGAATCCTTCTCTTGGGACTGTTTCTAACAGGGATCTATGCATTTGACTACACATTGAGTTCACCTCTCACAAGGGGACACTGTCAGTCAGAGGGGCCCACAGAGGTAGTGTCCTCCCGTTGGGCGCTGCTGTCTCTTGCTCAAGCTCTGCTGTGAAGTCCTGGCTCACAACCCATTAGCCACAATTCCAAAAAAGCTCTGAAAAACAAAAGGTTTTTCAGAATTCATTTGGAGGCATGAACTGACGTGAGGCTGTCTGTCGTCAGTCTTTCTTTATCCTACTTAGTGGGATATTCAAGCACTAAGTGACAGACACGTGGGTGTGTTTGGTTATGAGCACCCTGGGGGTGTCACATCATATACAACATATTTGAAATAGGTTACCTTCACTACATAAAATCGTAGCAATTAGATTTACCTTTTCTAAACTTACAAAGCAGAAAAGGAGATGTGGAATCTTTTTAGTATAACTATAAAGAGAAAAAGAACCCCATAAGTTATGAGATGAGGGTAATATGTGTGAAGATGTATTCTTGTTAAGATTATAAATTATTTTGAGAAACTATGCAACGTTCTAATTTATTTATTTATTTATTTTTACTTTTTAGAGATGGGCTCTTGCTCTGTCACCAGACTGGAGTGCAGTGGCACAATCATAGCTCACTGCAGCCTTGAACTCCTGGGCTCAAAAGTGACACTTTTGCCTCAGCCTCCCGAGTGGCTGGGATTACAGTCGTGAGCCACCATACCTGGCTCTAATTTATCGAGAGAGCTTGATTGTCCTCAAATTTCCTATTAATAACTATGGTTTTAATTCATTTTCATGAAAGATTTCAAAAATTTGGGAAGGAATTGGTAACTAAAAATGTAATGAAGTCTGATTTACCTTACCCAGGAAGTTAAAAAAAAAAAAATCCTACACTGTTTTTTTTAACACTTCTAATTATCTGGCTTTGGTGAAAGCAGTTATGGTTTCTTTCTTGGAAACCTTTCCTTAGTAACTATTCATATACCCGTCCATATGGACGCTGCATATTTGTTCCTGCTCACTGCCCTTTGGACCTAAATTTCATTTTGCACAAAGACAGAACATGAGAAAACTAATCAAGATGTTGTACACTTTTCTTGTCTCTTAAAAAAAAAAAAATCTTTCCATTTCTTTCTCTCTGGAAGTGGGTTGAATGTGTAACTCTCTATATAGTTAACAATATGCTGTAATTATATTCAAATATCTGTCAAATTACTACTAGTTTGCTTCTGAGCACTACTGCTCTAGCATAAATTCAGAACCCTGGTACAGTCAGCCTACAGAACACAAGCCATAATGTACCTTTCAGATCTTGTGCGCCACACAGAATTTCTAAATGACAGTCTATGTGGGACCTTCTCATCGCTTCTACCTGCGTGGGATCATCTGAGTCATGACTTGAATATTCAGACTAGGTGGTCCAATGCTCAGGACCTCTTTAAAATCCCAGGGCCCCCAAAGAAGTTGACCACTGAAACTACTTCTCCACTTACAGAAGGCCGCATTCCATTGCTGTGTTGAGAGCCACCTTTGTGTTCCTTTGCTGAAAGTTCCTCTATATTATGACAGCTTTGTCGCATTTTCCCCTTTGACCTTCCACCTGGAGCCTGAATCATTCCACTGCTTCCCTTCTCGATGGTTCTTACTCCAGCAGTAGGTCGGAGAGTGACTTCAAGATTAGGCTTATGAGACATTCCCTCCCAAGACGATGCCAGCTATACCATAAGATGTGTTTCTGGGTAATGAACTTTTAATTGGCTGATAATTTTCAAAAATTCTGTCTTTTTGCCATTAAACTCGATTCTCCTATCATTGTGTTCTTCTTTTGGAAATGAATTCAGACCAGGTCTGGTTTAATGGGGTCACTAACCTAAACCTTCCCAGATGACCAGAGAAAAGGCACTCCATGCATAAATAGATTGTCTGCTCACTATGAGCAAATATGAGACCCATGTGCTTTTTGTTATTGCATATTTTTGGCTTTGGTTTTGTTTCCTTCTTTTTGTTAGCTAGTTTCATTTCTGCCTGAGTTTTACAAGGACACATGACAAAAGTCCTGCCCTGACTCAGGCACTCTTCAAACTGGCCTATCTGTACCTTCTTTGTGGGTTTTCATGAGCCCCAACAGCATTGTGTTCACTCAGCTTGAACAATTGCATTTTCAAAACTTGAGCGTGTCAGCCATTGCCCGGACAATGCAGTGACCCAGGAACTCAGCCCAGCTGTGCTTGTCTGCGAGGGTCACTCAGTCTGGCTGCAAGAATTCTCCAGTGTTTCCTTCTCAACCAAAATCTACGGTACAGTCTGCATTATGCATTTGTTTATCTTCTGGATCGCAAAGTTGCCTCTAAAGCTTCAGATAATAATTTCTGGAGGACATATTTTCATTTTGCAGTGTTTAATTGGGATATGATTCATACAACATAAAGCTCACCATTTTCACATGGTTTTTAGCATATTCGATAGTTTCTAGAACATTCCCACTGTTGTGCAATCGTCACCACTATGCAATTCCAGAACATTTCCATCATTCCAAAAAGAACCTCCATACCTATTAGCAGTCACTTGCCAATATCCCCTTCCCCCATCCCCTGGAAACCACTAATCTACTTTCTCTCTATGCGAATTTGTCTATTCTGGATGTTTCCTACAAACAGAATCATACAATATGTGGTCTTTTATGTCTTGCTTTTTTTTCCCACTTAGAATAATGTTTTCATGGTTCACCTGTGCTATAGCATGAATTGGTACTTCATTCCTTAACACGGCTGAATAATAATATTCCACTTATGGATGTATCGCATTTTGTTTATCCATTCATCCATTGAGTTATTTCCACTTTTTGACTATTTGAATTAATGCTGCTAGGAACACTTGTGTGCAAGTTTTTGTGTGAACCTACATCTTCAATTCTCTTGGGGTATATACCCGGAAGTGGACTTGCTGAATCACGTGGTAACTCTTTGTTTAATTTTTGAGCAAATGCCAAATTGTTTTCCATAGTATTACCATTTTACAATCCCTGCAGAAGTGTGCAAGGGCTTCAACTCCTTTACAGCCTCACTTGTTATTTCTCTCTCTTTTTAATCATAGCCGTCCTAGTGGGTGTGAAGTGATTGACATCTTACTGCAGTTTCGATTTGCATTTCCCTAATGACTAATGGTGCTGAGAATCTTTTTATGTGCTTATTGGCCATTTGTATATCTTTTTTGGAGAAATGTCTATTCAAATCCTTCATCCATTTCTAAATTGGGTTTATCTTTTTATGATTGAGTTAAAGAGTTCTTTATATATCCTGGACACTAGACCCTTATCATATGTGTAATTTGCAAATATTTTCTTCCAGTCTGTGCATTGCCATTTCACATCTTGACTGTGTTTTTTGATCCACAAAAGTTTTAAGTTTTGATGAAGCTTAATTCATCTATTTTTTTTTTTTTTTTTTTTGCTTTGGCTTCTTGTGCTTGGAGGTCCCCTTTAAAAAATTAAATCCACGTGGGACCCCAGTATATAAAAATGGACAAAAAGTGAGGTGCTCTAGTGGAAAAAGAAAGGGACAATCCCATATCTCTGACCACAACAGGAACCTCCCCGCAAATCCATCCTTCATGGCACCTTGTGCTGTTAGGAAACCTTTAGGGCTCATCTCTAAATGTCAGCTTTTCACTCACCACCTTTCTTGGTGCTCTGCAAGAAACATGATTTGCTCTGGTCTCTCGCAGGATCACAAAAGAAAATAAAGAGAATGAACGTGGAAAAGTATTTTGTAAGCTTAAAGGGTCAGAAAATGGAAAGCAGAAGTCACAGAGACTCAGAGTAAAAAGAGAATATTAAAGATTATCTAGTCCCACGACGTAATATATAAACGTAGTGACTGAGGTCTCATAGAGCAATTTTCAAGGTGCTGTCTCTCGGAGACCCCTGGGGACCCTTGAGACCCAGGAGTCTATGAGGTCAAAACCATTTTCATAATAGTTCTATGACAGCATGTGCTGTTTTGCACTCTCACTCCATCACAAGCGTTCTGTAGAATTTTCTATGACATCATTGTTTTAACAACTAATGGAATGTGTGCTTGTGTATTCTTATGTTTTAACTTTCTCAGATTTAATCTATGATATATCTGTATCTTTATCTACACCATCTAGTTAGCTAGCTCTCACATCAACAAAATCCCAAAGCTTTTAGGGGTCCTCAACAATTTCTTTTAGGTGATATAGTTATTTTTAAATTTTTATTCTGTCTTTATGAGATTTTTTAAAAAATTTAAATTTGTATAGATTTAGAGGGTACAAGTGCAGTTTTGTTACGTGGATATAGTGCATAGTGGTGAAGTTTGGGCTTTTAGTGTAACCATTACCCACATTGTGCCCATTAAGTAATTTTTTATCACACATCTCCCCACCCCCCACCCTTCCGCATCTCCAGTGTGTATTATTCCACTCTCTATGCCCATGTATGTGCATTATTTAGCCCCCACTTATAAGCGAGAACATGTGATATTTGTCTTTCTGTTTCTGATTGATGTCACTTAGGGTGATGGCCTTGGGTTCTATCCATGTTGCTGCAAAAGACATGATTTCATTTTTTAGGGCTCAGTAGTATTCCATGGTATATACACCATATTTTCTTTATCCACTCCTCCATCAGTGTACACCTAGGTTGATTCCATATCTTGCTATTGTGAAAAGTGCTGCAATAAACACCTGAGTAGAAAGTTTTTGGTCTCAGGACCTCTTTACACTCTTAAAAATTATTGTGAAACGTTTGAGAGTGCTGGTCCAAAGAGATTAAATAAAATAACTACATATATTTTCTGTGACATGTTGTATTTCCACTATTCTTGGAAAAAAAAACAAAAGATTTCTTTGAAGTCTGGGGTCCACAGCTGCATACTTGTTTAAAACCATTAACTTGCATGTGTAATCATTGGACAATTTGATACTTACTGTATTCATGTTATACCTCAATTTAAAAGTAATTGTAGACCTTGGACATTTGAAAAAAAAAAAAGAATGCTGGTGGGAAAATGAATTAGAAAATAAATAGTTCTGCATAATTCCCAGGTAATTGTCCAGGTCAATATTTTCATAAAAGCAGGAGTGATTTTAAAAACCCAGATTTTACCTCCCTACTCATTATTATCTCGTTCCTAGGGACTCTTTACCTTAGAAATTCCCTCTCAGGACCTAAAGGAGGAACTATCTCAAGGCTGATGGGAGTGTTCTCAAAAATGAAATTCTGTCGGTGCACTGATAAATCAAACAGGTTGCTATTTAAAGAGATGAAAGTAGATACATAAAGAAGGGACCCACAATAAGGAACAAATGCATATGGTGAAATTACATTTTTGGATTTAGCCAGCTTGCTCTAGTCTCCCCCTTCCCCAACCCTATGTGGACATCGTGGCACAGACCAATACTTGTCCTGGGAGGGTAGTGGGCTTCCACTGTAGGATCCATTTATCCTCCACACAGCAGCTGGAAAGAATTTTAAAAATATTGATCTTTCCAGAGGCATCTCGTTGCACATAGAATGAAATCAAAACTCCTTCCTCTGGTTTACAAAGTCTCTGTAATCTGGCCCCTCTCTACCTCTGGAGACTGAGAAGGCCATTGTTACGGTGATGGCATCTGGCAAGGACCTTCTGGCTGTGTCATTATATGGCAGAAGGCATCACATGGTGGCAGGGCAAGGAGACGGTGAGAGAGAGACAAAAGGGGGCCAAACCCATCCTTTTATAAAGAACCTACTCCCATGATAATGAACCCACTGTCACAATAACTGCATGAATCCACTCATGAGGGCAGAACCTAATCATAATCACCTCTTGAAGTCCCACCTCTTAATACTGTTAGGACAATTAAATTTTCTACATGAGTTTGAGAGGGAACAAACATTCAAACCATAGCAGCAGGTTTTCATGTCTACATAAGTTTTCAACTCATTTGGATAAATAGCAAGGAGCATGATTGCTGGATCATAAGATAAAAAAAAAACTGCCAAACTATCTTGCAAAGTGGCTGTACCATTTCATGTTCCCACCAGCAACGAATGAGAGTTCCTGTGGCTTCACATCCTCACCAGCATTTGGTGTTGTCCGTGTTTCGGATTTTAATCATTCTAATAGGTGTACAGTTGTTTTTTTTTTGAGACAGAGTCTTGCTCTGTTGCCCGGGCTAGAGTGAGTGCCGTGGCATCAGCCTAGCTCACAGCAACCTCAAACTCCTGGGCTCAAGCAATCCTTCTGCCTCAGCCTCCCAAGTAGCTGGGACTACAGGCATGCGCCACCACGCCGGGCTAATTTTTCTATATATATATATTTTTAGCTGTCCATATAATTTCTTTCTATTTTTTTAGTAGAGACGGGGTCTCGCTCTTGCTCAGGCTGGTCTCGAACTCCTGAGCTCAAACAATCCTCCCACCTCGGCCTCCCAGTAGTTGTTTTAATTAGCAATTCCCTGATGACATATTACATTGAGCATCTTTTCATATGTTTTTTGCTGTCTGTGTTTCTTTTTTAATGAGTGGCTATTTAGATCTTTTATCCAGTTTTTACGTGGGTTGTTTGGTTTCTTATTGACTTTTGAGAGTTCTTTGTACATTTGGAACACAAGGCCTTTATCATATATATATTTTACAGAGATTTTCTCCCTGTTTGTGGCTTGTCTTTTCATTCTCTTGTCAGTATCTTTCACAGAGCAGAAGTTTTTAATTTTAATCACCAAATGCAAGGACACTTAGATTTTCTCATATGTTATCATCTAGAAGTTGATAACATATAAGTTTTGAGGTTTATAATAGGCTTATATTTAGGTCTATAATCCATTTTTAGTTAATTTTTGTGAAGGGTATAAGGTCTATGTCTAGATTCATTCTTTTGCATTTCTATGTCTGATTGTTTCAGCACCATTTGTTGAAAAGACTGTACTCTCTTCATTTAATTGCCTATGTTCTTTTGTCAAAGATCAGTTAACTATATTTATGTTGGTCTATTTTTCAGCTCTCCATTCTGTTCTATTGATTTATTTATCTACTCATTTGCCAAAACCACAGTGTCTTGATTAATGTGGCTTTATAGTCTTGAAATTGGGTGGTGTCAATCCATCAGCTTTGTGCTTCTTCTTCAATACTGTATTGGCTATCCTGGTTCTTTTGCCTCTCCGCATAAACTTTACAATTACTTTGTCAATACCCTAAAAATAACTTCCTGGGATTATAATTGGCATTGCATTGAATGTACAGAACACATTGAAAAGAAAGGACATCTTAACAATATTGTATCTTACTATCCAGGAACCTGGGATATCTTTCAATTTATCTAGATCTTTAATTTATTTTCTTAGATTTTGTCATATTACTCATATAGATCTTGCAGGTATTTTGTTAGATTTGATTGCATCTAAGTATTTCCTTTTTGGGGGGCTAATGTAAATGGTGGTGTGTTTTTAATTTCAAGTTCCAGTTGTTCATTGCTAGTATATAGGAAAGCAACCAACTTTTGTATCTTAACCTTGTATTTTGTAATCTTGATATAATTGCTTATTAATTCTAAGAGTTTTTGTTAGTTCTTTGGGATTTTGTCCATATGCTCAGTTAAATTTGAATTTCAGATAAACAACAAAGCTTTTTTTCTCTTCATACAGTATGTCCCCAATATTGCATGAGACATACTAAATACAAAAAACCCACAATTGTCATTTATTTGAAGTTCAAATTTAACTGGGTCCTTTATATTTTTTATTTACTTAATCTGGCAGCTTTATTTATTTCCCATCCCAATAGGCTCATTTCTGCCTCAGAGGGTTTCATCAGTTAGTTCCTCCTCTTCCTGTAATGCTCTTTCTCCCATTTTGCATGGCTGGCTGCTTCTTGTTCTTCAAAAGTCAATTTACAGGCAAACTTCCCCAACCCAGTCCAAAGCAGCCTTCAGCCCTTCTCTACCACGTCTGCCTGTGTGAGTGCTCTGTGTAGCAGTCGTCACTTCACAGTTTACTGACTGATTGGTCACTTGTTTGACTGTGTGCCCCTCCCCCCACCAGCCCATCCCCCTAAAATGCAATTTCTTGATGGGCCCTGTGCCCTCTGTACCTTAGAACAGTGCCTGGCACATGGTAGATGCTCAGTAAGTATTTGCTCAATCGACAATGGAATGAAATATTTAAGCCACAAAGCTGAGTCATCCTTTAACCCCTCCTCTTTTCCCTTTGTGTTTATATCTAATTAATCACCAAATGGTGCCCCCACATCCCACCAAAGAAATCTTAAACCCATCCTCTTCTGCTCAGGTTTGTAGCGTCAGTCCTCGCATGATCGGGGAGGAACTTCTCCCACACTTTAGCATCCTGAACTGAGTGGTGACATTCACACTCCCACACATGAGATCCTAAATGTGTCTGTCCTCTCAGTTAGACCAAGCTCCACAAAGTAGGGACTGTATCTAAGTGCTGCTGTAGCCACTGTGAGTCCAGCACAGAGACTGACACATAGTAAATGTCCACTAAGTGTTATTATTATTTTTGAACAGTGACAATAAACCTACTTTATTTCAGTGAAAGACGTGTACTGTTATAATAAGAATTAGAAAGAAATGGAATCTTACCACTGACAAAAACACTATAGATATATTTTGAGATCCTGCATTTCCTAGCAAACTCAGTTATCTAAAATGAGTAGTTCTCAAATGTTTTGGTTTCGGGACCCCTTAACACTCTTAAAAATTATTGAGGACTCCAAAGAGCTTTTGTTTATGTAGATTATAACTACCAATATTTACTGCATTAAAAATTAAAACTGAGAAATTTTTTAAATGTTAGTTAATTTAAAAATTACAATAATAAACCCATTACATGCTAACATAGATAACATATTTCATAAAGAATAACTGTATTTTACAAAAAAAGGAATGAGAAGACTGGCATTGTTTTACACGTTTGCAAATTTCTTTAGTGTTTGGCTTAACAGAGGATAGTTGAATTCTAATATCACCTTCTGCGTTCAATTTGTTATGTACAACACATTGTTTTGGTTAAGGTCTATTTTTAAAAATCAAGCCTCACACACATATGAATAGCCTTTTTAGATAATTGTTGATATTCTTTGATTTGGCACTGAAGCTGAACAAGTGATACTTTCTGAGAGGTTAGCTGCAATGTGAAATCTGAAATCCTATCAGTAAACTTTTTCTACTCTTTCACAGCAAACTCCATTAGTCCACCTTGCACTTTGAATGGGTCTTTTATCCATGCATGATTTTTTATCATTATTTGTCATTTACAAAATATTTATTCACTGCATTATGAAAATCTTCCAAATGTTGACCCATTTCATTAAATAACATTTAAAAATGTCATTAGTTAACATCACCACTGATCTCATCAGGAAAGTTTATATATATATACATATATGTGCATATATATATATATATTTTTTTTTTTTTTTTGAGACAGAGTCTGGCTCTGTTGCCCGGGCTAGAGTGAGTGCCGTGGCGTCAGCCTAGCTCACAGCAACCTCAAACTCCTGGGCTTAAGCGATCCTACTGCCTCAGCCTCCCGAGTAGCTGGGACTACAGGCACGTGCCACCATGCCTGGCTAATTTTTTCTCTATATATTTTTAGTTGTCCAGCTAATTTCTTTGTATTTTTAGTAGAGACGGGGTCTCGCTCTTGCTCAGGCTGGTCTCGAATTCCTGACCTTGAGCCATCCTCCGGCCTTGGCCTCCCAGAGTGTTAGGATTACTGGCGTGAGCCATCACGCCCGGCCAAGTTTTTTTATATTAAGAACTATCAAACTCATGGTGGTGGATACTAGTTTTCTAAAATGCTAATTTTCACTTAAAACCTCAAATATCATTATTGGCAACAAATGGTGTCCATTGTTGCTCTCCATGCACTTAATGAAATCTGTTTCTCTTCGACTTCAATTACAGAAAAGCCTCGGCAACATTGTCTTTCTCTCCTATCCTTCCTGTCTTTCCCACTCAATGTGATTTTTAGAGTATTGAGGTGATCGCTGAATAATAACTGTTTGGGTTCATAATACTCCTGAGGGCAAAAGTGCTTCCAACGTGGGTACTAGAATAGAGGTAGTGTGTGGACTTTGTGACCAGATACATCTGAATTCAAAGTCTAGATCCAGATGTGGATTAAGAGGCTTAGATTTGAGAGATCTCGGGACTCATGGAATTGGGGTCAGGCTTTCATCCTCTCTGAGGTCACTGCCATATTAGAAAGGGGGAAATAAAAACGATGTCTATCTCACGAAAGTCATTCTGAAGACAAGCAAGAGAATGGACTTGAGAGTTTTTACACTCTAAAGCAGAGTTACACTCGAGCCAGCAGATGTGCTTAGTTTTTGTGTCTGCTGTTGTCCCGTGCAATGCGTTAACATTTTTTACTTGCTCATTAACCTTTTTAAAAGGGAGATTTCATTCAAACACCTGGATTTCTAGCTTCTCTTGGCAGGCCTGGACGTCGCTGGACCTGCTCCCTGTTTTCATTACTCTGGAATTTTCCTTGTGATAGTGTGAAGAGGAAAGCGAAGCGTCTTTTAGATTTATGTCTCCATCAAAAGTTAGAAAATGAAAACTAAACTGAGAGGATCACATGGCTCAGGATAAACCGGAGGAAGTGTATTTCTTCACAGAAGCTAAGAATATTCTTACATGTTTAGTATTCAAATAAAGTCTATCTGTGTTCAAAGCATATGTCCTAAGATGCCTTTATAGAACTAAGTCATCCTGAATCACTGTGAACCTTGCTCTTACATGTGATACGATGCGAGCTACTATTATGTCAGCATCCACTCAGCTATTATTTATTTCTCTTCCTCTCTTCCGTTTAGCAGTATGTGAATCGCTTTTATGTTCATCAAATTCCTCTATGATCTTGAAGCATTCAATCATCTAATTTTGTAGTATTATCTAATAAGTTCTAAGTGTCTCCAATCGAAGTATGAATTGCTTATTTTTATCTCCCCGTGTTTCTAGCCTTACATTTCAATCCGCATTAACATACTTAACACTTGTAGTGATTTTTTTTAAGTGTTATAAGTGGGACCTCATCAATGAACCCAAGGCAACGTTTCCAAAATGTTGGCAAGCAAAAGATGTAGTCAGTTTCAAGATGCGTGGTGTCACGGAAACACGTGAAAGAGGGACTGAAGCCTTCGTTTTCATCCAGATGTTTTGGCATCACGCAGACAGAGCCTTTAAGGAACCGAATGATGGGTCACAGCTAGCATGTCCACCATCTGCTGTAGGACACCAGTCATGCAAGATTTAAAAATGGACTCGCAGCATAAGATCAATTTTAGAGTCTGGAAGCCAGCCAGTTTGAGTTTTCTCCTGAAAGATATCACTATCGGTTTTTATAGCTTCCTTCAAGGTCATACACTCTAACTCTATTAATGGCATTGATACATGCCCCAGTGCTCAGGCTAGAAACTCAGATTTACCTTCGAGTTACCTTTCTGCTTCACCTTCCTCATTAATTTAGCTACTATGTTTCATAAATTCTACTCTACAATATCTTTGGAATCTGTGTCATTTTCTCTAGCCTCATAGTTGAATATTGTAGTAATTCTCTAACTTTTCTTTTTCCTGCCTTCACCCACCCCCAATGCATTCTTTATGTTGTATATATATTCGTATATTTTGTATGTATATTATATATACATTTTTTTCTCATGGTTTTCTATTGTCCGATGAGGTCCAAAGTTCTCACCATGACACCTTCAGGAGGTGGACCCTTGTCTATTCCTTCAACCCCAACTTCCATCATTTCAAACCCCACCCAGGCCCCTCTCATTCATTCATGAATTTCACAAATATTTCTTGGACACCTATGCTATTCTGAGTGTTATTCTAGGTTCTGGGGATGCAGCAGTGAACAAAAATCCCTATCCTTCTGGAGATTCTGTTCTGAGGATGGGTTGTCAGTTGCAGATAATACCAAAATATGTAGAACATAGAATGTGTTTGATAGTGATATGTGATATGAGCAAAATAAAAGAGAAGAGGACAGGGAGTAAGAGGGGAGATGGACATTTTATGGAAGAGGCACAGGGAGCCTTCCTGAGAAGGATCACTGCACAAAGATTGGAGGGGACGGAGCTGGCGTGTCTGGGGGAGGCCTGAGTTCTCCTGGCCAGTGTGGGTGCAGAGGGGTGGGCAGAGCGGGGAGTGGAGGGGCGGTAGGTGGGATGAGGGAGGGGAAGCACCAGGTCATGCAGGGCCTTGTCGGCCACAGTGAGGACTGTGGCTTTTACTCAGCATAGAATGGGGGTCCCTGGGGGTTCTGAGCTGGAGAATTACATGATCTGTCTTACAGCATAAAAACAGGTCACTCTGCCTGCTATGTGAAAGATGGATTGGAAGTGGGTCAATGCTACTAGAGATGATGGGGACTTGGACCACGGTGGAAGCAGCAGAGCTAGTGAGATGTGTTGGGTTCCGGATCCATTTGGCGGACCCAAAGGGATTTTCTGACACTTCGGATACGGGGTAGAGAAAGGAGTCAATAGTGACTCGTAGGCATTTGGCCTGAACAACTGGAAGACTGCGGTTGCCACGAGAGGAGCTGCTGGGGGCAGGGAATGGGGGAATAAGAAGCTCAATTTGGTGTGCAGTGAGTTTGCAATGCTGCTTAGATCTCCAACTGGAGCTGTTGAATAGGCAGTTTAAGACATGCATCCTCCACACCCAGGAACTGCAGCATTCTTGCCTTTCCCGGGGTGTCTCATTCTTTCATGTCTATATGCCATTTGCACATGATCTTTTTATAGCCTCTTTCTCTTCTTTACTTGCTTAAATGTATTTTCCCCTTGGCCTCTACTTTACCACTTGGCGCAGTGTGTTGTCATTATTGATTTAACTGATTTATTCCTTTACCATACTATCCTGCTACTAATCTTCAACATAATGCCTGATCAAGAAGAGTTCATTGAATAACTGGAACCTATGAGAGCCATAATCTCCTCTGTTCAGTGCTTAGATCTCTTGATATACGTTGCTATTTCTCCTTTCCCATAAAAAGAGCTCTTTGGCACATATTGTTTTAATCAATGTGAATTAAATCCTATTTTTGTTGCTGTGCTTTTTTTCATATTCCCTTGGGCATGCAATTTATCAAGCATGAGTAATACCTGGCCTGCAGTCTCTAATGGCTTCCTTTTATTATTAGATCATGATTGTCTGAATTATTGAGAAAGGAAATACCTAGGAAGACAATGCCCCCAAATTCCTTGAAAATAGTGTTAAAGAGAAAACACGGAAGTATAAAAACATTAATAATGAAATTGCCTTGAGCACCTGAATCCTTATTTACAGAAATTTGGAACCATTTTAAAAGTATATTTTCAGCAGCCAGTTGCTTAGAAATGATGGTTTGGCCTCTGAATAATGAATGCATTTACTGTGTCTCGCTTTAATATTTGACATATTTGAAAAGATACATTAAGGAAAAACTAATTTTAACAAACTAATTCTCTGTTACACCTCTCCTGGGCCTAATTCAGTTAATAGCTATTTTGTCCATTTTTCTAGAGACTGAATAAGCCTTAATATAAATGTATTTCATAGATTTATACAAATCTATATTAATTTAAATAAATCTGTATTAAGGCTTTATATTTTATATGATGTTTCTCTTTCTGCCTACTAAATGAGCCCCTGCTACATGGTGTTTTCTTCTACACAATTTTATTTCACTTAACATATCTTAAGCATGCTTAAAAATAACAGCATGTAGTAATAGCATGCGTACTAACAGGTATCAATACACTTTTTATTAACAACAGCTCTGTAATATACTATTGTATAGATATACCACAATCTAATTAAATAATATCCTACTGTTGGGTATTTATTGTTGAACATTTATGGTTGGAACAAAAATGTTTCAGGAAACAATTTTGTGCATCTAGACACTATGTATACATGCACATATAAATACAGATATATTAGCATTAAGTACCTATATTAGGTGTCCATATGATACTTTTTAATAGGTCATTATAACATAATTCTTGACAGATAATTGACAACTCTGAGAAGCCCAGCAAGATGCACCAGTGTCCACAAACACATGCTGCACAAAATTCAATCAGGACCTAGATTTCTATTATCAAAGCCTCATTAACAAAGTCATCCACATTCATTTTCGAGATTGCTGTCTGGCCAAAAAGCAAGTAGCAGATGTTGACCTTGCAAAGGTTAGCTTAGCAGAGTTGAATTTGGTTTAGAGTCAATCACGGCTTCCACAGCCATTCTGTGGGCCCAGCCATGACTGATGTCACGGTGTCACATTGCATGGGCTGATGCTCTGGCATGACTCACACCTATGCTCTGAAAGACTCCATTGTCACTTTCCTCCTGGGTGGAGTGGGATTTGACTCACTCACTGACTCAGTCCGCCAGCACACCCTCAATCTGCTGCTGGAACTTCCACGTGGGGACATTAACTCCCTCGTGCCTCTCCTGTCTAGCATGTAGGTAAGAGTATAGAGATCCCCAATCCATGATGGTCTTTTGCTTTGCGAGCCCCACTGCAGAATCCAATTCTTGGGGTTCCCCATCATCTTTCCCTCCACCCACAATCCCATCAAAATTTATTCATGTTTGTTACTCATCTCCCTAATGGCACTTTAAATGCGAAGGGCTCATTTAAGAATAATTCATCAAGCATGGTGTGACTGAGCACTTCAGTTAAATTTATGCCCTTAATTATGGATATATAATTTGTTTGCAAATAAATGATGCCAGGGTGAGCACAGTTCAAGTCCAAATCCCTCCTTGCTAGGGAGATGGCATTTTTATGGCGTGGTGGAGCAGGCTGCATACTTTGGTTGGGTTCTTTATCCTCTGTTAAAGCTTCATGTTTTCCTATTTGCTTCCAGAATCATTTCTTTACAGGTTTTGGTTGACACGGTCATGCCTGTTGTAAGAAATATTCCTTACTTCAATTCTTGGTCTTTTAGTTTATTCCTTTGCTTCCTCCTTCCTTTCAAGAGATGCTACTGCTTCTCTCCAAACCATGTGGTGCCAGCATTGGCATTGAATCAATGTCCGTTTCATGTTTTCTAGGTCTTTCTGTCTCTCCAGAGATTTTTCTGGTTCTTTTCGTGGTTGGAGAAGCTATTTCTCTGCCATTCACTAGTAGGTCAAGAAAGACCAGCTCTTTCCCTCTTTAACCCTGTGCTGCACACTCGAGTTGTCCTGAGCTGAGCTTTGGGATGTCAGAAGCTGGAAAGGATGAAATAGACATGCTCCAGTTCAATAGGAGAAGCAGGAGGGAGGCATGTTCATTGCTCATTGTGTCGTCTGGATAGAATGTTGTAACTGGTGGGACTGGGATGAGAAGACTGTGATCTTGTTCCTTGGGATGGTGCTTATTCTGAGCTATGGTTTTTGGTTTTAATTGCCTTTCCCAAATTTTTCCCAAATTCACCAGTGAGAAGCATAATATACCATTGGAAGGAACCATTTTTTTCCCCAAGCTTATTCCTTCATTTTATGCTTTGGAAGTAAAACTGGCCAAGGAGAACCAAGGGCACAGATGTGCTATGTCCCAACACACGGTGACTCTTGCTCTCTCGTGAAGCTCAGTTTAGGGGAAGGAAATCTTAACAGGAGATAGAAGACCTGGACTCCAGCTTTGATTGTGCCATTTGCTAGCTGTGTGGCCTTGGACAGGTGACTTAAACCCTCTTGCCCTCCTCTCTGTTAACAGATGGTCCGAATTGCCTGGAAGGCAGAAGTCTTTTCACAGTCCCTTCTCTTTCCACTATCTATGAACCAAACAGTCAGTTTAGTTAATTTATTATTGCCTTCATTCTAGCAAGAAAAAAAAATGGAAGTTCAAATAAGTGATCACCCAAGCCCCTTGAAGTACAGAAGATACATTTATGGAAAAGCCACTAGAAGTCAAATGATATAAGTCAGACCAGATGGCCCTCCAAACATACAGCAGCTTATATGTTATTTTTTCAGAAAGACCTTCTTGGATGACCCCAGTCGGTTTCACATCACTCTTTTTTAAATCATTGCATAGTGCTATGGTTTGAATGTATTCCCTGAAGTTCATGTGTTATCAACTTAATCTCCAATGCAACAGTGTTGGGAGGTGGGGCCTAATAGATGATTAGGTCAGTCCATGCTCTGCCCTTGCGCATGGATTAATGTCGTTATTGCAGGAGTGGGTTGGTTATCTCAAGAGTAGGTTTGTTATAAAAGTGAGTCTGGCCCCCTCTTGCTCTCTCTCGCTCTCTGGACCTTCCACCTTCCACCATGAGATGACACGGCAAGAAGGCCCTTGACAGATGCCAGCACCTTGATATTGGACTTCCCAGGCTCCAGAACTGTGGGAAATAAGTTTCTTTTTTTTTTAATAAGTTTTCCAGTCTGTGGTATTTTGTTGTGTCACCTAAAACAGACTTGGACATGTAACATTTACCACGAATTGTCATGGTCCTATTTATTAATATTTATTTGTTTTAATCATCATGTGTCTTTTTATCTGTCTCTGGCCATTGGCCTCCTCTGTGCCCTTCCACCCCAATTTAAGTTCCATGACAGCGTGCTCCAGCTTCGGCTATATCCCAGCACCTAGGGTATCTCTTGGCATACAGGAGTTGCTCAATAAATGCTTATGAAATGAATGAATGCTAACTCCATCCTGGGTAGGAGGGAGGACACAGAGCCTTGCCTTGTTAATTCTCCCACACAGCTCACTTCCTCTTGCCCAGGGGGCATTCCTAACATCTGCAGGTTTGGGCCATACGGCATGAAATGATTGTCCCCCATTTTGTCACAAGAACACTGCTGTTCTCATTTTTAAAACCAAATTTAAGTATATTAATAAAATAATGAGACTTTTTTTCCTTATATTCCCTTTAAAGAATTTCCTTCTTCAACAAATTGTTCAAATTTTCCTTTCTAACTTTTTAATTGGTTTATCACTAGTAAAGTAAACATCACACACTAGGTAATTCTTATTTCTCTCTCTCTCTCCCCTTACCCTTGGCCAAGCCTGAGGGTCCCCATGAGGGCCAGTGCTGGAGCAGAGATGCTGGGAAAAGCCATTTAGAGTCCCCCACCCAACTGCAACAGGCTTTTTTTTTTTTGTTTGTTGAATGAATAATAATCATCATGAAAGTGAACTCCTGAGAATAACTATTGGTCTCTAAAAAAAAGTTGATGCTTAAATTCATAGTTTATTAATGTATTATAGTTTTGAGAGCCATTTCTTTCACCAGCTGTAATCAGTCCTTTACTATGGGGAAAAAACAATACTTTTAACTAGGGAAAATCTTACCTTGCTATGAAGTATGGAAGGAAGGAAAGAAGGAGGAAGGAAGGAAGGAAGGAAGGAAGGAAGGAAAGAAGGAAGGAAGGAAGGAAGGAAGGAAGGAAGGAAGGAAGGAAGGAAGGAAATAAGATGGTAGATGGCAGAGGAAGGAATTCAAAGGCTTAGGGAAGCAGACATGCTAGAGTGGGTATACCCCACCCCACTATGGCAGCACAGTCTACAGTGTGAGGCCAAGGTGAAGTGTGATGGAAAATGGTGTGTGGCCCAGGTGTCCTCTTCTGGACCAAGGCACCCATTCCCCCAGCTGCCAGAAGTGTCAGCTGGCAGCTCACAATTGAGTCTCTCCCCAGGAATTGTTTAGCTGCTGCCTAGCCCAAGGTCAAGTTCCCACCCCAGGGACAGCCCACATCCAGTGATTGTCTGTTGCTGGGTACAAAGATTCAGTCCGCTTGCCTCATCCAGGACAACCGAAGGGGTTTTCAGCTCCATGCTCCCTGTAGGGTTAGCTGAGAACTCCACACGACCACATCACAGTTCAACTCCCCGCTGTGCCCAGGCCTGCAGCCTGCACTCCCTTCCCAGGTGTGGTTCCTGAGAGCACTATGGATAAGCAGGTCTCAGGACCTGTTTTGGAAGCCTACCTAAGACAATAAGTATTGTCATCATCCCATGGAGCCTGGCTATGTGCATAGAGTTGTAAGAGTGGTGAAAACAATATTTGTAAGTCTGTCCACTACAGACCTGACAGCTCTGAGAGCGCCATAAACCGTTCCTAATTTCTGTGTGCTTTGAATCAGTTTTCACGATGAATTTAAGAACATCTGACCTTTAATAGCCCCATGCATGCTTACCTTTGCTAATTGAAAGACCGCCTGAAACTAAAAGGAGGCTTTGCACACCAAAGTCCTCTTGCATATCGGAAACAGAGGGAGCTCAACAGATTTCAGGTTTACAAAGGCACGTTCATGCTCGGAAATTCATGGGTTTAGCATTTTCAATTAGGTCATTTCGTATCTTTAGGTTTTAGATTGGAGGACTGAGAACGTGCAGGGATGGTCATGGAACATTAATTGGAAATAATGGAGCTTTCTTGGGTACCTCTGAAACCACTCCAGGAGAGACGGTTGATTTAAAATCCATGCAATGTGCACTGTGCCTGGCAACATTCTGTAATTCGATTATCTGGGACTAAACATGAAGAGTTAAGTAATTTCTTAGCACAGTGCAAAACCAATTCTCATGATGATGTAACCGAGAGGAGAATTAGCGGCCGTGCTTCTATTTTAATCTGAAAGATTTTGGCAACCTTGACTCTAGCTGGGGTAGAAAGGGCTCCATTGAAGTGGAGCAGATATTGCTCCAAGGCCTGCCAGCCAGGCCACAGCTGAGTTGGCACATTGTTTGATGACTTGTCCAGTACTATAGCTGGTGCACAAACAGAGAAAGTGTGATTGTTGTTGCTTTTGATGGAGGTACAGTCACAGTCAGGGCTAATTTAATTTCCTTCATGCTGACAAACTGAACAGAGAAGTCAAAACTTGGGGACAAAGGCAGGTGAGGTCATAGCTTCCAGTGGCCCCAGACCTAGCATCTGAGTACAACTGGAGCTGTCCAGAGGTGGTGCCATGAAAGAAGTAAAGCTGAAGAGCTAAAGCAACAGAACTTCCTTCCATGAGACCATCTAGAAAGCCAAAAAGCAACCTCAGAACTGGAGATAGATTTGCAAATCACTTATCTGATGAGGGACTGGTATCCAGAATATATAAGGAACTCTTACAACTCAATAATAAGGGAACAAATAACCTAATTAAAAATGAGCAATGTCTTTGAATAGAAATTTCTCTAAAGAAAATATACCAAATAGCCAATAAGCACATGAAAAGATGCTCAACAACACTATTAGGGAAATGCAAATCAAAACCACGAGGAGATACCAATAGGATGGCTAGAATCAAGAAGACGTGATAATAAATGCTGGTGAGCATGTGGAGACATTGGGAACCCTGTACATTGCTGATGAGAATATAAAATGGTGCATCTGCTTTGGAAAACAGTTTGGCAGTTCTTCAAAAGGTTAAACATAGAGTTAGCATAGGACCCAGAAATTCTGCTCCTAGGTATATACCCAAGAGAAATGAAAACATATGTTCACACGAAATCTTGTACATAAACGCTCATAGCGGCATGATTCATAATAGCCCAAAAGTGAAAACAATCCAAATGTCCATCAACTGATGAATGGATAAACAAAATATGGTATGTCCAAACCATGGGATATTATTCAGCCATAAAAATATGTAAAGTACTGACACATGCTATGACATGGAGGAATCTTAAAAAACATACGCTAAATGAAAGCAAGAAGTCATAAAAGACCACATACTGTATGATTTCATTTCTGTGCAATGTCCAGAATAGAGAAATCTATAGAAATAGAAAGTACATTAGTGGTCGCCTAGGGTTAGAGGATAGTTAACAGGGAGAGGCTGCTAATGGGGTTTCTTTGTGAGGTGATAAAGATGTTCTAAATTCAGATTGTGGCGATAGCTGCATAACTCTGAATATATTAAAGCCACTGACTTGTACACTTTAAATGAGTGAATTTTCTGACATGTGAACTCTATCTCAGCAGAGATGTTTAAAAAATTTTTAGAAAAAAACTTCATTGCATTAAGATTGTTCCCTCCTTTTCTTCTCCAAGCCTGGGCCAGACCTGAAAGGTGCTGCTCATTCCCAGTGCCCTGGGGGAAAGCGGCATGGTATCCTATAGCTGATCTGGGTTTCACTCCACCTGTGTATATTTTTCATGCAGGTGAGAGCTCCATGTGTGACAGCTCCTCAACTGGAACATTTATAAGGATGGACAATCAGTGTGAAAGCTTTTTGACAGCTTTGGTGGTACCTTGGCTACAACACTGACTCTGCCCTGTGGATCTGCTTCTTCTCCATCCCATATTCATCACTTTGGGGTGGACTGTATTATTTTTCAACAAATACTCCCTCTGTCTTCTGAGCCTGTCCTACCCTCACCCCCAGGAGGAATATATTTCCAAGTGAGGTTGGGTTTGGCTGGGTGACTTGCTTTGGCTAATGGAAGGAAGGAAGTAGTGACTCCTACTATTAATAGTAGCAGTGTACCCATCCACTATGGGAAGTGCACACTCCAGACAGAGGTGTCTCCTTCAGCCTGAGTCCCAGACTGAAAACATGGGGACACACTCACAGCTAACCCCAGCCTGGAGCAGTGCTACCCAAGACTGCCCATGACCTCCAAGGGAGAAGTAAATGATTGTTACTTTAATGCACTGATTTTTTTTTAAACACAGCATGATCGTAGTGAAAGTTGACTAATACGATCATTTTATTCATTCAGAAAACATATTTGGAACATTAACATGCTCAGATTCTAAGGCTGTTCTTTAGTAAATAAGACTGAATGGCAAGAACTTTATAGTCTAGAAGGTAAGACAGGAAAAAACACAAATAACCAACATACAAAATATGTGGTGAGTGATATGAGAAATACAAAGTATAATAAGAGTAGAAAGATTATTTCTGGCTCAGAGGAATCACAGAGCTTCCTGGAAGAGGTGACATTTGAGGTGGTGTCTTCAAGATATATATATATATACACACAGAGACACACACACATACTGTATGTATATTATTCTTGAACTGTTTATTCCGTAATCAGTTATTTTAGAGGAGGAAAACTCAATTTCTATAGATAGAAAGCAAAAAAATATACAATTTAACACAATATATCTAGTTATTAACATAGGTACTCAGGTACAATACAATATAGAATAAGATGAAGGTAGCTTAATATGCTGATTTAATTTCACAGGTTGAAACCTAACATAAAGTTATCTGATACCACAGATTTCTTGTTGTTTATAAGCATTTTCTTCTTGTTGTTTATTTGTGGATAAACTGCTTTGTCTGTTTGTTTATTTGTTTAGGGCAAGCTCCCTCCAGTAGTGCTTGCCAAGGGTCAGGGAATTACTTTAGGGAATTACCTGAACACAGAGGAGTTTTGTGGCAGGTAGATAAATCAAGACAGAAGACAATCCTGTCTGAGGAAAGAGTTGAGAGAGGAGGCTGGCCCATCAGAAAGCTGTCTCACGATTTTAGTATTAAAAGAGACCTTCAAATATTCTAATCTCTCCCCATCATTGCACTGCTAAGGCATGGAGGCTCAGAGAAGCTGAGGGACCCCCTCAAAGTCAAACAGCCTGCTAGCAGCAGCTCCAGGGCTCGGACACAGGCCTCCTAATTCTCCACCCTATTCTTATTATATTTTTATTTCTAACAATTATAACTCTAGTCATATTTTTTCCTACCTTGCCTTATGGTGAGTGCCATTTAAAAACTGAATGTAAAAGTGAGTAGTTTAGGGCCGAAGTCACAAGTGTCTACGGGGTCTTCAGACAGTTCCATGAGCCCAGACCAAAGAAGGCAGGTACAAGTCTACTTGGGCAGAATTTCGGCCAAGTGGGCACAAGGGCCCATTGTGGCCAGAACTTCTGATTTTTTTTCAAGTTGAGTAACGTTTTGAGACAAGATTATTGGAGTGGGGAAGACCTTTGCAAACAGAGGGGACAGTGTGGATAAAGACAGAGAAATGGGAACTTAGAGAAAAGCCAATAGTCTGATTTAGGGACATACAAAAGCTCGCTTGGTCAAGATAAAGGGGTGTGTCCTGCAGGCCATGGGGCAATAGGGATGAATTTGCCCCAGTAGGTGCCAGAGAGGTCCACACCCAATTACCAGGTGGGATTATTCTCTCTGGATCCCACCATAGGACAGAGAACTAGAGGACATGTGCTTTTCCCCAGACACTACTCCTGTCTTAGCTATGGTGCTAGACAAGTCTCTGGAATTGACATCATCCTTTGGGGAGAGGAAGAAGGGGGCAGGGAAAATCCTAAAATAACTGGAAAATCCTTGCAGTGATAGGTGTACTCGGAATTGACTAGACTTTCTAACTTCGGGGAGAATGGAGGTTTAAGATAGATTTCAGGTTTAAATATAGAAAAATATAGGCAGATTTCTCTATACTTAAGCCTGTGCCTATAAAAGTCACACTCCCTGCACACACAGGAGGGGATCGGCTATTCCAAATGAGGCTATATGTCTTAGAAAGCCAGGTGCTTGGGTTCTTGCCCAGATGTCTTGTTTCTTTAGATAGCTGTTCTGTTTCATTCCATTTGCTAAAATAAAGTCCTGTGAGTTTTCCATACATTGCGCTCAGCAGAAACACCAACCCCCAAAGAAAAATCAACATACCTGTTTTTTTCTATATTGAAGGTATGCTTTGGGAAGGTGGAATTTCCTCCCAAATGTTTCTATTAAAACATCCCTACCCACAAACTCCACCTTGTTTTTTAAAAAAAATACATTTATAATAAGGGAAACCTGAATATACCTTCATCACCATATACTGAAAAGAACCCAAAAATACATTGAAAAGACTCAAAACCATGGTGACATTATTTAGGTAGTTTTGACAGTCTGTATTTAATTTTTACTTAAGCAAACCTTTATGAAATCAAAACAGTAGGAAAATATAACCTCCATTTCTTGCAGTTCAATTTTAGGATAACCAGTAGGTCTCTAGAAGGTTACAGTACACTCTATTGCAGCAATGTGTGTAAGGAGAACAACTTTGGCAACTCCGACAAACTCCACTGGGATCCTGTGTGCCACCAAGGGTTGGACAAGTCCCCTGTGGCTACTGGACCTCATTTCATCCTCCTTAAAATGAGGGGACCTCTAGCTTTCACACTCTTTGTTTGAGTCTTCTTTTTTTCATGACACTTCTAGATTCACCGCTTAACAATTAAATCTTTTAGAATTTAATTTTTTTCCTCCTAACAACATGTGTTTTGACCAAAGTCCATTAAAGCTTATTTTATTTATCTTCCTAAAGGTTGATTCAGAATTTACCTTTATACTTAAACGTACACAAAGGTGTTGTTAATGCTGGAGGAACTGTATTAGTCTATGCAGGCGTTTGCTCAGATCAAGTAATCTACCGTGTTGATTGCAAGGGACTATGAATCATTCCAGAAGGAAAAGTATTACCCGTTGGAAGGAGAAAGCATGATTTTCCATTTGGAAGAGAACAGGCATATTCCAGCAGAGAATGCCCAGTACAGACCATTGCCTAATCTCTCTATTTCCATACCAATAGTTTTATTGGCAGATTTATGAAGGGAGTGTTGTGTTTGGGGGCAGTTTGCAGTTTTGGTAGTGTGCTTTCAAGCACGATTTTGCTAAATATAGAGCTCAGAAAAGAATTGCAATCAGTGAAATTCTGGAAAAAACACAAGGAGTGTCACAACATTACAAAGAAAGTGGAAACCAGAAAGAAAAATCAGATGATTTTAAAAGATCCCAGAAAAGATATTTAATAGCATCTGATGTTTGAATGGAGAAAGGCATTTTATTAGCAGTAGAATAGGATATAAAAACAAAAAGTAAATAAAAAATAAGAAGAAAGGGAGGTATTTGGAGAACTGGAAGTGAACAGTAGAAAATGAGAAATTACTAGTCTGAAGAACTGGTATTCAAGAAAAGTAATTGGAAAAAAAATTCATTTTTCTTCCATGGTGAAACACACACACACAAAAGAAAAAAATTCATAAAAGCAAATATCCTTTTCATCAGCATAGTTGACTTAAATCTATGTTACTATATTTATTCTTATCTTGGTAGTTTATTTAATCCAGGACTAGGTGGTTACAGTATTTAAATAACTTTTTAATATACTCAAGTGACAGACAGTTAAACATATACATGTATAATTTAATTAACAGAAGGTTAAGATAAAATGAGATGGAACTAAAGACAATTCTTGAACTTTTCTCCAAAACATTATTTTTCTTAGGTCCACTCAAATAGAGCAGCCAAATGAAACATAAACAAACTCTTATGAATATAACATTAAAGGTTAGTTGTCACCATATATAGCTCTCAGATTAAAAAATGACAGTCAAACAATTATGACAAGATTCTTAAAGCATTAAAATCCAGGCCACACTGAATATTTTGGAGAAAATTTGAGAAGTACTAGAAACATCTTCATTATGATGAGTAAACAGAATAACCAAAATGAATTTAATGATTAAATATTTTTTTAGGAAGTTCTTTCTCAAAGAGTGCTTAAACTTTTGCCACTACTGATTTATTAATAAAGGATTTCACATTTAAATTTGTCAGTGCCTTTAAACAAATAAAATAACTTGAGGTAAGGAATTCAAAGTGTATGCATTTAGATCACTTGAATTTTTCTTATGACATAAGAGGTCTATTCAAAGCAGGACTCAGCCAGGTGCGGTGGGTCACACCTGTAATCCTCACACTCTGGGAGGCGGAGGCAGGAGGATCACTTGAGCTCAGGAGTTCGAGACCAGCCTGAGCAAGAGTGAGACCCTGTTTCTACTAAAAATAGAAAAAATTAGCTGGGGTGGTAGTGTACACCTGTAGTCCCAGCTACTTGGGAGGCTGAGGCAAGAGGATCACTTGAGCCCAGGACAGGAGTTTGAGGCTGCTGTGAGTTACTATGACACCGCTGCATTCTAGCCTGGGTAACAGAGCGAGACTATGTCTCCAAAAAAAAAAAAAAAAAAAAAACAGGACTCAATAATCCAAAGGAGTTTTAGATGGATGCTACCACACAAGTCTAGGTCATAATGCTACGTAGTCGTTCTTCAGAGAAATAAGAAACATAATTATTTACTGGAAAGAACTTAGACATCACATGCTGCCATGGGAGGAGGACTGGAAAAGTGACATGGTTTGGCCAGAGTCCCCTGGCTTATATGAACAGAAGTGCAAGTGGGGTGTGTATCTTTTGATTCGTAGGGCGATATCTTTTTCACCTCCCTAGGCTACTATTATTGTAATTCCCTTTGTCTTAGCCCAACAGTTTAAAAAGTAGCCCCGGGAAGAGGTGTTAAACATCTTAAATGTGTGGCATTAGGTAAAATAAAGCTTAATCTTTGCTTCCACATGTGTAAGGGTTAGACAGAGGATTGCGATAGGTAATGTTGATTTCACTTTACAAGTGGTCTCTTTTTTTGGGAAACAAGGCAATTAAACTCATAGTTCTGTGCTGATCACCAGAACTACTGATCGCACACCCTCGCTCTGTGATCTTTCAACATGTACTGAGTAGATTACTTTGGACAAGTGTTGAACTCATAATAATATTGGTTGTTTGTTGAGCACTTATTATATGCCAGACACTGTTCTGAAAACTTTCCATGCATTAAGTCATTTAACCCTCAAAACAATCTCACAAAGGAATATTCTTTTCGGCATTTTACACATGATAAAATCAGGCACAGACAGGCTCAATGACTTGTCTGAGGTCACTGGGTAGGTGGTAGCACCAGGGTTCAAATCTAGGCAGACGTCCAGCTCAGTGAATAGCACAAAGTTCCTCCCCCGTGAAGTTCAAGGGCTAAGGAGGAGACAAACTCAAATAATAGGGCTGATATTTTGTGTTTTGTGTGGGAGTACATGTGGGAGTTTGCTGTATTTAACCTTCTTTCTTCATGTGCCTGGAGATTTAAATTGTTGCCACAGAAACAAATGCCAAAGGACAAGAAAACATTAGCATTCACACGCTCACGTTCAAAATAGGATTTTTTAATTACAAAATAATCTTAGGAGCCAGGTACCACTGAGACATGATGTGAGGGAAAGAAAGCTGTAGTAAGTGCCAGGCGTGGCTGTCCAGACCCCAGAGTCTCACGTAAGGAAGGGGACACAGCCAGTTAGGAGGAAGAGAAGGAAAGCCCCCCTCTTCTACTCCAGGGGATTGTGGGAGTAAGACGGCTGACAGAGGTAGTTGTATGTTGGATACGTGTTGGAAATATTGGGGGCCAGAGAATTTAGGAGTCTGACAGGGAGTCCTGTGACAACCTGGATGTCCCAGGACAAAGCAAAGGGCAGAGCAACAGGTTCAGGCAGAGGAAGGTTCTAGTTTGCCCGGTCTGGAGCGTCCCACACATCTCATGCGGCAGAGGTGCTAAGTTGAGGTCCAGCATCACCGCAGGGGAGCTGGGGGCAGACCACCTGGCACGGGGGAGGGGTGGAAAACATACGGTGACTTGGAAGAATCCTGACCTTGGGGGACCTAAATCAGGAAGAGGCCAACGCAACTTCTGCAGTTGAGAAGGAGCTGAATGTGAGTTCAGGGGTAGCAGGCCCCAGTGGGGTGCAGGAACAGCCCCTCTTGGCTGGGGACACGAGGATCAGAGAGCCTGGCATAGGTCCGAGGACCTTGCCCAGAGCCAGGCCATCCTCCCCCCTCCTGCAAACCCCTGAAGGTGGAGTTGGGGACATGCAGATAAGCAAATATGCCAAAGACTGGACATTATCAATGAGAATGTTTAAATTATTGGATCAAACTCAGTTTACAAAGCTAAAGTAAATCTGGTTACTTTATCTCCCAGAGCAAGAAGGGTGGAGGGGGCAGTTGTCAGTTCATGAGGAAGTTCAGAACAGCTGTACACAAGTTAAGATTAAGTTTTTCCTGCACAACTGAGTTACAATAGTACTTTAAAGAAAAAAAATCCTGCTCTGCATATAAACCATTAACTACAGTGAAGTATGGGAAGTTTTGTAGTAGGATAATAACACACTGCTTACCATGCGTCACGCACTGACCTCAGCGCTTTACAGCAATTAACGCATTTAAGGCTTACAACATCCCTACGAGGTGGTGCTATTATTATTGCCATTTTGCAGATGAGGAAACTATGAGACACAGAGAGGTTAAGTAACTGGCTCAAGATCACACAGCTGAGAAGTGTCAGATCTGGGATTGAACCCAGGCAGTCTGGCTCTCGTGTTTATGCTCTTAATCTCCATGTTGCACTTTGCATGTACAAAGTGCGATGGCAATACAGTTCAAAGATGATGTGACCCACTCGGCCCATTTGCAGAGCAGGTTGCTCAGGGGACGTGCTGTGGGGGGTTGGCCTTGGAGGGGGAGAAGAGAAGCCAGAGGGGTAAAAACCAGAAGCAAATGCACCAAAGCCTCAAGGAACATGCATGCAGAGAAGGGCAATGCAGCAGACCCCTTAACATGCAAAGCGATGAGTCTGCAGGCCTGCTAGAATATTCTATTTGTCAATATTACTACTGCTGTTGCAGAATGGCACACTTTATACCCAAGATTTCTTTCTCCTGACCAAGAACCCAAGTTTTCTAGCGCGTGCCCACTTTGACTTCACTTTCACTTCGTGGCCACTTTGCATAAGGAAACAGCTTGGATGAATTAGTGAGAGTGCCTTAACAATGACAAACAATAAGTGCAGTCAATTGGAAATGCGTGGCAGTCAGCTAGGCTCACTCACTAGCTAAACCAGTCGCATCACCACCCTCACGTGAGTGTGATGCGAATTCAAGCCTCCACAGAGCAGCTCACAGATAGTCAACACCAGGAAAGTGAAATCTGAGGACAGGACGCTGCTGTGTCCTTTGGGCTGGGCAACATGGTGCGGAGCAGAGGGACGGGAGAGGAGGCAGCACACCCAGCCCAGGTTGAGCTGGGGGTCTGTGGAAAACCAGGATCAAGAAAGAACTCTTAGGCCAGGCGTGGTGGCTCATGCCTGTAATCCTAACACTCTGGGAGGCCGAGGTGGGAGGATCGCTAGAGGTCAGGAGTTCGACACCAGCCTGAGCAAGAACGAGACCCCCGTCTCTACTAAAAATAGAAAGAAATGATTTGGACAGCTAAAAAATATATATATATAGAAAAAATTAGCCAGGCATGGTGGCGCATGCCTGTAGTCCCAGCTACTCGGGAGGCTGAGGCAGTAGGATCGCTTAAGCCCAGGAGTTTGAGGTTGCTGTGAGCTAGGCTGACGCCACGGCACTCACTCCAGCCCGGGCAACAGAGTGAGACTCTGTCTCAAAAAAAAAAAAAAAAAAAAAAAAGAAAGAACTCTTAGAACATTCTGTCAATCTCGTGATTCTGGATAATTTCTCTTTCATAGAATATTTTCCTACACATTTATTGACCATTTGTATTTCTTATTTTGTGAATTTTTCAATCTATGGATTTTGTTTATTTTTCATCGAATATTCATTTTTTTAAAACATTTTAAAAGAGGTTTTAGCCAATATGGAGAACAGTATGGAGGATCCTCAAAAAACTAACAATAGAACTACCATATGATCCAGCAATCTCACTGCTGGGTATATGTATCCATAAGAAAGGAAATCAATGTTTTGAAGAGATATCTGCACTCCCATGTTTATTGCAGCACTATTCACAATGGCCAAGATATGGAATCAACCTAAGTGTCCATCGATGGATGAATGGATAAAGAAAATGTGGTATAGATACACAATGGAATATTATGCAGCTGTAAAAAAGAATGAATCCTGTCATTTGCAACAACAGGGATGGAACTGGAGGACATTATGGTAAGTGACATAAGCCAGGCAAAGAAGAAAGAATTTCATATGTTCTCACTCATATGTGGGAGCTAAAAATTAAACAAATTGGACTTACGGAGACAGAGAGTGGAATGATGGTTACCAGAGGCAGGGAAGGGTGCGGGGAGGGAGGAATAAAGTGGGGATGGTTAGTGGGTGCAAAAATACTGTTAGATAGAACGAATAAGATCTAGTATTTGGTAGCACAATAGAGTGACTATAGTTAATAATTTATTGTGTATTTTAAAATAACTAAAAGAGTAGAATTAGAACATTCCTAACACACATGGAAATGATAAATGCTTAAGGTGATGGATACCCCAATTACCCTGACTTCATTATTACATATTGTATGCCTGTCTCAAAACATCACATGTACTCCATAAATGCATATAACCTTTATGAACCCATAATAATTAATTAAAAAATTTTCAATGTTAGAATATTAACTGATAGATTGTGAAAGCTGTCAGAATCAAAATAGAATCATTAATGTTAAGAAAACCCTGACAAACAGAGCCAGGAAGGGCCATGAAGAGATTGTCCTCATGCTTGTATGCCCGCTAACAAAAAAAGACTACGAAAACCACAATCTTGCACAAAGGCCATGGCAACCTTACACACACACACAAAAAAAATACTTCTGCAAGGACATCTGCCCAGCAACTGCCTGTCCAACACTGGACTGGCGTCAGCTGTGTTATTAACCTTTGTAGCCAAGGACAATTATTTCAACAAGATAACGTAATCCTCATTTTTTTCTTTAAAAACCTTCATCTTCCTTTACCTCCCTGAACACGCACATAGTTTACCGTAGTATGCATCTTCCCGTTGCAATGTTCCATTCCCAAACAAACAGCTTTTCTTTTAGAGAGAGTATCTCCGTTTGTCATTTCGGTTGACGGTATGTTGTGGATGTCTTGCTCAGCGTGTAATTTACTCCTGAAATTTATCGAAACTGCTTTTTATATGAAAATTTTAAAAACTTTATGTGGTCAAATCTATACATGTTCCTTCAGGGTTTCCTTATGGTGTCTTCATTTGCTGATATTATAATATTATTATAAAAAGTTCTTCCTTATGCCAACTCAGAAAAGTAGCCCTATATTTTCTTATCTCTGTCTCCTGGTTCCATTACAGCTTAGAGGTTAAGAGCTGAAGCTTTGAGTCCGATGAAGGTGACACTGAATCCTGGTTCTGTTCTTCACTGATTGTGGGCACTTCCCCCCCTTCTGTTTCTCCCCTTGTTACAAGCTAGACAATCTAATGAGGGAAGTACGTGCCCATTATGCAGATGGGAAAACTGGTATTTAGAGAGGTGAAATTAGTTGTGCAGAGATGTCTAGTAAGCGGGAGCTGGAATTGGACAGTTTGCCTGTTTCAGAGCCTGCGCTCCTATCAATTACACTTACATTTCACTCACCCACACAGAAGGTTATTGTTATACACCTTTACTATATTGTAGAGCAAGTTTTGCTAGTGTTTTACTTGCAATGTTTGTTTCTATAGTCAAAAGCAAGAATGGAGTGCAGTGTGCCTTACAGAAATGTTTTATGACCTTGCTGTTTGAACTGCCTCTCTGCTCTGGCTGGAATTCAGAACCTCTGATGTCATCTGAAGCCTGAGTTAACATATTCAGCCTCTTGCAAACACGAAACTAGACTAAATGCCCAGGCTTGGCACACAGTCCCGCTAGCGAGACCTACAAAAGACGGGGCTGGAGCGAGAATGGGGCAGATCAGCTTCATTAACAGCACTTAGCAGTTTCTCTGTCACTGTAAACAGGTGATAAGAAGACTCCACTCCCTCAGGCTGCTTGAAGCAAGAACAACGACTGTTGGGAGATGGTGCGGGTTCAGTTCAGAACATGTTTGTAAGTTTTCATTTAACGTGATTAGAAACAGCTGGAAAATCAGGACGCTTGAGTAACCACCCCAATGATGCAGAGGGAAAGAATGTTCATGGTCCCATAACCACAAGTTACCATCCTGGCTTGTTTTAGACAGGGAAATCATTTGCATTAATTAAAGTATAAGCCCCAAACTTCTGATCCTTTCAGTGTTCATCTTTATGTCTGTTCAGATAGTATTGTCCCCCCTCCTTTTGCCCCCAATTACTGTCACCATGCTAATACGACATAATTGGCATCCAGTTTGTCTTTACAAAGGTTTTTTTTTAAAAAAGTATCCATATCAATATAAGATTCTTAACAATTAAAAGTAATTTCTTTCATTATTAAGTCATAGGCAGATGGGACAGAACTTTTTCTAGAGAGTTGGAACAGTCAGATGTTGACCTGTCCCTGAAGATATAGGAAGAAATGTGCGTCTGGAAGAGCAGAACCTGGTGCTGGCTCTGTGGCATCCTGATTCAGTCTCCATCCAGGCAGCAGTGAGCATGGGACTGAGACCACCACCAAGGCAAGCTCCAACCCCTAAGGCCAAGCCACACCCCCAAGGCCAAGGTCCACCCTCTAAGGCAGGCTCCACCCCCTAAGGCAGGCTCCACCCCAAGGCCAGGCTCCACCCTCTAAGGCAGGCTCCACCCCAAGGCCAGGCTCCACCCCAAGGCCAGGCTCCACCCTCTAAGGCTGGCTCCACCCCCTAAGGCAGGCTCCACCCCAAGGCCAGGCTCCACCCCTTAAGGCAACCTCCACCCCAAGGCCAAGGTCCACCCCCTAAGGCAGGCTCCATCCCAAGGCCAGGCTCCACCCTCTAAGGCAGGCTCCACCCCCTAAGGCAGGCTCCACCCTCTAAGGCAGGCTCCACCCCCTAAGGCAGGCTCTACCCCCGTTCCCTGGAGCCCCTCCCAGGCTTGCTGGGGCAATTGGCCAAACTCTGGCCTCAGATCCTTGATTGACTCTATAGTATTTGTTTCACAGAGAAGTTGAGAGAATTTTTTGCAGATCTTTTTTTGTTCTGCAATTGCATAGTGTGAAAAATTAAAACTCTAGGTGTCAACCTTACAGAGCCATTGTCAGAATCAACAGAAAAACTTCTGATTGGTGTTTCAAATAAAACAAGTTGCCTTTAATGGTAAAAACTATTACTGCTTAATTTTAAAATGGGAAAATACAGAAGAGAAGGGAAAAGGTAAAAGAGAGGGAAAAGGTAACCCATAATCCCCCAGTGTCCAAACACACACTGTGAACGTATTGTCCTGTTTCATCCCGGTATGAAGTAGTTTCTTCTGTCCCTCTCTCCTCTCTCATCATCCGTTCTTTCTCCCTCCTTCAACCAGAGATCACCTAGTTAATTTTCTTTCACAGAGAGGACAGAGAGGTGAAAAAGGAAGAGAATCCATCCAGAGGGACCTGCAATCCTGAAAAGTCGTTGAGGTTGGCACCTCACCATGGCCTTGGATCTCCACGCACCAGGCTCCCCCAGACCCCCCCAGACCCAGAATTGACTGGCTTCTTAATTATCCACAACTTTCTAAGTAGAGGTTTGTTGACAATCACCTGGGAGCAGCGATGGGCTAAAGAGAAGCAGCTTGTGGGTGGGGGAGGGGCAGAAGGACACATTTTAGGGGCATCAGCACTTTCCCACGGCTACTTGGCCCTGGCTGAGCTCCCCAAGTTCTAGGTGCTGCACCTAGAACCCCCAACCCCGCCCCGCCCGTGTCTCTTACACTGCCCTATGTAGACAGTTTAAAAGTTCTTGTTCTACGGCTGTGGCACACACAGTTTGGGCTCGGAAAACATTCCATCTGCTTGTCAACAATGCCAGCTCTTCTGCAGTTAGGCAAGGCTGTGTGACTAATGCTCTTTTCCCTTGGTGACCCGAGGCCTGTGCTGTGTGCAGATGGTGCAGCTACAAGGCGGGATGTCCAGGGACTACATGGAGGAAAAGCCCCGCTGACCCACATGGGACATGTAGCGCGGGAGAAAGAAACCTCTTTTAAGCTTTTGAGGTTTTGGATTTATTACTGCAGCATAATCTAGCACATTTTGACTAATACAATTGGAGAGATTCTCCGCGCTGGCACTATGCACTGAGCTTTTTTTCTTTCTAAAATAAGGATGTGATCATATTATTTCCTTGTTTAAAAACCATCAAGGACTAGCCGTTATCTAAATGATGAGATCCAAACGCCTGGCCCTTGCGGACAATCTGGGCCAGCTGCTAATCTCCTGGTGTTCTGCCCCCTCGCTACACTCTAAATTGCAGATTGTCTGCAAGGGTCAGGCATTTGGATCTCATCATTTAGGCTTTGTGTCTTTCTCTGGACAATCCAGGTAAAGAAGTGTCAGTCACACTAGCTTAATGGGCACACTAAAGCTTTCCGACTTTAAGTCCCATGTATAAAGAAAATAGGGGTGAAATTGTTTATGTGCCATTTGAGACTAAAAAAAATGTGTAAACGTGTGTAGCCTACGTAGGAAAATAAACCGTGTTATAATAATAAAGGCTGTGGGAAAATGGATGAAGTATGTTTCATAATAAATTGGCTTCATATTTAAAGAAAAATCAACATCAGAATGAGAAAGAAAATGTTTAAAATTTCAGAGACTGAAGCGCTCAGGAAGAAACAATTAGCTTTTAATTACCCGGGGGCTGTTGGTTCGGATTGAGATCCGTTTCCTGTGCTTCGGAAACAGCAGCTTCCTCCTTACAAAGAACATCTCCCAGCGAGAGAGAAAAAAAGGTAAGATGGAGGAATAAACTCCATACATTTTTTTTTTTTTAGAGTAGCTCTTGGAAACAAAAAGTCAGAGGGAAATAAGAGTTGTTAGTAGTTCGAATGGAATTTAGAAATACTGAACAAGGTAGGTGGTCCCTGCTTGTGTGACATCATGGGTTTCTAGAAACCAGAGTGTAAGAGGAATCTTTATAAAGCCCTCCAAGCAGCTGCTGTTGCAGTCGTTTGCAGCGGGCCAGCGGGCAAACCCTCCATTCCCTAGGCCATTCTTACGGGAGGTTTTGAAGCAACGAAGTCCTGCACTCAAATTCCGATTCCACTCTGTGATGTCCAACAGATTGCTCAGCTACCTGGGCTTTACTGGCATTATCTGTAAATTCAGGGTAACGATACCTAACTTGTAGCTTGTTCTGAGGCTCCGTGAGTTGTCATCATCTATTTGAGCATCAAGCGGGCCCTGGTGCATCCTCACTGGCATTCAGTAAAGTTAATTATTTTGCTAGCGTTTCTCTCTTTTCCCCAGGGTCTTCAGGTGTCTGCTTTTCTCAGGGTGCCCCTTGGAAACCCTGTGGCTCAGCTGCTTGGTCACCTGCTCTCGTTGCTGCTCCACTGTCGCTGTTCTTGCCTGGCCACCCCTCCAAGGGTGCAATGACCTGCACTTTCTTATTCTCATCACGTGCGGTTCCTTAAGCAACATGGGAGAGGTTCGGGTCTAGAAGCTGGCCTGGCATGATCTGGCCCTGCAGTGAGTTTAGCTCATTATTTGCTTGCAGTCCTGTTGCAAGGCTTGAACAACTTCACAACGGGCTAACGGTTTCATTACGTCTGCATCCATTAAGGAAATATCCAAGTTGGCATATGTGTTTAAAACTCACTAACATTTTTGAACGTTTTTTTATATGTTTGTTAGCCATTCTTAACAACCCAAATGCCCATCACTTCATGAATGGATTAGTAAAATGTGGCATTTGTATACCATGGAGTATTACTCAGCTCTAAGAAATAACGGTGATACGACACCTCTTTGGTTCTCCTGGATAGAGTTGGAACCCATTCTATTAAGTGAAGCATCCCAAGAATGGAAAAATAAGCACCACATGTACTCACCAGAAAATTGGTTTCCCTGATCATCACCTAAGTGCACATTTGGGAATAACACCAATTGTGTATTGGACAGAGGTGAGGGGTGGGGGGAGGGGGATGGGTGTATACCTACATGATGAGTGCGATGTGCACTGTCTGGGGAATGGACACACTTGAGGCTCAGTCTCGGGGGAATGGGAGGGACATGGGCAATATATCTAACCAGAACTTTTGTACCCCCATAATAAGCTGAAATTAAAAAAAAAAAGAAAAAAAAACCTCACCAACTACTATACCTGCACTGTCCAATATGGTAACCACATGTGCAAGTTGATCATACAAATTGAGTCATTCTTATCGTATCCAATGAAAGCAGAGTCAAGAGACCAGGGGTAAAAAAGCACTCAGGGCACATAACATTGCTCCAAAATGTAATTCTCTGCAAGCCTGGCTGCTGAAACTGCCTGCTGTAACCTGAAACCAGTTTTATCTAACAGCTACTGAAACGACCTGCTGCAACTCTAAGACTAGTTTTATCATCACTGTCACTCACCAATCACAGCTTACCAAGTCCCCAAAACTTTACTAGTGCTAGTGAACTTCCTTGAAGAGCAGTGTGTAACATTTCTCCTTTTATAAAAGCTCCAACCTTCTCTTTGTCTGAAGACCACTGGTCTGTGTGTATGCCCCGAATTGCAATTCTTTCTTTTTTTTTTTTTTTTCTCCAAATGGCAATTCTTGCCTCCCAAATAAAACATTTAAATTGGTTCATCTCTATATTTTATTTGGGTTCAACAGACACTTACAATGTGGCTGGTGGGAACTGGTGTCCTGTGAAGTAGAATGCGGACTGGATTGCAAAGACTTTGTACGGAAAAAATTTCAAATATTTAAATATAGTTCTTTTGATCACATAAGATATATCATTAAAATTATTTTGAGCTGTTTCTTTTTACTTGTTTAAATGTGACTACTAGAAAATTTTAACGTGGTTTACAGTATATTTCTCTTGTACTAGACAAACCGGAAAAGCAAACGTATGAACTATGGCAGGAATAGTGCAGTCATCAATGGCTTCAGTACCATGGAGGCAGCTTTTTCTTGGAAAAGATTAGGAAATGTAATTATTCATGCTCTGAAAGCGTGCTGTAGTCTTTTGTATTCACCTTTCATAACAGCTGTGTTGTTGTATGATCGACCACTCGGTTCATTTAACTGAATAAAGTCACAGATAGATGATTTTTAATTGGCAAGAAGGTTTGAAATTCACACATAGGATTTTCTGTTATAAAGGCAATGCATAATCATCACCAACTGAGCAGTCTTTGTCATACCCAACGTAGAATTTAAAATAATGAAGTAGTATCTGGCTTCCTGTCCCCGTTATTTTGGTTACTATTTTAAAAACTGTTCAAAAAATTAAGTCACTTTGTTTTAAAATTTCCAGTTGCTCACTCAGGAATGAATCACATTCAGTAATGAGCTCAATAAGTCCCATAAAATTTCCAGGGTTTGAAAAAAGCCACCTTTCATTGTGACGTAGGGAGGACAAACCTTCCACTAAAAAAGATCAATAAACACAACTCTTTAGCAATCAAGATAACACTATATTTCTGTGTTTGGTCTTCAGGAGGTTGGCCGAGGACATTTTTATTTGATCAATATGTGATCCAAGTAAACATGGCCTTCTTGAACTTTATGACTTTTTTTGGAGGTTTTCAACATATTCACCCAATCTGAAAACTGATCTAAGGAATGTCTGTCTCACTGAAAACAGGGTACAAACAAAAACAGCCTGTGCCGTCTTGGAACAGGAGAGTGAGCATCTCATGATGGTTTGGTCATTGAAGTTTATACTTATTTTTAGAACATCTGTGTTTTATGTGTTTATATGTTCGTTTGATTTTCTGTAAATATTACTGGGATGGTAATTTTGGGGAAAAGTCATTATATTTTCATTAAACGGTATAACAAGCTGCAGAGAGAGACCACGGTATTCATCAAAGTCAGAGAATTCATCAAAATGGAGCTTCTGTTGGCCTTTGTATACTTTTTGTACAAATTATTTTACTTCAGTCTTATTTTAATATTCCTTCTTCTTTTATTCCTTCCCCATTTAAAAGGGTCCTGATTTTCATCATCTTTTTAAATTATTCTTTGTCATTTTTATTACCTATATCTTCGTGGCATTCTTAACCCTTTTCTGTATCTTCATGAGTTTTAACCATCAGATTTTTTTTTTATAAAATTTCTACTGTGATATATAGGAGAGTTTTTGACATTTTCAGTATCTCAGTCTTCTTTCTTTTAGTTGAGAGTTTGGTTTTCCACTAGGCTACCTCCTTCATGTTGCATTTGAATTTTAGTATGAACAAGAAACCTGAAGACATATCCCAGATTAATTTGTTATTGAGGTACACACAACGGCAATTCGAATGCCTTCTTTAAATGTTCATGATGCTGCTTTGTTGTGTTAAAATGGGTTACTGTTTAATCAAATCACTCTGCTACTACATTGACTAATTATTCATGGTCAAGTTTAAGAGTTTTATCAGTGGATCACTTGCATCAGTGACTAGTTTTCATGTTGTTTCCTCGGGAACCACCGGACTTTTTTAGAACAAGATCTATAGAGATACTCTGAGACACAGTGCAATGTGTTAAGATGCATAAAGCATATAACTTTGCACACAGACCTATACGGGTATAGGTCTGTGCCCTACACACATGAGAAGTCTGATCAATTCACTCCACTGATTTTCATCAACAAAGAGCAATATTACATGGGCTTTTATTATTTTACACACTGGATTGTTGAGTCTATTCCTAATAGAAGAGCATATCCATTTTGGCCAGGTCTTATTGCAAATAGAATCATCTGCCTACTGTTTTACCTATCTGATAATAGGAAGAATTCTCCGCAGAGCAATTTCTGTATCCACATGTAAATCCTAGTTTCTCCTTCACCACCCGGCTACACCAGCGCTGGTCTGCAGGACACGTCCTCATAACAGTGTGACCTCTGACCCGGCACCATCACGTCATAGCAGGACAAGTCGGTGTGGGGGACACAGGAGTATTCCTGGAGTCTATGCCTATACTGGGACAGCCAGCAATAACTTAACTCCACACAAAAGTCACTGTGATCCTCATAGACACGTCCCCCTAAATCCAACCAAATGTATCCCCAATTCAACTTCCCCTTAGATGGAAGCTAAAAAGTGCCATGATCTCTGAACATACTCAACATGAGAGAAAGGAAAATAGAGGAAAAGTGGAAGTAGACAGAGACAGAGGTCTTGACCAATCATGCTTAAAATATCTTTTAAAAATTTTTTTTGCTTATTTTACAAGAGCATCCGACCATATGAACACATTGCTAAGCCCCCTCCCGGGGTGTTGGAAGGGGCTCACACAAGTGAAATATCCCGAAGTATAAGCTTTATTGGCTTCACAGTGAATCAGACGCTGTGTCAGCCCTGATCCAGAGCTCTAGGACATGACCCAGGTAACTCAATTCTCTCCTGCATCAAGGTGTATTCCATGCCCACCAGCTGGGCTTCTTTTCTAGATGGGGACACCTGTGGCTTTCCTTTCACTCAGGACTGTCCACTGGAACTGAGGAGCCTCCCTATCCAATCCTACAGGGTTGGTGACATCTCCCAGGTGGTTGTTGCATCTTAATAAAGACCTGTCTCCTCCTGGCTTGTTCTGCTAACCTGGGCTTCCTCACCTGCACCCCCTCCTTCTGATCTCTGATCCTCACTGTGAGTCCTGGAAGAAACTATCTTTGAGTGAGTAAAGAATATGAAAATCACAGTGTTATCAGGTAAAATTTAAAGTGTCAAAGAATGAGAATCAAGAATCTACATAAACGTTGTATATTGACAGTGACAGAAAAAAGTCCACTCTTGCAGGATGCTATTCTAGCGATCAGAGTGTAGATAACTTGGAAATGATTCTGGGAGGAGTATCAAAAGGTCAGAGTGAATGACCTCATACAAACTCAGAAGAATTTTTAAACCAGTTGTGACATACAAACCCAGAAGAATTTTTAACCCAGACTTTGGGAGGTGATGCGATAGCTGCCTTTCAATAATTCTATGTGTATTTACAAGGAAAGGGGTGAATAACTTAGCTTGGTGCAAAGCAATCTAAATCAAGCCAAATGAATTTAATTAAGTAAAATATAATTAGGGCCAAATGTTGTGAAACTCCATTAGGCTATGGAAATCTCCCAAAGGAGATGCAAGTAATGTCATTACTCAGAACTGGGAAAATAATACTATCGTTGAATATGTTATGAGTAACTGCACTGTGTTCCATCCAGGGAACTAAGTGGATGCCCAGACACATGCATACTGTTTCTCTTCTCCAAATGCCATAATTCTGTGATAACTGCATCTTTGTTTACCCAGTGGTAAATTATGAGAACAAATTTCTTCATTAATATAATACTTAAATACAAAGACTGTTGCCTAAAGAGTTCAATTACTCAAAGCTCTAATTAAAATGTGGTCATCTCATCTCATAGTTGAATTTTCCATGAAAGCCAATTAATTTCGATGCTACGCAGTGAAGCATGCCAAACTGGAAAGAAAGAGATGAGAGCATGGAGGACAATTGTCACCTAGCCAGCCTACTCGAATTAATTAGTAGTGTTTGCTTGGAGCTCTGGTTTTGAGGAAGGTAATATCCTGATCCATTAGTGATGTCTGCCATGGTATGGGATATGCCAGCCATGGCTTGTCTGCCATTTGCAAAATTCTCTTAGATAAGAGGTAGAGGTCACCTGACCCCATCAGAATCCAAGATGCCCAGGCAGTATGGACACCTCTCTGATGTTCTAGAGCTGAGGCTCTCAGCTTCTCCTTTAAAGAATGCCAGCAGTACCAAAGAGACTAGGAACCCATGTTTTAGCACCACTGTCTTGGGCTCTGGGACTCGTGAGTATACATTGAGCTGTACACTCTTGCTTCTGGGAATGTTCTTAGAGACCATTTTGCACAATTGTGTTATTTTTTTTCCCCATTTTCTAAATAGTCAATGCATTTTTATTAGAAATTTTCCTTCACATACACTTAGATTGTACATGTTGACATGTCAAATCAATATATTTTTAAGTGCCTAAAATAAGAGGGATATTATTAGTTCAGTATTAAATTTCATACTAATAGATTAGAAATTTATCCTGTTTTGGGGAGAAAAATCAAATGTGGATAAAAGAGTTATAAAATGATACAGAGCAATAATAATGTCCTGTCCCCTAGAAGGATGTTGTGGGAAGCAGTAGAGTTTAGTAGTCTGAGCTAAAATCCCAACTTTACCAATCATTCATTGTTTGACCATGGGATAATTAGCCTGTAACCCTCAATTTTTCTTATCTATAAAATGATTTTAATAGTGGTATTTTCCTCATAGGTTTGTCATGAGAATTAGATTAAGTAGACCATATTAAACATTTAGTAAAGCATCTAGCTTAAATGTTCAAAAAAATTTGGTGATAATAATACTAACAATGATTATAATGTTATGCCTAAATAGAATCTCCTTGCCATTTTATTATAATTATGAGGAAACTGAGGCCAGAGAACCTCTTTCACCCACCTGTGTCCGTAAGACAACTTAGAGGCAGAGTTGGGACTAGAACTGGTTACCAGAACTGTGACCTGAAATTCTGTGGGAACTGAAGGTCCCTCCCCTGCCCCCATTTTGTGGCACTGGTCCCAAGTCCCGGGCAGTCATCTGAGATGAGTCTTAAGGCTGTGTAGGGACTTGTCGATCTCTGACCTGTTGGCCATCCTAACAGGTTCTATTCCTGTTTCCTTTCAGTGTCATGGAGTCGGCCATCTCTTGTTCTTCAGAACCAGTGGCTCATTTGGCACTTGACCTCGGGAGACAGCAACACTGGTGGCTCCTAACGTGCCCCATCAGTGTCCCTTTGTAATTAACGTAAGCCACGAAACTGGATGCTCTTGACCTGCGTCTAGAGAACCTGAACGAGCCCCAACATTCCTCTCTGGTCTGTTAGTAGCAAGAGACAGCCAAGGGCAGGTCTGAGTCAGACTCTGGTGTCGGGCTACACCCCAGGCTGACCTTGAACATGTTCTGCCTGGTAGAGGCCCAGGGACGGTGAGGAGACGCTTTCCCAGCCTTGCCATGGGATTATCACTTTGCAGAGGACAATCTAATCCATTTCAACTTGGCCGTTTTCACTTACGCTTTTTTTCTCTTCCTAGCAGGCACCTGAGGACATCTGACAACATGATGGCAACCACCTTCACCCTTCTAAAGGCTCATCAAGACACAGACAAAACAGGTAGAAATAGAATTTCACATCAGCAGAAAGCCAATCGCCTCCTATCTCCTTTCTGGGACTGACATGTTTAGTCACGTGTCCTTCTGATCTTTGTTTTTTGCTTTACTTACTTGCTAGGCTTGGCCAGAGGCCAAGGTCAGGGGATTTAATCAGCAGGCTGCCTGCATGGGAGGAGATTGATACAACCAGGCTTCTTTCCTCCTTCAAGGACATAAACCACTCCTGGTACGAAATTCTGGGCATTTGTTTTCTTTATATGTTATATGGCTTTGACTTGACCACAAGGCCAGTGTAGCTCTGGCAATAACTGGGATTGTATTGAATGAACATGAAGCATGGTCTCCTCATTCCTTAGAGCCTTTTATTATTTTGAGAGCAGACGGTGATTCTTCCTCCATGCATTTGTTTGATTTGCACATAAACACCTAGGTCTATGTGAAGGGATACACATTACTGTATTATTATCTAATATTTGCAAAGGAAATGTCCAACTTCTCATGTAAAGCATTTATCATAGTACCTGGTACATGGTAAGTTCTCAGTACAGTTAACCATTAGTATAATTATTGTAATTTTTATTGTATAAGTAGCATATTCTTTTAGTGTGCAGTACTATATATCTTAACAAGAACTGGCATATTATAGAATTTCACAACTATTAAATAATTTTCAACCATAATCTCATTTAGTCTTTAGAAAATTAGCTTAAACTCCACCTTTACATAAAAATTTCTCCATTGGTTCCAAGCTCTCCCTTCTCTGAACTACTATAGCATTTAATCTGCTTCTATTTGTTTCCTCTCTCTGCATTCACACACACTATACATCCTTGTCTGCTCTGTGCTGAGTCCCATGAAGTGACATCACTCAGGGTCCCCTGCTGGCTGGATTCACCTGGGAGGTGCCAACAGAAGATCTTATCAGAGGTGTAGAAGTCAGTGTTCTCCAGAGAAACAGAACTGATATAAAGAGATTTATCATAAGGAATTGGTTCAAATCATTATGGAGGCTGACAACTGCTAAGATCTGCATGGTGAGTTAGCAAGCTGGAGACCCAGGAAAGTTGATGGTGTAGTTCTAGTCTTGAGCCAATATTTCAGTTCAAGTTCAAGGGTAGGAAAAAAGCTGATGTTTTGGTTTGAAGGCTGTCAAGCTGGAAGAATATTCTTTTACATGCGGGAGGGTCAAACATTTTATTCTTTTTAGGCCTTCAACTGATTGAACGAGGCCCACCTACATAAGAGAGGGCAACTTACTTCACTCAACTACTGATATAAATGTTAACACCCTCACAGAAACACCCAGAATATTATTTTGCCAGATATCTGGGCACCCGATAGCCCAGTCAAGTTGACACATAAAGTTAACATCACAGAGGGCAAAGGAGAGAAAGGTCAGAGTACTTCTACTGCCTCCCTGCTTTGGCATAGTGTCTCTGAAAGTGGCCATGTGTCTCTGGGAATATAGATTCAGTGGAACAGCCTCCACTCCAGGCTGCAACTCTATTTATTTTCTATGATGGTCATAGCTCCCTTTGTATTACTCTTTGGGGGAATGAACAACCTTTGTTGATTCCTTTAATCCAGCACACACCTGGATGATCCCAACATTTGAGCCTTTGGGGTGAATGTTGTTTCCTACTGGGACTCTGAGGCATATAGCAATATTTATCTTTCTTTCCATTTTATAATTATAATAGAGATATATGTATATTATGAAAACTTTAGAAAATAAAAAACACACAAAAAGAAAAAAATGAAAACCAACCAGAATCCTACCAAAAGAAGATAACCATTATTGACCTACTGTATATGTCCTATTGGAGTATGTGAGAACAGGAGCATTATATAAATCATTTGCTGTTGTTATATGTGTCCCATTTCTTTAAACATTCTTCAAGAATGTATTTTCAATGGCTGCCTGTTATTCTGTAGTATTTATAACTCTCTGTGGCACTTGGATTGTAAATTATTTTCTGCTCCCAAAAGATAGTCATGCAGGTCAATTTACTGTGTCATCCAACTAGCTTGGTACCTTGCACATTAATGTTATTCATTCATAGAGACGTCATTCACCCCACCCTGTCAAAGATGTTAAGTGGTTTACAGAGATAAATAAAATGTAGTAAAAGAACATATATTTAAAATATATGAGAGTAAAAGAGAATATAAGAATAAGCATAGTAAAATAAGACAGAGTGAAGAGTGAGGTTAGAATCCAATAATGCATGCCAAGAATCATATAACCTTATTAGCAGTTGGCCACAAACTTGGCTGTATGCTTTCTAACAGTCCATTCAAAGAGGAGAGCATTAATAGTTACTCCACCAGAGTTTCCATAAAATAAACAATCCAATTACTCAGGAGTAGTCTTGGCAGAAAGGGATAATGTAGTCTTCAACAATGTCCTTACTGTCAAGGCAGAGAAGGGGTTTTCAGGGTTGTTGCTTATAAAATCTGCCTAAATAAACTGAGGATATCAGGCCCAACTATTAACACAATTCAGGGAAAGCAGTTCTACCAGGGGCCTGCCAAGATGCATTTCTGGTAAACAGCTCTTGATCCAGCTTAACCCAGGAGTGGAAATCAGAGACTCTAGAGAAAAGAATAGTTTGTACATTATGTAGGAAAACCTCCATGCTGGGTCTCTTTACAATATATATCTGTATCCACCTATATGAAGTAGCAGAGCTCTGGCTCCAGCAGTATGGTTATTTGAACTAAAATAGACTCCATCCCTTCTATAAACATAAAATATTAATAAAACAGAATTATAAACACTTAGTCAAATTGAAAGAACAAATAGACCGTGTCCAGGTATCAGCACCAGCAAGAAAGTTCTCAGGCACAGTGGTAGCCTACCAGCTGCCTCTGGTGGCCCATGAGGACATCAAACCTCAATATAGGTCCAAAACTATAAGAACTTCATGCTTCCAGAAGGATATTGTGTTGTGGTCTTAGACTTCTGCAAAGCAGGGAGCTGAAATTGGGAAATACCATACAGATAAGCCCCTGGAAAGGAGGACTAGAAAAATTCTAGTATTAGCTTGTCTCTGGTTAGGGCTCTGATTTAAAAGTAAAAAATTAAATAAATAACAAAAAAAAGTTCTCTTATAGAAATGAAACCCCAATCCTGAGCCACTTGTAAGTGTAGAGTCCTAGTTTACAGAATCACAGCTGCAGAATCAACAGAAAAATGGTTCCCAGGCCAGCGAAACCCATGGGACACTTGGCAACAGAAAATGCAAAACATATCTGTAGGGTTATTTCCAGGCTTAGGAGACACCTGCAGAAACAAATAACTTCAGTTGAAGATGAACTCACGGTAAACATTTACAAACCACCACAACAAAAACATCCCATAAGGGAAAGTCAGCAGATATTATATAAATATATGCAAATATGTGCTCCCCACCAAACTGAAGTTTTAGAAGGCAGTCTATATAATAACTATGTTTAAATAATTAAAAAGTTAAAAGAGGGAATAGAAACCATATGAAAAATGAGGATATTAAAGAAAGGAGACTCTAAACAGAATTTAAAATGAAATATAGAGAGTTGTTAAAGTTAAAAGCTCAAAAGATGGGTTAGATAACAGATCCAGATACAGTTAAAGAGAAGAAAGACAAGAGGAAATTCACAAACACTATTTCATTTTGAGCCTCACAGCAATCCTGCGAGAGGAAGGGTAAGAATTATCCTGTCCCTTAGGTGAGTGAGGTGGTTTAGACTGAGAAGGTTCAAGTCCATACCGTTCATGAGAACATCAGGACTCGAACTCTGGCTTTCTGACTTGGGTTCGTGGCTCAATTCTCCACATAACATTATTCCAAAGTAGTAATAGTGGGAACCCTCGCATGATGGGCTCTGCAAGAGTTTCATCTTCCTTCCTGAGCCTGTGCTGTCGTCTTTACCCCAACAGTCCAAGATCTCTGAGCTCTTGAAGTCTATAAAGATGCAAGGAAATCTCACCACCTCTGACATCCCCAACACCTCAAATGCCACCTTTTGGGTGGAGACTCCTTCACTCTGTCTCCTGTATCTTGTCACCTCTGCCTTTCCAAGGACGTCTTCATCATTCTTCCCTCTGTGCTCCATCGTGTCTCTGCATAGGCCTTTGCTGTAAAGTTTTCACTTCATATTACAGCTGGCTCTTTGTAAGTCTCTCTCCCTCTCTCCAACTAGAAAGTGAGTTCTTGGAAGGTAAACCTGTATCTTCTTCCTCTATTAGCATCCTGGTACCTTCAAATTCGTCATATGGAGAGAGTTTAACAAAGGGACCATTGACAAAGATGTAAGCAGGGTTTAGGAACATTAAAGCAACCATGTGGTGTCCTGCCTTCTCCTTTCTCTCTCCCCACTGACCCTCACGTATCTACCACCCCTAGGCCTGAGCAGTTACCGGGACCCTTCTGGAATCACAGAAACCATGATGGATAGGGCCATGCTGGCAGGAGAGGAGCCCTGCCTAGAGGGTACAGCCAGGCCATAAGATACCCCGTGGGGAGATCCTGTCTGCTGTCTGACCCTGACCGGAAGCCGGAAGGCCAGGGAGCCCTTGGTGGAGGTTAGTGTCCCAGGGTGCAGAGCAGGGAGAGGCAGAAAGTGGGGCAGATGGAGAATGTGCCCACGTCTTTGCATTCCCAGCAGGTAGCAGAGCACCCAGCATACAGTTAGTGTACAGAATATTTTTAATCAAATCGCTGAATCTTAGATATAGCTCTTTGATACAGAAATGTAGAAAACTTTTTTTACATTGCTACAGCATGTCTAGCACAGTTTAAACCAGAGAAATATCAGATATATTATCGAAGTTTCAAATGTTATGCTGTCATGATAAACTTAGATTTCTAAACCAAAACATAAAGCTAACTGCTCTATGTAGGAATATCATAGCCAAGGTATACAATGCCGTATGATTACAAAGTTATAATTCTTTCCTACTAAATGGATTCAGCTCAAGATTTTATATACTCCCCAATATTAGAAAAATATTTTTTTTCCACTATTTTTTTTTTTTGGAGACAGGGTCTCAATCTGTCATGTAGGCTGGAGTGCAGTGGCATGATCAGAGCTCATTGCAACCTCAAACTCTGGGGCTCAAGTGATCCTCCCACCTCAGCCTCCTGAGTAGCTAGGACTGGAAGTGGATGACATCATTCCTGGCTAATTAAAAAAAAAATATTTTTTGTAGAGATGGGGTCTCACTATGTTGCCCAGGCTGATCTCAAACTCCTGGCCTCAAGCAATTCTCCCATCTGGGCCTTCCAAAGTGCTGAGATGGCAGGCGTGAACCACCATGCCTGGGTCGTTCTACTTTTCTTACTCAAATGCAAAAGCTCTTTGGCCTGTTTAATAATTAAAACACTGTGAAACTTGGACTGAAATGCAAATATTGCAGCTAACGATAAACATGCACAAATATATTAGTTACACCTTCTCCAAAGAAACTGCAGAGCTGGCCCCTAACTCCCCACAGTGACGGCCGAAGTTACAAAACAGGCACTGGTGGGCCTCTAGGTTTCCAAAGCTCTTTCCCCAGCAGTCAGAGTCTCTGCTTTTATTAATATATCTGCATGGTGATGTTGGTAACACAAAATTCTTGGTTCAAAGGCCACTCAGTATTAGATTTTCTAATTGATCCTTTTTAACAAAAACACACTGAAATGTCTGCATCATGCACTCACACTCCTGGAACATCTACAATTAATAAACTGAGATTGTAGCTCTAATACAAACTCCTGGTGATGACTAATTTGCTGAAAATTAATGGCTTATGTGATTAATCACACAGGGCAGTCGGCCCAGGAGGGTCCTGGTTTGTGCCTGTGGCCCAGGTGTGATCAGTGAAGGTACCTGTTGCTTTTCTCAGAAGTGTTCTGATGTGGTCAGTAAATTACATGGTCGCCCTGCTTAAGGCCCAGCCCCAGTGTCATCCTCAGGAGTCTTTATGTATATAGATGACAACACTTCTTGAGTAGCACCCTCACTAATGTTAGAATTGCAGTATCTATGCTACCATTTGTCAATTCATTGTCGTAATATATTAGTTTCTGTGGCTGCTATCACAAATTACCATAAGCTCGGTAGCTTAACACAGCAGAAATTTATCTGCTCATAGTTCTGGAAGTCAGAAGTCTGAAATCAAGGTACGGGCCTCCCTCTAAGGATCTAGGGGAGAATTTGTTCTCTGCCTCCTCCAGCTCTGGTGGCTACTGGCAGTCCTTGGCTTGTGGCAGCATCATTCCCATCTCTGCCTCCCTGGTCACGTTGCCTCTTCCTCATCTGTGTAACTTCTCCTCTTCTGTCTAATCTCCCTCTGCCGCAGCCTGCTAAGGACACTTGTCATTGTATTTAGGTCCCATCCAAACAATGCAGGATGATCTCCTCATCTCAAGATCCTTAACTCACTTGCATCAGCAAAAACCTTTTTCTCCAAATAAAGCCACATTCGTAGGTTCCAGGGATTTGGGGGGCCACCATTCAAATCGGTGCCCATATTAAAGTCAAGATTATGTTCCCTAAGCATATTTTTGAACCTATGGGATTTCTATTTACATTTTCAAAGATCTCCAGAATCACTTGAACTTGACATAATCACATCTCAGATGTCCCCAGTGCAAATTAAAAACCAATTCAGGACAGCCTCTCTGGCCCCTGCTCTAAGAATTATGCTTTCTATGACCCTCTTCATAGCACGTTCTTTTCTTGTCATTCGTCCAATTCATTTAGAGATTCCATCAATGGGACCAAAGTGAGGCCAGTGAGGCACTTGCCTCAGACACAAAATTTAAGAGAGTGCCAAAAACTTCAGTCATCAAGGTAAATAATAATGATGGATTTTTGGGTGTCCCCTTGATGTTTGCACCAAAGGTGAATACCTCACTCAGCTCACCCGGGTGTCTATGTTTTCTACTACCCTGTGTGATAACATCCCATCATAGCCTCTGTGTTTCTGGCATTCTCTAATAGTGAGTGTAGAAAATCTCCTCTTTCCTTCCGACCTTCAGTATTTCCCAATATCATAATCTGCATTGTCGCCAAATAGAATGGACATGTTTAGAAGGATTTAGACTTCCTCAATTCCCTGGTTTCTTCCTGTTTCTTACCACCAGCCTTCCCCTAAGGCTCTTCCTATCCTGAAGTCTTGACAAAAAACAACAAGTTTTCTAATTTTCCTTTTTTGAAGTAGCCATCAAACCAGGGAACACCAGATTTTTTTCCTGGATTAAAAAGGTACATTTAAATCAATCAATATGTAGTTATTGAGTGACTGTAAGTCTCCCCCCGCCCCCCGCCCCCAGTATCTCCTGGTCCTCTCATTTTTCTTTCTATTGAAAAACTCATGTTTCATTTATTACCACTATTCTGTCTTATTCCGACAAATTATATTCAAAGTTAGGAAGATCACAAGCCACTGTCCCGAAAGGCTGGCATGACAAGCAGTGTGTTCCAGGTCAAGCCAGTAGAAGCTCAGAAAGCCATGCCTGTAAGATCTTGTACCTGAGTGCTTCCTTGAATCCCATTTCTCTAAAATATCTCTTCTGTAAACTTCCAGCCCATTCTCACATTGTCCTTCTTTTCCTTTGAGAGTTCTCAGGATTTATGGGCTCCTTCCCAAAAGTCTTGGTCTGAAATCCTGCCTAAATTAGAGCCCCTTTTCCACAAAAATATGAGGGATGTCCTAACCATGTGGGAGCGTGTAACATGAACCTGAACAGCCATCATGGAGGGCACTGCATGGCACCGCACTGCAGTGAGTCTCAGGGAAACATTCCACTCCACGGTGTCGAACTGTTCAAGTTCATTTTCAGAACAGGATAGAACTTCGTGCCTGGTCTCCTTCCTGAGTAACTACTTCTTCAAAGTCACTGTCTAGTTAGGTATGACGTGGAACTAGAAAAGGGCTGTAGATTGTGCGAAGACAAGCTGAATATGGGATATTTATGTAGTTCCAAACATAAATGCTTACAAAAGAAATAGAATTCCTTGCCTTGCCTTTTCTACCTCAACCCCATATATATATATATATATATGTATATATATATATATATATGAGTTGGTGGCTATTGACTATTCACTAATAGCTTGTTAATAGATTGAATCTATGTTATTTCTGTTTTCAACTTGATTTCATTCCTGGTCTTGAGCACTCCCAAAGGAGGCTACTATAAAACTGTAGCCTGAGGAGCTTGTAAGGAAAAATCATTTCTCCTTTGTTAAGCTCAAGAAATTCTGTTATAATGTAGTTCACTAAATAAATCACTGGCTTGAGAACAAGTGTGAAAATACATTCACAATCTGTCAGTTTTTGTATCATTAAACTGGAAGGAAAGAAGGAAAATCAATTAATAAATTAGTGCCTCCTAACAAAATGAGGCAGTCTATTGCATTATTATCCATTATTATGGAGAACAGTCACCCATAATCCAAAATCACAGATAATATGAAAAATCATACATACATATTGGCTTTTGCATGCAATGTTTACAGATAATTTACCTTTTAAGTTCTATTTTTGAGAGGCCAGTAGAAAGAGTTATGTTATTTAAACACACGTGATTGGAAAATAAAAAAAGTAACCTGGGAGTTTGTTGGAAAACTGAAGACTTCAATTTAAGGCAGAAGAAAACGAAAAAAGGAAAAAAGAATGAGACCAAATGACCTGGAAAATATAATTGAGAATGACTTTAGTCATGGCTATAAACTAAAAGGATAATTTTTTATGTGGGGTTTGACCCGTATATGACTTTCTACTCTTTTTATGTATTAAAAGAGAAAGAGGATGATGAAAGGGAGAATTAGAAGGTAGAAAAAAATAGACAAAAAAATGAAGAAAAGAAAAGAGGCAAATGTTCAAAGGACTTCCTTGGCATCCTTTGTTCTTTCTGATGACAATCGTTACTCCAGTAACACTTGAAAAATTAAGGGCAGCAACCCAGGTGAGTCAGGTTGAAGAAGGAAATGCTTGACAATCCTAACCAAAGGGGATATGGTTGAATTGTTTCCCCAAGGTTGCCCTCAGGTTACTTGGCTAACGTAGACCCAGGTCTAAACAACAGGGATTACACAACTGTCTGAGACTCACCCTGCAGGTTGCATGACACCAAATGTTTGGAATGAAAAATATTTAGGCATTCCCTCTGCTATGTGCATTTAATGTTCAAACCAATACCATTGTTCTTCATGTGCCCCATATAGCAAGTGCCAGAGATAATACTGCGGTTCCTTAAGTTCCTTTATCAACATGCCTCGTGTGGCTCATCTTCCTACAGTTGCACACTTCTACAAGGCATCCACACCCACGCCCACTGGTTCAATTACAGCAGTGGCACCAGGGACCAGTTTCATGGAACACACCTGAGGTGTCCCTGTCCTGCTTGTTTGGGTCAAAAGGGGGAAGCAGAGTGCCAGCCCAAGTGCTGTGTTGGTATCCCTTTCTCGGCTCTATCAGCTTCTGTCCAGGCAAGAGGAAAATAATGCCCAAAGAAATTGGGAGCCGAAGGAACTAAACAAGTCTCAGCAGAGCACCAGGTGACATCCACTGCTTTCTGGCTGCTTCCTACAAAGCTCAGAAAACAGTAAACGCTAGAAAACCAGAGTTTTATTAGAAATGGGAAACTATTCAACTTATCATATTAACATTGACCCAACAGGCAACAATCCTTTATAAAATTATAAGCCTAAAGTGTGTGCTGTCACAAAAAGTTTGAATATACAAATAATTAGCCTAAAACACTGATTATGTTTCCAATAGAGAAGCTTCCAGCAGGTAAGGAATGATGCTTTGAAGTTTGGATACACAGGTGACCGTGTACACTCTCCAGCTAAGAGGTGATATATAATACCTAATCACAATTCAGCCAATCATTCTTTGCTAAAAATATATTAAGAAAGGGAAAAATATTTACTAACTCTTTCATAACCCATATAAGCTGACACAGAGCAAGTTTTGAAGAAACTCAAACGCCCAGGTATATTTTAGTAGCGAAGGAACTAGAATACATGTTTACTGTTTCTGACTTACTGAGCCTTTTCCTAAGATGGGATATTACCTCAGACGCAGAGACTGAACATACAGCACCATCTGGCTTAACGGGAAAGCTTATAGCTGTCAGGCCTTTAATTACCTCCTTACTTTAATTACTAGGACTTTGTCTGTATCTACCTCCTAATTATCCCAGGAATCTAAATTCCCTGACTCTTCTTTTCAAGGAGAAAGCTTGCTTTTCTTCCTCTCTGCTCCAAGACTCTGAGTGCTATCTGCCTTATGGCTAACAGAAAAATATAAAAAGAAGAAAAACCCCAGCATACACTATTTTTCCTGTGTCTCCCTTTTGCAAGAGTTGCCCCAGCAATTATGATATATTACTAACTTCCTTTGAATGCCTTCCCTCTTTAGTTTCAATTTGTTTGTTGTATTGAACAATTTGTTTGCTTATCTTGGTAACTTTTAGTCCTAAGAAACTTCTTAAATGGGTCAAACCATTTTCTCCTGAATATTTGAAGATCAAATCACACTCAAAAAGTGTGATTTTAGCCAAGCAGTGCAGCAGTTTCTCAAAATATCTGTTCAGAAAAAATAATTTAAATGCATTTAGCTATGCCTTTCATTGTTTTCCCACCATCAAATTGGTTGAATGGACCCATTTTACACATGACGATATTAAGGCAAATTTATTTCTCTCCAAAAGTATTTATTTATTGAGGCAAATATATTTTTATCTCCGATCACTATTTAAAGTCTCTGTTTCAAAAGTTCATTGTGAAAATTACACAATAAATGTAAATTACTTACAAGCAATGTAAAACACTTAGCAATGTATCTGAGAAAGCAAGTACTTGTAGAAATGTTAGGGGCTGTTATTATCATTCTAGGAGTGATTAAAAAAATATCATCCTCTCTGACGGTTGGCCAGTATATTCTGCTTAAGAAATCTGTGGGGCGTTTTTCTTTTCAGAGAAGTCATTTATTAACAAAAGTCAAAATTTTAAAGATAGTAAACTGCCTGTTTAAAAGCAAGTAGGGATTGTGGTTAACCAAAAGCTTCCCATTCAAACTTCTTCAGACGTGTGTACATATATGGAATGGAACAAACTGCAAAGCTGCTCATTTGATATAAACTCTAGAGGGATTTTGTGTTTGCTGCCATCCCCTAAACAGATCTCTCAAACTCTAAATCATCAGCTTCTGTTGTGACTTCATCTGTCAAAATGTTAGTCAGTTCATACTACTCGTGAACTCCCCTGAACTATGGCTCCGGTAAAACTGTGAGTCACGGTCCACTCTTTTAATTGTCACAAAATATAAAATTCTGTAAAAACCATAAAATATTGCAGCATTTTACCATACAGGCTTCAGAATGTGGAGGGTGAGGAATGAAATTGTTTTGTAAGTGGGGATTGCATAGTTTAGTGTAAAAGTTTATGTTTCAGGCAAACTCCAGACTATCTCCTTGAGTATGACTAGGAAGAAACTAAAAACCTCACAGAAGCCCAAATATGTGGTCTGTCATGTTAATGGTGGGGCCATTTTTTCCCGTGCAGATCTGCTGACCATACCCACGTGATTAAAAAGACCACCTAGGGGCTTTATGCAAACGCAAAGGAATTCAATTTGGGGAGAAGAAAGATAAAATATCCCAGTCACTTTGCAAATTAAGAACAGTTGATGCAAAACCTGACATACAAAGAAATATAATCTAGAAGATTTAGAAAGGCAGAGAGGATGGAGGGAAAGACAAAGGAGACACAAAGGACATGAATCAAGAAAAGAGAAGCAAAAAGAGGAGGGAAGAAGATTTTTAGGAACAGAAATACTGCACACAAAAAGGAACAGACAACTTAAGGAAGTTATAACAGAGGCAAAGTGGTGCGAGGAAACAATGAAAACAAACTCCTTCTACATTAAGGAAGAAGAAAGGAGCAGGGGGAATGGAAACTTTTCTAGATCCATTTTCAAATTTCAACATTTATTTTTAAACGTGAATTCATTCTCTGATCACATTCTATAGTTTTCTCACTGCATTGGGTTACAATTGAATGGATAATCCTGCAAGGCAGGGGTCACAGATATAGTATTTAAGGTGAATTTTTTATTGTTTCATTTTTAGTGGCTTTCACTGTGGTGGAAGCATTAATATAAATATGGTTCTGTGACAACAAAGAAAAATTAGTGTGTTCTAATCAAGGAGATCAAGAGATTATAAGAGGTCCCTCTTGAGTTGAACATCAACTTTCCGAATTGAAACAAATGAAACAAAACAAATAGTATTAAGGAAATTTTCAAATATAAACAAAGGTGGAGAAAATAGTCAAATAATTTCATGCATAGTCATTCCTCTGTATGGGGCAGTGGGGGGGTGTTCCAGAAAAAGTCTCTATATGTATCTATAACTGATATTACTACATCTAACAAAAATTAAGAGTAATTCCTTAATAACGTCCAACCTAGGGTGGCCCAGGTCAGTTCAGTTTATAACTGTTGTCCTGTAGTAATTATTAACACGACTCCTTTTCACTCTCAAAAGTGCCCCAATTAGGATGACAAATTCTGTGGTCACTGTACTCACCCTCAGTCTAAACTTCATGAACTTGAGATAGTTTGGAACATTGGTTTGGTTTGTATTAAATTTTAAAGGTGCTTTTTAATTTTTAAAAATTACATAAGACATTTTCATGCTTCTGCAGTAAAAATGATAAAACAAAATTCATCCTTGTCCTCTCCACCCTGTTCCCTCCCTCCCTATAGGTCACCAAATGCAATTAATTAGTTTTGCTTATTCTTCATTTGTTTCTTTTTGCAACTATGGGTAAACTCATATTGTTTCACCTGCTCTCTCTTTTAACATTGTTTCATAGCTCACATTTTTCAACTTTACAATATATAGGGGAGATAACTCAACGGCAGTGTGTAGAGATCATTCTCGTTCCTTTTGCAGCTACATAGTAATGGTTTTGGTGAAAGTAAATAGCAGTCTGACTCCTAGTGATTGACATTTGGGTTGTTTACAGTCCCTTGCTATTCCAAATGTCGCCACAGTGAGTAGCCTTGGGCATATTGCCCATGCACAGATAGATACATGGACAGATTTCTACAAATTGGGGGCTGCTGGGTCAAAGGATGGATGCATATATAATTTTGCTAAATATTGCAAAATGCCCCTGTATGGGAGTTGCACCAGTTTGCAAATTCACCAGCAATGGATGAGAGTGTCTGCTTCCCTACCTCTTCCACTGGCTTTAGGCTGTTTGCCTATTTGATAAGGGAGACATGATATCTCAGTGTAGTTTGCTTTTTAACTTCTTATCGACATATACTACACATACATAAAAGTGTACATACATGTACACATAGTGACTTTTCACAAACCAAACACACCTGTGCAACCAGGACATGCATGAAGAAACAGAAAATTATTAATACCAACAGTCTAGAGGCCCTCTTCGTGCTCTCTTGGTGAATTTTAGTGTGTATTTCTCTCACTTTGAGTGAAGACAAGCTTCTTTTCATATGGATTAAGGACCATTTGTAATTTTTCTGTGAAAATTTCTGTTTAAGTATTTTGCCATTTTCATACTGAATAACCCAGTATGGTTCATAAGAAACTCACAGAGTTTTTAAGAGAATTGTATTAGCAGCAACAACATCCGCTGGGACAGAAAAGGATAGAAACATCATGAAATCAAATGAGACCTTTGGACCCACAAACTTCTATAGACAGGAAACAGGGTGGGAAAGCTACGCAGCTGCAAACATGTGCTACATTTTATTCAAAGGAGGAATTAAGAGCCTAAAGGGCAGAGCCAAGAGCTGCAGAGATCACTCCTTGGGAAGAGAGTCCGAGTCCTAATCAAGAACCTGGCAACATGTGGTGAATGTTTTCAGAATCGCATGAGCTGTTGATTGCTGTGCGCTTCCCGTTTCCCCCTTTGTGAATGGGAGCACCTCTGGTGATTATCTTACTCTGTCCCACCTACTGTAGTCTCCACATGCAGAGGGTGGATAAGTTGTCTCTTTAGTTTGCAAGTCTTTAGATTGAGAGGAGCTAGCCTCTGGGGCTCTGAACCACCATGTAAGAAGCCTGAGGCTGCCATGCTACGAGGAAGCAGAAACTAGCCATGCGGAGAGACCACGTGAAGAAAGGGATGGCTCACCGATGTCCCGATGCCCCAGAGCACTGTTGATCCGTGGCAGCCCCCATCAGACCACATAAGTGACCATAAGGCAGAAGTACTCCGCTGAGCCATTTGCAAATTCCTGACCCACAAAACCATGAGGAATACTAAATGCTGGTGATTGCTTTGAGACACTAAGTCTTGGGTTATATATTATGCAGCAAATAGATAACTGGAACAGATTTTGATCCTTGCTCACAAAGTAAAAAAAAAAAAAAAAATCCAATTTTTACTGAATTTAAACTTAAAAAGAAACTCAGGAATGGTAGCTGAAAAACAGCTCAAGTTTTAGAAATTAACTCTGGAACTCAAGAGATGTTGGTTGATTTTATACAGATCATCTGTAGTTTAAAGTTCTCCGACTGCCTTATACCCAATTTACAAAAATGTAGTACCTGAATTTTCTAGCCAACATTTATTTAATGGATATGAGATTTTAATTGTTCCTATAAAATTAAGTTTTTAAAAAATATAGTCAGTAGAAATGAAGATAATAATAAAAACAATACCACCAAAAGCACATACGCTCTTAGAGTGAAACTGAAAGTACTATTCTCAGATATTTATCAGTTGTTGTAAGCTTAGCTCTGAATGGAAATGTCAGAGAAGCCACTGGATAGAAATTATTCTGTGAGTCAAAGTAGCGTCCCTTTTAAGAAAAACTTGCCAATCGAATTTATCTAAAGAAAGTTGGAACTTGAAGGAGGTTTTGAAACCGCTAATTTCTACCATTTGGTATTGTCAAGGCCCAAAGCATGGCCGTTGGATATAATTTCTAATAATTTTATTCTATCACATTAAAAATAGCATCAAACTCTGTCCTTGATTGAAATAGTAACAAATAATAAAAATATTGGGTTATATACTTTTGCTACAGAAGAAATATCTGAGCTAACTCGTGAGCATAGATATGGCATTAAATTACTGAGCCAAAAAGATGTAACTGCTGCTATAATTTTATTATTAAAAAAAATTAGTGTTTGGCTCACCTTTTATGTGGTTTATGTGATTTTCCTTTGAAAGCTTTCAAAGTCTCAGCACATTTCATCGCATTTAATGGGTGTTTCCCCTTTCTCTTTAGTGGTTTTTATTTTTAATTTTAATAGGATATCAAGATGTGACTTGTTTTGTTTCAGTTTTGCATCAAAGACTAAGAAATAATGGATTCTGAGTACAGTCAAATTTCGAAGACAACCTAGGTAAGGTAAGAGCTAGAAATGGTCTTCACAAAGCTTAGCTCATCTGAACATGAGGAGGAAGAGAGAGAGGGGATTTCTTTGGGTTGAGTTGCAGTGTGCTATGCTTTCCCTCTGCCACCCTCACCCTGCTGTGGGGGAGGAGGAGAGGATGCTTCACCCCTACCTTAGTGGGAGAGAGCTTTGGTAGGACCACACAGAGAGCTTGGTACCAGCGGAAATGTTGGTGTTGTGAGATCAGCTTGACGTGGTGTGTTGGGGTACCCCACCTTCCACCAATGCCCGACCACAGGCGCACGTTGCTTCCCTCGGGTCAGTGGGGAGCCCACAGATGGCGGCTGCACGTGGTCATGTACAAAAGAGGATGTTTCTCTAAGGTCTTATTCTAGGGGCACGCCCACCTCACTCACCCCAGCAGAAAGAACCTGGTGGTAGACCTTAGTGGCAGGGGCTGAGGGTTGGAAAAGGTTGAAAATGGCCAGCCAGGAAAGTCCAGATCTACCTCACTGGAATTCAGCGGGAGGTCCCCAGAGGGGTTTCTTCAAACACTCAGAATAAATCCCCTCATAGCCCAGAACAGGAATTGGCTGTGGGAATGCCCCACACTCAGCGCTCACAGCAGACCAGCTCAGGGGTCACCAGGAGCTTTGCCGCCTCACCCCACCCCAACCTTCCTGGGCTGAGTCAGCCCCCAGCCTCGCTGTGTGTGGGGGGTGGGTAGTCAGGGGTCAGGCAGGAGAGCAGGATGGGAACAGAGAGCAGAAGTGTCTTCATCATGCCTTTTTACTTTCTATAGTTCTGATGCTTTGATGTCTGGGGTCTTGCAGAAGACCCTGGAGATCTGCCCCCTTTCAGGCCTAGCCAGTTCCTAAGGACAGTAAAGGACTGCCCTGGGGGCATAGGCAACCCAAGCAATCCGTAGCCCTGACCCCCACTACCTCCCCACCACCCTCTGGGCCACCCTCCCCCTGCCCTGACCATGCCAGGGTCGGATACCAGAAAACTGGAGACAGCCCCCGGCCCCCAGAGCCTGCTGAAATTATTCAAACTGGCCACCCTAAGCCAGCTCACGCTGCCCTGCCCAGTCCCACAGAAGCCACCGTGAAGGCTGTGGCCCGTATTTCCCCTTCGCGCTCTCTGCCCGGTGACCTGCCCTGTGTTTCCCCGTGTGGCCCTGTGTGGCATGCTGTGCCTCCTGCTTCTAGGGAAATGTGAGTGGACACTTCTTGATAGTTTTCCATGACAGTCATTTCTGTGTCTGCCTGTCTCATCACGCCTAGTGAAATAAAATCCTGGTGCCCTCCAAACAGCAGGCCACCCCATGACAGCCTTCCCAGCTTACAGCAGGGCCAGGGGAGGGGGACACTGCCACTTTGAATGAGGCTTGAGATTTTGCTGTGTCACTCGATTAGGTATTTAGTTACTAAAGTGAGGCTCTTCCTGAAACTAATAGGTATGGAAGACTTTTTGTTCCCTAAGGAGCCTAGAAAAGCTATAGGATCCACCTGAGACTCTGTAAGTTTGCAGGCAGAAACAGTGAATTGAAGATACAGTGGGTGGAAAGAATGAAGTTATTTTCAGCTGGAATCATTCTGAGTTGAGCTTATTTAATGCTCTGGTTACATAACAGAAATGCACAAATACATCACCTTCAAGTTACTTGAGGAAGGAAGTTCTTCTTACTGACAATGCAATGTTTTAAGTGAAAATATGTTTCAGAACATTGCCGACAAAAGCATTTTGAGAAAGTTATTTGTAGCGACTTTTTAAAGGACAATTAATAGTGAATTTAGTAGCCTTTGTTATATGAAGAAATGTCTCCTCTAGTTTTGTGTGTCACTTAAATTGGAAACTTCTCTTGAAAACTGCTTGAAGTAGAGAGGCCTGACAATGTATCAGAAGTCTTAAAATATCCTTTGGCCTTTGATTCCTCTTTTGGCAACAATTCTTAATGAAATAACTTTAAAAATGCACAAAATATTAAGTGTAAGTATGTTCACTGCAGCATTGTTTTATAGGGCTAAAAGTTGGAAACATCCTCAGTTTTCAATAAGAGAGTGTCAGTAAAATAAATTATTGTATGTTCATACAAAGGAATACTGTCCTGTTATATAAAATGATGCCGTAGATCGGTGGTTGTCAAATTTTTTTCATTATTACCCCTCTAAAGTATCTTTTTAGACTTTTTTTCTAATTGTCTCCTACCCATTGGCTCTTCCCTATGAAATTTGTTTGTTTGTTTGTTTGTTTGTTTGTTTTTGAGACAGAGTCTTGCTCTGTTGCCCAAGCTGAAATGCTGTGGCATGATCACAGCTCACTGTAACCTTGAATTCCTGGGCTCAAGTGATCTTCCTGTCTCAGCCTCCTGAGTACCTGGGACAACAGATGCATGCCATCATGCCTGGCTAATTTTTAAAATATTTTTAGAGACAGGGTCTCGCTATGTTGCCCAGGCTGGCCTCAAACTCCTAGCCTCAAACCATCCTCCTGCCTTGGCCTCCTAAAGTGCTGGGATTACAGGCATAAGCCACAGAATTTTAAGATCACAGATATATTATATATCTGTTATGTACTGTGTTCCTTTGTGAGGCCACAAACCATCATAATATCTAAGTTTTTCCACCCCAAAGAATCAATTTTTGCCAACTTGGGAGAATATCAAAGCCATTGAGAATGCATGTTGTTGATGAATACTGACATGGAAAGACAGTAATGATATTTTGGAAGGTAAAAAAAATATATAGGATGTATAATATAATCTATTTTCACTTGTTTGTAAATAGGCATAGAATAACTTATAGAAGTTTCTGTCTAAAGATATTAATACTGGTTATCTCTGGGTGGAAAACAGACCTAATACTTATTAATCTTCTATTATGGGTGGGTACTTTTCATGTCATTTAACCCTTAAAATAATGCTGTGAGGTGCTGGGGGCCTGCAGGGAGAGACCAGTGAGCATAGCCAGCACAGTGTTTTGCACAAGTTGACATTTAGTAAATGGTAGCTTATTTTTATTATTATCTTCTTTTAGAGGCTATCTTTGAGAGACAGATAGTTTTTTAATCCACCGTAGATGAAATGTTATAATGACGCATGGGGCCAGATTGCCCAGGTTTGAACCTTTGCCCTGTCAGCGACGTGGCCTTGGACAGTGACTTTATCTCTGGCATTCATCTGCTTCACTTGTCAGGTGATCATGGTGACAGCAATTATACCTACTCATAGCGTTGTTGTGAGGATTAAATAAATTACTCTGTGTAAGTTGCTGGGAGCATTGTCAGGTGTGTAGCAGGCACTCAGTGAGTGTGAGCTTTTAGTCTTACTTAATCTTTGCAGTGAATCCATGATGGGAATAGGATTATTTCTGCTTCCCAGATGTGAAGGCTGAAACTCAGAGAAGTTGAATAATGGAACAATGCCTGCTGAGGGTAAGGACGTCTGCAAAGGCAAAACACTGGGTGAGTGCCCAGGGGTCAGGCAAAGGGCCCAGCAGTTGGATTATAAAAAAATTAAAAGGCACCAGAGATGAGTATGTACATTTCCTAACTGTGTGTATCGTGAATATTGCCTACATGTATGCATAATGTATGTCTCACATACATGCATACTCATCTGCCTTGTGCTCCTGGGGTCCTTTCTGGAAACCGCAGTGGAGCAGTAGGGTTGGGGAAAGTGCATTACCTTGGGGTTGGATCCTGGCTGTGATGGTGATTCAGGAGCTGACAGTGACTCAGATGTGAGGGGGTTTCACTGTTCTGATAACCGACTACTCACCCCATTGGGGAAGGAGGTGGCTGAACACAAGATACCCGACATTGGATAGATGAAGTTGGCTACAGTTTATTAGTCATGTGTACTCACAGCCCAGGGGAGGAGGACATTCCATGCCTAACAGAACAGGGCCACACAGGGGCTGCCCTCGCAAATAGAGTGGACCAGCAGGGGCCGTGGGAGGCAGGCTTTGCAGCACCAAGAGGGAGAGGTGCCCCTGGTTCCCACAGGAGCGCCTGACGGGTTTATTTGAATAATTTCACAGGCTAGCAGGGAAGTGAAATTCATAAGGTTGAGGACCAGGTGCAGTGTGGCTGGTCTGGCTGATAAGGGAACTAGCTGGATGGGGACACTGTCCCTCTGGATTGGGAACACAAACATGTCAAGGTAGCACTTGACACGTTAAGCCTTACGATGCACTTGATCCAAGTTGATGACTTTGACAATGAGAGGTAGTTTGGGGCCTCTTATGGTGACAGACATAAACAAGGATAAAGCGTCCAAGGAGATTGGACATGAGGGTCTCAAGGCAGATAGTGGCAGCAAAGCTTACCACTCCATAGACTGGGGAAGAGCAGACAGGGTTTGGTCTGGCTCTGCCACTTATTAATTATTAAATCTTGAATTAATATCTGGGCTTCACTTTCCATGTCTATGAAATGAGGGAGTTGGAATAGAAGATTTGTTAGCTAGCTTTTAATCCAGAATATAAGACGTTAGGCAGAGCTTGCATAGTCATAGTATCAGGGAAATAAATGACTTGCCCAAACCAGTGCAGCACCTTTAGGCCACCGTGGTCATGCCTGGCTCACCCTGTGCGCCGACACACACTCTCCATTGGAAGAACCAAGTCAGGATTATCCATCAGGATTCCTTCCCTCCAACTGGCGCCATTTTGCTTCTGACTCTCTCAGCACGAACTTTACCTCTAGCTTCTAACTTCCCTCCTTGCCTTGATCCTCAAGTTCTCTGCACACATCTCTCCTCCTTGCTAGGATTTTAATGCTCTAGGACTCTGATTCTCTACTTGAGTCTTCATCTCAACCCTGCTGGATCCAACTCAGAGCCCCCGCCCCCCTCCAGCAAGCCTCACCTTCTCCCATGGCCAAGACCCTGTTTATCATAGCTTGGGTGAGAATAACCCAATTATGGCATTCTTGGAGCTCCCTGGCTGGCCTGTACTGGTTTACAGAGGGCAGGAAGTCTTTTCTCCTATCTCTCTCCAAACATAGACACCCTTTACAAGCAGAGAGGTTCTTTTCATGAACATCCTGAGATACGGGGTGTAAGTACTGGAAGAGCAGAGCCCTGGTTTCCAAAATGGCCTTAATTCAAAGACTTGTTTCTCCTCCACTTGCACCAGTGCTTTTCCTCCAAACATTCCACTTATGCCACGGAGGGGTTCTTCAACCAGCAAGTCTGCATAACATTGTAGGAAATTCACAGGCCTTCTTAGACGCACCCAAGGATGGATGCTCCAGAATCCCATAGACCTCTTAGGGTGTCTCTAATTTGGCCAGAGTCCCTTCCTGGGAATCTCATTTCCTCCTTTCAGGGAGAAATAAGAGGCTGGAAGGGTTCCATTCCTTCCCTTGTCTTGGAGGAATGAAATTCCCAGGATGAAACTGTAGACATCCCATTTTGAGTGTTGGAAAAATTGAAATTATTCGGCTTGGCATATGAGTAAGGAAAAAAATAAAACCCTCTATTCCCCACTGTGCCCCAAAATTCACATGTCATGATTAAAAAAGTTCTCCCTGAGAAGCTTGCCTTTCCAGTTCATATCCACAAGAGTACATCAAATGCTCCCCAGACAGTCCTAGCACTCCTCCCGTCCACCCCTGTCAGCCCATATTCGTCCTTTAAATCTGACTCCCATCTTACATCCTGCCCGGTCACCAAATTTTGATTGGCTGAAATTGCATCTCCATGCTACACAGCTTCTAACACACTGATACTTAGTCATTGTTACCAATGGCACTAATCATGTTGTCTATTCTCCTTAGGAACACAGAGCATAACACAACCGTTGCCTACTTTCTAATCTTTTTGTTTCTAATTATTTATAAACTTACACATTTTGTGTGGTCATCAGTTGTCTTCAAAGGCAACACTGACATTTCCTGTTGTTAGCAACTGCTCTGCTTGGCAGTTGGTTATCCGATATGCCTGATTAGCGTGTTTCCCTTTGACATTTAACAAACTGCAATGATTTCACGTTCAGGTATTTCTCCACTCACTCCATTAGGACAAAGACTCATATAAAAGCCAAATTAATGGGGTTGATTACAAAAATAAAGGAAGTTTTTATGGATAAGTAGAAATTAATAGGTATTTTTTTCTAACTCTGTGTTTTGAAGTTTAAATGTCCAGCTTTGGACATTTGGAAATATATGGTATCTTATTTTAACACTTTTACTGTTTACAGTTTTCCTTAAAATGTATTTGTCATCAACTCAATGCTTTTGCTGTGATTTCATCTCTTTAACAATAAGATATTATTAAATAAAGGGCAAAGAAGCAAAGTTTCTATTCCATTTTTTTAAAAATGGAACTAGAGCTCCCAAATTAAGATAAAGTTTTTTATTTTCAAAAAATCACCCCTCAGTGTATGTTCATGAAAACTCTATATATCCAACCAGTCAATATTTCAGAATATATTGAAAGAAAAGCATAATTCACAAGTCATTAACCTACGTAAATGCTCAAATACCATGCCACTGGTAATTTGATTTTATGCTAGAGTAGACTTAGATGGTAGAGCTGCGAATATTTTTTTGATTATCCTTCCTTCAAAGGAAACCATTCTCCAAAATAACCTAGGAAAATACCCCAAATCACTTCTTTCAGTATGTGATAATTCTTATCTTTACATAGTTATGGATATAGAAAAGACAGAATATTTAAGGACCCAAACATTTCTTCCTCAAATATATTCTTGCTAGTGTTTTGCTCCAGATGAAAGTTTAAATCCTAGGCAAAAACTTACCAGGCTTGCATCTGTCAGCTCCTTGGAGAAGTTCCTCTTTAGTTTTGATGTTGTCTCTGAAACTTAAAATGTAAAATGCATATAGTTAAGCTTCCTGGAGGTGTTGACTTTGTTTATTCCAGTGAACTCCGGGATAGAGTGAAAATCCCAGTCCCTTCTCCCTGTAAAATCTTCAAATTATTTTCTTCCTGATCTTCTTTCTCTCCTAGACTCCAAGCCATGGATGAAAATCACACAATTCTTAACCCACTTGTCAAGGAAAAGGTGTAACATGCACATATCATCAAACAAATGAGGAATTATCTGTTGCAAAGTGATTTGAAGGTTTCTTCAAATAGATATAGCTAATCCTATTAGCTCTCTGCTTGTACATATTTGTCAAGACAGTAGGTTTTTTCCAGTGCAGGAATGGTATAAGTGCAGTAAGGGACTCTTCTACTAGCCAGAGAGGGAGAGAAAAGGAGAGTGTTCTAAAAGGCGCTGGAGGGTAATCAGACCCTTTGGCTCTGACAGTTAGTCCAAAGCACGCTCCAGGAAGTGCACTGGGTAGCTAAAGTTAGAGAAACAGTGGCCTCTTATGGTGTCCCAGATGTCACACCGATTACATACGGTGTGGTGACTCGCAGTTTACTTTGACAGTCATTCAAATTAAAATACAGCATGAGAGGACAATGCAACAGAACAGTCATCTTAGACCTCATTATTTCATTTCTATAAATAAGGTCAAAAAAGGTCTCATTCTGTTATTATCCTCTGTCCTTCCTTCCCAGCAATGTTTTCCTTCCTCCTCCTATTGTAAAGATGCAAACATATTCTAATGAGGTTCATCCTTTAAACAAAATTAGTATCAACATGGGAATTTTTGTTTTCTGGCTTCCCCTACAGTGCTATAAGCAAGCAAACTTAGAGTGTTTATTTTGACAACCTATATTGGAAAAAATATTAATATCTTACAACTGGGGAAAATCCTCCATCTCTGGAGGGAGCGGTTTTGTCCACTTGGCACATAAAATATAGACAAGAATCACAGATACTGGGTAGTGAGAAATTCAGGTTCTTCCACTAGTCACTGTGTTCTTTTATGCCATTTTTACAAATGTGAGCACAGTCAAGAAAATTAGCACATATGGTTATACCCAGAGACTAATAACAAGCTAATTCTAAAGAAAACCAGAGAAGCTGCACCATGACTCTTTCCAGATTTGGTATTTATTGGTATTTCAGGGATTTTTGGTGTGTTTTATCTAGTGACACAGTGCAGTGACATTCAGAATAGACAGTGACAGTGAACCTGGGAAAAGCCAATATAAACTGTAGGAAGGAGAAAAAATATTTGGGGAGAGTTTCCTGAACTTTGAGTGGCATGTATTTGGAAAAACAACAACATCACACACAGGTAAAAGTAATATAAAATCAAAGATAAATCAAAAGGAAAGCTCCCTTGGTCAGAAATTTTTTTGTTAATGATAATACAAGGTTATTTGAAATAACAGATTTAGCAGAAAACTTTGAGCCAAAGACAGTTTTACCACTCCATATTCTTCCCTGTTGTTTCATATTATCTGTTCACTAAGCACAAAAACAAATCACTATGGATCAATATCAAGATTCTAAGATAATTATCCTATCGGTTTTCTATTATTCTGTTGGTTTCCTTACTTCCTCCAAGGGCACATTTGTGGTCTTATTTCCTAGAAATATTTTATTTTGTTATATATAAATTCATGAAGAATTCTCAACACAGAGATGTTTCATAATGTCCCCGGATGGTGGATTTTTATTTATGCCTGAATGCCCATTCATCGAAAACATTTTGCAGTCCTAATGGAAACCCAAGAGGAATCCCGGCAAAGGTCCCCTTGAAGTTAGCAAACTTAATGAAAGACTTTGTAGAATGAAACATTGCCGTTGTAATATGAATGCATGCTTATCTGCTTCCGGAGTTGATTTTGTATTTATCTGAGCTGTAAACAGCTCCCAAAGATCAGACTACCTCACCGAAAAGGACTCTGACTTCTGTTCCGTTAAGGCATCTATCTCTGCTTTGCTATTGTAGTGTTTTATCTTCCTCTCTCTTCTCTGTGCTCTTCTTTGAAGGTCACCTGTCCCGCTTTGCCATGTCTCAGAATCTAGTCTACTCCACTGATATTTTCTAAGTCAGAGAAGGATGTTACCTCTCTACCCATTATGTGCTCTTTTATTCTGAAACAGTTATAAGGGACACAAAACATCTAAAGATTTTAAATGTAATAGTTGATCTCATTTCTTTTTCTTTTTTCCTAGATATTTTTTTCTCATTATAAAAGTAACAAAGGCTCATAGTACAAAATTTCAGAAATGTACAAAGTACAAAAATAATAATACAAATCAGTCACATTATTATCAGCCAGAGATAATCACTCTTAACCAGTCCTTTTTTATTTATATATTTATTTTGAATAACATTTAGATAGTATTTGGTCCTGTTTTTTCCACCTACCCTTATATCATGAGCATTTATGTCCCCATGTTCTTCAAATGTGGTTTTAACGTCCACACAATACTCATAATTTAATTCTTCCCCCATCGTAGTAGAGCATTTAGATATTTCCCAGTTTTTCATTATTTAAAATAATCTTATTGAGAACATCTTTCTTGCCATTTGAAAATTGCCCTTCTTCATGAAGTGCAAGGATTTCATATGATAGTTCTACATATGTGACAAGTTTCAGTCACCCGTGGGGTGAGGGCTGCCAGCACATTTCTTTTTCAGATGAGGATCTCAGAGAGACTGTGTGACTTGCCTGAGGCTGTAATAACTAGTTATTTGAAATTTGGAATTCATTGATATTTTTACTTTCCTCAGCTCTCATCCTCTATCAAATACTGGTCTATCTTTTTAATTGCCTTTTTTTTTCTTTTTTTTTTTTTTTGAGATAGAGTCTCTCTCTGTCACCCTGGGTAGAGTGCACTGGCATCATCATAGCTCACTGCAACCTCAAACTCCTGGGCTCAAGTGATCCTCCTGCCTCAGCCTCCCGGGTAGTGGGGACTGTAGGCATGGGACACCATGCCCTGCCAATTTTTCTATTTTTAGTAGAGATGGGATCTTGCTCTTGCTCAGGCTGGTCTCAAACTCCTGACCTCAAGCGATCCTCCCACCTTGGCCTCTCAAAGTGCTAGGATTACAGCCATGAGCCACCGTGCCCAGCCCTTAGTTCCATTTCATAAGAATTCCTGCCACCCCATTCCTGTCCCTTTCTTGCAGCCATGCCCAAAAGCCACCTGGAGGGCCTCTAGGACACCTTGTTCACATTCTCCCTACACACCACTATCAGATGTCACTTATGTGACTTCTTATGTCACTATCCAGTTCAAAAATTTCATTGACTTCTTTGTGAAACCCTACATGAGATGTAAACCCCTCTGCCGGGCTCCCAATGCCTCACTTTCCCCCCAGTCTTTCCTCATCGATCCTGACCTGTCTGTCTGCTCACTGTCCCATTCCCAACTCTCCGACGTCTCCTTATATCACTTACCCTGTTCACAATACTCTTGTGCCCCCTCGTCTCTTCAACTTTCACTCAATCCTCTAAAGCCCAATTCCAATCTCCTTTATTCCAGGAAACAGCATGAACTTCCCATCATATGTGAGATTGTTCAACTTCAGTCCAAGTCTGTACTTTGCAACTTTTGCTGGGGAATTTGGGGGCAAATAATTGACTTTGCTGAGCCTATTTCTGCATAGGCAAATAAGAATAATTATACAATACCTGCCCTATCAACCTCCTAGTATCCCAGGAAGGATTGAATATGTATTGCAAAGTTTCGTTAAGCTGCTACATACTACCCAAATGAGAGCCAAATGTTCAGTTTGTCCACTAATATCTGTCATCTTGGACCATTTCAGTATCTAGGTCTGGACCACATAATGTAGCATTGAATTATGTTCTGTCCCATCATATTGTCTCATTGTATTATGTATATTAGTCATCTATCCTTGGCTTGGCTGTGAAACCTCTGAATGTAATACAGTATCTGATATTACACCTCTAACACCCACAGACTGCCACTGCGCGTTGCCATAATGATTGCTGGTCTTAGGAGGAGTCTTAGCTGGTAAGATCTAAAGGGATTTAGATCTATTGGGATTTAGCTATAAGTGGAGGAGTTGGTGAGGTTCCAGTCTTCTGGAACTCTTCTGGAGTAGAAAAGTCTTATGCTTTTTAGGTGTTCTGGAAAACTGGGATTAAGGTTAGTACATGTCTTATGGAGTCTATGAAAATGTACTCTCAATTTGGATCTTGTCTCTCAGAGAAATTCACTGACTTTTTATAGCACCCCTTATTAGGCACACTTACTGAGGTCAGAGTGCAGAAGCAAGAATGTCTTGCAGACATCTAACCCAGGCCTCTGGTTCTCTCTCTCAGAAAGGTCAGGCTACTGAATCGTGATATTTTGTTACAGATAGTCTGCTAAGATCTGCTTATAGATTCCTCATTTAATTTGAAATTCCTTTCTCAGTTTTGATTACCTAGTTACTAGAGTCCTTAAGAACATTTTCCCCAATAGGTCTACCACTAAACAAGTCAATTCTAGTGTTAAGGTTAGGGTTAGTGACAAGAGGTAGGGCTAAGCCTACAGTTAGGGCTAGTGCAACACAGAGAGTTAGAGTTAAGGTTATGTTTAGGTTTGTGGTTAGTGTTAGGGTTAGGGTTCAGCTTAGGATGAGGTTGAGATTTAGGGTTAGCATTTATGCTAGAGTTAGTGTTAGTGTTAACTTTATACTCAAGTATACAGTTTAGGGTTAGAGTTAGGTTAGGTTCCTAGACACAAAACACACTTTTACAAAAAGATATTTTTGAAAATTTCACTTTGCATAGTAAAAGAAGACATGTCTTTCACATTTTTACCCACTTCCTCAGAACTAGCAAAAACACTGTTGGAGTAGAATCTTCATTTTATAGTATTCTAAGATTAAATGCAGCTATATAGTTTTTCATAGTTTATCAGAGCATTTTTTTTTAACTCTCTAGTACTGAAATGGTAACACCTTTAATGTCAGTGTTAATGCCCTAAAGGTCAATTTGTAGATCTTAATCCCCTCTTCCCCTGATATACCCAACCCCCCACAGAAAAACTGACACCATAAAAGCAAAATGCCATGATCCAGAATGCACTTACATTTTGCCTAAAAAAAATAAAAACTATATGTATTTTTGAAGCACTAGTCACTTTTCAAGCACCATAAACAGAAAACTCTTTAATAATGCTTCCAAATTGTTAGATGTCAGCTAAATATCTATTTCCAGCCCAGACCTCTTTCTCCAACTAGAAACTTGGATGTCCAGTGGCTGAATGATGTCCCCATGTAGCACTTGAACTTCAGCAGGTCCAAACGTGAACCCAACGTCTCCACGGCCCTCACCCAACATACCAACTTCACCTTTTTTCTTCCGTCCTATTTAATGGAGGCACCATTTATCAAGTGCGCCAAACCAGAAACCTTCACTCTACTCCTCCTTCTTTACCTCCCACTGTGTCATCCTGTTGGAAAAATTATCTTAGATCTCCTCTCCATCCCTTCTCTTCTGCCTTCCAGTTGGCCTTTATCAACTCTTGCCTAAACCATTTGTAGCAGCCTCTTGAATAATCTTCACATAACTTTACTGCCTTCAAGCTCTTGCCTTCCCCATGCTGTCACCAGAATGTGACATCTTTGTTATTTTATCTACCAGTTGAAAATCTTGCCTAGGTTCCATTCTACAGTCTCCTTTATGAAAACTTTCTCACTTGTCTGTTCCCCTAAAATTTTCCAGTTCTTTCTTTGCACCCCACGATATCTGGAATATTTCTGGTTGCACTTACCACACTTTGTTACACCTATTTCTCTGGAGTAGATGGTACACCTCTGAGAGCTGGGATTATCTCATTCATTCCTGCACCACCAGTTCATAGAACAGTGCCGGGCACATAAATGAGTGTTCACAAAATTTTGCTGGAAGAAAATAGCTTAGAGAACTAAGTAACCCTCACAGATCCTCTTTATATATTAGCGTGTCCGGTACTAAAATAAAACTTATGCTGTGTAAGGTTTCTTTAAAAAGCACACCCTGCATCTGAACAGGAAGTTACAGATTAATAAACAGCTGACGGAACAAACTAAATAGCAACCAAACGATCCCCATGGGACCGTCCCATTGCTGCTAAACTAGACCAGGGAGAGAGAGAAGATGGGGACCAGACATCATTCCTCAATGATGGAAGAGTTTGCAAAGTTGCTCGAAAGCTCTGGGTACCAGGGCATTGCCTGTTTCCCTACACTGTGGTGAAAATTCAGGAACAGAAAAAGGCCACAACAGCAGTGATTTTGGGAGGCTATGTGAATACAGACACTAGATTATTACTAAACTTTTGGACACAGAACGTCCACCACACCCCATCTCATTCCCTTGGGTGACACAGAGCCTTGCATGTGGTGCGTATTCAGTTTTAAAGTTACTGCCCATGAGAATACGTGGCGAATGTATAGACAATGTACGGTTTTCTGTAAGCACCGGCTGTCTGTGCTACAGTGGAACTAAGGAGAGACTGTGGAAGCTGGTTTCATAATTTTAAAATCAAAGAACTGAGCAACCAGTCTTTATTACAGAACTGAAGGCCTAAAAGGCAAAGCCTTGAGCTCAGGCTCGGGGCGGAAGTAGATGCCTGCCACTAGAAGCATTTCTTTCAGAAATAATGCTAAAATCCAGTGCCTTGGAAAGTTCGATGCTATTAAGAACTCTCATTGGCGGTTTTCTCCTGGAAAAGTGTGGCCAAAGGAAACAGGAGGGGATGACGGATGAGACACAACATGCAAACGGATCGTGGCCAGACCACATATAAAAACAGAACTCTGAGCAGCGACCCCTGCAGCAACCTGACCAGAAGGGTCACGATTCGATCAACACCTGCAAGCTTCCCTAAAGTTTGCTCGCCGCCTTCATGCTTCCAACTCAGGACAACCAGAGAAAGGCAAACATGTTCCCCAGACCAATCACATGGGACGCCTTCCTCCGGGTCCAGTGTCCCCAGTCAACAGCCTCCAATCGGGGCACCTGTAGCTTCCCTTTTTCTGCTATAAAGCTTTCCCGCTGTCCTTCCTGCCTCTGCCTCTCTGCCAGGCAAGGGGATGGTGGCTGACTCCCCGGCCGCAGCCAGCCCCGAGTGAAGAGCCTCAGCGTGTTCTCATTTGGGTAGTCTTTGTGGATTTCCCCCCTGGGTGCCTTTGAAGCATCCCCGAGCCTGCCTGTGTGTGACGGAAGGAGTCCTTGGCCTCGGGCGTGGGAAGGGCGGTGGGAACTGGAATTGGATTTCAGTGGGAGTATTTGGGGTGCAGGTAGAAGGCACAGGGTGACTCCTCAGGACGGAGCCTGGAGGCCTTTGGGGAAAGGGGGAAGGAGGCAAAGAAATGCGCCCCGCAGTGGGCCCCTGGGGCCGGGCGGAGGACGTGTGAGTCTCCTGGGTGCTGTGGCTGGGGCGGTGACAGTGACCACCGGACCTCGCCGCCCAAGCCCAAGACGTTCCCGGAGCCGGTGTAGGGGCGCTGCAGAACCCGACGCTCGTATTGTGGAGGTGGCCGCCGTCACCTCGCCGGTCCTGTCCTTCTGTGTGCCTGAGAACCGCTGGGAGCCCGGCCGGCCAGCTGGTCCAGAGCGCGGATGTCCAGGAGGAGCCTCTGCCCCAGTCGGGCACCGTGGCGCATTGGTGTGGCGACAGCATCTCCCACTGGGGCAAGGAGGAGCAGCCCTACAGCCCGGAGAAGAACATCCTCTAGGACCAGCGACGCGCCCTGAACGGAGGGCCAGCCCGGCGGAGGAGGTCCCGCTGGTGAAGCTCGTACTGGTGCAGTGGCACATGGCGCAGATCCCTCAGGGACAGTGGGCGATGGGGAAGAAGGCGCTGGCCCGAATCCCTTCCTGCGTCCGGGTCCTAAGCGAGGGAGGGCGACCCCAGGATGCTGGTGATGTCTGCCGGCTTGAACTCACAAGCAGGCCTCATGCATCGCGTCGCTGCAGAGCAAAGAGGGTTTTATGAAAACAGATTTTCACAGGACCAGCGGGGACAAAACAGCCCAAGACAGTGAAGGCAAAATGCCAGGATTCAAACATTGCTGACTCCAAAGAAAAGCTGATTCTACCAGATGAACTTACAGAGTTATCCATAACAATTGGCAAGAGTGCTTGGCTCATGGCTACTATCCTCATTGTGTCTCCCTAAGGACTTTGTGTCATGGACTTCTGGCATGGAGGACCACGAATGAACTTCAGATTGCACTGCAGTTTATGCAGAATGTATCGTTCAGTTTTTTATTATGGGAGTTACAGTCTTGGTGGTGGCTATCTCAGAAAGCATTCCATTTGCGTTTCCTCTTTCCTTGGCTTATTCTGTAAAGAAAATGATGAAAGATAATACTTCAGTGAGACATTTGAATGCTTATGAAACTATGGGAAATGCAACAGTCTTTTGCTCAGATAAAACAAGAACATTAGTCCAGGCTTACATGGTGAGGCTCATTATAAAACGATGACTTCCATTCACTCTGTTCTGGACCCATTTTGGAATATCTTTTTGACAGGTATTGCTGTTCATTGCTCTTATAATTATAACATGATTTTTTTAGATGTTGAAGGGCTACTGGAACAAATTGGCAATAAAACAGAATGTGCCTTGTTGGGATTTTTTTCTGCATTTAAGAATAGAATTTTGAAAAAGAAGGAAGGAAGAAGAAAGGAAGGAAGGGAGGAAGGAAGGAAAGAAGGAAGGAAGGGAGGGAGGCAGGGAGAAAGGAAGGGAGGAAAGAATGAAGAAAGAAAGATAAGAAAGAAAGAAGAAAAGAAAGAAAGAACAGAGAAAACTGGATTACACCATCAGCTCCCTGGTTCTTCAACTTGCAGGTGGCAGATGGCAGATTGTGGGAATTTAGCAGCCTCCATCCTCATCATGTATGTGAGCCGATTCCTGTAACAAATCTCCATAGATGACATGTAGAACCTATTGCTTCTGTTTCTCTTGTGAGAACCCTGACTGACACACTAGCCCTGTTAGTAAATACAACCTCGTAAGAGATACAATGAAGAATTAGGTTTCAGGTAACCCAAAGCCTAAAAAGCTGCTTATTTCACTTCTGATTTTTTTTTTGTTATTTGCAAGTTATAACAAAACTCAGGATTTTACTAACAGATATTGCCATTTTCTAAAAAGGAGAGAATATCTTCTCAGATGATGGTTGCAATTTGAATTTATGGGGGCATCACGACAAGAGCCATCTAAGCAAATTTGGTAACCTGATGACCTCAAACCCAAAGATTCTTAAGAAAATGTTTTGTTTTATCCTAACTTATAGATGAATGGAAATACTTCTTTTCTGGATTATTTTAATGTCTCCAGAAAGAATCAACAGATTTTTTAAAAATTCATTTACTGCTTTCCTTGATTAATATATTTTTAAAAATCAGTGATAAAAACAATGCTGCAATAGAGCTTATACTTACAGATTTTGGAGAATTGTTAACTCTCAAATATCATGCAACAGGATATGCCTTAGTGTATGGAGAAGTTAAATCCACAAGTCATCATTATTTCTTTTTGGTTTCTGTAAAACAGTGTTTGCTACTATTTTTTTTAATTATGGTGAAATAATTGACTTATGCAATAAATTTTTTAGCAGCCTTTGTATAATATCAAGGTTGTTAACATTCTGGGGGAAAAGTGATATTAACAGTAACCATGCTACTTAATTTCCTCCTTGTGTTTGAAGAAGTTGCTCACAGGACACCCTCGCGAGTAGGGAGGAAAGCTTCTCATTCTGACGCTATGCCTATCAGTTCTTTGCTTCTATCTCGAAACCGTCCACAGTCCACTGTCGGAGGGGAGAATTCCTCTCTGTCAACAGCACTATGGAGTCTAGATGTCCATAGCCCTTTGGCTCCTCTGTCCATACCCTTCCTCCCCTTCCAGGCGCAGGAATCCAATCTCCAGTGGCCTGGCACAAACTTCTTAATACTCCACAATACTCAAAGGAACAAGTTCCAGGGCACAGGAATCCCAGCTGGCACTGAAAGGAGTCCTGAAACTCATGTCTACATGACAGCAATTCTCATGATCACAAAGTGAATGGGGCCGCCCTCTTCTCCTCCACTGTCTCCCAGGAATTCTTTACTCTTTCAGAATTGCCCCAGGCGGTGATTTAAATCTGAGTTATTTCATAGCCTAAGATTGTCTTGGGGAGAGGACTCAGGTCACCAGGCCTTGTGCTGCACCTGTCAACGCTTCCTTGCCCCTGATTCATCCCCTCCAATCTTCTGGGGAAGCGCTGCTGCTTGCCATCGGCAAAAGAAGTTGCTTGCGTGACTTTTGGGACGCTATAGCCAAGTCTTCGCCAATAAGGTTAGGACAACAGAAAAGTGAACCCCAGAAACAGCAAGGGTGGTGCTGGTGGGGCCTTTGACGAATGGGACATAACTAGCTTAGTGACCCCATCCCACCTCATTTATAATCAGATACACACCCCACTATTAGAGTAATCTTCCTCAATAAGTTGCTTTTCTCTCCCTGTTTTTCAAAAGCCATCGGTGGATCTTGTTTGCTATAACATTAAATGTAAATGGCACTTGGCTTTTAAAGCCTTCCAAAATCCAGCTCAACTATGCCTTTCTGAATTCTCTTCCTGATACTCCACAGTCCTGAAGCAGACTCTCATTTCAATCTGAATCATTGCCATAGATATTCATTAAGCACCTAACTGATCCCAGACACTGGGATCAAAGTTTATGGGAACATAAAGGATGGAGCAATTCGTTCAGCTTGGGGACATGGAAAGTGGTGTCACAGAGACAGTCTCACTCTTCTCTTTATTTATACATGCCCCTGCCTCCTTCTGGAAAGGAACTGGGACAGCTCACACCAGAAAACACAGACATTAAAGTAATGATAACATAGAGATAGAGGATCAGGACCAGGGAAAATGTAAATATCATGAGAAAATCAAGACCGTAGGAAAAATAAATTTAGTCCTAAAAAACATAGCTTAGGTACACCATACTAGAGCATCTAATTTTGCTATGAGCTTTCCGGTGGTCACAGAGACAAGGGAGGCATTGCCAACTGCATGATGTTTACTGTCATAAAGGAAAAGCAAACCAGTTCATCAAGGGAGAAAACAAGCCTTTCTTAGAACTTTTTTCGAAAATAAAATTTTCAAGAGGTGGTTTTATTAGTGTGCTGAGAACTTAGTAGGAACAATGTCCCCCACCATACTCCTATAAAAGATATAACAGAAGATTTTATAATCTTCTGGCAGTTTCTCAAAGCATTTGTAATTCGCCAAAGATGATCCCATTAAGGATACTACTGTCTGACTTCAGAATATTCCAGTTTAGGATTTTAAGTCTAGAAAAGTGAAGATTTTTCTAAGCTGGGAAGCAGGAAGGAGGCATTCACGGAAGAGAAACGGTATGATGTACAGTTTAGTGTGATTTCTCTTGTGTGTATGTGTGAGGAGGGAGGAATGGAGGGAAAGTCAGTGGTGCACTGACCTTAACTGAGTGCCTGAGATATGTCAGGCCCTGTACCAGGTTCTGGGATATGACAGTGAATAGAACAAAGTCCCTACCCTCAAGGCACTTAAGTCCTGGTGTGTGGGTGTATGCAGCAGGTAGGAAGTCGAATGATAAGGATGGAAACAAATAAGTAATTTCATACGAATGCTAATAACTAGTCTTCCTTCACCATTAGCCCAAAAGGCTACATCCTCAGTATAAAGGTGAAGGAAGTATAAACTTACTATTCAGTAGGCAAAAACAAGGAACTTGCCTGTCTTGATCTTGTTATTCCTTGGAAGCAAAAAAAAAAAAAAAATCTTCCTGGTAATTCGTAACTACAAGCTAGCCCTCACGTGGTTTGAGATCTGAATTCATGGTCTCCAATATGCTGAAATGGAATCACACTCAGCCTGGCATTCTACACCCAGTGATGCCTGCAGGGTAAGATTCCACTGAAAACCACATACTCATCAACTCTGATGATCTACGACTTCTACAATTTAGACAATCCGGGGAAGCGAAAGGCCTCAAATTAACAGAGAGTAAGATTCTGCCCCCTGGTAGAATTGGGGGTTGGTATGGAAATTAAGTTGACTTAGTTTAAAAATAGTTATATTTGTTACATGCCTGAGTTATGGGCTCAGATTTATATCTACTGCTTTATTTAAAAAAAAAAAAAAGGTTAGAAAAATTGTTGGCAACTATTACATACGACTCTCTGGAAATATAAATAGAAACCTACAGGAAATGGAAGATTTTCTAGGGACAAATATATTAATAAAATAGACTCAAGAAGACATAGAAAAGTTGAATAAATCATCAAAAAAAATGGAGTCAGCTGATTCCATTGGTTTTGTAACAGATTTCAACATTGTTTGAACTCTTTTAATTTGTTAAAAAGAAGAAAGCTGTTAATTCATTTTAAAAGGCAGCAATTAATCCTAATATCAAAACCTGATCAAAAGAGCAAAACTAAGAAAGCTATAACCTAAATTTACTTAAGGATGTATATGCAAACATTATAAATAAAATATTAGACAAACAAATCCATTAGTATATGAAGATAAAAAAAATCATGGCCAAGGAAAGGTTTATTCCAAGATGTTAATGTTAGGAAATTATCAACTAAAATGTAAAAATGTATTAACAAATTATAGATAAAAACAATGCTGACATATTCTAAAAAGGCATTTGACAAAATTGAGTGGCTATTTCCAATGAAAACTCTAAGTAAAATAGGAACAGAGGAAAAATACGTCAAAGTGATATAGATTACCAAAAAACAAGAGCAAGCATCCTATTAAAGGGTGAAATTTTAAAGCCATTATAATTAAAATGAAGAAATATTTTCTTCACTTGGCTTCCAGGAAATGGTGTTCTTCTTCCTTTCCTCTGAACTCACTGGCCTTTCCTTCTCAGCCGTCTTTGCTGGCTCCTTAATTTCTCCCTGATGTTCTTGACATTGGAGGTCATTTGGGCTCAGCCCTTGACCTTGTTTTTTCTCTCTGTGAATCTACTTTATACTCACAGTAGTCTCATAGCTGTAGACACCACCATCTCCAGCCTAGACCTCACCCCTGAACCACAAACTCAAACTGCTGTTCCCGTGGTTCAAGTTCAAGCCACCACCAACAAAGCAGGTCTAAATAATTGCAGTGACTTCCAAACTGGTCTCCTTGTGGCCATTCTTGCCCACTTACAGCCTAATTCTCAACAGAGCAGCCAGAGTGATCCATGCAAGATATGAGTCAAAACATTTCAATGGCTACACATTTCATTCAGAGTAAAAGCCATATCTGGTCCTCCCGTGTGCAGAGCAGTCTCACCTCCCTGATCTTATCTCACTTCTTTCTCCATTATATTCTCTGCTCTGGGCCACACTGGCCTCAGGGCCTTTGCACGACTCTTTTTTTCTGTCTGGATTGTTCTATTGCTCTTTTTCCAAGCTCTTGCGTTGAGGAGTTAGCCTGTGATTTTTTTTTTAAACATTTTAAAACATATTTAGAATTACAATTTTACCTAAAATTAGTTCTTTAGTTGCTCCACACATTTTGACATGCAGTGTTTTCATTATCCTTTAATTATAAGCATTTATTAATTTACTGTAGCTCCTCTTAAACCAAAGTGTACTTAGTAAGACGTTAATTCACAAACACAGGATATTTTTTAAAAGTTCTGCTGTTGTGACTCATTTCTAATTTTACTGAGTAAACTACAATTTCTACTTGAATAAATTACAAATTGCAAGTCCTCAGGGAGACTTTTATTGCTATCCAGAGCCTCGACAGAAACAGAGCGTTTCCTTGTTCTCTTCCTAGGTAGGGTCGGTGCTTCCCAGGCCTGGCCAGTGTGAGGGAGATCACTCATTCCTCGTCACTCGTGGGCCTGAAGCTTCATGTCCTATCTCAGGGCAACCCCCCAAAAGGCAGCCAAGGCATCAGGCAAAACCACTTTGGTTTTCAGCACCCTTTGCATTCTTAGTGCCTGATTGTTTCTCTTTTTTTCCTCCAAGCTCAGCTCTGCATTGAAAGGGATGTTTGTAGTCTACCATACAGCATTGCAAACGGGTTGCAGTAGGAGGATTTTCCGGTAATCCTGTCTTCTGCTTTGCATACAGCGGAGCAAATTCCAGCTGTGCAGATGGACGTGAGAGAAAAGTCTGCCCCTCCCCACTGCGGTCAAATCAGTCTCTAGCGCTAACCACTGTGAACAGTGTGGTCTCTTTCCCACCAGATCTTTCCTTAAGATTCCAGAGACCTGTGAGTTTGTGAGGGTGGTAACAGAAGATCCAGATTCCGTCCCAGCTCCGTTATAAACTACCTGTGTGACTTTGAGAAAAGTCACTGACTTCTGTAGGTCTAGTGTTCTCCTTTGGAAAATGAAAGGGTCAAGGAAGTACTGACATGTAGCATTAATAATCTTATTTTTTCTTATGGAGTCTGGGGTTTTGGGGGCTTTCTTTTTTATTTGTTTTTTGGTTGGTTTTTTTTTTTTTTTGGTTTTTTGTATTTCAGAATGTAGACTGTGGCTAGTGATGTATAACTTTGCTGTAATTAAAAAGGAAAAAAAATAATAAGAGGATTCAGAATAGGTCAAAGGTCCTTTTTAGCACTGCAGAAACCCCTCTGTGCTTATCTATATGAACAGCCCTGCTAACCTAGGCAGGAAGTTTCCAAAGATGCCCGTGCATCAGAATCACCTGCAAGCACTTGTTAAAAATGCAGGTTCGTGTTAAAAATACAGTCCATTGGTTTTGGAAAAAGAGCCCAGGAGGATTCCAACATGCGCTGAGCAAACCTCTGGCGCTGGGGGATGTGGCCTCCACAAGGACACAAGGGCACAGTTTGTGTCACCATTTGAACTGTTTTGCGTGCGGATTGTGAAGTCCCCTGTGCTGACCTTGGGCAAGATCCTTTCCCTCTCTGGGCCTTAGCAGCTGCTTCTGTGAAATGAAGATTTGAATTCTCTCCCAACCTGGACATTCTGCTTATTTACAATCCAGCCACTCCCTTGTACCCAAACCTGTCCTTTTTAGCAGGACATCCCATCGCCTAGGGCTGGTCCTCTGCGGAACTGTGAAGCGACACTGTCTTTCACACCCTGTGCTCCCTGGGCAGGGTTCACAGAGCCATCCTGACCCCTTCCTGCCTGGGAAGAAAATATTTGGTAATCACACCTCTTCCAAAGGGAATGGTCCACCCTTCCTAGGTTTCTATTTTCAAAGAGACCCTTAGGTATGGTCCAAGTTGAAGCTGAAGAAATAAATCATTGGTAAAATTAAATACCTGCTTGGCTGATCTGCAGGATAATTGGGATTTGGGGGGTGTTGCAAGGCACCCTCCTTAACTGCCCACCCATATTCCCTGCTTGTATATTAATCTTGCATCATCAACTAATTCATTTGGATATTCAAGCTACTTTGAGTGAGCCAGAGTCCCTACCCCCAGGGAGCTTGCGTTTAAGGTATAGACGGAGATTACAGCATAAATGAAGGGGGGAGGTAGAATCCAAATGCTGAGGGGAGGGAGGCGGAGGCACCTCCTCTAGAAGGGCGTGGAAGAGGGTGTCAGGTGGGGAGAGTGGAGGATGGGCAGGAGACCAACAGAGCTTGACAAAGGTGACCAACTTTAGCACAGTGGCCAGCTGTTGTGTTTTAGTGGATGTCAGAGCATGTCTACCTTGAATGGTTCAGAGGCTTGATGCCTTTTCAGGAAGTTTTTCTTCTAGTCTCTTCTCTTGATAAAAGTAAGCAAAATCACTAATGTCCATATATTACTTTCCTCCTACTGTGAACAGATTTAATTATTCCTTTGAGGCGTCTCTGATTTCCCAGATCATTAAGTAATTAGTGACCCGACGGAGCACTGTTCTAAGACTCATTCGCTACTTCTTGGACTGTAACACAAAAGAGGCTCAATTTTCTAACACTTACAAACCTCACGGAAAGGACCATGTTAATCCTGTTAAGGACATCACTCTATTATAATTGATTACCGAGGAAGGAAGGAATCTTGATAACAATGATGTAACTCCACTCTGTGTAATCATGTTGCTGCTTGCGGGAGGGGATGCCTGGGCATCTGATCCCAGCTAAAGTTTGAGGAACTGTTTCATCTCTGCAACTCGGCCCATTTTACAGATGGGTGAACTGATTCGGAAACTCGAAAGCTCACATAAATGTGACCTATTTCTCCCATTGTATCACACAAACTGGAGGGTGACGAGTGGGACAGAGGGTCTGTGTGTGCTGTACTCGATGCCAGGAGTGTGCATCAGAATCCGTTAGGGAACCTAAGAAAACACAGACTCCCAAGTCCCACCCAGACTTGCTCAATCAGAACATTCAGGAACGGGATCAGGAATGTTTTCTTGTTTTAAGCTCTCAAGGGTTTTTCTGATGAATAAGAACCGCCGTATTATCATGTGCTCTGTTTATACGTAAATTGTTTGGTTTACTTGGTTCATTGGTTTGTTCACCCCTTTAGTCAGCCCAGTGTCTGTGACCGCAGCATATCTGAAGCCACCAACGTTCAATGCTTTGCCAAGATTATTCTCAGCGCATACATTTGGCTACGTCGTTCCTCTTCAGGATTGCAGCACTTAGGAAAGTTGCATTCACCGATTTCCTGCATGGCCTCGATGGATAGTCTAGTCTGTAAAAGGATCATATAAAAATGCTGTTTCATTCCAGGTTGCAATCCTGGGCACGTGACTCTGTCCTTGCTCCTTTCTGACTGCTGCCTGGGAACAGTTGCCTGTAGTCCTGGAGCCAGTGGCTTTCGGAGCCTCCAGAAGCCTCCAGCGCCGCCTGCTGGCAGATCATTTTATTTCATGCACCTTTCAGTACGTTGAACGTGGTGAACCCGGAAAACTTGGAAACTCACACAAAAATGCAAAAGCCATCATTCACCCAGTCCATGCCCACCTATCGTGGGCAAATAGAGGTCAGTCTATAAAGGAGGAATCTGATAAAACGAGAGAGAGATGAGAGATATGGAGAGAGAGAGGTAGGAAGGGAGGAAAAATCGATTGTTGTTCAGATTTAGTTGTTCAGATTGTTGTTCAGATTTAGTTCTAGACTGTCACCATGTTCGCTGTCCCGCATGTGCTATCTCTACGCCAATGCACAGCTGCGCAGCTTAATGGGCTGCCTAGAAATAACAGTACCAATATTATATAGAAAACATATGCCTATTAAAAAAAAACAGCAAAAGCAAGATATTAGAACCTATGAACCTGGTCCCCAATGGACAAATAATACATTATATGCCAACCACAGGCTCTAAGCCAATCAAAACAGCTCTCAACTCAATAAGTCTTTCTTAAAGTAACTACAAGGAAGTTATACAGCCCTAGGAACTGCTCCAGCTAGAAGCAAAAATGACAGGCTCTGGCAACTTTTGAAGAGGGAGAAAGAAAGACACTATTTGAGAGGGGTGGCCCGGTACTCAATAACACAGCTATTTTACACCTAGGAAAATTTAAATCTTGGGATAAGTCAGAAACCTTAAAAAAAAACATAAGTCATGATCCTGGGCATTTTAATTGGCAATTTGTCAGTTCTATAAGCATAAGTAGATGTTGGTGCAGACCCGGGTGTGGGACCCAGGCCAGGGGACACCAGGTCGCCACCATTGTCACCCACAGCAATGACCCCTTGACAATGATGATGCTGTTTGTAGGCGTAGGTATAGGAATGTCGAAGCTGGCTTTAAAAAGCAAAGTGGTTTTATTTAGTCCCTCATTCCACATTTAGTAAAGTCACTCATTCTGTTTATGCTTCGCAATAGCAGAGATTTCCTAGGTACAACAATGCTAATAAAATTACTAAAGATAAGGCTGATCATGATACTATTGAGAACAGAGTGGGTTAGGGAGGAGAAAATGGTAGAATTTTTCAAAATGAGGGATCTTTGGCTCTTAGCTGCATGCCAGAAAAGTCTAAAGTCCTTCCACGGTTATGTAAAGATTCCACAGAGAAAGTGTTAGAGAAAGAGTCAGAGACTGAGATTCCTCTAAGGTTCCTATGGTCTCTGTAGCATGTCCTGCCTCACAGACTGGGCCACCTCATTTGTTTAGAAGGATCTGGAACCTTCCTCGGGTTCTTCAGTATGATGCAACAGCTCAGACATTCAGTCCTATTGCTGTAGCAATTCTAGCCTTGAAAGAAAAGGTCAGTGCAGATTCCTGAAACAACTTTAAAGCGTGAATCCACATATAATTTTGTTTAGTTTCTCCGTCTGCCACTGTCAGCATAGATGGTTCTAAAAGTCAGGTTGGGGTAACATAAAGGACATGAGCTTTGAAGTCAGGGAAACTTGGGTTCGAATCCCAGCTCTGTCATATGTCAGCTGGGCAGCATTGGCAAATTGACTTAACCTTTCTGAACGTTGTATGTCTCAGGTGTAAAATGGGAATAAAACAGGCCTACCATGTAAGTTCTTCCCAACAAGTTGTGGAAAGCAAATGAGAAAGTATGTGGTACCCTTATCCTGGTGCCAGGCTCAGGAAGGAGCCCAGAGAATGAGGACGACAGTGGTACTGAGGATGAGGTGTTGATGTGGGAGGACAGAGGAAATCAGCCAAGCTGCCGATTGTCACACAGTATCCTCTCAGTGTGTCTGTCTTCACCTGGCATCCTCCCACCTTTGTGTTGTGAGGGCGAGGGGAAACTTCCCCTTTCCCCTCAAAGTTCCCTGAAAGACCAACTCTCAATTAAGGCAGGTTAATAAGAGGAAGAGGTTTATTGACCGTGTGCAGGGGGAGAGTCACAGAGTGATTACTCAATGTCCCAATGAGGTCCAGGAATTTACATACTGTTAAGAGGGGCGGGGGAGATGAGGAATATAGATAATTCTGTTTAAGGGCAATAAATGGTTGCTAGGGAGGATGAACCCATACTTGGGAGAATGAATGGGTGGGGAAACAGATTGACTTGTAATTAACCTGGGAGACAGCTATTATGTTTAGAATGATTTGAGCCAGGTCTGGTTGCATTCTTGATTTTCTTTCCTGCAATATATTGAGATAACATGGAGGGGAAGAGAAGTCAATTGTTCTTTTTTATGGGTCTATCTGGTTTATGCAGATAGAGGGAAAGCCCCTTCCAAGGCCTATTGATCTCTAAGGGCCTTTAATTCAAAATACTCTTTGTACCAAGGAGTCATATTTGGGGGTAAAATTTCCTAAGCTCCTTCAGTATCTCTTTCTACTCTTCCTTTAAGGCCTAGTCATGTTGGATGAAGGACCCAGCCCACTGCAGTATAACCTCTCTTAATATAACTAATTACGTTTGCAATGACCCTATTTCCAAATAAAGTCACATTGTAAGGTACTTTTACGTATCTTTCTGGGGAAACCACAGTTGAACCCATAACATTCAGCCAAATGTTTCATGTATCATAAGAACTAAAATTTGCACTTGCCCAACACAAATAGTATAGCTTGCAGTTCATACTCTTCAATTTTCAAAAACATAAAAACTCCAAGTGGCCATTTGGAGAATGACAGAATTGAAGACCTCACATTCGGTTTCTTTGTCTTTACAATTCCTGTGCTATCTTTATTTCACATCTACTGTTCAAATTCAAGTATGTGTATTACCACCAGGGTTGGAGACATAAACTATGTCTCAAGTAAGTTCAAATCATTCTAAACTTGAACTTATTTCCCTAATGAAAACATATTGGTGCACCCTCATGTATAATTGGCCGGTTGTCAGATAAGACACAGGACACCTGTTATATTTGAATTTCAGGTAAACAACATTTTTTTAAAGTGTGCCCCAAATAAGCATGAGACATATTTATAATAAAAAATTACTCGTTGTTTACCTGGAATTCAAATTTAACTGGGTGTCTCGTATTTTTACTTGATAAATCTGGCCACCCTAACTGGGCGATCTCTGAATTAACTTTCATGTAGAATACAAAGCTTAGGGAAAGTTAAGAAACAAAAATGTGCTAAGTTGAAGCTTTCACACATATTATTAAAATTAGTAACCACAATTGTTTGGAATGTAGTCCTAGGAAAGAATTTTTCAGGGAAGAGTATTTTGTCACTGACCTTATTTAAAACTGCCAAACACAGTGATAACAAAAAGCAACCGAACTTCTAGTAGGTTCTATAATTGTTTTTAGATTCTCTCCAGATCACACACCCCTCATCATCTGCGCAGGAGGCTGGTTGAGCCCACTGCCAGTTCCTTGCTGCATTACTGACAGTGCTTATTCCAATGTAAAAATCTTCCATTAACAGAACACTTTGCAGTTTCTGAAGCCCTTGTTCATGTTCACATCCATTATTTAATTTGATCCTCACAACAGATAGGCAGATGTGGTTAAAACAATTATGTAAATGAGCAAGCTTCAGTGGCTGACTTATCTGAAGCTGGGTCCCTGTCTTTTAACTGTTTAGTTTACCCCAAGTCTTTTCGCCCAGACACCTTGGTTCTAGTGCTGGTTTTGCCACAAACTAACCTGAGTCAAATTACTTTACTTTCCTTGGCCTCAGTTTTCTTTTCTATGCAAAAGGAAAGCGTTGGACCAGGTGACTTTTGAGATGCCTGTCCAGCTCTGAGATTCTACATTTCGGACCTTGGGACCAGGTCCGGTACAGGCATTCATTTTGCAATGGCTGGGACCAGGAGAGGAGAGTTTGTGCATCAAAGCGGGGAACAGCAGGTGTGGAAGCTTCCTAAACTTGACCTCTTTCATCGTTTGTCCCTAAGACTAGAGAATCGTGCTGAGGAACTGTGCTGGGAACCTACCTCTTGTCAGTTCACACTCACGCACACATACAGGCATGCACACGGGCACACACACACACACACACACACAGAGCCAGAGGACCGAGACTCTTTTCAGGTACTATGTGACACCCTCATTAAGGATGCTCCCCAGTTCTCACACCAGCCAATGGCCTGGGAATCTGCAGCCCCATCCTTCTAATTCCAGGGCGGTGTGACCTAATCAACACACGTGTGATTCCAGTTACTGGGAGTAGGTCTGTAGCCCAGAGCTTGACTCACGCCTGGATACACTGTGATGTCTGCCACTCAGTTATTGTGGTTTATCATTACCTTTGTGAAGTGCTAAGATGCTCTGTGGGTGTGCGTGAGACAAGGCAGGGAGGGTGTTCTGGGCTGGGAGAAGACAGGAAGCACATAGAAAAAGCAAAGAGAAAAGAAAGGATGCCCAAGGCATCCTCTTATGGCTTGCATCTTATATCTATATGTATGTATAATACATAGAATTCATATGTGTATATAGCAAAATAACAACTGTAGCAAAAACAAATGGAGCAATAGTATATTTCTTAATTGCACGACTGAATGGAGTAATGCATATTTTTTCTCCCCAAGTTAATTTACATATTTAACACAATTTCAGAGCTGGCAGGGACTCTATGAAGCAGAATATTTCCTAAATCAGCGGTGGCTTTGTAAATCAGTACGACTATTTGGAAAGCAAGGTGGTAATATGTGTAAAGAATAATAAAAATACCAAAGCCCTTTGGCCCTAACGCTACCTCTGGGAATCTATTAAAGAAATAATCCAAAGTATAAGAAAAACCATATGCTCATAGATGCTTACTGCGGTACTTATAATGTTGAAAAATTGGAAGGAATTTAAATGCTAATGAATGGAGAATGGTTATGGAAAATCATAAAATGAATATTATGCAGATATTAAAATTCCTGCACAGGAAATAATGTTAAGGACACAGCCCAATGCAAAACTCTATTGTTGCAACTCGTAAAAATCTGAGAAGCAAATGTTTTTAAAAATTGCCTTTATGAGTTGGGGTGCTAGGTAACTTTTTCTGCTTTCTAAATGTTCTGCAGTTTTCCTGTTATCATAAAAGTCAAAAGTAGACCATAATTGAGTTAGAAAAATGCACTTCATTCTTTGTGACACAACGAACCCCATCACAATGAAATGCAAGAAGTTTTGGCCTGCTAGATATCACCCGTTCACCTGGTAGCTTTTTTTTCTTCTTAATTGCAGACACAGTGCCTAAGAGGAAAAATATTAGTCTTGGAAACCAAACTGATTACATGATAGCAAATATTATCTCAAAGCAAGCACTGCACAGAGCAGGCTGGGCCACACACAGCCTCCCTGTGTTTTCTTTTTTTTCTTTTTTTTTTTTTATTTCAGCTTATTATAGGGGTACAGAAGTTCAGGTCATATATATTTCCCATGCCCTCCCATCCCCCCGAGTCTGAGCTTCAAGCGTGTCCATTCCCCAGACAGTGCACATTGCACTCATCATGTAGATATACACTCATCCCCTCCCCCCACCACCATCCCCCGAGTCAGAACTTCAAGCGTGTCCATTCCCCAGACAGTGCGCATCGCACTCATCATGTAGGTATACACCCATCCCCTCCCCCCAACCCCCACCTCTGTGGTGTCATTCCCAAATGTGCACTTAGGTGATGATCAGGGAAACCAATTTGCTGGTGAGTATATGTGGTGCTTATTTTTCCAGTCTTGGGAATGGGTTCCAACTCTCTCCAGGAGAACCAAAGAGATAAAAATATGGAACGCTTCACAGATTTGCCTGTCATCCTTGCGCAGGGGCCATGCTAATCTTCTCTGTATCGTTCCAATTTTAGTATATGTGCTGCCGAAGCGAGCACAGCCTCCCTGTGTTAAGTCAAGCTACGGGCCTGTGCCGGCTCCCAGCTGGGATGGATTTGGTGGAGAGCGGTGTTTATGAACAGATCTGGCTCGTGGAATCGAGGCTTTGCTGCATCACAAGAGCACACGGTGTGGGAAGGACCTAAGGGAGAAGCATAAATGAGAGAAAGACCGGTGTTTTCAACCCCTGACCACAATGTCCTCCTTGGGACATGGTTCAATATCTTATTGCACTATGCATGTTTCTACAGCCGTCTCAGATGCCTATTGGAACAAGCTGGTTATCTACATAAACAAAACAGCCAGATGAAAACAGCTGTTGGGTCACAGTCTGAAATGTCACTTCTTGGTGCGCTCTTGGCCAAAGAATGACAGACACAGTGAAAGCAAGGTAAGCATGAAAATGAGGTTTATTGAGGAAAGAAAGATCAGATTATAGAGCGAGAGCAAGATATAGCTTTGCAGAGTGAGAGCAAGACTCATGCGCCACAGGTGAAGAACGGACGGACCCCTTGTTGCAACAAAAAGGCCTCGGTTCTGGTCTGGGTCTTGTTTTATAGTGTCTGGATTGGACCCTCCTCGTGGCTCAGATGTCACCATGGAACTACTTTGATTGCACAGTTGGGAGTTGTATGACCTGAGTCTCACGACGGTGCGCACGCGGATCTGCCATGAGCCTCTCTGACAGCCGGTTGTTCCAGGTCACTTTCTGGACTCTATCCTGCCTGTGCTGCTTGGCCCGTGGGCTGGAGAGTCCTCTGCACTCTTTTGCAGTTGGCGCGGTGAGTTCTGACAGGCAGATTCATAGGGTGTCCCCTCCTCCCCCAGGTATGGCAGTCGCCCGCCTTGTCCCCAGGAGGGGCTGGAGGTCCCTAGCTGTCTACACAACACAACAGTGTGAATCTACTCTGTGTGCAGTGTTATCAGAAGCAGACTAGGACAGGAGTGGGTAGTTAGAACCCTTGCACGGGGTGCCCTTCTGCACGGGGGCCAAGCATCTGGTGGGGTAGATTTGGGGGGAAAAGGACGTATGAGAGTGGGGATATGAAGGTTAATCAAGACATGAAGAAATGCAGTCCAGAATTCTACTAGATGAAGAGAAATAAGAAAATGGTAAGAAAACAGACGGGACAGGGAATTGTAGGGCTGGGAGAGATACCAAAATAAAAAAGACATCCTGAGGGAGGCAGGCTGCTTTGTGGACCAGAGAACACGCAAGACATAATAGCACCGCTATAAAATAAATTGAGTTTTGGTTCGGCTACGTATTCCCGCTTTCTGCTCGAGCTACTGGGAAACCTCATTTCGATTCAAGTGCAAACACATCTTGTTCATTTTGATTTATCTGAGAAATTTCAATCAAGCCTCTCAGCACGGCACGGGACTCAGGCTGTCTTTGAAAGAGACAGGTGATGTATGAGCACGGCTGACTTGGGGGCTTTTGCTCGCTGAGGTTTGCAGCTGCCCTGCCAGCTTCTGAGCTCATCAATCTCGGCCCCGGGCTGGCACGCTCAGCCCCCATTGTTAAGGTGCCGAATATTGCCAAGGTGCTGGTCAAATGATTCTTTGAAAGCTTAAACAGACGCTGAAATTATTCTGTTTTTTTCATTGCTTGAATGATGAACTAAGATATTATTCCTGAAGGGCATGACCTGAGTTTTTATTACTATGTAGATAAGCTAAGGTGATTTCACTCTGCTGTCAAATGAAAAAGCTGTGGTCTCTTTTCTAACAGTTCACATGATGCTAGGAACGGACACCGCTGATTTTTTTTTTTTTTTTGGTAGCAAATTGGAGCCCAAATGGGAATTTCTGCATCTGTCAGTCAGCATCTATTGGGCATCAATTTAATGAGAGACACTGTGCTAGATAAGGCAAGTTGAAAAGGTAGAGATGGCACGAACCCTGCTCTCAGAATGAGCATTTCAGAGAGATCAAACAGAACATTTTGCATAAGAACAGAAGAGTTCAATCATGGTGTGAGAAGACAGTGTGAGCAATGTAAGGCTATAGAGTAGGAGCATCATTAAACTATATGTCATCACAAGCCCCCTCCGATCTGCCACCCAGCCCCTACCTGCAGCTCTCTGCCCTCCTCTCCTCCGGTTCTCCCTCTCCCTTTCTCTGTTCCAAGCACTCTGGCCGCCTAAGGGCCCCTGTCTAGGCTGTCCCCTCTGTCCTAAAGCTCTTCCCTAGATATCTGTTCTGCAGTCCCCAACCCCGGGACTGTGTAAAAATTTTCTGCCATGAAACTGGTCCTGGTGCCAAAAAGGTCGGGGACCACTGGATTCTATACGGCTTGTTCCCTCACTTCTTTAGGGTTTTATGCACATTCCACGCAGGGAAGCCTTCCCTGGCCACCCTATCTGTATTTGCAATCCCGGCCAGGTCCCACTCCCTGCCTTATTTTTGTCCTCAGCACTTACTGCTATCTAAGGTATCACATGGTTTACTTACCCATGTTGCTTAATGTCCTGTTCCCTCAGCATAATATAAGCTCCACGAGGGCAGGAAATTGTGTCTTTTTTGTTCCTGCTACATCAGCAGAGGCTAGACACAGCAGCCACCATGCAGTGAGCATTTCTAAATATTTATCAGATGAATGAACGAACAACTTGCCTCCTTCCAATACACTCTTGCTCTTGCAATAGCCAGTTAGGGTTAATGTCTACGAGTTACTGTCAGACTAAGACATGATCCAATCTGGTCATTTTAAAGCTAAGAAAACTGGGGCCTGGAGATGACTTTTCCCGAGAAGCTCTCTTTGGGTTTCCTTGGGCACGTCTTTCCTTTCTTTCCCACCAGTCTGTCAAGTTTCTCTTTTCTGCCTCTCTCCTGACCTGTATTTCTCCCTGCTTGCTTGCACTCTGGGGAGGATGTGCCCCTCACCACCCAGCCTGCATCCCCTGCCAGTGCAGTACGACACACCATCTAACGCCTTGCCTCACCTGCTTTGAGCCAAGAGTTTTATAAACCACGTGTTGCCTTTATAGCCCTTTTGCCCTTGTCTCCCCACAGCCGTCCAACACGGGGCATCCTTCAAGGTCACGTGCTCACTGGCTTCCTAGTTGAGGCCCAGCTCTTATAAGAACAAGACACCGTTGATAATAGGCATGAACTGTGCCAGACGTCCCACCAAAGTCCCAAGAATTAAAACTCGTGATCTGGGTTCTTTAACAGTAGAAGGTGATCGCTGACGCTTCCAGCTCAAAGGCTTACATTTTATTTCCAGCTCCGCCTCTTTGTAGGACGGTGGACAGAAACTAGATTGTGTCTACGCAGCCTTCCTGTAAACCGCGCTGTCAGAGCTCCCAGCTCCACCAAGGTCGGGAAGCGAAGGTGCCACAGGAGTAGGAATAGAAACTGCCTTCTTGGTAAAAATAATAAAATAAATTAAAATATAAAGCCTGAGTATTTTATTTTAAATTCCACCATGAGAAAAACTAGTACATTTGTTTATGGGATTTTACATCTTTCACACACTTACGTTATTCTTTAATTTTTTCTTAAAGATGCCTTTTAAAAATAAGTGCTCCATTATAGTCACAAAGATGGGCCATTGGATTTCAACTTGAAAAGAGAAATAAAAAAGGAGACTTTTCCCATGGGGAGGAAAGGAGAATATTATTTTTTTTCCAAAATGAATCCTGAAGTTTTGTTCATCATTTTTTATGTACCTAATGATAATTTAGTACCTATATATTTTCTATTCAGTTTAGCAACAATATTTATCGGGTTTTGCACTTACTATGCATTGATCTGACTTGATACGTCTTTAAGGAATTTAAAACCTAGATGTGGAGGAAAGATTTACAAACGTCAAACAATCAAAGAGCAACCTAAGACAGAATAGATTTACATCCCATGGAGGGCAAGAAGCATGAGATGCTTACATAAACGTGTTTAGGATTTTCAGAGAATGGTTTCCCTCTCAAAAGCATTACACTGATTGACCATTCAACAGTCCAAATTACGAAGTACAACGAATGGAGGCAAAACATTATGCAATGACCCTAACAATTGATATGCTTCATTGATTAGGTCTCTAGGGATTTAAATCAAAAAAGAATAATTTTCAAGTCATGTTTTGCAACCTCTTAAATAACAGCAGTATTCAAGGAAGTTAGGAAAGTATAGGGACAGGGACGCCTTAAAAAACCATTTCCCTGTGTGATGTCAGTTGAAAAGCCAGTTGGACAGCTTCACTTCCAGACAGGCATGCTGGCTTGGAAAGAAGTTCCAGCCAGATGCTCGCACCAGGAGTGACTCAGGGATAATCTGCTTGTTGCTTCCTGGGCGGGAGGCTGGCGCTGCAGATAGATTAGATTCTGCGGACGCCAAGCATACTTTAGGATTGCAGCTTAGTTGACACAAGTTCAAGCGGAAGGTGAAATGTGACAAAGAAGACGCCCAATCCATTTTTCCCTCCAGGAAGGCAGAATGTGTCACGACTAAGGACACTGACTTGTGAGTCTAGCAACCTGGATTGGTAGCCAAGGCTCTACCACTTTTCAGCTGTGTAATCTCAGGCAAGTGACTTCTCTGCCTCGGTTTCCCCATCTGTAACACAGCGGTAACAAAAGGTTTAGTGTGATGGCTGAATGAATGAAAACATGTAAGACACGTGGTGTCTGGCACATGGTAAATGCTCAGCCAATGTAAGCTTTTGTTTCACTGAAGGCCATTTGAATTGTTTCTTAAAGGATACACCAGTCCACACAAGAGCAGTGGCCTCTGACCCTTTTCCTAAGGAGCACATCAAGTTGTATAAACCAGCTAGCGAAGAGAAAGAGTGAGGGATGACAAAGCTCATGTGACTATGTGCTGCTTGCACTTTACATATTATTTCTGCCCACGTGTAAGTCTACACTCTGCTGTCTATCCATGCCCTGTGATCTAGAACCACGCAAGTTCTTCAGGAGGCAGGTAATAAACTGTGGTCATTTAGTCCATTTTTTCAATCTCAAAGCATACAGTATGCAGAGGTCAAAATGCGAGCCAGGCAGAGTAAAGAGGGGAGCAGTCTCCCAAGGAGATGAGCAAAGATGCAACCTTGTTTGTGTTTTGAGTACTTAACTCAATCCTGCGACCTATGGCCCTTCCGTGGCCTGTTGGCCTTCCAGGTAACCTCTTTTGGGAGAGTAGGTGGTGAGCAGGACATTTAAAGTCTGAGCGATTTTTGGCCCAAATAACCTTGGTCTTTTGCTACAGCAGTCTGGTAGAAACCTGCTCAGTTAATCTGAAGAACACTTCCTTTTCCCCCTGGACTAGAACCTAAGGGCAGGAGCTTGTCTATCTTGTTTTTTCACATTTTCCCCATACCAACCGCTGTGCTTAGAGCACACTAGCACTCAGCACATATTTTTGTTTTTACTGCTGAATTGGATCTTGGAAACTTGTCATTGAGAATAATCTGAACAGTTCAGCTCCGCATGGGAGCCCATGCATTGGTAACACTTATTTTGGAAGTGCCAGAAGGCAAGCTGGGAACATACAAAGGATTTGGAAAGGACGTCCAGGTGTTGGAATCCCATCGAGGGTTCTAATCTCCGAAGCCTTATACATCACGGGCCTCTCTCTAATCACCATTGTACGATGGGAAGTGAGTCTGACCTCATATGACCTTTGGCAGATGACAAAGCAGTTTTGAAATCCATCTAAGTGTGTCATCATGAGAAACACCGGAAGGACATTTATGTCCTCCCAGACGCTTGTTCTTAGTGACACTGCAGCAAACTGCCATCACTGTGACACACCAATGCCAATAGAACTGGCCTGACTTCGGATTTCAGATGGATCTTTAAGAATGAAAAAAGAAAAAGTATAGGAACACACCTCGAGTCCTTCTGACCCAACCAGAATTTCTAGTCTTGCATCACTCCACGCTCAAACCTCAAACCATTAGTTGCCTGAGTTGTGGGAGGAAAAAGACATAGATTGACAACTGGATACATCTGTCACGGGCTGGAAAAACCAGACTATTGACATCTAAAAAATCTTTTCCATTTATACTTTATTATAAATAGGTATAGACTATTTGTTGGAATTTAGGAATTTATTGTATATGCTTTTAATCACCTTGAACTCAGACTCTCTGGCTAATTAGTTGTCTACTCCCCAAGATTCGTGGAACTGTAGAATTTTGGACTTTTAGATTTCTTGCAATTCTCTCATCATGTAGATAAGGACACCGGGGCTGGAGGGAGAGGTGACTGTAAGAAAATAGTGTTCAGCTTGCAGGGACTCATATGCAGAAGCACTGGTGTTCTAGTTAATGATTAACTCTCTACTTCCCAAAGCGGAGCTGTAAAAAGGTTCTTTTGTCCTCTAATGAAGTTAGTTCCCTGCCAAAGAATACAGCCAGCCCCCATGCCCCTGTCCCCAGACGTGGAAAGACAGAAGCCAGTCCCAACACTGCCTACTGCAACACTGAGACCCACTCGGGTCTCCAGCTGGGAAGAGTACAGCATTACCGCTCCTACCACGTCGGGCAGAGGGTGGCACAAGCGGACAGTGCAAGCCGAAGAGGACAATGGCTTCAGGCATGACCCAGGAAGGGGAGGACAGCATTTCTATCAGGAGTTCAGCATGTTTAATGGAACAGCAATAACCAGAGAGTACACCATTGCTCAGGCTGCCCTAAAGAAAGAGAACCAGAGGGCTCCGTCCATAATGGGGCTGATGGATGTAGTCATGGCTTTTATTTATTGAGAGTGACTAGTTTATCGTGAGCTACACTATTCAAAGATAAAAAGAGCCCACCAACCCTTTCTGTCTTAGTAAAAACCAGTTACATGCTTGCAACTCAAACCTAACATTTGTGCCTAAAAAACTTTATATTACTGCATGGTAACACATTTTTGTCATCTTTATAGTACTGTAATATCTACAGCCTGCAGCCTGGAGAAGGGGACAGTTTATTAAAGAAAGAGAAAAAGTTTTTTCCACCTGGTGACATTTGCTGTAAAAGCCTGGATTCCACCAGTGGGGACCCACAAGAATATAGACAATTAAGGAAAATGAAGAACTCAACATTTTCCTTCATTAAAATAAATAAACAAATAACTTTTGAAATGTCTGGCTATGGGGCCATGTCAGGGGTCCGGCAGTATTTTGTTTAGCAGCAGGGGTCTTCACTGTTCCATTTTCATGGGGAAAGAATGGAGCACTTGGGTCCCTGTGAATCCTAGCTGGGATATTGGCATTCTGGTGACTGTACGGTGGTCTTTAGCTCTGTTTGGTGATTGCCTTCAAGTAGTTTTCAAAATAACACCCCAGCTAAGGTTTAAACCATTTAAGGACTGAACATGTCAGTTCGAGAAGCCTAAAAACCTTTAAAAGTTGTGCCATTTTCTTTGCATGACATAAGAACTCCTTTCCTTTTTGGGTGCCTAAAGGAAATATATTTACCACACCATATTATTTATTCCATTCTCTCTCCTAATGATTCATCTATCTTGTCGTTTAACAGATGATCTTTTAAACTCTCACCAGGTCTGATTTCGCCCAAAGATTGCAACATGTTGGCTATTTGACTTTCTCTTGGCATCGTCTTCCTTCTCATTTTTGCCTTCCAACCTTGGACGTGCTGTGATTATCCAGTGAAGCCCATGGGTCAGTGTAGAGTCCCTTCTTAATTTCAGACAAAGTGCAGTTTTTACCCTGTCGTGCTTCTGATACTGATGGCGAGACTGCGTAGACAGCTTTTAAAGTGCTATTGGAAATGTGTTTTGGTGGCCTTGTGAGTCTTAGCCATACATAAGGTGATGAGCTGACAGAGCCTGATCTGCTGTCAGGGTGGTGGTAAGGGACAATGAGAGGGTTAGCATCTTGGCACCAAAACCTGACTGCAGGGTTTATAAAAATAATCTGTTGTTTGATTCATTTGCCAGACGTTAATCAAGTATCCACTGGATGCCAAGTACTCTACCAGGTTCTGGGGTTACAACCAGGAAGGAGACGCATTTTGCCCATGAGAAATTTGCAGTCTAATAGAGTGTAAAGAACTATTATAACTTGGTGTTATAGAATATTGAGTAGGTACTTCAAAGAGTTCATAACAGGCATTATGGGAACCCTCAAAAGAGGCATATAACTCTATAGGGCGGGAGAAAAGAGGTCAGGAAAGGCTTTGTGGACGGGCTGAGCTCAGTATTAAAGGGTGATAAAGAGCCAGATGGTGTTCTTGCTTCTGTTTTGGGGGCTGGGGCGGCAATGCAGAGGAGAAAAAGGGAAGAACGTTCAAGGCAAAAGAGAGGGCAGGTACAAAGACAGAGAAGCCAAAAATACCACGGAGGTGCAAGAAACTAGATAAATTATTTAGTGTTTTGAAGCCAAAAGTGTGAGACAGTTTAAAGGATGAAACTGGAGACAGAGACAGGAGCTTGCCTTGGGGATACAGAGCTTTGACTTTCTCAGCGATGGGTTTTGAGATGCAATAACACAGATGGCCTGACATTTTTTAATATCTCCTATTTGTGGCTATGTAAAAGATGGATTTGAAGAGGATAAGACGAGAAGAAGGGAGACCCATTGAGAGGCTATAGCAGTTAGAGATTCAGAAAGACATGATGAGGCCCTGGACCAATGTCAGCAAAGCTGGAGAGGCTGGGCAGAATTCGAGAAATATTTAGGCATTAGAATCGACACAGCCTGATCAGAACCAACATGAAATGATAGGGAGTAAAGGAGAACACAATTCTTTCAAGGCAATTAGACCTAAGGAGAACGTGGTAGAATATCTAAACTTTCTTTTCTGTACCTTGATATTGCCTTGGTAGAGCCAAGAAAAGACCCTGGCATCACTGTCTGTGTGTAGCCCCCTTTCTGCTCTCTGTTTCCTTCAAATGTGCTTGTGCCTGAATGAAAACCGGGTTATTGATGACAAGGAGAACAATATGGGTAATGATGATGGTGATGATGATGAAACTGAAAGCAAACCAATACCTAGTGGACAGGTATGTCATGGAACTAGCATTAGTGCTCAGGAGGTAGGTAACAAGTAGGGGTTTTGTTTTGTCTTGGTTTTGTTTTTGTTTTTAATCTGAGCCACATATATATATGTGTGTGTGTGTGTATATATATATATATATATATATATATGAATATTTGACTTGCTCAAGGACCTGCTATTCTAATGCCCAAGTTATTTCCTGGTGTAGACCTGGTAGCACAAGCCAACAGGGTTAACGTGACTTCCAGAGATGCCTGACTTATTCCTACGTACTGGCTTACATACTGGGAAATTCTGACTCATAGAAGAGACACAGCAGAAAGAAGCACATGACATCCTGCTCCTATGTGACATTCTGTTGCTTGTTAAATTATACCCTTAGGCTTAATGAAAAATAAAATCAATAAAAAATGTACTTTGAATTCACTTATAGTTACAAGTTGAAGTTTGTTCAAGGCAAACTGATCACCTCTTTTCTGAAAAACAACCCAAATGATCATGTGTCGGACCACAGTCTGGTAGTCGGAATACCAGCTAAAGCAAGGTAAATACAAGTTAATAATCAACAGGAGGGTACACAGTTTTGGGAACGAGACTGGTTCAGTGCTACAAGATCTGGTTTGGGGCCATTTCTCTTTAGTGTCTCCACTAGTTAATGTTAAACGTGGTAAAAATGAAATTATTTAGAAATGATGAAATAATGAGGAATCATTTTTAGTATTGAAAAGTAGAGGAAATGCCAAATGAAATAATTCAAAACATAGAAAACCACATAGAACATTAGACGAGAAGTTTTCAAATGTATAGTTTCAAATAAGCAAAGATAACTGGAGATCACGTATCCACAGGGCATGAAGAGGGAGATCATTTATGCAAAGTTCACTAGAGTGATACCTGGGAGATATGAGTGTTAGTCCTTAATGTCCCCTAAGTTAGCATGGGCAAGCATTGCCCTCTTGGTCCTCAGTTTCTACATTTGTCAAAGTACTAACTAATAACTAACTAACTCCCCTTCATCACAATAGAATCATAATTCTCTCTATAAGGCCGTCTTTCTTACCTCCGAGCCTCTGTTGTTAGAATATCTTTGCCTGGAATGCCCTTGCTTCTGATTTCTGCTTTTTATAAGTCAGGGTCCCTCCTTTAAGGTCCATCTGAAATTCCATGTCCTCCTTGAGAACTCTGCTAACCCCTCCAAGTTGACGCAATCTATCTTCATCTGTGGCCTTTGTGGTATTTATACCTTCTACCCCTTTATTAAAATCATTATAATTCATTTTATTCATGACATTTCTCCCTTTCAGATATTAAGCTCGTTGCCACCAGAGACTGTTTTCTTTCATTTCCCCCAAGCAATAACAGGCGTTTACTACGTGTTTGATGAACATCCAACATTCATTTCCTTTTCGCTTTATTAAGAGAAATGACACACCTGTAGGTTTTAAGCATGTTTGAGTAGGAAGATAAGGAAAAGTGGGAAAAGATGGAAGAGAAGAAAAGCAGGAAGGGAAGGAAGAGGAAGAGTAACGGGTGGCTTCTCAACTCAAATATCCAAGAAGGAGCGCCTTCAATTCTGTCTATATATTTGGCCCTCCCAACAAAAATTTCCATTATAAAAATATATAACTCTTAGGAAAGACTATGAGGAGTTTAATAGAACAGAATTCCATTCCAACTACGACCTCTGGTAAGTTGGATCAAGATAAATTAAAAAGAAAATTCTCTCGCAAGCATTTTCAAACTACACTGAGAGCTGCATCCAGGGAATGTTACATTTTTTTGCCATTATTTGTAAACTCAGAAATTCATCTTTGTGCAGTCAGTCCTTCATTAGGCAGGAGGGGCATATAAAGTCAATAAAATATACACATCTTGATCTAAAGTAATTTACAATCTGGTTAGGGAATCAAGAACAATGGAACTGTGGAATAATAATTCAAGATGGTATATTACTAAAATTGCAAGACCAATCATAGAAATAAACAATCGTTCTGGGTCAGAGTTTCAGAAATGCTATATTTCAAAATAATAGTTACTCAAATGTGTATCACTCACATCTTAGGGATAAAAGATTTATGTCAATGCATGTAATGAATGATAATTTGAAAAATAATAAAACTTCAAGAGAAAATAAAAATAGAAGCGTATGATTTGGTGACAGGATAATAACATAATCCCTATGAGACCATTCCGAGATGAGATGCACACATCATAGCATCTCATCTCAGAACATGTAAGTTACACAAGCCATTCCTGGGGTGAAGGTAATTCTACAAAATGTATTGATAATTTCTTAAGCTACAAAGCCACTTAGGCTTAACTTCTAAAGATGAGCTCACCGGACCATTCATTCAAAGAGACACTGGTTCTCTCTGGGCTAGCCCAAATTTAGATTCATTCATTTGTTCAACAAATATGTATTAAATACCTACTATTAGTATATACCATGCACTGGGCTACGCCCTGGGGATACAAATACATTGAAGCAAAGTTCCAGCCTTCTCGGAGCATGCATTCTCACAGGGAAATGAGGAAGTACGGGGACAATATGGTGTGGCAGAAAGAGCCCTGGACTGGATGTTAGAAGTCCTGAGTCCCAGCCCTGGTCCCACCGCTGCCCGAGTTACTGTGTAAACAAACACAGGCAAGTCATTGAATTGCCCTGTACCTGTGTCCTCACGCGTCAGTTAGGATCACAAAGGCCAACCTCACTGATATGGTTTGGATGTTTGTCCCCTCCAAATCTCATGTTGAAATTTGATCCCCAGTGTTGGAGGTGGAGCCTGGTGGAAGCAATTTGGGTCATGGGATGGATCCCTCATGAATGGCTTGGTGCCCTCCCCATGGTAATGAGTGCGTTCTCTATGAGTTCATGTGAGAGCTGGTTGTTTTTTTTTTTTATTTCAGCTTATTATGGGGGTACAAAAGTTCTGGTTAGATATATTGCCCATACCCCGCCCATCCCCCCGAGTCTGAGCTTCAAGCGTGTCCATTCCCCAGACAGTGCACATCGCACTCAACATGTAGGTATACACCCATCCCCTCCCCCCACCTCCCACCTCTGTCCAATACCCGATTGGTGTTATTCCCAAATGTGCACTTAGGTGATGATCAGGGAAACCAATTTGCTGGTGAGTACATGTGGTGCTTAGTTTTCCATTCTTGGGATACTTCACAAGACCTGGTTGTTTAAAAAAGCCTGGCACCCCTTCCTCTCTCTCTCTTGCTCTTTCTCTCACCATGTGACACGCCTGCTCCCTCTTCACCTCCTGCCTTGATTGGAAGCTCCCTGCAGCCCTCACCAGAAGCAGATGCTGGCGCCATGCTTCTCGTACAGCCTGCAGAACTGTGAGCCAAATAAAGCTCTTTTCTTTATAAATTACCCAGCCTCAGGTATTGCCTTTACAGCAATGCAAAAGGGACTAACAACACTAGTATTGTGAGGACCAAATGAAGCACTGGCCTTAAAGTGCTTTGCAAAGTTAACCTGTACAGATTCATGGTGTCATTGTCATTCACAGCACACTCAGAGGGCTAGAAACTATCTGACCTTTGCGTGTTATCTAAACTTCAGTGACATTTTTTACTTCCTTGGGATCTAACATGGAAATAGCTTTTTTTAAAAAAAAAAACAGTAAGATTTGAGTCTTTTGTTCATGGGATGTAGACTTTTTATTCATACAGTTAATGAAGGCTGCTCACCATGTATAAAAACTAATAATAAAATTCTTGATTTTCAGCCCAGTATTGGACGGAAATTTCTCTTCTTGTATTAAAGACTCTCAAAATAATTTCTGGTTGCCAGATACATTATTCCTTCCTCTCTTATGTGAACCATTCCCCTACAAAAGAAAGAAATATGGATTTGAGGTTTCACAGGAAAGCACCAAAGGCAAAGTAAAGCTCAGTTAAAACATCAACTACATTACATATTTATTTTTTAAAATTCCCTCCATTCTGTTTATTTTTCTGGTGTTGATTCTTCTGTCCCTCCCCATTCTCCCTTCCCTCTCTTTTTCCTTATACTTCCTGCCTTGGTCAGAATTTGACCTAAGGAAACACTTGGGGTGGGTTGGTTGTTCCATCAATACCTGCTTATTATACTCAAAGGGAGTCACAGTTTTGGCTTTGTTTTCTCCATTCAGGGCACAAAAGCTTGATGTGTGACCTGCAGGTCTTAAACCGTGAGTGAAGCCTGGAGCGGGGTCCTGTCCACCCATCGCCAGCCTCGAACTAGCACAGCCCTGGACATAGCTCCTGTCTGCCTCTCAGTCAAAAGACAGAGGTGTTCTATGGTAGAAAGGAAACCAGGTGAGGCTGTCTATATTTCCCTTCAGTAGGGTAAATGAGCTAGTTAACTTAATGTAGGATAATCGTGATGTAAAGATTATGTGTCTGGAACTCTTTGTTTTAATTCTGAATATACCATTAACCAGTTTGGTGATGTTTAACCTTCCTTTTCCTCCATTTCTTTTCTCAGCTGCAAAATTAATCCAGATCATGTTTAGATTCCTCCTAACCCCAAAACGTGTATGATTTATTATCTTTTAATGAGGACTTGTAAGAATGTAGTGTGCATTCCCAATGAGGGTTGGTGAGTGTAGCTATATAAATTCTATGTGGATCCAGACCCCTTTCTCCAAAGGGTCCAGAGAGTCTGCCCTCTTTCATCTCTCTCTCTTTATATAGCATGATCTATCATTTATTGGCCATGTCCTCCACCAGGAGCTGTACTGAATGCTGTGTACATTTCCTTGTCCTTAAAATACCAACGTGCCAGTAAAAACCAACTCTCTGTCCCAAAGTTAAATTAAACAATGGCACTTACCATTGAGGCCATAAGCTGGCTCTTACTCAAACATACACTTAGAGGAAGAGCAAAATGTCTTACTTTACCCAAGGGCATAATGAATTTCAACTTCCAGTTAGAGAAGTCTTCAGGCAGACAGAGTAAAGCCGAGGGAAATCGGCTGGTGGATGCAGGAGTTCTAAGGGGCAGAATTGGAGCTAGCACCAGGAAAGACAAGGAAGTGACTGAGGACATCTGAGTCACACAGGGGGTGTGGGTGGGGGAGTCTTCGGGGCCACATAGAGAAGCATTTTCCTCCACTAATGGCCCAAAGGGAAGATCAGGGATTCATAACCAGCAAGCAATGAAAGGAAGGAAAGAAGCAAAATGTATGTACTGAGCGTCCATAATGAACCAGACACTATCTCGTGCATCTCATTCCATTCCTACCCTATTAAGTAACAGGTAGATTTGGTGGAACATCCATCCCAGGCCAGGTATGGGACTTACTTGAAGAACAGAATCAAGAATATGAACATCCAGCCTCATGTATATTTTAATAAAGCCCAGGGCCTGCCATTACTACTCTTTCAAAATTTATCATAACCAATTAACTTTGTTTCCATATATTTTACAGGTTCTCAACCTTAGCCACACATTAGGATCTTCTTGAATGCTTTGAAAAAATGCTGATGTCTGTGTTCCACCTCATCCCAATCAAATAAGGGGAGTGGGCAACAGGCAAATGGAAGAAATAAATTATCTCCCTAGGTTACTTTAATATGTGCTTGAGAACTATTGCTGTACTCACTTATAAAGCTAAAATGAATCTGTACACTTTTTGCAAAGATCGCACTTAAGAGAGGAGCTAGGAAACTGAAACCCAGTTCTGAATCTGGTCCGAGGAAAAGATGAGACTTTGGTTTTGTTAATATCAGCTCTAACAGACCTACTCAAAGCTGCCTGGGAAGATCTAAGGAATGACAAATTCTAGAAAGAGCTTGCTTCTTCTCCGTTCTGATAGCTTGAATTGTAAAAAAGTCCTGGTTACCACAGGCAATCACAGACGTGCCGTATCACCTGGGGCAGGGTTGTCCAATTACACCCACAAGCCTAAGGTCAGCAGTGCCTCTGGGCCACAGGCTGCTGACCACTGCATTACAGAAACACGAGAAACCAGGAATGTCTTATGAGCAACTCAAGAGCATGGATTTTCCATGAGTTACAATTCCATAAAGGTAAGTCACTGAAAAACATTAAAAAATCAGAGTGATCTAACTGATTCAAAGATGAATGTGAAGACCAATTGTTTATATTGGTATGAAGATGGAGCAATAAAGGCCCATACAGAGTCATAAAGGACTGAACACAGTTGAAAATCAAATCTAACTGCTGGCGGAAGGCTGAAAACACAGTAGACCTTCAATACATTTTTTAAATGTTTGATGAATTGACTGAGATTTGAGATTTGATCAGTTTTTAGTAAAGTTTAAGTATTTTCATAATTCTCCTTTCACTTCTAACTCACATCCACTGTGGAACAAGAGTATAACTTAACTTCTCTAAGAGTTAAAAAAGCGGTTGGGATTTCTGTTGCTGATAATGAAATATGACAAGAAAAATATTTATCACTGCTTATCCTATAAATATTTTCTTTTATAAAGAAAATATCTGAAGCCAATTTTCACTTTTTGTAGAACTTAAACACAAACTGACCTTTAACTTAGAAAAAGTAAAAAGTGGTTTCTCCTCTCTTTCTGTAGGCAATAGGGCTGCCATGTTGCACAACTCCAGGGGGTGCCTTACACACAGTGGTCTCTGTGCTTGGCACCCCCATAGTTGTACAAATGTGATACACTCAAGAACCCTGGGCAGCAGGATTACTAAGCAACATTCTAAATGGAATATCAGAGAACACGTCCATTAAAATGTAGGCTATTTGATTCAGTATCCATTACTGTGAATAAACAATACATCACAAGTTTCAGCACATAGTAAATAAATATTTAGCTTCTCTTGGCACTGGCAGCAAATGTGCAGCAGAAGCTACCTGAATACATGTGCAGGGACACCCATCTTCCATGTCTCTGACTTGCCAGTGGCCAGCCCCTATGCAGAGTCCTCCCATGTACCTCCCCACAGTAGATGGGGTCTTGCTATGTTGCCCAGGCTGGAAAAAGATTAATTTGACAACTGCATTCAGAAATATCTGTCCTGGAGAGGCTGAAGCAGAGTTTCTGAAAGCATGATCTGCAACCCCATCCCTGACCCAATCACTTAGAATGCTTGTTCAAAATGCATATCCTGGGCCCTGCAGATATTATATTTCTTAACTCTGGAGTGAGGCCCAGGATCTTTGTTGAAATAAGCTATCTAGGTAATTTTTCCATCCATGAAAGCTACCTAAAGCTGCCTTAGAATCAAGGCCAGTGAAAAGGTGTATTAGTTATCTATTGCTGTGTAACAAATTACCCCAAACTTAGTGGCTTCATACAACACAAATGTACTATCTCAATGTTTGTAGGGCAGGAATTTGAGAGTGACTTAGTTGAGAGGTCTCATGAATTTGCAACGAAGCTATAGGCCAATGCTGTAGTCATCTGAAGGCATGAATGGGGCTTCCAAGCTCATTCCTGAGGCTATGGGCAGGGGTTCTGTTTCTCTCCATAGGGTTGCTCATGCCAAGCCCCCTGGAATGATCCAAGAGGGGCGGGGTAGGGAAGGGGTGGAGACAGGGAGAGAGGTACAGAGAGAGCAAGACAGAAGCTATAGGATGTTTCTTAACGTAGTCTTCAAAGTGGCATACCATCACTTCTCCCATCTTCTGTGGGTTAAGCAGACCAACCTGGTACAACGTGGGAGGGAGCTACACAAGGGTGTTAAGACCAGGAGGTTGGGATCACAGGGAATAACTTGCCGTCTAGGTAACACGGTAGGCAAAACTCACAGTCCAGGTGTGGGGTGGTAAGAACCTGCAATTATAGGATAGCACGCGGTGTGAAATCATGTGACCTAATGTGTTTGAACACTCACCACATGCCAGGAACTGTTCTAAGCGCTTTACACTTATTATCTCATTTAACCTTCACAGCAGCTTAACATAGACACTCATTATCTAGAGGAGGAAACTGAGGTAGCAGAGATTAGTAGCGTAATGAGAGCCGTTAGGAAGGACTCGTCAGGACATGCCGAGAGACTGAGTGTGGAGGCAGGTAATTAATTGGCAGTCACCAGTGTCCTCTGGCATTTTGACGGGCTGATGAGCCACCTTTATATTAAATAGTTCTTCAGCTGGTGTACCCATGGAGTGCTCGGATTCATTCTGAGCTGGCCACAGCAGCTGACCAGGGGACAAATCACACGCCAGCCCAAAGCACCACACAGCCATTCATTTAGGTAGCAGTGGGCACTAAACTCTAGACCAGAAATTCTTCCCTGATCAGATCCCTGGAGCGGTTCCTAAACAGCTGGGTCTTGTTTCTTGACCACTGGAGGCTGGAGCTCTGCCCCAGCGCCATAACTTTGCATTTCTTCCGCAGTCTGGAGAGGCTAAGGTATGGGAACGTTTTATTTTGAACCCAGCAGTGCTCACTGTTTATGACATCTCTCCCAGCACCTGCAGTCTGGGCTTCTCCAAGGCAGGCTGTTTTCCTCCACTCGCTCTGAACGTTCCTCTGCGATGGAAACCGCCCCCCAAACTTTCCACTCTGCTTCTGCGGATTTCCTCCAAGCCATCCTTGTTTGTGGCCTGTGGGTTCCTCCCTGGCGTCCTCAGACACCACCCAACCTGTTCCCGCTGCCATCCACACCATTCCTTTCCCGGCTTTCCTTTCCTGCAGGTTTCTTCCATTTATTCCCCATCTCTGCTTTCCTTTCCAGCCTTTCTCCTCCTTCATCTGGTCCTGCAAGGCCACACCTGTGCTGATAAGTGCCCCAGAGTTTGATAATTTACTTAATGTCAACAAAAGAAAGGAAAAGGTTCAGCTCTAGAGACGCGTGAGGACGCAGAGGTGAGCAACCTTGGCCTGCGGGGCCCACTTCCGCGCGGACTCCACCTCGCAAGGAGCCCCGAGCTGTGGCGCGGGGACGGGGCCACCCCGCGGATGTGACTATGTCCCTCAGGCCCCCGGGGCCGGCGGGACAGCCGCCGCAGAGTGCACACCCCACTCCCATTAAATGAGCGTGGAGCGGAGGCGCGCGCGGGGCAGGCGACCCCAGCTGCCGGGGCGTCTCGGCCAAGCCGCGAGTGGCCCTGGAGAGTGTCCAGGCTGCCGGGTGTGGCCCTGAGCCAGCGCCCAGCCAGTCACCCCGGCATGTGGGCGCGGCGGGACGCTGATCGCAGCCGCGGCCCGAGTGCGCCCAGCCCGCCTACGCCGCCTCTGCCCGTCCCTCCCTCGCCTCCCCGACAGCTGCTGGCAGCGCAACTGGACGTGGCGGGTGCTCAGGTCACCCTGCCCAGGTGGGTGCTGGGGGTGGGGGATCAGGGAAGGCCCAGAGAGGAGTGTGGGGGTGGGGAGTGTCCTGGGGGGCGCGTGGCAGGCGCAGGGCCGGTCCCTGCGCGCCCCTCCCTCCTGCTCCTCCGTCGCGCCCGGGGCGGGCTCAGGTGCTGGCCGAGCCGGCGAGCGCGGCGGTGGCGCGCGTCCGGTGTCCGGTGTCGGGTGTCCGGTGACTGGAGCCGCCGGCTGGGTGAGTGGCGGTCCCCAGGGAGCTGGGGGCTTGGGGTGGTGGCAGAGGCCTCCTCCGCGGGGGGCGAGGGAGTCCGCGGGGACAAGCGAGTCCTTTGGGGAAGTTCTGGGATCCGGGCGGGGTGTGCACGCCCGCGGCTAGTGGGGACGCCGGCAGGAAGCCTGGGCGGTGGCTGGGAGGAGCTGGGCCGGGCTGGAGTTGCTGGACTCGGGTGGGAGCACAGCCCCGGCGCTTTGTGGCTACCTGGCTGGCTCGGCCTCCCCCCCACACTGATGGGACAGGACCGTGTGGCCCTCCTGCACCCGCAGAACCCAGCTGGCCCGCGAGTTGCGCCCCCGCTGCGCTTTCCCCAGGGGGCCCCCATGTGGGGTCGGTGGGCCGGGACCTCGGCCTCCGCTGGAAGGCTGGTCCAGCCCGTGTCCCCAGTGGGTGATGAGCACCCTCAACCAAGTGGGCGCCCTGAGGAGCCACAGTTTGTAGGTTTTCTCAGAGTTGTCCCAACCTTCCCAGGGAGGGGTCTCAGGGAAGCACCAAGAGCGGCACCTTCTAAACGCATTCCCATCTCCCAAAAGGCTTTATTTGATCGCTTGTTTAATACAAAAAACGAGTTGGATACAACTATTTTTAAAAGGCAAATAAATAAGTGGAAGGTATACATGGGCATAGATTTGACATATGAGTGGAATCTTCTAGCTAAATCCATGTGTATGGTAATTTCAAGTTTCTTAAGAACGGTATATATTTACAAAACTTACCAGAATGTCTCAGTCATTAAAAAGTTCAGATAATTTTTTAAAATGTAGAATTAAAACCACAGTTGTAGAACAGTGGCTGTGGAAGGTGTGAGAATCAGGCCAAATCTATGGGATCGTGGAAAACTTAACTGATCCTATAACCCTTTAGAAATTGGTTTTTGGAATAAATAGCAGATGTGGGCTGTTTTGCTCTCTTTAAAAGGTGCTGTGCTAGAAGAAAGCCGAGTTAGCAGAGCTTTTCCTTTATTGGATCTTGAATAACTGGAAGTTTGTTGTGTACTTAATGTGTTAGGGGGAAAGCCACTTGACTGTGAATCAGCAATGATTATTTGTCCTGTCCCGGAGTGAAAGTGGGGAAAACCCTGGTTAGTTAATTTCCTCATTTGTTTCTCCTTACCCTGGCTCTACTTCTTAACTTCACGCTAGATTATATTGCATAGTGCACAAATCATGGAGCTTCTCAGACTGAACTGGCCTTCATTTTGTAGATGTGGAAACTGAGTCAAGGGCGGCGAAGTGGCACCCCAGAATCCCAGCGCTCTTTGAGAGGCAGAGCTGGGCGTGCAGGCTGGAGTCCCTGCTGGTTGTCCTGTGAGCACTGTGCTGTGCTTGAGTTTCCATCTTAAAGCCTTGGGGTGGGGTTAATGGGCTGGGGGGAGAGTTAATCTACAGTCTCAGATGGCCCCCATAGTCAACAGCCGGACAACAGATAGTCCTCAGTTGGGTCCCCCAAGTACTCTCCGAGGCCAGTGTCTTTCCTTCATGATTGGCTAGTTAACTTTAATGCTGCAAATCCATGTTTGCTACAAAAGGCAAAACAAAGCAAAATTAAAACAGAAAGAGGGAAAGAGCGTGAGCATTTCATCACAGAGGTGCTGTGAAACTCTTCACACCTGTATTATTTATGCTGCTCCCCGTGGTGGTTGGGAAGAGGAAATTGTGGAGACCAAGTAGATGACTAGAAGGAGAAATTGAGGTAACTAAGTGCCGGTGAATAAAATAGGCAAACAACATGCACACGTGGGCCAGCGTGACAGTTCCTCGCTGTCCTTCCCAGCTGGAGCGTTTTCAGCACCTGGCCTCTCCTAAGCTTCTCGCCGCCAATTGACCGGGGTGAGGTTTGTGAACCTGCAGTTCGGCGTTCCCGCAGGAATTTGCTGGTCTTCATTCTGAAATTTCACATGTGGTGCCACATCCTAATGTTCTGATTCTGGGCTCATAAACTCACAAGGCTTCTGTGTTGCGGCAGACAGTAGAGCAGACTTAGAGCCAGACTGCACAACTATGCCACTTTCTAGCTACTGGCCTTCTGTACTCAGTCTTCTTAATTAGTAACATGGGGATAGTGATGAACTCAAAGAGTTTTTGTGAAGGTTAAGTGCATTAATGCATATACAGTGCTTAAGGTGGTGCCCCGTACGTTAAGTGTTAGCTCTGTTATCAGGAATGCTCTGGGTGGGGGAGAGGGGAGGAATGTGACTTTGGCACTTTCAGGGTTTTAATTTTTAGGCTCCACCCACCCCTTGAACAGGATTCACCCCATTCAGGATGGGGAACAGAGCAGAACAAACCTCATTGAACTGCTCGTTTTCCAACATGTTTTGTTTTTGTGAAAGTCAACCATGGCAGTCATGAGGATGTTTACTAGAATGTCAAGGAGTCATTCCCTTGGGTTTGTTACCACTTTATCTTGGAGCCTGTGGATTTAGCCGGCTGCACCCCTTGAGAAGCTATTAGGATCCAAAAGTTAAGAAATCATTATAAGATGTCAGTTCCGTGGCTGTTAAAGCCTTTGAGGGTCAACTCCAAGCAAAATACAAAGTCAGCAAGGGGGCTGGGAGAGGCATGCACTTCTGAGTTAGAGTCGGTGACACTGCTTTTCAGTTTTTAAATTTTCTCTTAATATTTTGTTCCATTTGAATTCCGGTAGTTGAGTGCTGCAGAAGATTGGAGGTTGCAGTTGGTAAGAATAGTTGCAGCTTCAATAACAGCCCCTGCTGCATGATGAATAGTTAGTGAATCTAAGTGCTGTATATGCCACCAGGCTGCAGTACCCTGGCTACAGAGTATGTTTGTGTCAAAAGACTGGTATCAGTCAGGAAATGGTTTTGCAAGGGGGAAGATGAAAGGGACTCCTTAGGCTGAGAGAAACTTCAAAAATCTAGCCACATGAATGATAAGGTAAATGAAATAAGAGGAGCGCAAACTTTTGTGGCCATGGTAGGACTAAAGGACTAGTCTGAAGTTTTAAGAGTGTTTGAACTTAGTGTAGAGAAACAAGATATTTGAGAGGACATGGCTAGGTGGTGAGATTATTGAGGAATTGTAAGCACCAAATTATCGGTCAATTTCTTAGAACACAGGTGATCCTGAAAAGTCACAGTAAGACTTTTGTATATCCTATTACTTTGAAAACAAAGCTTTTTTTTTTTCCAGAATGGAAATATATGCATAATTTTTTTTCTGATTATAAAAGTATGAAGGTTTGGTATTTTTCTTTAAAATCAACCAATAGAAATGTGTAAAGTAGAATGAGACTTAAGTGGAATTGCCAGCCCCAGTAAGACCTCTGTGAATTCCTCTGCAAACCCAAGTCCACGGCTTCTTTTTCTTTTTCTTTTCTTTTCTTTTCATTTTTTTTTTTTTTTTTTGAGACAGGATCTCACTCTGTTGCCCAGGCTGGAGTGCCGTGGCATCAGCCTAGCTCACAGGAACCTCAAACTCCTGGGCTCAAGCGATCCTCCTGCCTCAGCCTCCCAAGTAGCTGGGACTATAGGTGCATGTCACCATGCCTGGATAATTTTTCTATTTTTTGTAGAGATGGGGTCTCACTCTTGCTGAGGCTGGTCTTGAACTCTTGGACTCAAGCAATCCTCCTGCCTTGCCCTCCCAGAGTGCTAGGAATATAGCTGTGAGCCACCGTGCCCGGCCTATGACTTCTTTTTAAAGGATCCCTGTAGTAAACTCTTATAAATCAAGGATCCTTTGTTAGGAACCTGGTGACCTCTTCATTCCCCAGTTTATCTGGTCTGTAAATTTAGATTTTTTTTTAAATTAGCTTATCTGGAAAAGGTACTCCTAAAACCTGGTGACCTTCCAGAATACACATGAATGTTTTCCTCGTCACCTGTACCGATTTCATGGCTCTAGTAGGTTGTCTGGAAATTACACTATCCTTTTGTGAAGATGAAAGCACATAATTGTGTTTATTTAGTGCTGCTTTTAAGGGAAAATGCAAAATTTGCATTGTAGTCTCATTTTTATTTCTTTTTTGTTCTTCCTTGGGCATGGCTCTGTTTTGGTTTGGTTTAGGGTGAGTAACTGTGAAATCTCAATAATGGTATTTTCTTTTGCAATAGGTTGTTTGGAGAGAGGCTTTTAATTACTTCTTGTGACTTTTTTTTCTTTCTTGCTTTCTTTTTTAAGCCTTGGTGGTTTGTTAGGCTCCGTGGCAGTAATGTTTGCTTAGGTGGGAGAAGGCCAAACCTCTGTTAATTTTTTTTTGCTTCCCTGAGATTGACCTGTACAAAGTTGGGGTTTGTTTTGTTTTTTTGATACAGTATCTTTGGAAGTTACGGGATAGAGGTTACACAAACTCGTAACAAAGGGTGCCTCAGCATTTCTTCTTTTCCCCTGAAATGAAAACTGATACCGTGTCTTCTCCCAGCTTTCTTTATAAGCCTGTCTTTGCCGTGTCCACACATTGTAACACTGCCTCATTTGGGGCTGTGGCTCTTTGCAGGTTCGGTGAACGGCATTTTGAACGGGATATTTGGTACCAGGTCTCAGGAGCCCTTTTATTGGAATTACTGTCCCACTCAGCCAGGATCGTGAGTCTCCAGGACGGTTTGTGGGCACACCTGGTGCAGGCCAACGTGGAGGCACAGCTGGAAGCCATTTTCGGGAACTTTTGCCACAGGTGTAAAAGACGCCAGAACCGCGAAGATGCTGAAACAGATACTAGCCGAGATGTACATAGATCCCGATCTACTGGCAGAGCTCAGCGAAGAACAGAAACAGATCCTGTTCTTCAAGATGAGGGAGGAACAGATCCGGCGATGGAAAGAAAGAGAAGCGGCAATGGAAAGAAAGGAGGCCTTGCCAGCGAAATCCAGACCAAAGAAAGGTAAACTTAGCCACGGCGCTTCCGTGAATGTGGGTAGAATAGCTGCCAGCTTGCTTTGACAATTTCATGCTGGGCACAAGCAAAGCAGGTGCAATGAGTCCTGAGTATTACTGACATTGTAATCGTGCAGTTTATCAGCTTGAGGTCTACACGCACGCACACACACACACACACACACACACACAGCATTCACCGTGGAGTTGCTGCACAGCTGTAAGCAGATCTTACTTGAAACCAAACTGACTTTATGCTGCAGTAGAAAGTCACTGGTGGGGTTTGATTTGAGGGGTATTGAGGAAGGTTTCTGTTCCCCTTACTGTTATAGATGCCTAGTATTCTACTACTAGAACACAAAGTTCTTGTATCAGCATCCTTATAGCAATTGTATTTGCATTTCATAGACCTGAAGGGAGTTTTCTTTGAGTTATCTTTTTTTTTGGGGGGGGGATGCCCCCTCTTAAAATGTAAGGAACAGCTGTAAGGAAAAAAAATCATAATACTATTTTTTTTTAAATCAGATGTACTTCCTCATGACTGAAGGAATTCCTGGAAGTTTAAGAGGGTTCTTTTGAGACCAGAGGGGAGAAGTTATTTGTGCATTAAGACTTAAAGCGTATTCACCCACAGATACAGTAAAGTACACATTAACCTCCCCCTCCCTGCCTCTCTCACTGCCCCTCATGCAAAATTTGTCATAGATGAATACCTAAGTTGTTAAAACACAGCACAGTTTTCCATGCCACTTACAGAGGCATTCAAGACCAATTTTTTCTCACTTTTCATTAAACCAGAGATAAGTTTCTAAAATCATGGTTTCAGAGGTTGAGAAAATGAATCTCACTTGCATGCTTGCTATGTGCACAGATTCAAAAAGGAAGTCAGTTTAACGACCTTTACCTTATACTGTCTTTTATTAAAACTTTTTTTCAATGAAGCCTTTATAATAAGGAAATGAATATAAGTATCTCACTTACTCTTATCAATAACAGCTATTAAATACCTGCTGTTTCAGACACTTTGTGAAGCACTTTTACATACGTTATGTCTAATCTGCACAAAATTTCTGCAGGGTCAATATTAACTGTCCTCTTTTATAGGTGAAGAAACTTAGAGAAGTAATACATGCAAGGTCACACCACGAATAGATGCCCAGATCTGTTGGATTTCACCTAATTCTACACTATCCAAAATAGAATTTTTCCTTCAACAAATACCACGTCCAAACTGAAGCATAACTCATTTGTCTTTCTGAGCTGGTTTATGCGTCTCCTTGCAGTCTGTAGTCAGAGTTTAGCAGATATAACTGGGCCTCTTCTGGGCGCCACGCTCATTGTGAACATAACATGTTGGGGTGTGAGCTGGAGGGTTCTTGCCCCTGGAGTCAACGGCCCAGATACCCTGTTAGATTTTGGGCTTCTTGTGTTTGCAGAATTGGTCTCCTTGTGATGACTTACGACAATTTCAGTTTCTTTGCTTAAGTGTTTCCTTGGTAAAGTTTTGAATGTATCTCTCAGAAACCCTGTATTACTTTATTAGTTAATGAGCATGAGACAAGTATGTTAATATGCACACGAAAGTTCTATCAATATTTCATGTCAAAAGTTTATTGTCCCCTTAAATGTAACACTTGGAAAAATATATGTTGCATGAAATTAGTTCCTCTTCTGGATACAGAAAAGGAAAAGGTTTCTTCTACTTCCCCTAAAAACACATTACTTCTCTGAATTTCATCTTGCTCTGTCTTTGACAATAAAGCCACAGACGGTCTAAGGCAACGCTGTCAAGCCTGGTGCTGCTCAGAGGTGCTGTCTGTGCTGCAGACCTATTAAGCCCGCGGTCCTTATGGGCCGAGACCTCCCTGTTTGTGTGTTGGTTCGTTTCAGGCCTGTGCTCCCTGCTTCCCCCACTCCTGCCTCCCTGCTGGTATTGGGCTAAGTGCTGGTTTTTCTTGGGAGTTCCTAGCCAGGCTGTGGCTTTGAGTGTTGTCCTTTCATTAAATATATCGTACATCCACTTCCATTCCTGTCCGCCCTGTGGTCATCACTTAGAATTTCTATCCTTGTCATCTGGTCGTTTTTTCTCTACATACACAGATCACTGTGGTGAGCGTCCCTAAAATGGTTGTGAATTGTGTATCACAGGGTCTTATCTGCATTTTAGTCAGCTGAAGGATGAAGCAGGAGAGGCTAAAAAATAATCAGAAATATGGATTTAACCTAGAAATGCAACAGAAGATCCTTTCTAACTTCTGCAGTGGGTAAAATGTGGTTCTTAGGGAGAGAATTATGGAACTACTGTGCTTGCTAGGGAATAACTGGAGGTCTAGAGCTGTGTTGTCCAGGACCATAGCCACCAGCCACGTGTGGCTGCTGAGCACATGAGATGAGGCACGTCTCTATCAGTTGAGGGGTGCTGTAAGTGTAAACTTCCAGATTCAAAGACTTGGTAGAAGGAAGATAAAATGCCATATTAATTGCATGTTCATTGTGTATTGAAATGCTAATATTTTGGAGAGCTTGGGTAAACTGTATTATTAAAATTAATTTGACCTGTTTCTTTTAATGTTTTAAATGTGGTTACTAGAAAAGTTATAATTATGGATGTGGCTCGTATTTGCATAGCGCTGCTGCTCCAGACTAGAATAGTAACACCAGTCAGCATCTATTAAGCTGACTATGTGTCAGACCCTGAGTTAAGCACCTAAATATATTATCTCAATAAATAATCGCAAGCAAGCCTGAAACATGAATTGCTATTCACACTTTACAGATGAGGAAAGTAAAGCTCAGGACATGAATTAACTCACCCTGGCAACAGCTAGTATGTGACAGAGCTGGCATAGCCCCTGAGTCTGGTTCTCCCAAAGCCGGCACTGTTGACAAATATGCTGCATGTTGAGCTATCTGGAGCTTAATGAATTACTATTGTTTGAAGGTGCCTTGCACACATCTAAAATCTATGCTTGTGTTGGGGATCCACCGTGGAGCTCTTTTCCTGTCTAATTTTATTTGGTAACACAAACAGAAGATACCCTTCACTTAGCAGAGGGTTTCCCAGCACTTGTTTCATGGAGTTTCTCTCGAGTTGGTGGAAACCTAATGCAGCAGGCTGGGACCTGGTCGCTGTGCCTGGTGCAGCAGGGGTTCCTTGTGTGCCCTTGAAACGGACTTAGATCTGCAAAACTTCACCTGCTAGACTCTCATGGTTACCAAGTGGGCAAGTTCTTTTATGGAAAGCCTTCTCTTTCCATGAAATAACGATAAAGCCATTGGTTTGTGGCACTGGCGGTGTCTGCTTTGTCCCTCCCTGCCTCCCAGGCAGGCAGTGACCTCTGCTGCTGCCTTCCGTTCTTTTTCAGTTGATTCCTCAGCCCTATCTGACCCTAGTAAGAGTTGCTACTCAGAGACTCTACTCATTTCATGGGTCTCTTTTTTTCTCCCTGTTTCTTTTTCATCTCTGCCTGACCCCCTGAATATCGTGTTCCCTTGGGGGTACCTCACTCTACACTGGTGGTCTGTAACTTTGAGATGGGGTTGGGCTGGTGGGGAGCTCATAGGCTCCTTTGAGAACTTACTGAAAGCTTGGACCCAGGACCACGCACACAGACAACATTTTGCGTATAACTTCCTGGTGCTCACAGACTCCCTAAAGCCCATTCATTCATAGATGCCCCGGGGTTTGGAGATCCTTGGTTAAGAGTCTGTGTTATCTCCTTGGGGAAACTCTCTGTCTTTACAGGTCAAACGCCACCTATGAGGCAGTGACTCTGAAACCCATGTTGCCCGGGCCCACCTCTCACCTGGGCGTCGGTCTTAATGTCAGTTGCCTAGAGAGCATTTGTGCTCGGAAGACTCGTGAGCCCTGCATGCATGATGCAAAACCGATTCATCTGCATCACCCCAGTTCTCCCCAGCATCTCTGGTCATCCTGCCTCTCATGCTCTGTCATGCTCTGTCCCTACTCACTGAAGCCAGACCCCTGGGAGCCACCTGGTTACCCCTGACCCTCACCTGCCCACCTGGCCACTGAATCCTATAGATTCTGCTTCATCTGTCCTAGTCTGTAGGGCTGTTCCCCTCCCAAGGTGTTGGTCTGTTATTAATAGTACGTGCCAGGCATAAGCATTGTGTTTATATTATCTCATTTAATCCTACAAGAATCCTGTGAGTTCAGCTTTGTCTCTCTTATCCTTACATAAAGAAACACACTTGGAGGTGTAGTTTGTGTCGGTGGTGGAATCAGGATTTGAACTCGGGTCCAGCTTGACTCCATGTCTGTCCAGAACCATTGGTCCTGCCCCTCTTCTCCTGCCTCAGCGTCTGTCTCCCTAACTTTGAGCTATAGGATTCAGCTGGCCTTGGCATCTTTTAGCCACCTGGGGAGTGGCAGCTATGAGTAAGAACTGAGCCCTGCGTCCCTCTGGCCTTGCCTGGCCTTGTGGCCCCAGGGGGTCTCCTCTGTCCAGCTCGGTGTTCTGTCTACTTTTCTGCCTCAAGGTCTCGCTTATCTGCGCTCCCCCCCAGCTCCACTTCCCGGCTTCCCGGGCCCCTGATGCAGTGCAGGCCCCCAGCTCTCCTATTGCCTCTAAAATAAACATAAAAGTTTTGGTGTGAATAACTCCAGGATTGTTACCCAGCTTAACAAATACGGTGAATAATGTGGAAAGCAACAGTCCTAAGTAATTCCAGGAAGTGCTGATAGAAATCGGCCTTGATCTTCATTGAAACGGACATTGGGCTGCACCTGGCCTTTTCGTACCCTGTCCTGCTCTGCAGGGACAGGAAAGGACGTGGTGGTGACTGTGCATCCCAGCTCCCCCACAGGGGCCTGTTTACGTTTGTTATCCCATAATCCCTTTTGGCTGGTTCCCTTTTCACTCTCAAAACTGTTTCAGTTTGGTCCATGTGTGACAAGGCTGCCCTGAACACAGGTTTTGCAGTCACGCAGGTGGGTTTTGAATTCTCGTCTTGGTGTCCACGGGCTCTGTGATCTTGGGCAAGTTCCTCAACTTCCATGAGCCTCAATGTCCTCATCGTGACATAGGGTGGGGAACAGCCTACGGCGATATTTAATGGCAAGATAGGGCACGGGCCTCACCCAGTCAGAAGGGATGTGGCCATAGCCCCCGAGTCCTGAAGTCCTGCTGGCCTGGATTCATGTTTCAGTTTCTGGATCAGTTGGGGGAGTGGGGTATCCTAGAGGAGAGGCCAGGAGGGAGGCACTATTGGGGCAATGTGCCAGTGGTTTATGGACGTCTATCAACACGTAACCTCGGTGCTGGTAGGCACCTGCTCTGTCAGCCCTGACGAGACCCATTGTAGCTGATGTGTGACGTTGTTACCACATCCCAGGCCATCCTAGGAGGCCCCGGCATTGACTCTCTTCTGGCTTCTGTTGGCTCAGTCTTTGGTCTTCTCTTTGTGGAGGTCTCACAGTCCTCCCCCTACCGCTGGCGTGTGTGCACACACCTTCCTCCTGCACTCACACGGCTCCTGCCATGGCTGTCCTTCCGAGTTGGATCACGCTGGGACGGAGATCCAGTGCTGACTCCCTGATGCACAGACATCCCCATGCCCCTCTCTCCCTCCTGCTCCTCGGCTGGACGTGCCACCTGGGGATAAACAGGACACAACAGTGTCGTGAGCCGTGTCACACTGCAATCCAAGACTGAGATGAGCCTGGCCATTTCCTTGCCAAAGACGTGTGCCACTCCATTTTTACGTGACGTTTTTCAACACTGCCTTCATAATAGGTGGCCCCAAGTGAGGAATTACTGCAGACCTGAGAGGACATTTCTCTGCATAATGAGGCGTGGACGTGTGTCTCTACTCAGCAGTTCTTTGTCATGCGGTACCGAGCAGGACTGACCCACTTTTCTAGAAAAGTTGTCTTTAGAATTTTTCAAGGATCCCTAAGATAGTGAACACAGCACTGCAGAGTACAGACATGATTCAAGCACTGGGAAGAAAAACCTTATAATTAAATGGAAGTGCCACGAAAAGGTCCCGCCCACACTGTCCTGTGATTAAAGAGTGCATGTAATTTCAAGGTGAGGCCGACAGAAAATCCAGAATGCCTGGACTATACTAAAGCATGGAAAGACATGGTGTGCACCCCCTTAGGATTCCCTGAGCTTATATCTTTACCTTAAGGAGGTGCACCGGGCACAGAAGTGTGGTTCTGTGCATCACCGTGTTCGACTTTTGGCTTCCCAGGTTGGAGCTTTTCTCATCTCCTTGTCAACACTTTCTTCCTCACCTGTCCTCTGCACCTCCATCTGTCCATCATTCCCTGGGATCTTTACTGTGTCCCCCTCTGACAACCCAGCCGTAATATAAGCCCTGCCCACGTTTGCCCTGTGTAAAGGCATCTGTCAGCCATCTGAGCCCTTCAACTGTCCTGCCTGTCACTTAGGCCTATCGAGCAGACGCTCAGTAAATATTTGCCGAACAAATGACTGAATCTTCTCTTTCCTCTTCACGAATAGACTCCAGAGCACGTACTTACTGCTGGCTCTGGGTCTCACCATCCTTTTCTTTCCGCCTTCGGCACCTGTCCTCTACCTGTCTATCTAAAATGACTCCCTGTGAGATCCAAGGCTGCCTGCGTTCTTTCTCGGTCTGTAGTGTCCTTCCCTGTCTTCTCGGCAGCGGTTCCCTTTCTGCTCTGGGCCACAGGGAGGTGTGTTCTCCCAGTATCCTCCCCCATTATTTAGTTATTTTGGGGCATCAGAATCCTCTGTCTTGTTCATGTATTTATTGTTAATCAGGACTCTCTTTTCTCTCCCCTCTCTTCTGCCTCCTGAAGGAAGCCCATGCTTTTCCAAGGTTCTTTTCTTGGCTGTATTCTGTCTGTGAACTCATGTGTGCCAGCGGCTTCAACGATGACATCTGTAAAGTGATCCCCAAACCCACACGGTCAGTCACGACCTCACTTCTGAACTCCAGTCCTGTAGTCGAGGTGTCCACAGAAAAATCTCCACGGGGAAGTTCTAGCAAAAGGAAAAATAATTGATTCTACATTTCCAAAGTGGCTCATTATCTTACGCCTCGGACACATTTATTTTCTTAATGTCACTGTTTCTGCCTGTCACCCCACTATCCTTCCCAGTTAGTGAGTTTCAAATGTTTCATGTCATCTTTAAGCCCATCCTTGCATTCGGCCACCTGAACTTTGGTGTCTTTTCTAACACTGCCCTTCCTTATACTGCTGCCTGGCATAGGACCTGGCCACTTCACACCTGGCCTTTTCACCCCTAGTCTGTCCCCATTCTCGCCCCAGACCTCGAACCACCCATGGCAGGCCACCCTGGTCCAGCCTGCATGGTGCTGTGCAGGAGAACTTCCTGAATCATCTTCCTGATTCTAGCACTGCCTGCTTTAGCATATCCACAGGCTCTACGTTGGCCACTCAAAGGACAAGGAACTAACACTTTCTGAGCATTTGTCATGTAGGTAGGACTTTAGTACGTCTGTTTATTGTGGAGGGAATTTGGGCTCAGAAACATAAAGTGATGTCTGCATGGTCACATACCTAGTTAGTGGGAAAACTAGGATTTTAATATAGCTTTCTGGCTCAGTGGCAGTACAGAGCTAAACTGAAATCCTTCAGCCAGGAGTGTGGGACCCTGCACCATGAGGCACCCTGGTCCCCTGCATGGTCTTCAGCCCATGCCAGGCATGTCCGGGTGACTTGCAGTACACCACTCAGCTCTGGCCGACACCCTGACTCCCTGTTCCCCAGAACCCTGTGTTGACCCCTTTCTCTGATCTTTGGTCATGCTGTTCCTTGCGTCAAGCATCAAACCCATCCTACTATCTAAATTGCATATCCACCCTCTAATGCTCGACACAAAGAACTTTCCTTATTTCTTCTCTGTCTTTCCAAAGCAATTCTCTTTCCAAAGCAGTTTCTCCATCCCCTGAATCCCCTTAATAGAAAATCAATTGTGGTTATAATATATGTCACTCTGGCCCTCCAGGGGCCACACTAGGTTAGTTCCTCTTCCTGAGCATCCCAGAGCATCCTTCAACTCCACCCGCCTCCCCGCATTCCAAGCCATGTTACTTTTATAATTAGTTGTTCGTTGTCTGCCTCTTCCACCTAGAATGTCAGTTCCCTGAGGGCAGGAACTGAGCTGTCCTGAGTGCTCACCTGCGTCTCTCTCAGTGCCTGGTACGTGGTAGCCATGTGATGAGATTCATTAAATAAATACAGTACTGCCTTGCTCTTTCTCTCATGGACTCTAAGTCACTTGTGAGAGAATGGGCGCATCTCTTTCACTCCCACGTCACCGACAGCGTCTGGCTCTACATCTTGTTCATAGAAGCTCAGTTGCCACCGCGTGGAATGAACTATAGTGAGGGGCTTGGTGATCAGTCCCTCATCCGGGTGTGAAGCCGAGGGTGTCGGAGTTCACACGCCTTGTGCTAGAGCGACTTCCCGCCCTCCTGCAACTTCAGGGAGTCGCCTGGAGCCACCGGAAGCTCCTCCAAAATCCTTGCTTTCTGACCCCATTGACGAGCTCTTGGAGGCCAGCAGTGGTCAGGACAGAGCTTACTGTCAGTGCCGCTCTGCCAGGAGGAGCCCAGTTTTGAGCATCTGGCTAAATCTGACTTTTGCATTTTATTCTCCTTGCCCAAGAGCCACTGTTTCTTTATCGTCACCATGCTCTCAGTGCTCCCCTTTTTGCTCTCTTCCCTCCTTGCAGTTTCTAAGCCCCCTGCTCTGTTCACAGGCACTTCGGGATCCCGCTCTTCCTCGTGCCTGCCTGCAGCCGGCGGCACTCCCTGGGGACTGTGGCTTGGGCTGTCCTGGCCGAGCCGCTGGAGTCTCCCGTCCTCCTCCGCACTCCGCTGGCCCTCTGCCACCGTCCTCTCCAGGCGTCGTCTTCCTGCTGTCAAAAAAATATCGGTAGACACCTACTTAGGTGAACGCTGAGAGACGGACATAACAAAAATATTATTAGTTGCCCTGAGAGAGTGTAATAAGGGCAGTTTTATGAGCTATGACAGTTTTCTACAGTTAATGAACCGTTTGGCACAGTCCGGGACAGAGCAAGAGCTCGCCAAGGCTGCGCCGGGGGCTGGCCCCACTCGGGCACGCCGGGATCCGTCGTCTCCTTACCGGGGGGGCCATTCTCGCTGTTTCTCTGTTTGTGAAAACAGTAAATTTGAATCTTTTTCTCGTAGCGCAGACTAGGAGACTGTTTCCCTTCCCGCCCCCAGCGTCTCTGTTCAGAACTCGATTATACTGCAGCTGGGTTCGAGCAGCTTGCTTTTGTAAGGTATCCGGAGGGTACAGTATGCACAAGGCCACCAACACCTTGGACAGAAGACACTTTAACTGGAAACCGTCTTGTACTTAGTGTAAGAAGACAAGAGACACTCCCTGCGTGGCCGTCTCACCCTTGAAGCCACTAGTCGGGTGCCCGGTTCCACACACTCAGCACCGCTGGCTAGTCTGGGGTCTTGGGTGGACTAACGTTGGACCACAGTAAGTGGGTCTGACATATTCAGGGACTGTCCCTCTTGGGCTCTGCTAGGTGTACTGCACCTGCCCCGGGTTGCAGAGGGCATGACCTCTGTGTGCCCGCATTTCAGAAGCGCCAGAGTGTAACCCGACCTGCGAGACCGACTGTAAACAAGGGTTATTTAAGTGGCTTCACCAGGTATCACACTACCTGGTAGTATTATCTTCTCACAAGCTGGTGTGACTCTCTGAGGCAGCCATATAAGTAAATAATAGGGTGGCCACGATAGCAGTTAACCTCTATTGAACTCCGGTTACGTGGCAGGCACCGGGGAGCACTTGGCATAGTAGCACCTGCCTGCTCCGCAGTGCAGTCCTATGTAGTGTGTATTCCTGTCCCCATTTTGCACATGAGGAAATTGAGTCTTAACGAGATTAAATAATTTGCCCAAGTCACATAGCTAGTAAGTGGCAGGGCTAGGATTTGAACTCGAGCCAGTCTAACTCTAAAGTGCATGCTTTTTACCCACCCGTGAAGCCTGGGAAGATGATGGAAACACGAAACCCTCGGGTAGTTGTGCAATTTTGGGTTACGGGGAGATTCTTAGACTTCAGAGGTTATGGAGTCTGATGCTAGCTCTGTTGCCCTAAAGAAAAATACAAACAATGAACACTTTCTTCCCATCTCAATTTCTTCATTTACAAAATAGGCACGTGTGAAAACCATACCCATGATATTTTTTAAACAAATATTCCTGCTGCAGCTGCTACCCGCTGCCACTGCTGCCATGGCTACCTGTGGATGCTGCCTGTTCCCAAGCAGGTTGGAAGTGCTTGGTCTCATCTAATATTTTTTTTTTTCCCCACAGACCTTAAATACTTTAGTGATGGGGAACCTCATACTCTGTGACTAAAGGTATCTGTTCAATCTCAATTTTTTTTTTTTTGTTTGCAGAGAATAACAAATCCGTCCATTGGAAGCTGGGAGCCGATAAGGAAGTCTGGGTGTGGGTGATGGGCGAACACCATCTCGACAAACCCTACGACGTGCTCTGTAACGAAATCATTGCCGAGCGGGCCCGGCGGAAAGCGGAGCAGGAGGCGCAAGAGCTCAGGTGTGAGATCTGCAAACCAACGAGAGACGTTAAGAGCTCTCCACGCTTTAGAAAACACTGCAAAAGATGCCTCTCGCTCACGGTATCTGGTGGGAGAGCTGGGTGGGCTTTGAGGAGCACAAAGTCATTTTGGATCTCTCTGCAAAGTTTCTTTAGACTTTTGGTCTAAAGACCTTCATTCCCACAATGCTGTGAGATCAGCTGCTTCATTTTGCTGTGTGTCCTCCTAGGTTTGATTTGTGATCAGATTTGATATGAGTATGCAAATTCCCCATCGATGATCATTGGCTTTGCTGAAATCGTGTTAGAGCAACACAGGCCGACACAGCTGAGCGTCAGGAATACATGTGAGAAATGCAGTGACTGCTCAAGCTTTGGACATTCTAAGAAGAAGTTTGCTCAGATATGGACAGCTGAATAAATGGCACTGTGGGGATTCAGAGATGAACAGGGAGCTTCCAGTCTAGCAGGGGCAACAGGCACATACACAACTAGCTGCAGCCAATGCGGACTGTGATTTGTGCTATAATTAAGGGATAAACACAGAGGTAACCCAGCATAGGTAGGAGTCTCATTCTGATCCACAGAATAGGTGAAATTTGAACTGAACCTTGTAAGATAAGTCGTTTTCCAGCTACAGAAGGTCAGGAAGGAAAGTGCAGGCAGAGGGCATAATCGAGACCCCTAGACTTGACTATGGGTGGTCCTTTGGGGAGTGGTGGGGTCTTCTGAGCATTTGGGGTACACTTAGGCAAGTGATAGAAGACATGAGCCATGCTCTAAAGTGTCTTGAAGGCCAGATTTAGGAATTTGGATCTTATTCTGTGAGCATTGAGGAGGTTTTTGGAAAGGGAAGTGACATCATCAACTGTAGACATAGGAGGGTAACTCGTAGGGAAACTGAGGCAGGTGATGGAGCCCCACTGCTGGATGGTGTCTGGGGTGGCCTCTGGGAAGCCTGCTGTCCCTTGGGGTCCTCCTCTGGCTCTGGGCAGTGGTGGTGCCAGCCCTACTCTGAGCTGGTGAAGTGGACATCAGGGCGGACGTGAGGACGTGGGTTCAGCTCCCGAGGGCTGGCGATGGGAGCGGGCTCGGCCGCGCTGTGGACTTCCGAGGGCTGGGGATGCTGCCCACCAACGAACGCCTGTGACTTTAAAACTGCATAAGGACAGATGATAAAGGGACGATTTGCTGACCGATGGAAAGGAGGCAGTGTGCTCTGGCAGTTTAGCTTCCAAACCAGGAGCTGGGCAGGCCTGGGTTGAAGTCTTGGCTGTGCCACGATGTTGTCTTGCAGAAATTGTAACATTTCCTTGAGCCTCCTATAACAAAGTGAGGATAGCAGGGTTTTCTCGTAGGGTGGTTATGAGGACTGAGCTATTGTCACTAAAGTACCTAGCAAAGGGCCCAGCCTATCATAAGCCCTCAGTAATGGTGTCTGTTACTGTTTTCCACATACATTGAATGTTTTTTCTTGTGTTTTTTTTCTGAGACAGAGTCTCACTTTGTTGCCCGGGCTAGAGTGAGTGCTGTGGCATCAGCCTAGCTCACAGCAACCTCAAACTCCTGGGCTTAAGCGATCCTACTGCCTCAGCCACCCGGGTAGCTGGGACTACAGGCATGCGCCACCATGCCCGGCTAATTTTTTTTTTCTGTATATATGTTAGTTGGCCAGATAATTTCTTTTTATTTTTAGTAGAGATGGGGTCTCGCTCTTGCTCAGGCTGGTCTCGAACTCCTGACCTTGAGCGATCCACCCGCCTCGGCCTCCCAGAGTGCCAGGATTACAGGCGTGAGTCACCGCGCCCGGCCTCTGTTTTCCACATACATTGAATATTGACATCTGCTTTGGAAAAGCTGTCCCGGTTGAAGAATGTTTGTGATGATTCCACTTTTGTTTCTCTTCAGAAAAACCCAGTCTGAAGAATTCACCAATAGCTTAAAAACGAAATCGCAGGACGGTGGTCTACAAGCCCCAGATAACCGGGAGGCTCAGAACATCTGCAAGACGGCGACAGAAGGAGAGGAACCGCGGCAGGGACCGAGCCCAGCGCCAGTGCTGGGAGAGGAGAAAATCCGAGTGAGTCTTTCCCGTCTGCGAATGTGCAGAATTTCATACCTAGGGCAGATAAAGATCCTGGGGCCACAGAGACGAATGTGGCCATGCATCAGGATCTGAAACTGGGTGGATGCTGCCCGCCTTTAAGGTTCTGCTGTTCATTTCTTTCTGGGGGGATTTGGCTCCCCTGCGACTTCGTGAAAAAGACAACACCCCTTTCTCGTGGGACTGATGGCACTAAGAACTCTAGCAATAAAATTAGGCATTTTAAGATATTTTCAGGGGTCCCCCACCCCGCTTCCCACCATTTACATATCTTCTGTTTTAACACGTTGGCAGACTACTTCTGTAAAGGGCCACTTAGTAGACAGGTCAGGCTTTGTGGGCCACATGGTCTCTGTCACAGCTACACACCAAGGAGTGAGCGTGGCCACGTTCCAATGGTTCCAATGAAACTTCACGTTCAAAGACAGGCAGAGGGCTGGATCGGGCATGGTCGTGATTTAGGTCACACTCTACTGAGTGTTCCCCTCTTTTTGCAGACTCAAAACATCAGTGCTCTAAACATTGGCTTTCACAGATTGTGCCTGTGATTGTGGGGACAGTTATGTCCCCAGCACAATAGAATTTTATACTCAGAACTGGTATGAATTCTCCTATGGTTCCGGTGGTTTAAAAAGCTCAACCATAATTTGCTGCTTGGATTATGGTTTGGAAGAATGATAAAACTATTATAAAATACTTTATTCTGCCAGGAATTTAATTACACTGAGAATTAGCAGGTATTTGCAGTCGTTTGACTTGTGTTCGCGTCCCCAGCCCCGCGACACTGGTCGTGTGTGCTCATGACCTCTTTGAGGTTGTCAAATGGGGATGTGGTTATCTCCTCCCTACCTCACTGGTCTAGTAAGAATCTATTAACCAACATGACTCAGGGGTTATTACATAGCAAAACACACAGCTGAGTGTCTGCCTAATCCTCACAGCAATGTCATGAACTAGAGACTGTTGGTATTTGTCCATTTTACAGGTGAGGAAGCTGAGGCCAGGTGTTTGGTTAAACACCTGCTCAAGGTCGTATTCAAACCCACATCTGCAGGACCCCTAGGTCATTTCTTAACTAGTCACTCTTGTACTCGATCGCCTCGTTAATACGAGGAGTATGAAGAAGCTTTATAAAGGGCTGCAAACTTGAGACTCAAAATATTTAGGAGTATAAAATTCTAAAATTTGGTTTGCATCTCAGGGGCATCCCTGGGTTCTTTGCCCAGATCCCCAGTGAGGCACCCCACGTTCGCAGGCCTTCTCTGCACCCAGCATGTGTAACACCAACACCCCTCCAACCTCCAAGCATCTGCCTTCCCAGCACCCATAGAATGAAGAACAGCAGCAATAACAAATGTCCTTCAAGAGCATTAAGTATGCATGCTCATCTTTGTGCTTGAATTACAATACTTTCCTAGGAAAAAAATTTTTCAAAAATAGGCCAGAAGATTAAAATGAAAATTAAAACAGACACTGTGGTTATTATTCTTTAACCATCTCATAGATATTATAGGCAGAGTGGTGCTGTTCCATTCCTTAGGTGTCAGCTAAACTGTCACATGGACAGAGAGAGGGGCAGGGGACAGGGAAACATTGAGGTGCAAGAATGTGGAAATAAATGGATGAAGCGCTTTTATATTTCTGATTTTCTTCTTTCCCTGTGTTAGAGAAGATGCTCTCTAGGTCTTCTGTGATGTTTGCTGAAGTTCATTCTGACAGCAGGATGCGCAGGGAGGCAGGTGATCATCACAGCTACTAGTGTGAGCATTTAAATAGTAGGTCATCTTCTGTCTCTTGCACGGCGGACCTAGTGGTAGACTTGTATTTTTATTGTAAGCTCCCTATGTGTTACTATACTGGGCTGAATAGTGTCCCTCAAATTCATTTCCACCCAGAACCTTAGAATGTGAGTTTGTTTGGAAATAGGTCTTTGCAGATATAAATTAAGGATCTCAAGATGAGAATGCCTTGGATTTAGGGTGAGCCCTAAGTCCAATGACAGGTGTCTCTATAAGAGGAAGGCCAGGTGAAGAAAGAAGCAGAGAGTAGAGTTATGCTGCCCAAGACAGCAGCCCCTGGAAGCTGGAAGAGGCCAGGAATGATTCTCCCCTGGAACCTTCAAAGGGGGCACAGCCCTGCCCGACACCTGATACCTCCTTTTCTGACTTCTGGCCTCTAGAACTGTGAGAGAATAAGTGTCTGCTGTTTGAAGCCACCACGTTTACGGTAATTGGTTGCAACAGCCCTGGGAAACGAATACATTTACTTCCAGCATGCTTTCTCAGAAATGTTTCATCATGCTACCCTGATTTAATAAAATAGTTATTAAAATGGAAAGGCAATCATTTTAGAAGGACTTATATACGTTCTGGAATACCGGAAGTAACTTGAATCCCACCCCCTTCATCTGCTGGTACTGTAACATTGAACTCTTGAGTTTCTCCATTTATAAAAAGGGAATAAATAATTTGTGAAGCAGAAAATGGCAAAGACATCCACACTTGGATCTCGGGAACCTGTGAATACGTTACTGTACGTGGGAAAAGGGACTCTGCAACTGTGATGAATGATAAGGACCGTGAGATGGAAGAGGATTCTGGAGTAACTGGGTGGCCCCACCTGACAGTGTGAGTCCTGGAAAACGGAATCTTTCCTGGCTGAGGTCAGAGTCGGAGGGAGATGTGGCTATAGATGGTCAGAGAGATGCGATGTTGCTGGTTTTGACCATGGAGGAAGGGGCTACGCATGAAGCATGAAGCAAGAACACAGGCAGCTTCTAGAAGGTGGAAAGGCAAAGAAACCGACTCTCCTCTGGAGTCTTTGGAAGGAACACGGCTCTGCCAACACCTTGATTTCAGCCCGGTCTTGGAACTCTGACCGATGGAGATGTTAGATAACAAGTTTCTGTTGTTTTGAACTACTGAGTTTATCGTAATCTATTATAGCAGCAATAGAAAACTAATGCAATCTGGTAGAATTCTGTGGTGAGAAAATGAGATAATTCTATGTCTAATACATATAAGATATTTGGTTAGCTCACTTTCCTTTTCCCCATAAATTCTTTTAACTTAAAAATATAGAAGAAAATGTTGGAAAATCTCTTACAGATATCGGCCTAGGCAAAGAATTCATGAAGAAGACCCCAAAAACAATCACAGCAACAACAAAAATAAATAAGTGGGACCTAATCAAATTAAAAAGCTTCTGAACAGCCAAGGAAACAATCAATAGAGTGAATAGACAACCTACAGAATGGGGGAAAATATATGCATGCCATACATCTGATAAAGGGCTAATAACCAGAATCTCCAAAGAACTCAAGCAAATCAGCAAGAACAAAAAATCACGTAACCCCATTAAAAAGTGGGCAAAAGATATGAACAGAAACTTTTCAAAAGAAGATAAATGGCCAAGAAACATATGAAGAAATGTTCAACATCTCTAAGCCTCAGGGAAATGCAAATCAAAACCATAATGAGATACCATCTAACTCCAGTGAGAATGGCTCTTATCAAAAAGTCCCAAAACAACAAATGCTGGTGTGGATGCAGAGAGATGGGAACACACACACACTGCTGCTGGGACTGCAAACTAGTATAACCTCTATGGAAAGTAGAATGGAGATACCTCAAAGAACTAAAAGTAGAACTACCATTTGATCCAGATCCCACAACTGGGTATGTACCCAAAGGAAAAAAAGTCTATAAAAAGGACACCTGCACTTGAATGTTTATGGCAGTACAATTGACAATTGCAAAGATGTGGAAACAACCCAAGTGTCTATCAATATGTGAGTGGATTAATAAAATGTGGTATATGTATACCATGGAGTACTACTCATCCTAAAATAAAATTGGTGAACTAGCACCTCTTGTATTATCCTGGATGGAAATGGAGACCATTCTTCTAAGTGAAGTATCACAAGAATGAAAATACAAACACCATGTGTACTTATTAAATTGGAACTAATCGATCAACACTTATGTGCACGTATGGAGATAACATTCATCAGAAATCAAGCAGGTGGGAGGGGAAAGGAGGGGGATGGGTAAATTCATACCTAATGGGTACAGTGCACACTATCTGGGTGATGGGAACACTTATAACTTTGACTTAAATGGTACAAAAGCAATTTATGTAACCAAAATGTTTGTACTCCTGTAATATTTTGAAATTAAAAATAATTCAGGTTTAAAGATTTCTGAGTTTCAGCTATACTTTATCTTAACTATAATATCTAAAAGAATATTGTCACATCTTTAAAATTCCACCGTGTACGCAAGGCTTAAAATCTATTAGAAAAAGAAAAAACCTTCAAGCAGTTTTTACTGAAGTTAGTGGTCGTGGTGCTTGTCTGAATAACCAAGGAAGGATTTTTTTTATTTCAGCTTATTTTGGGGGTACAAGAGTTCTGGTTATATATATTGCCCATGTGCCCCCCCCCCCATTCCCCCGAGTCTGAGCCTCAAGCGTGTCCATTCCCCAGACAGTGAACATTGCACTCATCATGTAGGTATACACCCATCCCCCTCCCCCCACCTCCCACCTCTGTCCGATACCTGATTGGTGTTTTTTCCAAATGTGCACTTAGGTGACGATCAGGGAAACCAGTTTGCTGGTGAGTACATATGGTGCTTATTTTTCCATTCTTGGGATACTTCACTTAATAGAATGGGTTCCAACTCTCTCCAGGAGAACCAAAGAGATGCCATAGCACCGATATTTCTTATAGCTGAGTAATACTCCATGGTATACATATACCACATTTTACTAATCCACTCATGAATTGATGGGCATTTGGGTTGTTAACACATCTTTGCAATTGTGAATTGTGCTGCTATAAACATTCGGGTGCAGGTTGAAGGAAGAATTTAAGGAGCAATCATCTTCCTGGATTATAAACGATACTCCAGGAAAATCAGCTGTACATTTACTAAAGTAAAGTAGTCTTGTTAGATCTGTAATAAATTTCCACAGGCCAGATAATCACCAGAAACTGTGCCTTGTATTCTCATAAAGTGCACCAGACCTGAATCAGAAAGCACTTCTAACAGGTCTGATCTAAAAATCTGTCAAGGGCCATGGAGAGTGGGTGAAAGTTAATTTCACCCGAATATTGATGTGCGTTCAGCATTGTAGAAGCCCTGTGGAGAAGTCAGTTACTTAGAGGAGGTGGTGCTTCTAGTTTAATAGTGACCCCTTACATCTGCACTGATTTACCCGTTGCTGCCACAAGTCCAGTTAATGGAAGAATAGCAGTGTTGTGGTTGAGAATAAGGGTATTTTGTCTATGAACGTAAGAGTAGACTGAATTTCTGCATTTGTTATCAGTCAGTGTTCCCTCAGCTCTGCTCTGATTATCTTACAAAAGGATTGAGGCAAACATGTAATCGGGGTCCCCCCTTTGGGCCTGTGTAGAAATTGGGGTTAAATCCTACAGTTACTTTGTTATCCTCCCTCTTCACTAGTATTTTGAATAAGATGGAATCAGGTTAATAGAATGCCAAGGTCAGCTTCAAGGGAAGACAGCAACACAGCGTAGGAACCTACCAGGAGCCTGGGGTGGTGGTCGGTGAGACAGGTGGATCTGCCCTAGTGCTGGTCACTGGGGTGAGGAGTGTGACATTTCAGATCTGTGTAGCCCTGTGCAGCTTTCAAGACTTACGTTCACTGTTCACTTCATCCGTGACACCTGTAGGAGGTGTGAAACAGGGTATTTTATTCCTGTTCTCTGAGTGGGAGAATCAAAGGCAATGGTTTGTGCAAAGCCTGATTCAGAGGTGGAGCTGGGGCTCTAACCTGTGTCTCTGACTTTAGGGGCATGTTGTTATCTGCCGCAGGGAAGGTATTCCCGTCTATCCGTATCTCAAGGATCACACTACTACGATTAGACTTTGGGGCTTTCCCTGCCCCCATTACCAGGAATGCTTTAGACTCAGATGTTCTTAGCTTTAGATTAAACAGAAGAGCTTTTTCCATAAGAAAACATGGAGAAAGGGGGGGAGGAGGAGGGAGGGGGGAAGCACTGGAGAAACAGGATTAAATCCACCTGCCTGGACTCCTTGAGCCAATCTGGTTCACGCTGGTGTTTTTCCAGAACTCACAGCTCTAGCACGCGCGTCCTTCCCACAATGTGCCTCACGTTCTTAGGGCAGCCTCCGCCCTGTGCCCTGAGAAAGTCCGGTCTGTTTGCTACCTGGGCTAGGTGGGCAAATCTCATAACCTTCTGGACCTCTGTTTTCTCATCTATACAAATGGGAGTTAAAAATAACTGCCTTGTTTATCTCCTGGGTTTTTGGGTAAAAGTTGCATGAGATCATGTATTTGGGAACGCTTTGCAAACTGTAAGTCCCAGTGCAATTAACTTGAAACACCAGCAGCCTTGCCTGCTCTTGGGCTGGTTTGGCTGATCCGGTCATTCCCTGAGCAGATACTCATCAAGGGCTCAGTCTGCGTAATGACCGGTATTGTGGAGCCACGAGGAGGCTTCAGACGAGGTCTTCATCTTTCAGGAGTTTTAGCCCCACTGGAAGGAAGAAAAGCAGTTAGAAAGCACTGATTAAGGAAGGATTTAATCAAATCCCAGGTAGGGAGTGGCCTGCTCCACTGTTTTTGGAAGCCAGGGATTGAGGAGGGGCAGGTTAGAAAGGCAGGGAGGCCTGGGGGGAAGGAATCTGCAGTCCTGGCAGCAAAACATCAGTGGGGAGAAAGTGCAGAGCCTTGTGTGTGGGCGAGGGGGATGCAGGGTGGAGAACAGTCCAATGGGGAGAAAGTACTTTGGGAGTCAGGGAAGGTAAGTTTGAGTAGCTATTGAGAGGCCACATTATGGAAGAAGAATCAGGCCTTTATGGTATTTTTTTTCATTGCTGCTGTGACAAATTACCATAAACTTCATGGCTTAACATAGTACCTGTTTGTAATCTCACAGTTCCTTAGGATAAAAGTCTGGCATGGCGTGGCTGGGTCTTCTGTTCAGGGTCTCCTAAGGTCAAGGTGTTGGCCACGATGGGCTCTAATCTGGAGGCCCTAGGAGGAAAACACTTCCAGGAGTCTTGAGATTGTTGGTCCAATGAGCCAACTGGCAGCCCACTTTCCTCATTGGCTGTCGACCAGGGGACGCTCTTTGTTCCTGGAGGCTGCCCACGTTCCTTCTTGGGCTTTCCATGTGGGCCACCCCCACAATGGCCCACAGGTTGAGTCCTCTGCCTGTTTAGAATGTCTCTGACTCCAAATGGAGAAAGTTCTGTGCTTTTAAGGGCCCATGTGATTAGATTGGGTCCACAGGATAATTTCCCCATTCTAAGGTCCATAATTTATAAGTAACATCTGCAAAGTTCCTTTGCTGTGTAACATATTTATAAATTCCAGGTTTTAGGGCATGGCCATCTTTTGGCCATTATGCCTACCCACACCCCCTGTAGGCAGTGTACAGCCTGCCATCCCTTCTCTGAAACATCTGGGCCCAGATATGTTTCAGATTTTATAAAAGAAATTCTATGCATGTATTATATCATCTATAATGCCCCAGCAGAGTTTGGGGCAACACTGTAATCCAATGCTATAAATACTGTCAATAGCCTCATGTTAGTTTGAGTTAGGTTTTCCCCTGAATACGAGTTGTATATTTTCAGAGCCATTTGGATTTCAGACTTGTCGAGAAGGGACTGTGGGCCTCTAGTCAGTTTTTGAGCTATGGTAATGGAGTGAGAGCAAGTATCATAAAACATAGCCAGAAGAACTGGATTTTCATTTGGACTCTGCCTCTGCAAGACTTTATTTTTCTTAATCTATAAAATGAGAACCGTATAAGCTGTTTAGTAACCAAAGAGCGTAAGTGTAGATACTTCTATGCCCGCATCCAGGGCAGACATCACTAATCAATCACAGCACTCTTTCCTGGTGAGCCAGAGCCTGACCTCACATCCTTGTCCACAGAGTGCTCCTAGGAGTTAGCTGTAGAGATGGAATCTGCTGGATGATTCCTCAAAAGTTTGTCTAGCTCTAAACATTTGGATCCTAAGCAAACACCAATGCCTGCATGACCTACAGAATATTTTTTCATGTCACTATTGGCTGTCAAGGAGGGTTTCCATACGGTTTGAGTGGATAAGCCACAGCGTGAGACCTAGAGTTTTGTATTCAAGCAGCATTTAGGCAGAGGTGGAATGTACAAGCCCAGCAGTATGTGGTGGAGTTCAACTCAATCCCATTTCTGTAAATCATGAATTGTGCATTCTTCGGTCAAGCGGCAATCCTATCTTGAGCTGCTTTCCACCTCAGCCCTCCACCCCTGACTCAAAACTTATCTCTTGGTCCATCTGGAAAATAGCTAATCTCACATATTAAAAAAATATAGAGAGCTCTACACCCTCCATGGAACCGTTTCTGCAGTTTTAACCAGAACACTAGCCCAGTCTATAGATTTGCATTTGGATTATTTTATGCCAATGTAAGTCAAGTTATATCTTCATCAACAAATGGCTTCATCCAAGGAGATGCGTTGTCCCAATTTTAAGAGTGAAGAATTTCTGCTTCACCCCTACAGCCATGAGAAACAAATCTTGGAATTTTTAGGCAAGTTGCTTGATCCCTGCTACCAGCTTCAGAAAATTTGAGGTCTAGTCTCGGATCATCTTTCTACACACTCAAGATAATCTTTGCAAAAGATTTTATTTTTTTAAAGGATATATTTGTAGTGGTTTGACATTTTTATTGTACCAAGTAACCAAAATTAAGAGCACCTGGTTAAGTACTAGATATTTGGAGAACGTGACGCCAACACAGTCGAAGAACTCTAGTCTGGGAGTGGAAGTTTTAGTCCTTACAGGCAGCTCTGTGACGTGGGGCAGTATGCTTAAGGAATCAATTCTCTTTATAAAATAAGTTAAAGTTAGTAACACTGCTCCTTTACAAAGGAAGCTGAGAACATTTGTAAATACGAGGAAGCTTGCCCAGTAACATCTGATGGAAGCAGCAACAGTTGTCCCCTGAGGTCCTTGGATTGTGAGATGCTATTCTTATCACCAGCCCACCCGTGGTCCTTCTCGGTTTTCGGATGAAGAGTTGGAGAGAAAAGAAAGCTGGCTGGTTTGTCCAAGCCGAGGAGGAGGCTGAAGTAACATCTGGATTACAACTGAGTATATGGTTTTTCTGCAAAATTGTTGCCTTCTGCAAAACATCTGCCTTATCCTCATTTTTTGGCAGTGGTGACGCAGTTGAGGGAACTCAGAGATGATGCTCTGCCTAGTATTTCATCAGTGTTGTGGCTCTCGGTGGATCACAGCAAATGCTCGGTGTCACCGGGTGCCTGCGCTGAAGCTGCGGTGATGGCAACAGCGGTGTTTAGCTGTCATCCTGCCAGGTTCTGAGACACGAGGGTGGGGAAGCAGATGCCGTTCCCAGGCAGAGAGGAATGTGACGAGGAGCTAATGGTACGCAGAGAAAATGACAGGTGACGCACCGTGTGAGCAGACTCACCCTCTCTGGGGGAGTTTGGGTAAGAGCTGGGCGCGCCCTGCAGCTGAGTGGGGCTCCTTAGGGGGGCCCTCTGGACGGCCATCTGAATGCAGTCAGTGGTTTCCTCCCCCTCTCCCCGCAGGAGAGCTTGGGAGAGAGCAGAGCTCGTTCTGAGCGTGGTTGGGAGAACGGCAGAGTTTGCTAATTCAAAGATAAGCCCCTCTGTGTTTCTCTGCGTCTGTGTGATTTGTAGTCCAGGAACTCATTAATCAGTAGACTGACTGTCCTTGCCCTGAAGGAGACCTTGAATAAAACTATATCTGCTCACTTTTAGATTTTATCTTTAGAGAATTGTTCATTATTTTTAAAGAAATGGCCTTCAGAGTAGGCCACACTGCAAAACAGGAGATTAAAAAAAAAAATTAGAACACAAACATCTGGGCTTTGAAGTGTTACAGACAAAAAATAGAAGACCTTGCAGCTGGCAGATTAAAAAGCCTTGAAAAAGAGCCTGTCCCGTGAGGTCATCTGTACCCAAGTGGACCTCTTGGGTCTCCACCCCCATGGCAAACACGCACACACACAAGCACATGCACAAACACACGCCATGCACATTGCATGCACACACAACACACACATGCACACTTTCCACACTGCCCCAAGGCTCTGATACCTCCTTTCAAATCTGTCATTTTACTATAACAACTAGTGATAACAAAAACACTCCACTAAAATGTACATTTTAACACTTTAGCCCAGGCGGCAGAGGAAGACTTTGTCTAAAAAAAAAAAAAAAAAGTACATTTTAATTATGAACTTGACATTGAAACCATGGTGGGGTATTCAGTAAACTTCCACTTTTTTTTTCTTTTATATCTTCCTTCCAAGCCACAGTTAAGATTGCTGTCTACTCTTAAACCAGCAGTTCTCTAAAACCAGAATTTAATGGTTTGCTTTTATGAAGGAGCTATTCAGACGTGAGATACTAAGATCAGAACACGTCTTTGGAAGACTAGAAAAGAGTATGCTGAGTTGATTTTTGGATTCTTATTTGTCTCAAAGTGCTATTGCATAGCAACCAAAATTTTGGGTTTTCTGTAGCTTGGGTGTCCTGTAAAGGGTGAAATGAAATAGTTAGGAGCACAGCTCTTTAAAGTGATTTTAAGTGGAGGTAAGCACTGAGGTCGGTGAGCAGGCAGGGCTGAGACGCCTGCACCCCACCCAGAGTAAACACCTGTGCGTGGGGTTAGTGGAACCAGCATGATGTTCCCTTGCTCCTGTCTGCAGACAGCCGTGTCGCCAATCTCTGGGAGGCAAGGGAGTCGGGGGCACACTTACAGTAAGGAACCCCAGTGAAAACAGAGCAAGAAAGTACGTTTGTGAAATGCAAGCTAGAATTTGGAGGATTGAGTTGGCTATGGAGAAAAAAGAAGAATAATCCTATCCCAACCCAATAACCATTTTCCTTGATCTATATTCCCTTCTAGTATACATGAGGGAAGCATTTCGATATTTTTGTGAGAGAGAAAATAGCGGGTATATCAGGTAAAAATAGATAAGGAATTAATTGTGCTTATTAATTCAAGAGTGGAGGCATAATCAGAGGGTTACGAAATTACCCAAGTAGTTTCTGTGTAACCAATAGAATTTCATGCTAGTTTGTAGATTATAAGTAGATAGAATCATAAAATGTTAGTACCTTAAAAGTCATTTAAGCTGTTGTGCTTTTAAAAACAAATAAATAAAAACAGTATCTTAAATGAAAAGCTTAATACAAAGTAAATAAGAAAAGAGAAAGGTGGCTTTCTAGTCTTCAGAGTTTATTGAACTTTATTTTGCTACCAACTTGATGACGTACAGCCACACTGCAAGTGGTATTTGCAGTGATTCACTTATCCAACTCATAAAAAGTAGTGTGCTGAGAAGAAAGATACAGAATCCTGAGTCAGGAGACATGGGGTTCTGTTGACCACGTAGAGGTCAGTCATTTAACTCTCTGGGGCTAAGTTTCCTAATCCATAAAATAGCGGTTACAGTAGCTGCATATCATTGGGCTAATGTGAGAATCAAATGGAATGATATACGTGAAAGTGTTTTGTAAAGTGTTATATACAATATGAATATTCTATTATTTTTCTAGTACTGTTTGTAGTTAGGTTTCTGTGTTCCATTGCATCAAGACTTCCTCATGTTTTAAACACTCTGAGTATTCTCTTAACCATCCTTTACTGCTTTATGTTTTATACTCTATATTTAACAATTCTCTTATTTATCTTGTCTTTTCCTTCTTATTTTTTTATGTTTATTTATTTATGTTTTGAGTCAGAGTTTTACTCTGTCCTCCCATTGGAGTGCAGTGGCACAATCATAGCTCACTGTGACCTCAAATTCCTGGGCTCAGGCAATCTTCCCACCTCAGCCTCCAGAGTAGGTGGGACTACAGGTGTGCGCCACCACACCTGTCTAATTTTTTTTATTTTTTGTAGAGACAGGGTCTTGCTGTGTCGCCCAGGCTGATCTCTAACTCTTGGCCTCAAGCGATCCTCCTGCCTTGGCCTCCCATATTGCTGGGATTGCAGGCATGAGCCACCATACCCGGCTGCCTTTTTCTTTTTCATGGATCCTGTATCAAGCATCTCCCTGGGTGAGAATGTAAACATGGCCTTCTAAACTTTTTCGTGTCTGAAACGCTGTGCCCCAGCAGCCCTACCAGCTGTGCATCATGGCATTTCCGAGGATGTCACTGCCCAGTCTGTTGTTTGCACATTGCTGAGGTGGGTTGTAGGGAGAAGGAGTGATAGAAGTGGACTAATGCTCATCTAATATGACAGTTCGACGTTCCAATATGCTCAAAATAAACTCAGAAACTAAAGGCAATGTTTATTTAAAGTTGTGTCATAAAATTGCACATCATTTTAGAGTCTTGTGTACTTTTAAGTCAGAGCATCCAGTCTCTCTGCATAGATTTTGCTAGGAATGATATTGGAGAAATGGGGAAAAGATATACTAGGGAATCCATTGTCCTAATTCATGTTTCAGTAAAATCACTCTGCAGGGAGCATGCACCATATTTTCAAGCAATAAAATTTACTGTCCTGCTTTTCATCTTGTTAGTCTAGTTGGCCTTAGGAAACTATCTGCACTCTCTCTACATTATTATGATTTATAACTTTATCAAGTAGAGTTCCATTATTCTGCCTCTCACATTATTTTACAAGCAAAAAGCTAAATCCCAGTGTGCTCAAAAATTTAATATTATAGTCATTATCTGGAAATTCCTTTTTTTTTTTTAATTTGAAATGGCTGGGAAGAGGATGATCTGATGATTTCAGTGACCTGGTTAGTAAATGGGTGAGTTTTAGACCCTTGATTTTCTGAGTACTTGAATTCAAATAGTCTATCTTGATTAACAGTAAAAGTAGACTGAATACCTTTTAATGATTGAGAAGGTGTTTCATGAATTTATTGTGTGTTAATTCACTCAGCAAATATTTATGAAGCCTACCAGGTGACAGCCACGGTTCTGTTTGCTGGGGCTGTAGGTGGCGGTGGCTTAAGCTGGCATGGTCTTTGCCTCATCGAGGTGGTTAATCTGACCATCATTCTTTCTAGGAATGCCATGGATTTAAGAAGTGTAAGAGAACAGGAGGAGTAAATATTTAATTATGCAGCCTCTTTGCAAAAATAAACTCGTGATTTTAGCCTGTTAATTCATTATTTTCATCTTTTCCATAAATACCGAGTGCTAAAAATGTTCCTTTATCGGAGCTCTCCGGTTTATTTGGAATTACAGGCACTCATAATCTTTTGACTGCACAGCCCTACTTTTAAACAAAGTGAATACTAAATTCGAAGCCAGAATGAACTGTTTTTCAAACCAGTGTTAAAAATGAACGTAATTAGAATAATCCTTCTCGTGTGACACATCGTCTCTGGGGGGAAGTACAATTTGTAACCATGTAACATTGATGCTGTCAGCAGCATCTTTGTGTAACCCAGTTGCTCATGTAGATTTGAATTGCTGTACTACTACGTTTAACAGTAGTAATTTTTTTATACTGTCCTCTGGGCAATCTGGATGGGCTGCCCTCCCAGATCTAATTGGGATCTTCACTGATTAGAGGGGTCATTCTGATTCAGCGTCTGCAGGGGTGTCCACTAGCGTCGGATGTTATTAATATTAGCTTTCTGTTTTCATTTGGGGGGAGATTTTGCATAAGTATTCATGGAAGTTTTTATTTTTAAATAAAGTTTGAAGCAGTTACGATTGCTTGAACCCTGCCCATAGAGTTTCAGCAGCTGCAGGGATCTCTGTGATGTAGCAGGTGGATGCTGACTGCGGTGGCTGATGTGCATAGAAGCCTTCCCGTGTTCTCTCTGGGACAGCCTGCTGCAGGAGCAAGCTTTAGACATTGGGTTCAGAGTCCCTGCCCTCCTACCTATTAACAAGTCACCTTCCCTCTTTGGCAAGGGGATAAAACCTACTTTGACCCCTGATCTCAAAGTCAAATGATGAATTTTATGCCAAAACTCTTCTACTCAAGAACCACTTGTGAGCTTTGGTATACTAAAAATAATTCCTAAAACTTCAGAGACCAAGTATCCCATGAGTAGATGGTATTGGTGGCCACGGCAGTCACTTTAGTGTGCAGTGGCATCACTCCCTTCCATTCACACTCTCTGCTTAGTTCTGGGTGGTTGTTAGAATATCCGTAGCCCCATCAGATCTGATAAGCGCAAAAGCAGTGAGCATGTCGGAAGTACTAGTAAGAAAAGGTGTTCAATGATGATAGGGACAAAATTAAGATAATTTTAAAAGGGCAAATGGTGAGAAAACAATGTTTATGTGTACATGAGATGAATTATTCAGTTGAAGGCATAATTCCGAGGGACAGACAATAACTCGTGCTACGTTTAAATCATTGTACCTATGGCAGGTGATGGTAATTGGCAAGAGATTGGGGAAGATGCTTGAAAACATGGACAGAACTTTTGAATGTATGGGTTGCAGATCACTGTCAGATGCCTATTAGCCTGATGCTAACTCAGTAAACAACTACAAGTTTGTTTAAAAACGCAAAGACTAAGCATGGTGAAGGTATTGCTGACAAAATCTTGGGCCAAGACTCTAGTTTCATAGCATGGGTCCAGGTCCTTCTGATTCTGGGAGTGCAGCTAGTATGTCTGGAGTGTTTTCTACAATACTTGAGGGGAGGTATCAAGGGGGAGGATGGATACTTGCCTAATTTTCAACATCCAAGAAACTGATCCTTTTGCAAAATGATGCCCAACAGCTCTTATGTCCTTGAGGGGAGAGAATGAGCCTATTTTTAAAGCTCGCATTCCTTATGGTAGAAATGCATCCAGAGACTTGCAAAGCTATGCTGGACTTTTGAATAGATAGAGTTACACGAAGCCTGTTGCAATAGTTCTACCCTGTTCACAGAGAAACTAGTTACTGTACTCTCCTGTTTTAGATGCAGAGCAGCTAAGTATCCTTTTATAATATTAAAATGAGGGAAAAAATGAGAGAGAATGTAGTAAATGGCAATTGTGATACCTGTAGGATTCATTAGTTTGCTAAGTAATAAGCATAAGAAATCTTTTGACCTGCATTTCATTTCGTATCACTGCAACGTCTATGCAGTAGAAAAAGCATCCACTGAGGCACGAGCCAGCTCTGTGGCCCTGAGCCGGCTCCACGACTCCTCTGAGAGCCCATTTCTTCATGGGGAAATGGGAGTTATGTTGCCCATCCGTCAGAGATGTCGTATGGGATAAAAATAATACTCATTAACACAGTGCCTGGGCTCAACATGCCTTCAGCGACTAGTAGCCGTTACTGGAATTAGCATTAATCGCGCTACCAATGATTAGTGAAAAGTTCTCAGAGAGCTTAAAGCATGCAACTGTTGTGACCAGTTTAATCAGTTAAGGTAAACTAAACTTTTGAAACAGATGCAAACGCAATGGCCAAAACACAACAAAAATTAATTTTTCTCTCTTATAACAATCCCGGGTAAGTGTGCTGGTTCAGGAGGGCTCAGCTCCACATGGTCATTCAGGGACTCAGGCTTTTGGTGGCTCTGCTGTCTTTAATAGTAGCATGGCTACTGTCACCATTCCTGCCCTAAGGAATGAGGAAGTAGCTGGAAGGAGGTTTTAAGGGCTTGGGTGGAACCGGGGAATGCCGGTTATCACCTGTGTTGTGTTGAGATAACTTCTAGAGCAGCTGGGAAATGCATGCAGTATTGCTGGGTAGCCACATGCCAGCAACTGTGAAAAAAGGGGTGTGATGGAGAAAGCTGGGGGTCTCTGCTATACTGGCTTCTTGCGTGGCATAGTAACAACCCTACAGCACCCTGTGTGCTCCTCACTGAACATTGGCACCGACCTTTTGCTGAAAATTTGCTGACAATTTCTGATCAATGCCAAAATTCAGAATTGAGTCCTCAAAATTCAGAATTGAGTCCTCAGCACAAGGCACGTAAGTCGTGGGAATGTGGGTGGTGGGTGGCTCTGTTTGGCTGTGCAGGGCACGTGGCTACCCATGCTGGGACTTGGCGCAGGCTGTGCACTCAGGACAGGGTGATGGGGGCCTGTCTGTGTCTTAGGAGGCACCCGATTTGATTTGCCGGCTCAGTTACAATGCCAGAGAGCTTGGCATGCGACAGGCGGTGGGAATGCCACCGGGGAATCTAGGGCACGGATCAGGGAACCCCGCTGGGGGATTTGCCTCCTGGGAAATGCATCTAGCACAGCAGAAAGTAGAGCAGGGGGAGGGGAGGAGTGTGACCTAGGCAGGGAAAGTAGGCAGGCCTCCCAGGCACCAAGGTGTGTCTCCAGCCCTAGAGGGGGAGCAAGGGCAGTTAAATGCCAGAGCCTAAGGCGTTTCTCTGGTGGAGGTTTAAACAGGGAATGCTGAGATCAAGCAAGGACAGAATTAGGGGTAATTTGATGTCTAGAAGTGATCCAAGGGCCCCTGGGGCCAAATGGGATCAAGACACACCAAACCAGCAGCTCCTGGCTCTTGGGTGATAATTCCTTTCTAAGCCCTACCCAGTGGGGACGCTGAGGCTCACATGCCTGCAGCACGTTCAGCGCTGGCTCAGGAACGTGGGTGCCAGTGGGAAACTGGGGTGAATCCAGCTGCGGGGGAGGGGGCCGCTTTGGGGAATGTGGGAAGGAGGGAAGGAGGGAAGCAGTGACAGGTTATCCTCTGAGATTGCATTGCAGCTCCAGATGCTACAAAATGTGTTTCATTTAATTTTTAGTCACCCTCCAGTTCTTCAAGAAACATTCAACAAATGTTGGCCGATTCTATCAGTCGTATGAAGGCATATGGATTTCACCAGGTAAAAGACCGGCATCCTGTCTCCAGGGGGCTACGTGCATCGCCGTTTCCACTAATGTTTCACGAATTAGTTAATTAGTCTCACGCAGCTATGAAATTAAGCAGCAGAACGTACGATCCATCTTAAACACTGCAACCACACCCATTTGTCTGGAGTTGGGAGAAGTCTTGGATGTCATGGAAAGAACAGGTGCCAAGACATGTCTGTGAAGCTCCTCCCTGAAGATCTAGCACAGAGGCGATATCTGGGGCTGCTGCAGACGCCGATGGGGGACTGATTTCAGAGAGCGATAGATGCAGCGTTAGACTTGGCAGAAAGCGTGAATTCAGATTATATTACCGCTGTGCTCACTGTTGCTGTGAACCTGTCCGTTTACGATGGGCAGCCTCTTGTGCCCCCACGTCCACTGGACTCCTCCCCTGTCTCTGTCCAGATGTGACATTTTCCCTCCAGGCCAAGCCCACTTCTTCCACCATGCTAGCTGCCTGTCGTATCCTAAGTTGCTCAACACAAAGGAGGCATAGATGGGCACTTGGAAGCTGCAGTAGGATTTGACCCACAGGATGTCTGAAAGAGCAGGGTAAGACGTGAGCCTGGGAAGGGAAGGTTCTGAATGGCCTGAGATCGGGCTGCGGGGGAGGCCGGCCCAGAGGCCTGCGTTCCCGTGGAGGGTGTGATCAGTCCCCGACTCCTCTGTAGGCACACGCATGCATGAGTAGCTTGCATTTCTGAGACTTCAAGAAATCACGATGAAGTAGCACTGTGGTCCCTATACACGTACCACTGCCATGACACACACCTTTTCCTAAAACAGCAGCACTGGAGGATCTAAAGGCAACTCTCAGTGATACTGCTCAGATGACATTACGGCATCTTAAATGATGACAGTCGAGAAAGACAAAGGATCCGTGTATTTAGGCAACCCACGTGTATGGAGTGTCTTCTGTGTGCCAGGCACTGTTACAGGAATTGGAGACACGTTTTATGGAAAAATTAGATGAAATTCCTGCGCTTGGGAAGCTTCTATTCTAGATGGAGAGACAGATGATAAATCTATCCATAAAGTCAGGTGATCATAGGTGCCGTGGAGGAAAATAAAGCAGGATGAGGGGCTCAGGAGGAGGGGAGGGGGATGGATGTTTTAGAGAGGAGGTCAGAGAAGGCCGTTCTGAGCAGGTGATGTTGGAGCAAAGAACCAGAGGAGTGAGGGAGGGAGCGATAGGGACGTCTGGAGGGTGGGTGTTCCCGGCAGAGAGAACAGCAGATACAAGGGCACAGGGGTCAGCGCTCACTTGGCGTGGTTAAAGAATAGCAAACAATTCCAGAGAATCAATGAGCAGGTCACTTGCCAAGCTTCCCTGGAGAGTCAAGGTGATAAAGGAGGCATTTGTGAGTGTCTGCGAGGAAACGGGTGGGAAAGTCACTCTCTGTTTCCATCCCAGGCTGGGACAAGAGGGCATCTGTATGGGCCCGACTTTGCCTCATTTTCTGGTCCCGTGAGCTGAGCTCGTGTTGACAGCTCGCTCTGCCTGCCTGGGTCTCCGGCCCTTGAACCTGGACCAGTGTGCAGCCTTGGCCCTCTGCCCCTTCACTCCGGAACCTTCCCCTGGTTTCCCCGAGCTCGACTCACAGTCCCAAGTCCTTGACTGACGTGCTTCCAGCAGAGCAGTTCTCAAGAGGAAATCGTGGTTTTCTGAGTATAGAAAGTGAAGATCAGCTTTTAAAGATTTTGCTAAAAGTAAATTTTCTGGGGGACTTCTTAGAGAAACTTCGGACCAGTTCCTTAAGTTTTCCAGCTGCCTTGAATAAATACAGCAGTTAGGGCCAGCACTCATCTGCTATTACTCTGTGAAACTCATTAATTCTGAGTTTCCAGTGTGTTTATACATAATTACACTGCAGATTAAAAGGAGTACGTTTGCAAATTATAGCACTCTCAGGCATTTGAGTCTCAACAAGCAAGTACCACATCTATTATTATTTACTTAATATTTTTCCTTAAGTAGACTCACTTTTTTAAACATCTTGTTCATCCTAAGCAGCAATATCCATAATAATCATAGCTTGATGTTTTAAGTGTATGTTTTTTTAATCATTTAAAAATAAATACACATGCACATGGGAGACAAACAAGGTTCCACTTTTAAGTTTATTTTCTCTTTAAGTTTAGAAATTGCTAGCAGCACTTTTATGTCAGGCTTGTAAACGGCTTCAGTAAAGGGATGGCAAATTCTAACAGTCATTTCAAACATCAAAAGCTATTCTTTGGTTTTTATGGTGCAAGCTTAGCTCCAGGGAGGAAAACAATGTAAAGAAGAAAAAAAAATGAAAATAGCAAATGTACTAAAGTTTAGTTACTTCTAAAGTGAAGTGCAATTTATGAATTACCACTGCATAAACTGTGAGTTATGACTTCCCACAATAATCAAAAACAATTTCGCAACATCAAGGTTTATGTTTTAGTCATGGTGAAATAATTTAACAATAGGGAAGTTTTTATCTTTCTGGAGGAAAACACAAATGAAAAAAACCTGTCACTTGTGAGAGAGCAGGAAGCATAGTCAGTCTGTCTTGGCCCTTTCAGCTTGTTTTATTACGTAGCTAACCAAGGCATTTATTAGTTCACCGAGTTGTAAATTCACTTTTCTTGGGAGCACTCAGAAGGCTGTAGCCCAATAAAGAAAGTATTTTCAGATCTAAGTGATTTGGTTCGTTCATTTCCTCTTTCGTTTAAAACACATTTTCTTGAATGTTCTTATTGCTGTAAAACAGTACCCTTAGAAATGGTTCAGATGGTAAATTTTGTTATGTCTACTTTACCATGATTAAAAAAACCCAATTCTCCTTTTAAAGGAATACTCACGTCTTATTTTATATTTTCCCTTGTCAAAGAATGCTTTTTTTTTTTTTTTTTTTTGAGACAGAGTCTCGCTCTGTTCCCCGGGCTAGAGTGAGTGCCGTGGCGTCAGCCTAGCTCACAGCAACCTCACACTCCTGGGCTCAAGCAATCCTTCTGCCTCAGCCTCCCGAGTAGCTGGGACTACAGGCATGCGCCACCATGCCTGGCTAATTTTTTCTATATATTTTTAGTTGTCCAGATAATTTCTTTCTATTTTTTTGGTAGAGACGGGGTCTCGCTCTTGCTCAGGTTGGTCTCGGATTCCTGAGCTCAAACGATCCACCCGCCTCGGCCTCCCAGAGTGCTAGGATTACAGCGTGAGCCACCGCGCCCGGCCTTGTGCTAGATACTTTTTAAAAGTTATTTAATCATCACTATAACCCTGTGAAATATTGTTTCTCATTTTACTTATGGGGAAATAGCCCAGGCGAGGTTCAGTGATCGGCCCTGGGGTTATAGCTACAGCTGGGCAGCAGAGCCAGCTGCAGGCATTCTGACTCCCAAGTCCACACTCTGTCCACACCCCACGTTGCCTCCCCAGCGGGCCAGAGGGAATGATAGAAATCAGATGGGCTCAGGATCCTCTCCTTGCAGAAAGCTGCCAGATTTGCTCGCCAGTGTTCATTTCTGTTTTGTTTTTTCAAACAGAAGAAAGAATCCCCGAAGAAAAAACAAGATGAAGAAATGAATCCAATAGATGAAGAAAGAACCAAGCAGATTTACAAGAACTGGAAAGAAGATTCCGAGTGGCAGGCATCTCGTGAGTACCCAGGCGCCTTGGTAGAACCTTGGACTCTCCCTTCTGAATTCTTTCACTGTAATAAAATGATCACCCTAAGAGGCACTTAAAGTGGGTTGTTGAGAGACATCTTAACAATAAAGTATTACTCACGTGTTATTAATTAATACTCAGATGCTTACGAGCTACATTTGAATAGCAGAATTCACTTTTGTACCCTCAAGATTATGATGTATTTATGTAATAGAATGGTAAGTACCTATGAAAAATGTATTTTAGAAGAACATGTAATGACTTTGGAATATGTTTATATCTCATTAGCTTGGAGAAGAAAAACATTATAAAATAGTATGAAAAGTATCCCTGTTTAAAAATGTCTAAGTCCACGAAGGAAAAGAATTGGAAGGTTAACCGTAAACACTAGTTTTCTTGGAGAGGTGGGATTCGAGGTTACTTATTTGAATTTTTCTTCTCGTTTTGTTCTGGGTTTTTTCCCCCTAAATTGTCAACAGTGAACACATTTTAACTTTGTAATAAGAAGAACACAGGGTAACAGGCTGGATATATTGTCCATGCCTGTGACCCAGCCCTGACTCCCTTTGGAGTCAGCCCTGCCAGAGAGAAACCTCAGAAGAATAAGATGACAGTGGAGAGAGAATGCTCACAGATGCTGGAAGAATTCAGGTTTGAGAAGGGATTAGGATTTCCGTCTGACTTGAACAAAGAAGACTGAACTACCAGATCATCCCTGAGCCGGCTTGAGGAAGAGAACAAGGGGGGGCGACGTTTGCAGGATGTTGAGAATCCTAAATTAGCCTGCAGTTCCATTACAGCAAACGCCATTGAAATGACAACTTTTGTGAAATGGAAATATTTGCAAGATCCAACGGCCTCCTCGTGCGATGAAATCCTAGCATAATGGAGTATTTTTGGTATCACTGCGAAGTCAAACCTAACAGGATGTGACCAATAATGCCTGAGATGTAAATATACTCAGTGGACATTATCCTTATGTTCTGCATTAGAATCTTTAACATTACGTTGCTGAAACAACCCCCTCTATTTTACAAAGTGGTCATGCACTGTGTAATGATTTTTAATATTTTTATAAATAAATTTTTAATAAATTTTAATGTTTTATGAATTTAGTAGAGCCCAAGTACACAGTCTACAGTGGTATGTACAGTAATGTTCTGGGCCTTCACGTTCCCTCACCACTCACTCACTCTCCAGTCTTGCAAACTCCATCGATGGTAAGTGCCCTAGACGGGTGGACCATTTTTTTGTCGTTTATGCCATATTTTACTGCTCCGTACCCTTTCTGTGTTTAGATACACACATACTTGTCACTGTGTTAGAATTGCACGCTGTATTCAGCACAGTAACACGCTGTACGGGTTTGCAGCCTAGGCGTAGAGCAGCTGTACCACCTAGGTCTGTGTGAGTACACTCTGTGATGTTCGCACAAGGACACAATCGCCTAACGACTCAATTCTCAGAACTTACCCCATCATTAAGTGACATGTGGCTGTAATATTCAAAGGCAGCCTTGGAGTACCTTTACACGTGACGATGTGTCCTGCAGTTACCTGTGGTTAAACACCCCTTTGTTGTTTTGTCTGCGGGGCTGACTCACGTTTGGTCCAGCTGCCACCTCGTCACCCTGTCCGCACCCCCGTGCCGCTGAGTCACCTGACTGCCCCGTCTTTGCTGGTGGCTCAGACCCACTGCATCGGAACGTGAGTGTGAGAGGCACGCGACCGTTGCCTCTTGTTATTCAACACCTCTGACACCTTGAACCCTCACTCAGGCTGGGACTCGTCACTTAGTCTTGCTGACTGCAGGAAGTTCTTGCACACGTTCTCCACTTTTCTCTCATCCCTTCCTCCTCCTCTTCCTCCTCCTTCCCTCTCAGAAAATCCCCAAACTCCAGTATGAAGGGAGGAACCCCGCAGTGAACCACTCTCTGCACGGTAGGCGTTGACAGTGCTTGTTCATGGCCCTGAGCAGATGACAAGTTGCCGGGAGCCTGCTCTGCTGTCCCTTGTGCAGTGTGAAACCTTCTCGCCTCTCTGTGGGCTGACGAGGGCCGGTTCTCAAAATCTCGTTGTTTTCCTAGTGCGAAAATCCAAAGCGGCTGATGAGAAGAGACGCTCCTTGGCTAAGCAAGCGCGGGAAGACTACAAGAGGTTGTCCCTGGCGGCCCAGAGAGGAAGAGGCGGTGATGGGCTGCAAAGCCCCCCGAATGTTCCACAGAGACCAAAAAGACCCCCCCTTCCACCCAAGCCTCAGTTCCTGAACCCAGTGGGACACCCTCAAAAACCTCTCAGGTAAGAAGAAGCCACGCATGTAGGTGGCTTTAGGCAGAAGCATTGAAATGGTGGATTAAAGACAAATTGTGTGACCTGCCATGGGGAGTGGAGGACCAGCCGGCTCCCTGTGTAGCTCTGTGTCACCTGGGAGCCTTCTTCCTGGGGTGCCTGGTCGGGCTGCCCTCCCCTCCTAGCTGCAGAATGTCCATGGGTGTCATAATGAGTATACCCAATACCATGGTGATGATGCCCATCAAGCTAGGTGATGTTCTGTGCCCCACCCCCACCAGGTGGCAGCAGGCAAGCCAGAAGAGGGAATAAGAGGGGACAGCTGGGGTTCCACCAGTGCCCAAGGTCACCCTTAGTAGTAAAAGAATATCAAGGTGGGGACGTCAGGGCTTGCCAACTTTCACGTGATCAGTAGGACTGTGTTTTCACTGCTGAGGGTTGAAAGTTTGACAGTAATTATCATTCTGGGACGTGTAGCCAAGCTCATCTTTTGAGAATTTACAAATACTCCTTTTTTGAATGAACTCTTCCTTTGGTGATAAAGGTACCTTTGCCTCCTAGACTGTGAAGGAGTTAGAAAGAATAATTTGTTTTGGAACATCCCTGAAGAAAAGTACAATGATTCTATAGCAGAAAACCCATATCCCTTATGTTCACTGATTATAAAATTGTTTCCTGGTTATTGGTACTATATTATTTTTGATATTCTAATATTTAGAAATATTTAAATTCAAATATTGGTTGAAAGAAAGAGAACTGTCTAAAGCCTCACCTCTGAAATAAAAATGAAAAATACTCCTCTGTTAAGAGTATGGAGAAATGAAAGACCAATCAAAAATCTCCCTTTGCTTAGAGTGAGTAGTTATCGTCAAGGATTTTTTTTTTTTATTTTTTATTGATACATAATAATTATACATATTCATGGAGTACATGTTATATTTTGATACAAGCATATAACATATAATCAACTCAGAGTAATTGGGACATATTTTATTTTTTTTAATGGGTATAATGACCTCAGAGGAAACGCTAAGGTGAACCTTTTTTCCTACTGTAATTATTTGTACTTACTCAACTGAAAGGTTCCATTTTGGGACGTGGGGACCAACACTAAATGACCATGTTATGCAAAGTGACAGTTTGGGAAATGATTTATTTCTTATGGACAAGAAAACACGAACTATAGTCAGGAAATGGGTGTTCCCTTCGTTCTAGGAGCAGGTCATGGAGGTGTGTGGCCTCCTGCCGACAGCCCTCTCCGTGCTGGAGCTCGTCTGTGTGCACGCTGGCCACACAGCCTCCGGGCAGTGTGTGTGGCTCATGCCTGTTCCCTGTCTCTTCCAAGGGTAGCATGGAAAAATGACTTGCAAGATGTCCCTTTTTCACAGCATTTTTAGAGCACAGTGTATTTGGGAGCAATGAAGGTGGCCTTTCAAAAAAGGGCAGTTCTTGTTTTAAGCTGTGCTCCATTAGCTCACTTTTTCCTAATTAAGCCACTGCATGAAGTGCTGCTTATGAGTCAGACTGGGTGGGTTTAGGGCTGGGGCTCCCAACTGTAATGGCAGAGGTCAGCGTGGAGCCAGCCCAGGAAAGAGACTGGCCTCTCCAGTGTCTTTGGAGTTTTGCTCGGTCTCCAAGGACTTCAGCCAAAAACCTAATTTGGAAGCTAGTGTGAGAATTTATCTCATAACCTCATGTGTATGCAGTGTCTGCTTCCCAGGAAGGTCAAATATTATAGGATATTTTCTTCAAAAGACTTGGAAAATCATGAGGAATAATACATACGTGTATATGTATATATACATGTATTTGTGCATGTCTGATATATATGTCATACATAACTCATGGTAGCATATGTTACCATAAATAGCATAAAGAGCCAGAAGTTAATTTACAGGCAATTCTAGTGGCTCATCCAAACTTTTTATTGTTGTTTAATAAGTTTTGTTTTTAATTGACCCATAATAATTGCACATATGTATGGGATGTATGATGCTTTGATACATATAATACATTGTGTAATGATCAAATCAGGATAATTAGCATATCCATCACCTTAAACACTTGTCATTTCTTTGTGGTGAAAACATTCAAAATCATATCTTGTGGCTATTTAGAAATGTGCAATGCATTATTGTTGACTACAGTCACCTTGGTATGCAATAGAACCCCAGAATTTATTTCTCCTTTCTGTCACTTTGTACTCACTGACTGACCTCTCCCCATCCCTCCCTCCTCCCCTACTCTCCCCAGCCTCTGGTAACCACTGTTCTACTCTCTGCTTCTTTTACATTCCATATATGAATGACGTCATGCAGCATTTGTCCTAATGTGCTTGGTTTATTTCACTTAACATAATGTCCTCCGGGTTCACCCATATTGTTGCAAATGACAGTATTTGTGTTCTTTTTCATGGCTGAATACTATTTCATTGTGTATCTATGCCACATTTTTTAATCCATTCATCCATTAATGGACACTTAGGTGGATTCCACATACTGGCTATTGGGAATAGTGCTGCAATAAATGTAGAAGTGCAGATATCTCTTCAACATAACTGATTTCGTTTTCTTTGGATATATGTTCAGTAGCAGGATTGTTAGATCATATGTTAGTTCCATTTTAAAGTTTTCGGGTAAGCTCATACTGTTCTTAAAGGCACTACTAACTTATATTCCCACCAGCAGTGTGTAAGAGTTCTCCTTTCTCCACATCCTTGCCAGAATTTTTTTTTTTTTGTATTTTTGATAACAGCCATTCTAACTGGGGTGAGGTAATACCTCATTTTGATTTTGACTTGCATTTCCCTGATGATTAGTGATGCCAAGAATTTTTTCATATACCTGTTGGCTAATTGTATGTCATCTTTGAGAAATGTCTATTGGGTCTTTTGCCTATTTTTTATTTGGATTATTTGGTTTTTTGCTATTGAGTTGTTTGCGTTCCTACATATTCTAGATATTAACCCCTTGTCAGATGTATAGTTTGTGAATATTAATATTTTCTCCCATTCTGTAAGTTGTCTCTTCATTCTGTCGATTGTTTTCTTTGCTGTGCAGAAGATTTTTAGCTTGATATAATTCCATTTGACCATTTTTGTTTCTGTTGCCTATAAAATTGAGGTCTTATTGTAAAGATCTTGCCCAGATCAGTGTCATGAAGCATCTCCCCTATGTTTTCTTCTAGTAGCTTCATAGTTTGGGGTCTTACATTCAAGTCTTTAATCCACTTTGAGTTGATTTTTCTTTATGGGAAGAGGTAGGAGTCTAGTTTCATTCTTCTACATGTGAGTATCCAGTTTTCCCAGCACGATATATTGGAGAGACTGTTCTTTCCCCATTGTGTGTTCTTGGTGAAAATCTGTAGGTTGTAAATGCATGGATTGTATCTGTTTTTATGCCAGTACCATGCTGTTTCAATTACTATTGCTTTGTAGTATGTTTTTAAAGTCAGAGTGATGCCCTCAGCTTTGTTCTTTTTGCTCAAGATTGCTTTGGCTATTTGGTGTCTTTTTGTGGTTCTATATGAATTTCAGAATTTTTTTTTTATATTTCTGTGAAAACTGTCATTGGTATTTTAATGGGGATTACATTGAATCTGTAGATTGCTTTGGGTAGTATGGCCATTTTAGCATTAATTCTTCCAATTCATAAACACAGGATATTTTTCCATTTATTCATGTCCTCTTCAGTTTCTTTCATCAATGTTTTATAGTTTTCAGAAGCATGTTTAATTCCATGTATGTACAGTTTCCAATGTTCCTCCTGTTAATTTCTTGATTTCAATTTTTTAAAATTTGTTTTATGGCCTAACACATCTATCCTGGGGAATAGCCTCCATGTGCTGTTGAGAAGAAGGTGTATTCTGTGGCTGTTTGATAAAATATTCTGTAAATGTCTAGGGTATGGTTCTGTCTGGATGATCTGTCCATTGTTGAAAGCAGGGTGTCGAAGTTTTCTACTATTATTGTATTACAGTCTATCTCTCCCTTTAAGTCTATTAATAATATTTGCTTTCTAAATTTAGGTGCTCCTATGTTGGGTGCATATATATTTATAATTGCTATATCTTCTTGTTGTATTGACCTCTTTATCATTATGTACTTTGCTTCTTTGTGTCTTTTTATAGTTTTTGGCTTACGGTCTATTTTATCTAATATAAATATAGCTACTCTTGCTCTTTTCTGTTTGCATGGAACATCTTTTTCCATCCCTTCACTTCCAGTTTGTATGTGTCCTTACTGATGATGTGAGCCTCTTGTAGGCAGCATATAATTGGGTCTTGCTTTTTTTCTTTTAATCTATTCAGCTACTTTATGTCTTTTAATTGGAGACTGTATTCCATTTACATTCTCCAATTAATTCAAGGTGATTATTTATAGGTAAGGGCTTACTGTTAATATTTTGATACTTGTTTTCTAGTTTTATAGATCCTTTATGTATGCCTTTCTTCTTCTGTTAGAGTCTTCCTTTGTGGTTAAGTGGTTTTTTCTAGTAGTATGTTTTGGTTACTTTTTATTTTTAGTGTATCTATCATAGGTTTTTGCTTTGTGGTTACCATGAGGCTAACAAAAACATCCTATAGTTATAACAAGTTATAGACTGATACCAACTTAACTTTGATCACAGAGAAAAAAAAGAACTACACAAAATAATAAATATACACTTTAACTCTAGTATTCCCACACATTTTGAATTTTTGATGTCATAATTTACATTTTTATATGGCCTATATACTTTGTTGAGAGATATACTTAACAAATTATTATTTTTAATAGTTTTATCTTTTAATCTTCATACTAAAGATTTAAGTGGTTTACATACCATGATTACAATATAAGAATAACAATCACATTAGCATCCTTTTCTTTGAGTTTGAAGACTTCGCATTTCTTATAGGACATGTCTAGTAGCAATGAATTCGCTCAGATTTTGTTTGGGAAAGTCCTTAATTTCTCCTTAATTTCTGAAGGAATGTTTTGCTGGATACAGTATTCTTGGTTGAGAGGTTTTTTTTCCTTCAGAACTGTGAATATATTGTCCCACTCCCTTCTGGCCTTGTAAGGTTTCTGCTGAGAAGTCTGCTGCCAGGTATATTGGATCTCTCTTATGTGTTATTTTCTTTTTTTTCTTTCACTGCTTTCATGATCCTCTTTTTGTCTTTGACCTTTGAGGTCAGTATGTCTTGGGGTATTCTTATTTGGGTTGAATCTCATTGGTGACCTTTGACCTTCCTGTACCTGGATATTTCTTATTTCAGGTTTGGAAGGTTTTCTGTTATTTCTTTGGATAAACTTTCTACAACCCTTTCCTTTTAATAACTGGAATGTTTGCTTTTTTCAGGTCCCATAGAATCCTGTAAACTTTCTTCATATCTTTTCATTCTTTTTTCTTTTCTCTCCACTGTATATTTTCAAATAGCCTGTCTTTGAACTCACTGATTCTTCTGTTTGATCAAATCTGCTGTTGATGCTCCTTATAGTATTTTTTGTTTCATTCAATTTTTCAGCACCAGGATTTATTTGATTTTTTTAAATATTATTTCAATATTTGTTAAATTTCTCTGATAAATTTCTGAATTGATTCTCTGTGTTTTAAGTTTGTTGAGCTTCCTTAAAACAGCTATTTTGAATTCTTTGAGAGATCACACATCTCTATCACTTTAGGGTTGATCTCTAGCACCTTATTTTGTATGTTTGATAAGGTCATATTTCACCAAATGTTCTTGATGCTCGTGGATGTGCAACGATGCTTGCTTATTGAGGGATTCGGTATCTATTGAGTCTTCACAATTTGGCTTTGTTTGTGCCTGTCCTTCAGAGGGCCTTCCAGACATTCCAAGCAGACTGACTGTTGTGTCTCCTGAGCCTGTGGCCACTGCAGCTGTCTCATCACTAGAGGGTGCTCTATAAGTCCAGGCTTGCTGCAACTCTCTGAGGGCTCCAGGGTTTACATGGTGAAGACCTAAGAAGGGTACTTGGGCTGTTTGGGAAACCTGGCAAAGGATGCAAGTACAGAAGTGGTGTAGATAGGTGTGTCTCCCAGCAGGTCCCTGCACAGATGGGATAGGTCCTTAACTGCAGCGAGAGGGGCTGGAGTTGAGACTGGAACCCCCTCGGGATCTGCTTTATGATGGAGGCTGACGAGTCTGTCTCGTTGGCTCAGACAGGTGCATGTTTCCCAGCAGGTCTCTGCACAGACAGGATACTTTCCTGACTGCAATGGTGGTGGTGGTGTGTTTAAATTGAATTCTGCTCAAAGTCAGTAGGCTGTTGAATGGGACTTGGAAATATGTTTATTACACTGCAGTGTTACTTTCTGCAGTGGAAATTGACTTACATCCCAGAACTTAAGCTCTGCTACTGAATTTATTTCAAAACGATTCTGCTGCCTATATCTGTTTCTTACCAGTCTTCAAACACTCTTCTTCCTTTTACTTCGTATTTCTGAGACTGTTTTTTAGCAGTCTTCAAAGTGTGGGAAGAAGAAAGCAAATCAGGGAGGTTAATGGAAATAGAGATAGAAGAGAAAAATCAAATAATGAAAATGTTAGGCAAGCAATGATTTATATTTGATTTCTTTTGTTTGCAAGTACATGCTCTCTAGGAAAATAGTGTTGGGGTAAAAGTGTGTTTTAATTTTTAATGTTTTATCAAATTTTAATTGGGAGTTAACTGAGCTTCTAATTCATATTAAAAATGAATTTAGATCTATGCATTAACACAGAAGTGGCTCATTCCCATCTGGACAAGTGACAGATTGATGTTCCTTCCTCTCTGCCCTTGGAAAGTTGTATGATGGTGGTGTGCAGGGGGCCCAACTGCGATTAGCTCAGCCCATGTAATTACATCTTGAAACGTCTGTAATTCTCTCTCTCTGTCTATATATATATATGTGTGTGTATGTATATAAAGACATATATGTGTATTTCTGAGGGCATTATTTTCAAATTAGTTAAATCTAACTTGAAAAACTTTTATAAACAACAGAAATGAGGGTGTGACGAGGACATCATCCAGCTCCCAGGAGGACATCATCCGCTGGTTTCAAGAGGAGCAGCTACCGTTTCGAGCAGGCTACGAGAAAACCTCAGACACCATAGCTCCCTGGTTCCACGGTGAGTGCAGAGGTTCCTTCAATGGGACCTTGTCCAAGGGTGGATGAAACTGTGCTAAGGGACCAGGAAAGCAGAAAGAATCAGAGCTTCCTTTTACTTGTGCTGCCCCCAAAAGTCTTTAAATTAAATTATTTTCACAAAGCAGTTTTTCAAAGGTTTCTAATGTATTCTCATGAGTATGTAGAAAGCAGTGAGCATTCATGGCCACTGTGTGCGCTGTGGGTTAATTTATCACCACAAATAACACGTCTCTGGGTGGGTGAGAAAAGCAGTACTTCCTACTGACATGCCACTAGGGCACTTCATTGTGACTTCTGTCAAATGGCAATGTCTTCCTTCCACCCAGGTGTCGTCAGCGATGGTGGCCAGTTGTGCTGGGCAGGACACTGGGTTATCAGGCTTCAGACCCAGCTCTCCTTTAACTAGTTGAGTGACCTTGAGCAAATCAGTTTTTTTATGTAGCAAATCAGTTTTTATCTGAGCTTCATTTTCCTCATCAGCTAAATGAAGGAGTTGAACTTTTGGAGCTTTTACGTTAAAAATTCTGTGGTTTTGATCCCTTGTTTCTGGTATGTAGTTAAGGCTGCAAGGTGAGTTTGTTGGATCCTGAGTAGATACTAGCTAATAAATCATTTCCGTATTTGACCCAAGAAACTCGGTTAATTCAAGCCTGCCTTTTACCCAACTCAGACTTCACTGACTTCTGTTTCTTGGATGTTGAGAAAAGTTAGTGGCTTCTGGCCTCAAATGGCTTCTATAAGGTCTGTGGTTGAGTTGGACTAATTGGCTGTGTGTACAACACAAGCTGCTTGAGTTCTCTTACAGAGCATGTTTGTGCTAAGGGTGTCTGGTTTAAATAATGTTTAAGGCAGCTCCCTTCTAAGTGGTATCATCTCACACATACATAGACCACAAAACGTAAGCTCCTAAACACAGAGCATAGCAAACTCTTCTAAATGGAACACAATTTCTTGTGATAGGCTTTTTCCTAAAGGGCTCCTAGTGTGGTAAGAACGTTACAGCAGAACTGGCAACTACCATGGTATGTGCTTTCTCTAAGATTTTAACTACTCTGAATACCTCATATAAGTGGAATCATACAGTATTTTTTTTTTGACTGGCTTATTTCACTTAGCATAATGTCCTTAAGTTTCATTCATGTTGTAGTATATATCAGAATTTTCTTCCTTTTCCAGGCTGAATAATAATCTGCATGCCTATACATTTTGCTTATCTATCACTGGACACTGGGTTTTTTCCACGTTGCATACTTTGTGAATAGTTCTGCTGTGAACATATGTGTGCAAATATCTCTGTAAGACTGTGCTTTCCATTCTTTTGAGTATTTAGCCAGGGGTGGAATTTTTGGATTATATGGTAATTCTGTGGTTTAATTTTTTTGAGTGACTGGCCATACTGTTTTTCATAGTGGCTGCACCATTTTACCTTCCTATCAATGATGCATAAGAATTCCAATTTCTCTACATCTTGGCCAACACTTGTTATTTTCTGGGTTTTATTATTGTTGTTGTTGTTGATAGTAGCCATCCTAATGGGTATGAGATGGTATTTCATTGTAGTTTCAATTTGCATTTCCCTAATGATTAATGATGTTGAGCATCTTTGCATGTGCTTGTGCTTATCAGCCATTTATATATCTTCTTTGGAGAAATGTCTATTCAAGTTCTCTGTCCATTTTTGAATTTTTTTTTTTTGATTGAGGGCCAGAGAATACAATTGGAGTTTGAAGTTCTGTCCAGAAACCCACAGATTCATTTTGTACTTCTATCAAAATTTTCCTGCCCCTACTAAAAATACAGCACTATATAGGAGCTTAGAAATTGGCAAGAACTCTGGAGTAGGAAGGTGGATTAAAAAAAAAAAGAAATGCATAAAAATTGTCTGATTTAGGAATTTTCTATAATAATTGTTTCCGTGGTTAGAGAATTCACATATTTACTCTGTGCATCAATAGTTTGTTATTTCTCAGAATGTAATTAACACTTTCTTACTCAAATATGGATAGAATTGGCCTGTTCATGATTTAGTTCTATCTTTATTTGTTTCGTATGGATGTCTTTTGCTATCATGGCATATAATTGAACCTGCCTCTAAATGCTTTAGTCCCAATATTTTAAGTTACTTAAAAAGCAAATCCCTTTAACTTTGGTGGGATACCAACATATTATAGTTCACACTTCAGTTGTTTTGATTTCTTCTATTTTTGACACATCCTGCTGTCTCATTCACTTTGGGGGGTAAATCCTATCCATGTCTGGGGGAGAAGTTATTCTCTGGAACCTAACTTCCCCAGAGGCAATTGTTGAGGGTGGAGTCCTGTGTCCCTTCCTATCTCTCCTCCTGGAAGTTTGTGACCCCACAGTTCCTTCAGGGGGACCAGATATGACTGAATAGATCACATTAAGACAGGCACACGGAGGCTTCCCGAAGTTTCTCTCAGGCTAAAATCTTAGTGCACCTGGGAAGTGTGATGCCCATACGTGAAAATCTGTCCTTTGACTATTTTGCCGAGGAGAGGAGATTTCTTTATTGTGGGGCCACCAAAATTCTGCCCATCTGTCACAAAGGGATTTTCAAGCTTTTGTCTTCACCAAGCACAAGTTACCGATCTAGGTGACTTCTCAAAGCCTTTTTGTTCCTAAGCCTCAGACGACATACACGCTGCCTCATTTACAAGTGTGATTCATATATTTTGTGGAGCAGATAGGCTGTGTCCAGCAGCAAGAATCTGTCACTGCTTGTGTGTGGCAGACAAGGACAGCTGGAAGTCCATTCCCTGGAAGTCACTGCTCTGACCTTGTGACAGCCCAGCAGGGCTCCTTTTAGCAAAGCACTTTCTGTCTGAATTACTCTCTGTAGTCCTCCTATGTAACTGCCTAGTATTTGTTTAGATTTTGAAGTCACAGGAGAGATGAAACAGAAAGAGGTCAAAGCTACACACATGTATTTGGGAAGAGCTAGCTTTTCTGCACAAAATTCTATGCGTTGCTTTTTTTTTTTTCTGGAAGACCATCACTTTTCTCATAAATTACTCAGTGCGGCAAACTTCTACAGAAAGGTTACTCTGTTTTTCCATTAATGTGGAGAATAGTCCATTAGCCCCAAAGATCTTTCCTACTCGAGTTTTTTGCAAGTGATGCAGTTGAGTCCTCACCGCCTGTGCCCGGGAGCCCCAGGACTCCTGTCTTGTAGGTCCCCATGTGCTCTTGGAGTCCTGAGGTCCCTAGAGGGGCCTCGGAGCTCAGGGCAGGGCAGGGCAGGTGTCAGAGGTGAAGGAGAATGTGCTTTGGAGGTTCTACTCAGAATTTTGTACAGAAAGAAGATCCTACTGTTTAAAGAAGTATCTTAAAAACCACGCTTTTGTCGTTGGACATTTCTTTGGCATCACGTGCTTTCTTGATGATTTCTCTTGCCATGGCCAGAGGATATTGGACAATATTTCTCTGTGCCAGGGAATGAGAAGGCAGAAATAAGAACATCTCTCTGGGGCCACACTGCCTGGCTTTAAGTCCGAGTCTTTCACCAATTAGCTGTGTGGCCTCAGGCAAGTCCCCTGACTCTATGTCCCTCATCTGTGCAATGCAGATAATGACGTTCCTGCCTCAAAGTGGTGTTCTAAGGATTAAATGAGTTAATATACGTAAAGCGCTCAGAACCGTGTGTGCCACGTTGCAAATCCTAGTCAGTAAGCATTAGCTGTTAAGGTAACGCAGCGAGAATGAATGATGCTAATGATTCCAATCCTTGTATTACTGAGAAAGTACTCGAGAGCCTCCGTCTCCATCACTATGAATCCTAAGCTTGAGGTTGGAAAGGTCATTGACTTATCGTCCTGTCCCTACATCCAGGCAGACTGCACACAATCAATGAAAAGTGCATCATCTTTAAGTTGCCCAGGTGAGAAATGAACACCTCTTTGTGAAATACTCATTTTATTTTTAGCCCATTCCAAGAAAATTCTGTGAGCCCAGTGTCAGAAAAACAAAAACCCTTGAGTGGGACACAAGAGACTTGCAACCATCACTCACTAATCCTGTAACCTTAGGGACGTACCTTTCCTACCATTGTTTTCTAAGAAGTAGAGATGATGATAACATCAGCTCTGTTTGCTTCAGAGGTGTTTGCAGATTAAATGAAAGGTAAAAAGGCAACTGGGTGATGTACCAGTGCAGGAGGAGGCATTCTGCCTGAGTGGGTGAGAACGTGGACTCCAGGGTCCGACTGCCTGGGTCCAACCCCAGCACTGCTGCTGGCCAGCCTGGGTGACCTGAAACAGGTGACACAGCTCTCTGGGGCGCAAGTTTTCTCATCCGTAATGTGAGGGTAGTAAGTTACCTCGTTGTAGCATTGCTGTGAGGACTGGAGGAAGTAATATACACTTTATTATTTGGTTATCTTCATTTGATTTTTAAACACACGTTTCCCAGATGCAGGAAGTAGGCTGTGCAGATGGACACGTACAAATAAAATTAGGCCTGGAGGTACTTCATAGAAACACGAAATGCATCCCTTGTCCCTGTGATATCAGTGCTCAGACTACAGGTGGTGGCTGCACAGAGGTGTCCTAGCAAGGGATGTTTCTGACTTGATTGTAAGACACAAGCATTCATGAGACCTTTCCTGGGCATCTTGTAAGTGGCAGGAGCTGGGGGTGTAAAAGTATATATGTGGTAGTTGCCCTCCAGAAGGTCTTGGGGATGTGGGGACAGGTGAGACACTCATGGCAGAAGTGCTGTGAGTGCTCCCATGGGGGTGAAAACCAGGTGAGTGCCAAGGTGGAGGTGGGAACAGGTTGAGACCTTGGGCCAGGTGAGCACTCAGAGGTGTGGATGGGGGCTCAGCAGGCCTCGAGGAAACTGAGGCTGGCTGCTTAGGGAGGAATCAGAACACTTCATGCTCTTGAGTTGAATTTTGCAGAATGAGCAGTTCTCCAGGAGGAAGCTGTGGAGAAGGGTGTCCCACTGCACTGCCTTCCTCCTGTGGTTGGGAGGTTGGAAATCCCTGCCACTTGGGTTTCCAACCTGGGTTCTGCTATGGTTTGTGAGTCACATCAGGTCTCTTGAGGTCTGTTTACCTGCTGTTGTGCAAAAAATAGTTCTTCCACGCATTTCCTGGGCAGAATGTTTGCTACAGAGAGGTTTAGAGCTGCACTGTCCAGTATGGTAGCCACTAACTACATGTGGTTTCAAATGATAATTAAAGTATATTCTCTGCTGCACAAGCTCCACTTCAGGTGCTCAGTGGCCTCCTGGGGCTACCAGATGGCCAGCACAGACACCACTTTTCATCATCACAGAAAGTTCCAGAGGGAGCCTTGGCATCATGCAGAGAGAGGAGCAGGCCCTTTCTCTGTGCTTGCCCTCAGCAGACCTCCCTGCTGGGGGTGCAGGCTGGCAGGAGTGTCAGCTGCAGCTCAGCCCCAGGCTCTTCAGGGCCAGGTGCTATCCCTGAGACCTCGCACAGGGACATCTGCTGGAGTTCTGCCACCCCTGGTCTGGATTCAGCTCTAAAACTGACAGACTACTGCCTGGGTGAAAATCTGGTTTGCTAAACTGATGACATAAAAGCAATATGTTTATGTACCTCTTTGCACTAGCACAGAAATCCTCCTATGACCTCAGATAGGTTTGATTCTTCTAATGTGTGTGAAGAGAGCTGGTTGGACGGGGGCAGCACCAAAGTGTCAAGGCCTTTAGGGGCTGGGTTGAAGACCCTGCTTCAGAATTCTTAGAGTCACACCAGGGGCAAATCAGGAGTCCATAAATACCGTCGGGAGATTGCCCTCATCTGTGATCAACAGCTGACATCAGATTTTGGCTTTGTGCTCAAGAATGCGCTACCCAGGCAGAGAAGGCTCATTGCTTGGCCGTGACCCCAGCCAGGACACCCTGAATGCACCACTGTCCTTGATGAATTGATGACAAATTGCACAGCGACCTGTATCTTTAGATGTACCAAGAAAGCGTGCTCTTACGGGCTAGCAATCCTCTTGGAAAGCAAGAAACCACCCTCTTGCATTATTCAAAGCCCAGTCTCCAGGACATGTACCTTTTGAAACTCACAAAATCATTTTATTGTGTTGTGGCATCTCAGGAGAGTAGATAGTGCCCAGATCTGTGCGTAATAATAGGTAATAATTACAGAGGGTAAGAGGCTTTGGGGCACTTTGATTTACAGCTCGTACATGAGTTAGTATTAGCTCTGGCTTGTTTGTAATTTTCCAGAATAGCTTTCATTTTAGGTATCCAAAGGCATAACATCCAGATGTTATAACATCTGCCCCGTCTGTTGTAGTCACTTGGAATTTCAGAGTTAGCTTGTCAAGGAAGTCTGGGAAGAGACCAAAATCCTTTCCAGAATACTACTACTCCTCCAAGCATGGTTCATCCGCCCTTTGGTTCTTTTTTTTTTAATTTCAAAATATTAAGGGGGTACCACTGTTTTTGTTACATGGATAGCTCTTATAATGCTAAAGTCACAGCTATAAGTGTGCCCATCACCCAGATAGTGTTCATTGTACCTGTTACGTAGGTTTGTACCCCTCCCCCTTCTTGATATCCAGTGACTTTTACTTCTCTTTGTGCCTACATGTGCCCATCGATTAGTTCCAAATTATCAGAGAGTGCATGTGGTGTTTGTTTTTCCATTCTTGAGATACTTCGCTTAGGATAATGGGCTCCAGTTCCATCCACGTCACTGCTGAAGACATTAATTCATTTCTTTTTAAGGCTGAGTAGTACTCCATGGTATATATTAATATATGCCACCTTCTGTCAATCCCCTCATGAATTTATGGGCACTTGGGTTGATTCCACATCTTTGCAATTGTGAATTGTTCTGCGATAAACATTCACATGCAGGTGTCTTTTTGATAAAATGACTTCTTTTCCTTTTGGTAGATACCCAGTAATGGGATTGCTGGATTGAATGGCAGGTCTACTTTTAGTTCTCTGAGGAATCTCCATACTGTTTTTCACAGAGGTGGAAATAGTCGCCCCACCAATGGTGTATAAGCATTCTTTTATCTCTGCATCCACACCAGCATCTATTGTTTTTGGACTTTTTAATAAAAAGCCATGCTAACTGGGGTAAGGTGACATTGCATTATTGTACTTAATTTGCATGATTAGTGACATTGAGCATTTTTTCATGTTTTTTGACCATTTGTCTATCTTCTTTTTAAAAGCTTCTGTTCATGTGTTTTGTCCCCTTTTTAATGGAGTTTTTTTTTTGCTGATTTGAGTTCTTTGTGTATTCTGGATGTTAGCCCTTTATTGGTTGTATAGTGTGTTTCCTTCACTGTGCAGAAGCGTTTAAATTTAATCAAGGCCCATTTATTTATTTTTGTCATAATTATCTTTGCATAGGCCCATATCCAGAAGTTTTTTCCTACATTTTCTTCTAGAATTTTTATGGTTTCATGCCTTACATTTGAGTCTTTTATCCGCCTTGAATTAATTTTTGTAAGTGGTGAGAGAGGTCCTGTTTTATTCTCCAGCATGTGGCTATCCAATATTCCCAGTATCACTTATTGAATATTTCTCCAGTCTATATTGTTGTCTGCTTTGTCGAAGATCAGTTGGTTGTAGGTAGATGGTTTTATATCTGAGTTCTCTTCTGTTCCATTGGTCTATGTCTCTATTTTTGCACCAATACTATGCTGTTTTGGTTACTATAGCCTTGTAGTATAGTTTGAAGTCTGGTAATGTGATGCCTCAAGATTGCTTTGGCTATTCGGTCTGTTTTTTGGTTCCAAACAGTGTAGAATTACTTTTTCTAGCTCTGAAACATGATGTTGGTATTTTGAATGGGGATTACATTGAATGTATAAGTCCCTTTGGGTAGTATGGACATTCTAACAATGTTTTTCCATTTGTTTGTGTAACCTCTAATTTCCTTCATCAGTGTTTTGGTGTCAGTGAAGAATGTCCCTGGATTCGTAGACACTCTAATGCAGTGTCTTCAAACCTTCCTCACCTGCAGTCCCCACATAAGCTGGTACCAGTTGCCTTGTTTCAACTTATGGTTATCATGTGTACTTTCTCAGTGGGACCAGGTATGTTTAGGAGGGTGAGATAGACTAAAACAGCAGCTTGTATCATCTATTGGAATTTTGGTTGGTCTGGCATCTGACCCAAGAGGCTCACTCAGTGTCAGCACTGCCGACAGCACGTCCAGTGGGTCAGTTTCATAGGGGAAAGGGCAGAAAGACAGCTGGACCTGATTATGTGACACAGGTGCAGCAGCAACCTTGCTGGGACCCAGTGCAATAGAGCTCCATTCCCTGGAGAGAGGCCAGGGGGCTTCCTCACACTCCCAGTGTGACCAGCAGACCTCCTGTGAGACCCTAACAAACCATAACACCTGTGTTGTCATCAGTGCAGGTAGAAGTGGAAATGTGTCCTGCTTAAGGGTAAACATTTAAGCACACTGTTTACCTAAGTAACCTCCCCTTGTCCCGTAACCAAGTACCAGAAGCATACTTTACTGCATTCCTTAGAAGCCCAAAATACATTTAGCATTGCTTTTTTTCCTAAACTTGATCCACACAGCTGGATTGAACAGGAGATGAAATGGCCATCGTTTTTCTTTCCCGCAGGCATCATCCCCCTCAAGAAAGCAAACGAGCTGCTCCTGAGCACGTGCAGGCCGGGCAGTTTTCTGATCCGGGTCAGTGAGAGGATCAAAGGCTACGCCCTGTCCTATCTGTCGGCCGAGGGCTGCAAACACTTCCTCATCGACGCCTCCGCGGACTCCTACAGCTTCCTGGGCGTGGACCAGCTGCAGCACGCCACCCTCGCGGACCTAGTGGAGTATCACAGGGTGAGACACCAGTGCTAAACTTAATAGGCTCGGTGCATTATTGTCCTGGAGCAGGGAAAGACAAAACAATCGAGACAAGTGTAAGAGAGGGCGTAGTCTTTGATAATTCTTCCCGATAATCCGGATTCTTAATTGCATTTCCATTATCATAGAACCTAGTTCCTCCTCAGATACTCAGGAGGACCCCACTGGGGCAGAGATTGTAGGAGATGCTAAAAAACTCCATACTGATCACATCTGAGAATGGTCTTAAGTTAGAGCTTGAGCCCTGGGGGGAAAGTTTGTGGAAAAGAAAAATCTCTTAAGATAGTCATGAACTAAGAGAAGTTCGTGTAAACCAAGGGTGGGCAGGGAGTGACATCCTCCAGGGAAGGGCGTGTCATTATTCCTCTGACCCTGTGCCCTCTGCATGGCAGGAGGAACCCATCACCTCCCGGGGCAAGGAGCTCCTTCTCTACCCCTGTGGGCAGCAGGACCAGCCGCCCGACTACCTGGAGCTCTTCGAGTGACCCCCTCTGTCTGGGTCATCCTGCGACCTCTGGCTGGGCTCTCCCCTGCACAGACACCACTGACACTTGTGTGTGAAGGCAAAGTCACCTTGCAGCAGACCCAATACTGATCCAGTGACGGTCTCCGCGGAGTCTCCTCCTGAAATCCGCCTTCTGCACAAATGCTGGAGTTTAACATCAGGAGAAAACGGCCTTTGCTCAGAAGCGCTCTGGAAGTACAGAGAAGAGGCCCAGTTTCTGTGCGACCTAACATGAAAAAGGGTATGACTTTAAGATAAAATGAACAAAGATGACACTGAAACCTTTTAGAAATTAAGGTATACTTCCAAAAGCAGTGTCTCGTATAGACTGTTGTAGGACCCCTACACTCTCTCTTGTGGCATCTCCAGCAGGCTCAGGGTCCCGATTACATGAAGTGCCCTGCTGGCTTAGAAATGCTGGCGGTGAAACCTTCACTGGGCAAGATGATCGAAACATACGTCACCTGTTGTGCACATTGGAACCAGGATGTGAGAGACACAGAAAAACAAGCCATGAATGTAAATTGAAGAAGTTTTAAAATGTAGGACGAGAGGCTTAATGTGGATAAAAATACATGTGGACGGCAGGAAAGCACACACGTATGTGTGTTTCCTCCCGCTGGAGAGGGGGGACCGTGCAGGCTCTCCCCAAAGTGCGCCAAAAAGGATGAAGCACGTGCTCACACACAGTGTTATTACCGCTGCGTAGACAGGATAAGGGCACTGTTTGGATGCTATTTACTGTGGGTTGAATTGTGTACTCCAAAATGATGTACTGAAGTCTTAACTCACTATACTGGTGAACGTGGCCTTATTTGGAAATGGGTTTGCAGATGTAGTCAAGGGAAGATGAGGTCACACTGGCATCCTCACAAGGAGACAGAGATCTGGAAAATACAGACCCACACCGAGGGAAGGCAGCCACGGGACACCAGAGCCAGACTGGAGTGACACAGCTGCAAGGCAGTAGAACACCAGGGACTGCCAGGAGAGGGGCCTGGAACGCTCTCCCCAAACTGACACCTTGATTTCAGACTTCCAGCCTCTAGAACTGTGAGAATAAATTTGTTGTTTTAAGCCACTGAGTTTATGGTAATTTGTTACTGATGCCCCAGAAAGCTAATACGGTCTAATTATGGAACCCAACGCACATGAGCCACCCATTCAGTGGTACACGGTCCACCACTGTCATGAAAAAGCAAAAATGGGAGACCGAGAAAAACCTTCCAGCTAGCCTGTTTGGCTCTGGGACAGATTTGTCCATTATGCCACCCCCAGTGACTCTGGGCCAGGGACCCAGGCAGCTCTCTGCCACTCAAGATCTTTTTTTGGGGTGGGGGGAGAATGGAGATCTGCTTGTATCTCAGGACTGACTCCTGGGTCAGCCTCTTTTTTACTTTGCCCTTAAAGGAAAGCGGAAGGATACAGTAGCATGTTCATGAGGTGGCTGGCTGGGTACAGCACTCAAGGACTGTGTGTAACGACAAAGCTTTTAAACTTATATCACTGTTTCTCATAATGTTCCAAATGGTTTATATTAAACTATGATAAAAACCCCATCTATTAGCGATTCAACAATCATGGCATTATTCAAAAACTTCTCTTCTCAATCTCTTTCCCCCATTTTCTGTGTAATCTCAGGATCCCTTACCTCTTTGAGCCTGCCTTCTTGCTTTGGGAAAAAGGTGTTTTACCTGGGCGATCTTCATGATTTTCATCCAGCTTCAAAATTTCGAGGTTCAGTTGCTCACTGGAATGAATACAAAGTACCCAATAGTCACTGATAATTATGAAGACATAAGATTCCAGTATGACCCGCTGCCTAAAATCATATTGAAGGAAATAAGCATGGCCACATCCAGACGTAACCACACTACGCGACAGCCTGCTGGAGGAGTTAGGGGAAGACACAATAATAGAGAACAGGAAATGACCCCACTGAATTACCCTAATATTACAAGGGGGGGCAGATTCGAGTTCTTTGCTTTTTTTTATCCTATTGGTTATTGATATTTAGAGGAATCACCTGTCTGGTGTTGATGCTACGAGGGTCGGGATTAATACTTGAAATTCACAGGGAAGGAGACTAGATTACAGAGTTGCTTGCTTTCTGGGGTTGAGCAGCCCTGAATTCTCATCTTGTCTCCACTGCGGTCTCAGTCTTGCCTGTGCCTGACCTGAGTTATGGTCCAAGGCAAGGATGTCCCAACCCTGAACCCTCCCCTCCCCTTCTGTCACCTCCACAAACCCAGCTCCCTGACCCATCTGCCCAGGGTTTCTGGGTCTGAAGTGTTGTCCTCATGTTACTATCAAGGTCCCCAGGGGCTCTAACTCTTTGGAACTCTGCCCAAATTTCACTCCCTTCCCATGTTTAATTTCTCCCTCAACTCCCTGAATAAGATCCTGGAATCTCCCCCTTAAAAGATTTTCCGGCTGTCACCTCCATATTGCCAGACCCTTACATACCCATCCAACTCCCATCGTGTCTGCTGGAAGGCCCCTGGTTCTTGTCTCCTGCCCTGCCGCAGGAGGATGCAGCAGGAAGTTAGCTTGTCCCTCAGTGTCAACAGCAGCGTTAAGAGGTGTTAGTTGGCTCAACCTTTATCCTAAGAGGGGGTAAAGCACAGAGACAGTTAAGAAAAAGGATCAAGAGAAAAAAATTGAAGGTGGACATTGGACAGGTCACTAAAAAAAATCTCAGGGGCATATACACCAACAATCGCCTATCCTAGCTGATGCTCTGTAATTAACCATCCTTTTAGTGTAATAGCACATGCGCTAACATGGCATGAAATCTGTTTTCAGATTAAAATGAAAAAGCATGGCCTAAATTTTAGCAATTGCCACCTTTTATAAAGGAGCTTTCATGATGCCCCTGAGTCCAAACATATTTCACAGCCCTCACACATACATACTTTGGGGCTCCTGCCATTCTGTGCACAGAGAAGACACAAATTTACAGTCATGGACATGTCTCCATGCGGCCTCTGTGCTTTCATTCTTGTCAAACACATGGTAAATGCTTTAAGTCTGCAATGCACAGGTCTTTTCTCAGAACACAAGATTTTATCTTTAAATAATACTTGTGTTTGAATTGAACTTTTCTCTTCTTCAGGAGTAGCTACAAATCTCACTTTGATTTTTCGTCTTTGCCTTCCATGTTGTAATCTCATCCTGTTTTCCTCTGTTCTTTGCTGTTGTATTTTAGGAGACCTTCCCATCCCTGTCCTGTCCACATTGAAGATTACATTTTCTGCAATGTTAATTCTGCCCTTCACTGCCTCCAGTATGGATTTTAGTACCACTGTTCCATTTCCAGGTTACTTGCTATCCTTCCTTCTCTCCCTACACAAAGATCTTTAGACTTCCCATGGCCGCCCCAGACTGAAACCATCAGGAGGCTTAAGTGAGAAAAGTGCCCTTGTTTTAATAGGTGGTAAAAACATCATTAGGCCATGAGGTAGCTTGATAGAATAGAGAACCCAGCGGTTTGGGTCCTGGCTATGCCATCAATTATTAATAGCTGAGTGGAATCATAAAGGAAAAAATTACTAAGCCTGTCTGAACTTTAGCTTGTTCATTTCTAAAACAGGAATTACTACATTCCTCTGGGTTCTGAGGATTAGAAATCTATTAAATGCCTGGCATAGAGAAAGTGCCCCATAAAAGGTAATTAAAAGTATTCCTAGACAATCAGAGGTTCAACAAAGCCAGGATCTGTGCATCCAGGCTTCCTTTATCAGCACAGTTAATGTAACCAATGGGTTGCATATCCCAGTGGCCCATTTCCTAGACTTTCTGGGGTGAAATTTAAAGGGGAAAGGGAAACTTTTCAGCAGTAAGGGATATGATGATGAATGATGCAGTACATTAGCCAGTTGACCTGCAGAGAAACGGCTCGCTCAGTTTGGATTTGAACTGGCACAGAGGGGGGCATTTGCTCGTGTCTGATTTTGACAACCCCCTAAGCTGGCAGGAACCAGCTTTTATCCTCAAATTGGCCATTGGCAAACTGGCTCATTTTCCCTGGGATTCCTGATCACAAATCTTCACCTATTTGCCCCCTTTCTGACCAGAAGACTTATTGCAAACCCAGCTCCCTTTGGGATTAGCTCCACCTATCTCCTAGACAAGTCAGGCAGGGCCAACACCGAGACAAAACTTCCAGGGAGGGGCAAGCCCACCAAGCTTGTCAGTCCCAATCAGCTTTTACTTCTCATTGGAAAGATGCTCCTCAATGATGTCTTTCCACCAATGGAATCAAGATCCCAGTAACCGAACAGAATGGCAAAGGCCTTACCTTTGGGGGTGCTCTCCCGGCAGCATGGCAGGGCCACTCCCTGCTGTTCCTGGCAGCCCCACACACTATCAACGTGATGTTCACAAGGCTCCGTTTGAGGCTAATAACTGGAAAAAAGATGAAGTAGTTATACTTTTCCTTCAGCCTTTCTTTGAATTTGAGTTTTTTTTTTTTTTTAATGCTGATTTTTAGGCTTTTCAAGTGGGATTTAATATCCTAGCAGGCCAGGTGATGTTTATTGTTGGCATTTTTTAAGTCTTTGGGGTTAGAGGGTGGGTTGGTCGTGGGGTAGAAGCTTGGGGGTAGGGGCCCGGTGGAGGAGGAAGGAGTTGCCTGGCAGTGCTGCACTTCTCTTAGCTCAAGCTAAAGTGTCTGACTCTTAGGTCGATGAAGAATAAATCCAGTTCACCAAATGTCCCACGCCAGCTTGAAGGACATTTGGTGCATCCTGGGCAGAGGCCACCATGGGTGGCCTGGCCCTCCCTGGAACGGGTGACCGTGGAAGCTGGAGCTGGGCCCTGGAGGAGCACAGCCTGGCTTATCTCCCCAGGGCAAGGCTCGCCCTCCCTCTAGGCTGTGACCCTCCCCCTAGGGTGTGACCCTCCCCAGGGCCGCCCCCCCCTTACTGTTCTGTCCATCTTCCTGCTAGAACAGCAGAGCCACACACAGCCAAGAGGACACCGGGCTCAACTACTGCAGAGGGCACGTTCAAAGGATCAGCAATGCAGAGTTTGAAAGGCACCTCTAATGACAGGAAAGAACAGATTCTGTACGTTGAAAAAAAAAACCACCAGCAACCCCCCGCCCCGCCCCAACCCACTGGCACAGTCCCCATAGTTTTTGGCAGCAACAGCAAAGCACTGAGCCCTGCCAGGAGAAATAGCTTTGAATTAAAATATAAAGCTAATCGGAATACGGATCACGCAACGCTGCCAGTTATTTGATGTGTGTTGGGAGTAAAACACCCCAGCCTCGCAAAGGAACTGCCCAAGGTCATTATGTCTAATCAGCAGTTCTCAGAAGCAGTATCAAGTCTTTTTATTTAAAAGTAAGTATTCCCAACTGCTGTCCCCTTCCTACTCAGGACAGTCTTTAAATGTAACGTCTCGGGACTCCAATCCCACATGGAGCCCTAACACCACCGGTAATTAATTACAGAGGCAGGAGGGAGGTGGTCGGGTTAATTGTTCCTGGATCACTGTGTTAAACCGTTTCTGTTTCCTGTCAGGGGAATTCTCGGGGGGAGGGGGGGCTGGAAAGCAGAGAAACAGTGGGAAACTGAGGAACAGAGGACAAGCCTTGGACTCACATCCGGGTTGCCCCAGACCTTCCAAGCCCATCTGGAACTGGCTGCGTGGTAGGAGATGCCACCTGAGCCCTAGAGCCAGCCACTCGCTGGCCGGGCCTCTGCACAAGTTCATTAACACTTCTGAGCCTCAGTTTCTGCAAGTGGAAAATGGAAGTAATGATATTACCTACCTTAGAAGGCTGGCATTCTGCACATGAGGTTTCCGGCTGTGCTCCTTCCTTTGAAACCTCTGTGCTCCTTCCTTTGAAACCTCTAATGCCTCCCGACTGCCTGGAGGGCCATCAACTCCAATGACTGAGCTCAGAATTTAAGGTAGAAATTATCCATTATATTTCACACTCCTAGTAACCTCCTCCTTCAGATAGAGCGTTCAGAATGACAAAAACGAAGGGCAACAGTGTATATGATGGTTTCCTAATCTCGACTGTATGGCCCATAATGGCCCTCTGACTTTATCCAAGTAGCCCAGGGCACACTGAGATGCTTAACAGACACTGCCAGCGACACAGTCGTAAATGAGGACACGTGCGTCGAACACTGATAGTGGGACAGACACCTGCTATGTGCCTCTCATGTCCTAAGTACTTCACACACATGAGCTTGTTTAATCTTTACAACAATCATATGACATAGAAGTGACTGCATTTATCACCCTGAATGAGGAAACTAAGATACATAGACACCGAGTGACTCCTTTAAGCTCCTGTAAGTTGCAAGTGAAAGAACTGGAATTTGAACCCAGGTTGTCTGGCTGGAGAAACCATATTAGCTACCACATTGCACTACTGAACCCTGATAAGATTTATTTAACAATGCGACAGGGCAGGGAAGGCCTGATTTGTAATGTTTGCCAATATCTGTGGTGTAAATATTCCCACCCTGGTCGATTTCAAGCTACCCACCTGAGTGAGGATTGAGAAGTAGTACTGATAATTGTCTCCTAGGAGGCTATGGTAGCACACTACTGCTGGGAGGAAACCCCCACATATTAGAGACCCCAGCTCAGTCAGATGACTTGGGCTGGTTACTGGGCAATTTATAGGAACAGAATAGGAACAGGGAGTATGCAGAGTTGGAAAGGGCCTTAGCCAAGCCCAAGACTCAATGCTTCCTGGGCACGTCCTACAACACACAGGACAGCCTCCCAACAGCAGAGTAATCCAGCCCAAAATATCAGTAGTGCCAAGGTCGAGAAACCCTGGTCTATGCCCAAAATACTGTTTTCCAAAAACTGAAAACATGCCATTCTTACTCCAAGAAGAAATCATATCCACAAATCGTATTTTATTAGCTGTGCAATACCACCTTCCATTCAGGGCCTGTGTTTTAATTAAGTTTTATGAACTACCAGTACAAATCAATACAATGCATTTTTTAATACACCAGCAGCTTGAATGTTCTTGAAGCTTTTAAACAATGAGTTTACTGTGGGCAAACAGAAGGCAAGGAATCAGAGAGATAATTAGCTCATGCATCTGGTGCTGGCTAATAAATAAATAATTTTCACATGAATGTAGAAACCGCTCCGTGTTAACTGTATTTTTAAAAAATACTTTGAAACTGTAACAAAATGCAATTATCAGAAGCATCTTGGTGATTGAGTAGAAGAACTGCTTAATTTAAAAAATAATTCAGTTACTTCCACCTAGCCCCGGGGTGGATGAACATGTAGCAAAAGCTTCCATCCCACTAGACTCTGGCAGAAGAATTGATCTTTCATAAAATAAATTTTTCTGCATTTCTTCTTATGGGAGCCAGAAGCCAGGAAGAGCACCCTGCTTTGAAAAGAGACTGTTTGGTTCACACAGTATATACTTTGGTTTATTTGAACAGGTAAGAAAGTGGTCCTCATTTCTAAGGAGGAAATGTGTTCTCTGACTTTTAAATACATCACGATATCACCGGTCTAAAATGAGTTTCCTTTTCTGGTAAAGTGAAAATTGTCTTTTTCTTTTCCTCCAGCGTTCAGTTGCCCCTTCTTCAGAAACAGTCTTCAGATAAAGTATCGGTGTGTCAACCCAAAGTTCCAAACCATGCCTTCCACATGTTTCTAGGT
>CM052451.1:13702526-13718877 GCA_028533085.1 Varecia variegata
AGACCAGCCTGGGCAAGAGCGAGACCCCGTCTCTACTAAAAATAGAAAGAAATTATATGGACAGCTAAAAATATATGGAAAAAATTATCTGGGCATGGTGGTACATGCCTGTAGTCCCAGCTACTTGGGAGGCTGAGGCAGTAGGATTGCTTGAGCCCAGGAGTTTGAGGTTGCTGTGAGCTAGGCTGACGCCATGGCACTCACTCTAGCCTGGGCAACAGAGTGAGACTCTGTATCAAAAAAAAAAAAAAAAAAAAAGGAAACCTGGGACTTGCAGTGTGACGGAGTGAAGAGGATCTCAGGGAGAACAAGTCACATCCCACTGAAGCCCTCTTCCTATCACAGACCTAAGTAGTGCTGAAGAGCTGTGACTTCACCACCAGCTGGTGAAATCAGTCATTTTAAAGGGATTGGCCCCAGAGTCAGTTCTGATGTTCTACTCAAAAAAAAAAAAAAAAAAAAAAAAAAAAAAAATCTCGTTTTCCTTTATAATAAACTCCTTCACAAAATCAGTCATAGCCTGCTAAAAGCTCGCCTTTATAAGCTGAGATGCACTATATCTTTTCTTAACGTAAAGCCCACTGGGTCCCAGATGGAACCAAAGAAGCACTGGCCTCTTTTTGTCCTTTTTATTTCTTACCCAGGAAATTTATTTAAACTGTTACAAGAAACAGTGAAGTGATTCTCAACATCTTTTCTCAGACATCCTCATGCAGCCTGTTTATTCCTTGCACACCCGAAGCTGTGCTGCTCTGACTGGGGCATCACTAGAACCTAAGAGGGGGTTCAGAGCCCAGAGAAAACTGCAACCCACCAGCCCCTGGGCTGTTGATATGAGTGACCGTGACCCCTCCACGGTGGGCAAAGACATGTATATGAGTCAGGGGTCCAGAATTTGTGTCCTAGATCTTAGAACCTGCCACTTAAATTCTCTTGAATTTTAGTTTTTTCCTGCTTACATGAAGTAGGTATCCTAACCAAATAAGTTAGGGGAAGTGCTTGGTTAACTATAATTGATTTATTATCATTATAACTTATTAGATACAAGGTTTACAAGAAAGACACTTGCACAAAGTAGAAGACTGCAAAGAATGGGGTCGAAATGTGCCCCAAAGGTTCTGAGGTCAAGGCAACAGCTTACTGAGGACGAGCACCCTTCCCACCCTGCTGTGCCCACTTTTGTCACTCATAGCTACATCCATATTTAGGAGAATCCAGTATGTTATAAATACAAATTGGAAAAACATTCAATCGCAAAATCATCTTTGCTCGTACCAAGAGCAAAGAGACAGTGGCTTGAAATGGAAATCTTTAGAAAATTTTTAGAAATGTTATTTTGGAAAATTTGACTTGCACATAACCATTCAGGAATATTTCTCTTAGAGAAGTCAAAGAACGCCTGCCGTCAGCCGCTGGGTGCCTGCAGAGCACCCACCACTCAGAGACCGCCCCCCTCCCCCCCGGGGTGCCCTGCTGCTTCTAAGGGGACTTGACTTCAAGTTGTTTGATTTTCTTTCTCTTTTTAACCCAGCGATGTCTTTGAGGGCTCTACAGTCCCTGGAGTCCACGTCATTTCTGAATCTGACAAATCTGGGGCCGCTCCTCCTCCCTGATTTTAAAAGCAGCAGCTTTAGGCCTTGGGCCTGAGTGGGAGCAGCCTGGGAGACGGCGAAGGTGGCAGCTCGTGGGGACCTGGGGTTGGGAAGCTCCATGCTGCCCTGACAGCAGGGCTGCCCCTGCCACCCGAGCCCTGTTCATTCACACCCGAGTCACGCATAACCCACATCCCGTTCCCTTCAGAGGCACACGAGTAAGTATTGCCACGGAGTGGGGTGTGGGTATCCGAGGGGGACAGGGGACCTCAGTTCTCATCCAGATTGCACCCCTCACCGTGCTCTGAGGCCTGGGGCGGTCCTTCGCTTTTGAAAGGCTTGGTCCCCATCTGCACGCTAAGGGCCTTTTCCTCTCTGTCCTCTGGAAACCCGCAGGTGTACGCACGTGCACGTGTGTGCGTGTACTGACAGCAGCTGCACACTCAGGTCTTGAAGTGACATCTGGAGTTTGTGTGTTTCCCCCCAGTTCCCAGTGTTTCCCTTTGACCCTTCCCGGGAGGCTCAGGCTGTCCCGCGTGGAGAGGGCTCAGCGGCCAGAACCCGGCTGGAAGGAGGCCCTGGAGAACTTTGTGCAAAGCCGCCTTTATGGGACAAGCTGCCTTTTTATCCCAGATCGTGCGTCTTATGTGGGGTGACCGAGAGGTGCTGGTGAAGAGTACAGGGGCCAAAGTGTTGCCCCTCCCACCTCCCCAAATCCCCTCGGTCCAGCCCTGACTCCATGAACTCTGGAATGGCATTTTAATTATTATTGTAATTATTATTATTTTAAAGGAAATGGCACCACCTTGACCACCAGACTCTGGAAATCTGCTCGATTCCTTCAAGGGCTGCACAGGCCGGTGGCCTCTAGGTGGCAGCAGAGATGCAGAGTTGCTCACCTATGTTGATGAAGTCGGACCGATACTGACATGTCATCCCAAATCCGAAGTCTCTCCAAAATCCAGTTTCTTTCTTTATGACCTGCAAGGAAAGCACTGTCCTGTGAGGGGGAAGGATAGAGTGGACAAAAACAGGGAGGAGTGTGCGCACACTCATGTGAGCAAAAAGCGCGGATCCGGTCCTGTCACTGCTGAACAGCCACAACCACGTGGGGGACACACAGATGGCCGTGGCTCCTCACACACAGGAACACAGTAAAGGCACCCGTCCCCAAATGGGGCCTTGTGATTTTTGGCACCTCTGTCCGGAATGTTTCTAGGGTGTAGGCATGAACACACACACATACACACGCGCATGCATAATCAAAAACAAACCGGGAGAGCGAGTTTTTGAGCAGCGCCATGGAAAAGCCACCTACGTGTCTGGCCCTGCACCAGTGCCAGGGAGGACTGGGGGAGGCCTGGGCCCCTCGCACAGGCCCAGGCAGGGGGCCAGCCAAGGGCTCAGGAAGTTGAGAAAAGGGCTGGAGAACAACTCGGAATTCAGAGCCCCTGGCGCGGTGCACACACAGGACTCCCTCGGGGAATAAAAAGACACGGGAGAGACCTCGGCATGTCACCAGCCCTCCTGCTCTGCTCTCGCTCGCTGAGGGAAAGGGCATTAAAAGTCTAGGTTCTGGAGAAAGACTGCCCATTCATCCTGACGCTATTTAAAAACCAAACTGCTCCCCAAAGCATCTGCAGTTGTGCCAGCCTGCAGGGTGGCCGAGAGGCCATCCAAGCAGCGCTCAGCCTCTTCCTCTAAGTACCTTTCCAATCTATCTGCTGAAGCCGCCTTTCAAACGTTTGATTTATATACATATTTTGTGGCTGAGATAACTCTGGGTTTGAGATCTTAATAGTTACCTTTCACGATTCGTTCTTGTCGTTAACATAGGTGCTTGGACAAAACGACATTGCCTCCCCTGGGGAAGGGGGCTGTTTCAGTAGGTCCCCGTTCCCTCGGATGTCTGTGTCTTCTGTTTGGGACACGTGGCTCTGCGCCCCACTAATTAGAACCAGCACGTGAGGGGCAGGAGCACCAGAGTCTCGTCCCATCTTGACCACTGGCTTTTTCGCCTTCTCTTCTTCCAGCCTCTATTTTCTTTCCAATAAAATGGGTTGAGTGAACTCACTCCTAATCCAGCTCTCACATCTAAACATTTTATCATATCACTTTTCCACCTTCCTGAAGTTTCATCACAGGCTATATTTGACAAATGGCACACAGAAGGGTTAATGAATCTTAAACATTCTCGACTCCATAACCTATGAAACCTCCCTGTAGACGTTGCTTACACTACTGTTGACACCCATCAAACATGCCTAAGGGAAATAAGGACCGAGAGAGGTTCAGTCGTGAAAGCTGTCCCCAGCACATGTTCACCAATTCTACTTCAGAGCAAAGGACTGTTACACAGTATCTCCCAAAGGATAAGATAATTCCATTAGTATCCACTAGAAAGACTTTGCAAGGCAAGAAAGTCTGGAAAAGTCTCTACTGAGTCACTTTTTAAAAGTGGATTTTGTTCCATCCCTGTCTTACCAGGTACACCGTTTGTGTCGCAGCAAATGGCTCAACATCCCTTCTGCCGGCCAGGACCTGGGCAAGCTCCCCAAGCCTCTGGATCAAAAAGGAGTCAAGGAGAAGTGCCAGTATCCAAACTTCAAATATTTGGCTGAAGTACATGTGGAATTTTAAAAAGAATGCTCCAAACAGGAAAAATAATGGGCCAGGGCTTGGGAAGAAGGACAAGAGGGACGGCAAGAGGCAGCTCTCCCAAGACTCTGCACCGAGACAATGTAGCATTTGACAAGGCTGAGCAAGGTCAAGGGTGACCCTCAGCTGGGAACGGTGCGACAAACTGATTTATGAGCTGGGGAGTGAGCTACAGAAACACTTATTAAAGTCAGTTTTAAAGCTAGCAAGCCACAAAAAGCCATTCTCTGAAGAGCTCACTGAAATTTAGCCCTTTGTGGAAACATTTTGTCATGCCCACAGCTTATCATTTCAGGGCAAGATCAAGTTCATGTTTTAGAGGTTCTACCGCCCACAGCTGTGCTGAGTTGCTGTGCTGTTAGGATATATGTTTTGGTTTTCGTCTACGGTTCCTGGCTCATAACTCCGTAGTCTTTGTTATAAATCCAATGTTGGGGCCCTTCAGGCGTCAGGAAACAGAATCTTTCTCCTGCTCCAGGCAGGACTCTAACCTGAGTGTGGGTCAAAGACCCTCATTCCAGAGAGGGTCCTGCCCCATGCCCTGGAGGAAGGAACGCTGCACAGGGAGGCCAGGAAGAATCTGAGCAGACAGGCCTTGCTGGGTTTAGATTAAGCGGTTTTTGTCCAATCATGTTTCGACATAGTTGTCCATGCTTCAGTCACGGGAAACCAATGAAGTCTCCATAAAAGGACCAAAGGGTAGGAGTCAGAGAGCTTCCAGAGAGCAGGACACACGGAGGTAGACAGGAAAGTGAACAAGAACTCATCCACGTGCCGGGTGTGGGGCACACCCCAACTCCATGGGGACAGAAGCTCCCGAGCTTGGGACCCTTCCAGACCTCACCCTACGTATCTCTCCATCAGGCTGTTTTTCTGTATCCTTTGTAATAAACTGGTAAATGTTTCCAGAGTTTTGTGAGCAGCTCTAGCAAATTAACTAAACCCAAAGAGGGGGTCACGGAAACCCCAGTTTAAAGCCAGTCGGTCAGAAGTTCTGGAGGCCTGGACTCGTGACTAGCGGACAGGATGAGTCAGTCTTGGGGACTGAGCCCTCAGCCTGTGGGACCCGATGCTATCTCTGGGTAGACAGTGTCAGAACTGAATTAGACGACGCCCCCACTGGTGTCCGCTGTGTGGTGTGTGGAGGAAAACCCCACATGTGGTCACAGAAGTCTTCTTCTGTGTTGACTGTTGTGGAGTTTAGGGGGAAGCATGGTTTGAGGAGTGTTTTTCCAAGAAGAGGAGGAACGGTGCCCTCGGTGGGCAGCCTGGTGGCAAAGTGCGCTCAAGCGTACGTCTGAGCACGTCACCTTCCCGTTGGAAACCCTTGATGCTGTTCTGAGAAAACCCACAAGGAAGCCTCATAGCCCTGCGTGACCCGGCCTGCCATGGCCATCTCATCTCTGCTCCTTCCTCTGCCCTGTGCACGCCCTGCCTCTGCCCCTCGGGGTCTCCAGGCTCCCAGCCCCCCTTGCGGTCCCCCCCTGCTGGGTCACCCTTTCCCTGCTCACTAGGCAGCTCTGCTCCAATGTCAGTTGCTCAGAGTGGTCGTCCTGACCCTCCCGGCCAGTGTCAACCCGCTACCCCAATGTCACCCTCTACGCTGTCACCCTGGTTTATTTTCTCTACAACAATGATGGTTCTCGGAAATGACATTGTGGATGCATTTATTTCCCCGTCTGCTGACTGTCATCACCCACCACCACTGGTGAACCTCAGGACCTGCTGTCGTCCACAGCAACCAGCACCCTCTCCAGCACACAGCAGGCACTCAATAAATGCACCCTCAATGAATGAGCAGGAAGCGGTCCCAGGGCAGAGATGGTTCCAAGGCCAGTAGAAACAGACACGTTTCAAGGAGGAGATACATATCAGCAAGTGGCCCAGGAAGCCCAGCGGTACCAACTCTCAGAATTGTGTGGCTCCGGCCCAACATACAAAAATGTTTTCACCTGCCTGGGTTCTAAGGCAGAGCGCCTGACTTCTCAGAAACTTTGCCCTAGGCGTAAGGAGCTCCACTGTTCTGTTCCAGCATTGAAAAGACAGACACCAATGACAATGACGTCTGCTACGACAGGGGAAGAAGAAACCCCACAATAAAGATTATACTTTAAAAGAAAAGCATCTCTTCTTCCTGTCCTAGATTCCACTGATCTGTTTTCAAGCTCTAACCCTCATTTTTTAAAAAAATGTCTTTTGATGGCTGGCTGCCTCTCAGCTCTCTCTGCAGCACCCTCCTGTCCCCACCTGAGGTCTCAGCAGAGCCCTGCAGGGCACGAATGCACCACAAAAGGACAGTTGTCCGGCCTGCTCTCCCACAGGAAGTTTCCAGAGCCCCAGCTCTGTGGGCGACTCACGTGACAGGGGTGATTATTTTCTATTAGGACCCAAACACAACGCACAAATCAGCATCTCTCCCCAGAGATGCGGGAAGGCGGCTGCCCTGCACCTGCGTGGGGAGCCGGGGCGGCCGTCAGCGCCTGTCTGGGGTGATGGTGCCGACTTGGACGGCTGCCCGTGAAGCAATCTGGACCCGAAAATAAAATAAATAACAAATACCCTGCCTGAGTATCTTCTCTAAATCAAAGAGAGTCTCCCAAGAACTAAGGCTGTGTCTGGCCAGCCTGTGAGCAGAGCTGGTTTATGGGCGTGTGACCCCCGCAGTAGCACAGGGCCCCACGCACGGAAGGTCTCATGCCTGCTGTTGCTGTCTTGAAATTCTTAATACTTTATCAACAAGGGCCCGCATTTTCATTTTGCACTGGGCCGTGCCAATTGCGTAGCAGGTCCTGCCCTGTGAACAGCTGATACCCTGAGCTGCAAAGGCTTCTGTGTCTGGGTTGGGTGCCCTCCGCCCCTGTGCCATACGTTCCTTATAACCTGGGTCCTCAGAGCCTGGTGATCACACTGCACAAGATTCCAGGGGGGCTGCACGTCCTCTTCTTGTGGCCTCTTGGTATGGAGGTAGAATGACTCGCCCAAGATCACTCAGCCACTTGTAGCCGAGCACAGACCAACCCTAGGATTGCTGTGACAGTTCCATTGCTTGAGAAATGAGGTATTCCAGAGCCACAGCTTTCAAAGAATTTAAGAATGAACACAAATGCCATCTCCTCCCAGATTTTTACTGACTCACATTTTTTCTACAAGGCTCCTTTTATCAGTATTGGCATAAAAAAAAATTGTGTCTTCTGAGGGTACCATGCTGGACAAGGAAGCATTTGGAATCTCTCATTCGCAGGAACCTGTAATCTTAAACTAGACTCACTGCCCTCCTTGAAGCACCTTTGAGGGCAAAGGACGTGTCCCCTGCAGCCCCAGCTCAGTGCACAGCGTGGCACTGGAGTTCGTGCCTCTGCCACTCTGCCGCTGTGGGAATCTGAGCAAGTGCCTTAATGCTCCTTGACCCTCAAATTCCCCACCTGTGAGATGACAATAGTTCCTCTTCACCTTACCGAGTGTTACATGAGACGGTGCAGGCACAGGGCTGACTCATGGAAAGGCTCCTGCTGATATTAATTTTGGTACACTATGTCACACTGAACAGAGGGACACAAAGTCATCAGAGTTAACTGCTGGCACTGCACAGCAGACTGAGATGTCTGCATCAGACACCGCGGACATTAGAAACAGCGAGGAGATGGCCCTAAGGTGGAATGACAGCCCCAGGAGACTCTGAGCAGGTGTGCTCACCTGGCGGCGGGGCTGGCTTGGGTGTCTACGAAGCTGGTACCACATGCCAGGCAATTTCTCCATAACCAGTTTGAGAGTCAGTCTGCGGAGGATAATGAATCCCAACAAGAAATCACGGTATGGGGTTTATACTCAAAGAAAAAAAAACAAGTTGTCTGAACATACACACAAAACCATACATTTGGCTTCCTGCTTCTGTCTGCAGGCAAAATGTTATCAAGTGACAGTGGCAATAGCCACGAGAAAGAATGACTAGCAATGCTAACGAGGTCATATTTCCAGGGCTGCTGGAAAAGGTTGTCTTTTGTTTGCATAAGTAACTTTTATTACAGCTGCATTCTGGAGCTGTGTTCTCCCTTCACCTTTGAAACTGATGTATTCCAGGGAAGGCTATCAAGGATTTATTAATATATATGCAGCATCTCTTTCAACACTGAGCCAAAACACACCCTCGGTAGGAAGTCTTTCCTAGTGGATCCATCTCTAATTGTTACTTTTTATTTTATACCTTCTCACCACCTACACCATCTATATCTCCATTATATTAATTTCTGCAGTGTGATGTTCTCCTTCGGAATCTTTGTCGGGCCATTTCCTTTATATGTCAGCTCTCATCTAGACTCTACGCAAATCTCTTTCCACTGTACTAGAGTGAGCAAGCATGGTTTGGGCCATGCCACTGGCTTGCTCCCAGCTCCCAGCACCTAGACCAGTCCCCCTGTAGACAGTAAGTGCTCAAGAAATGATTCATCCAGTCAAGAACATGATCATACTTTTCTTTTGGGGATGGGGACCCCTTTTGTCTCAGAGAGAACTGCTAGCTCAGACTAAATAGTCATAAATACCGAACTCTAAAATATCAGATTTGTGTCCTCTACAAAAGGTCGAAAGCATATTTGGAAGTGTCAAAGGTCGCAGGATAATTCCAGGGCCTCCATCAGGGGACACCAAAAATCTCAGCTGTTTCCACCCTGAACACTAATTTTGAGGCTCTGAGAAAACTTGCCCCACTGTACTGCACCTCTAGGTTCTCCCCTTCCACCTGCTTCTCTGCAGGAATAATAATAAAAGGCTAAAACCTTTAGATTGTTAAATGAAATGAATTCTTGCAGGCAAATAAGGTCTTTATGAGTTTGAAATGGAAGCATTAATCACATGGGATATCAAATGTAAAACAGTACTTTATTTAAAGCCAGAGGAACTTTTACTATGATTGGTTGAAAGAAAATAAATCCTATATCTTATTTTCCCCTTGAACCCAATTAGAAGCTTATAACTCTTATGGAAAGGAAACAAGAAGTTTCTTTTTTTTTAATTTTTTTTAAGGGATGGGGTCTCACTATGCTGCCCAGACTAAACTCCTGGGCTCAAGCAATCCTCCCACCTTGGCCTCCTGAGTAGTTGGGATTATAGGCACATGCCACCGAGCCTGGCTTAAACAAGAAATTTCTATCTCTCTGGGGGTGACATTGCTGGTAAATACAGTCACTCCTCATATAACGACATTTTGGTCAACCACAAAGTGCATATATGATGGTGGCCATCCAGGAAACTAAGGTTAACTTATTAAAGAAAGAAAAATTTTTTATAAACTCAGTGTAGCCTAAATGTATAATGTTTATAAAGTCTACAGTAGCGCACAGTAATGTCCTAGGCCTTCACTTTTACCCACCCACCCACTCACCCAGGGCATCTTCTGCAAGCTCCATTCTCGGTAAGTGCCCCTATACAAGTGTACCACATTTTATCTTTTATGCCATATTTTCCCTGTACCTTTTCTATGTTTAGATATATTTAGATACACAAATTCATTGTATTACAATTGCCTACAATATTCAGAACAGTAACATGTTGTACAGGTTTATAATCTAGAAGCAAGAGGCTGTACCATATAAGCCTAGATGTGTAGTGGCTACAGCAACCTAGGTTTGTGTAAGTGCATGCTATCATGTCTACACAATGATGAGGTGGCCTAATGACACATCTCTCAGAACGGATCCCTGTTGTTAAGCGACACATGACTGTAGAAAAAAAGTGGCTCAAGTGAAAAACTCTGTTTTTATGTATAAAGCAGAGATACACATACAGCACACAAACAGATATCCAGTGTATCTGGGTATTAAAATTTATTGAGGGGAGAGGAAGCTATATTATGAGTGCACTGTCTGGCTTGAGCCCAAAGAGAAATCATGCCAGGACATGGTGAGAAATGAACCTTGTCCAACCTGAAGACACTCAAAACTGAAACACTCTAGAAAATATCACTGCATCAGCTGCCCGGGGTTAGCTGGCAGAGGGAGGACAAAGGCCACAGGATGGGACGGAGCGAACAGGTTTTGCTGCTTCTGGAAGCTTAAACACAGTCAGTCCTCCAAGAGAATTTCACAAGACAAGTGATTTCCGTGCAAATCAGTTTGCTCTCCCACTGCACGGAAACATGAGATACTTGGTCCTATGACATCTTCAGGTTCACGCAGCAGATGTCCTTCCTCCACCCTAAGAGGTGCGTCGTGGGAAGAAGCATGGCTGTGACCCAGCAGGAGGCAGAGCCACCCAAAGCAAGGAAGGACACACGGCCTTCAGATGAGAACAACGCCCTGAGATTCAGCCTGAGCCACACACAGCTTTAGATAACCCAGATGATCCCCCAGCAGGAAAAGATCACAGCCCGGCTTGGGGTGGGCCAAGGGTCTTCTCTCTGTTGGTGCTGGCAGCAATAATGGGAAACTTTGTCTCTGAGGGGTGTGTCTATGCGGTACAGAGAGTCTAATCTGGCTCGCTGCCTCCTCCTGCTCCTGTACTGCTTCTCTGCAGAATATGCTAGCTGCCTGTGACAACAGAGAGATCTCAGCTTACAGGGACCCTTGGGGGCCATGTGGTCCCACTATCCATCACCTACACAGCCAAGTGCTTAGCTGGGAGGTCCCTCCAAACTTCCTCTGAAAGCCACCTTGCCGTGACACCTCTGATGCCAGTGTGCACCTGAGGCACCGTGATGCAGGGGACTGTGGCTCCATGTGAAGGGGACAGACAACTGTGGTCCAGGCAACTGCATCTGGCCCTCACTGGGTCGACCCACCCCTTGCTGATTTCCATTTTCCATCTGACACACGGGAACCTAAGTCCCCCTTTTCTTACCTTGTAGGATTTTGTAATACAGAGAAAATGTGCTACATCCATAATGCAATAATATTAATACTAGTTTCCAAAAACCATAGAAGAAAACTATGAAGGTGTGAAATTACCTTCCTGTAAAGTACCATTCCCATTTATTTTCCACTTTTAAATATTGCAAGCACTTTTAATCAACAAGGCGCTAGGAGCACAGGCCAACACGTCTACCAAACTGAAAAATCACCAAGGGAATCATTCCACAGATTCCCACTCACCTGTGCTCGTGGTCAGGTGCCCCTGGGAATGAAAGCCGCTAACCAGCCACACGAAGGCATCGCGGGGGTCATTACTCACCAGCTGCTGTTCTAAGGGAGGCACTGCCTCGTGATGGCCGTATATTATGCCCGGGTTGTACTGACTGAAAAGGACTGGATAAAACACCTTCTTCCCTGCAAACCGGAAGACAAACATTTGCTTAAAGTGACAGATACAACGATTAGGTTTGCTCGTTGGCATTTAGCTTTCTGAAACACCCCAGATATTTGCATCGTTTTTCTTTTTCCCCTCCACTCAGCTCTCAAATAGGTCTCAGAAGTGCAGCACCCAGGCATACCAGAGAGATTCTCAAATATTTCTGACCTCCCAGCACAGGAAAAATATTCGAAATACTGACAATTAGTGGCTCTGGCACTGGCCACCAACCAACGGGAGTAGGTGTGAAGGAGAGTCCTGGTGCCCCCTGCCCCGCCAAATACTAACCCTTGAACTTGCTGGCTCATGGGGTAGTGTCCAGGACTGCCAGGGTGACTATGGGGACAGCCCAGGACAGTTGTTCTTTACCAACTTACACAGAAGAATTTCAGTATTTTGACAACTGACATGGTCACGCTAATGATCATTGGCTGAGTGTCCGCCTTGCCCAAGAGTCAAGTCTATGAAGATAATTTCCGTATTGGGGGTTCTTTCCACTCAGAGCCCTTCTGCCCTTGGTACCTGCCTATGGCTACTCTTTTCTCTTTACATCCGGGCAGCTTTTCCAAGTTCATGCCCTCCCCCCACCACACTTTCTCCTGTGGATGTTCAGCAATGCTGACCTCCCAGCTGGAGATGGAAAGGGGGTCATGAACATGAACTTGGGACAAACAGTGCCAGAATTATGGTGGCCGATAGGCCCATAACATGGCCCCAAAGGAGAAATCAAACCAGGTGTTTTTCCTTCTCTTTGCCAATGGGGTAAAAGAGACTAACTGAGGATGCCACAGCGAACCGTGAAGGGAATGACACACAGGCACAAGAGCGCTTAATGCCACCCGAGGGTGAGCCGAGAGGCCCCGTACCTGGCTGTGTATTCAGCCTGCACGTGTTGAGGAACTCAGAGGTGAAGTAGATGTCAACGTCACAGAAGAAGAGAAGGACGTTGCTTCCCTTCCAGAAGCGGGCGCCGACATCAAGTCCCTTTCCCCGAGAAAATTCTCCGTTCAGTTGGATGAAGGTGAAGTTCCTGAAGTTGGCAGCTCTGAAAGGCAAGACCAGGTACAGTCACTCACGTGCCCAGGATTCCCCGGCTGACAGTGTCCCCTGGAAAATACGTGACCAGGGCCCATCCATGTCTTGTCACTTTTCTTTTGTAGCCCTGAGGGTATTGGGACTACCCCAGCAGGTACAGAATGATCTGGACCCACTGGAGACCCATTGGGATCAAAGGTACCAAGAATACCCAGTGAAGTTTTATTTCTAATTTTTCTGGAAATTTCTTCATATTGAAAAGTGTACTGTCATCACTAATGAATATTCTTTGTGCTGGGGATATGTGACCCAGTGAAGACTAGCAATGCAACCCAGGAAAATCTCCATGCTTCCTGAGTCCCCCAAATGAACCCACTGAAATCACCTTGCAATGGCTCCACCTAGCATCTTCTCATCTGCATTTAAACCCAGGAGCCAGGCAAGATGTTCTTGATATATATCTGTCCCCAAACAGATTTAAAGCTGGATGGCCTCCCCACCCTCTGGGAAAGCAGCATTACACAGCAGAAGAAGCCACCAATTGGAGTTCGAACACTAGGACGGCTCCGACCTGGCTCTCCTGCAGACAGCTCTGTGATCTAGCCCAGCCCATTAATCTCCCCAAAGCTCAGTTGCCTCATCTGCAAAACAGGAATAACAACACCTTCCTTAGCCATCTCACAGGGCTATTAGCTAGATAAACAGTGCCAAGAACATAAAGGCCTCGGTAAGCATCAGCTACTGCTATTAGCACAGGCAAGGTTTCCCAGACCCGAGGTAGGGAAGCCAAGATGTTTCTTTAGTCTTCTGTTCTTTCCCAGGAATGGCAGATCACCTTCAGTCCTGCTCTAGCTCCTCCTCGGGCACGGACCCAGCACTTGGCAAAATCCTTCTTTTCCCAGTGGCATCTTCCCTCCCCAGCTTCTCTCTCATCTTGATATATTCAAAAGGTACAGAAGCTCATTTCCATTTTTAAAAGTTTGTGTTCCAAGTAACTATCTTGGGTAAAGGTCAACACAGATATAGAGTCATAAGCTTTTAAAATGCTACGTTGTGCTCGTCTCTGGTAATTTAATCAGTGAAACTAGTTTTGCTGCTTCCCTCCTTGACTTACCTTGCTCTCTCAGATCTGGGAGTGAGCTTGGTTTCTTATCTTGGGAATCTGCGGGCCCATCTTGTCTGCCTCTGATGCCAGACGTGCCTTTCAGATGTAGTTCAAGGTAGGAGGCCTCGCGATGGGAACAGCACAGGTCTACAAGTCAGGAACCCGGATCCAGGGCCTAGAACTGCACCTGGTTCCCACTACGTGCCCCATAGATGTTTGCGAATGAACGTGTGAATATATGGACGATTCTAATCCTAGCTCTGCCTCTAATTCATTTGAGGCAAGTCACTCCCCAGCTTTTGTTAGTTTCCTTATTGCAAAATCCAGAAGTTACAGAGTTCAAAGGCTCATTTACACACTAACAGTCTATTTTTCTATGATTCTGCATTCCCTGCAGTCCTGCTCTACATTTGGAGGGATTCTTCTCCTCTTCCAGAACTTTACCTTGAGCCTTTTCTCTGGGTAGGTGGCCTTGGTTCCTGTTTTCTGTGAGTGGCACTGAAGTTGTGTCCCAAAGCCTTTTCAGTACTAGGTCTAGCCCTGGTCAAGGGCGGTGCTACTGCCCTGGCTCCAGAGACATTTAGGTGGGCTCAAGGTCCTTGTGGGCATCTTCATATCTCCTAGAGGTTTCTATAGCCGCAGCTCCTGCAGGTCAGCTCCACCCATTTCTCCCTACCCTGTTTGGCCAGTTTCCAGGAAAGTGCTTGGATTTTACCTGTTCTTCTAAGGGCATCCCCAGCCCATCTCACAGGTACTTGTCCACTATCCTGGGCCCATCTTGCTTTAACTTGCTGTATATTGAACATATACAGCCAGTAGCAGCTCTATCTGTTTCAAGGTTTATACCTTATACCTTTGGGACCCCTGCTACCCGGCCCTCCGGACCCCCACCCCACCCTTGGTTCCATAGTGATATCTGTTCACTAACTTGCAGGGCAAGGAGGACAGACATTCCCAAACACAACGAATGAGCAAACCCTTCCTCAATCAAGACGTATCTAACTCCATAATTCAGGTACCTTCTCCAAGAGGGTTTCCAGGATCTATCATTAGAGATTGCAACTATAAAAACACTTTGTATTTGAACAACAGCAAGCAACTTGTGCCAAGAGAAGAGGAGCGTAGCTCCTTAATACGCTGCATTAAAGGAACCGCAACACCAGGATTTTCCTGCTTGGATAGTTTATAGTCCACTTGTGCAGACATGCCAAATATTTACAAAAGTCAAGTCACACTGAATGGTTAAATAAGGATACCAGGCAGCATTAGAAACTGAGGTAACAGCAGTAAAGATATGACAAGCCTGTAGGTGATTAATTGCCAAGTTAATGGTAGAGAGTGCGTTGGTGCTACAAATTTAGAGTGAAAAGTGGTAATATGGTACATCTGCTTACACAACAGATAAGTTAATGTAGTTTGTTCTATACAGAAATCCCCCAACCCTGGCTTGAGCTGCTCCTAATAAATGCTGTTCTCTGCTCTTCTGAGGGTGGGAGGAGGGAGCTGGGCTTGCCTGTCAGCCATAGTCACTGGAAAAACTCATGGTATCCAGTGTTTGGGATGACCTTTGTTCATCTCAATTTTTTTTAACATTGACCTCTATGCTTCAGTGTGTTACTTCTAGAAAAAGAAAATTCAGGAAAACAGATACTGCTGGAGAACCTTTTACATGGCCTAGTGCAAAAGGCAATTTGGTTCCTTTCTCTTTATGCAACCTGTCTACAAGGATGGGACAACCTGTGTTATGCCCATGGCACCAGCCAATCTGCATATGCATTTCAAACCCACTGTCCACGGTGTCTGCAGGTGCAGAGAAAGCCCCAGAAACAGCACCCAGCTCTGCCCATTGTATCCACGGGGGCCGCAGGGGGGACCATGTGCACATGGCACCAGCAGCCTCTGCTTGCTCAGGACTCTGTCCCAATCCAGCTCTGTCTGGGACCCTCATCCACCCTGGTCAACACTGGCCAGGGGCCACACGCATTGTTACTGCTGACCTGGTAGCCCGTGTCTATGCTGGTTCTGCTCTGAAGCCCTGACAACTCCCCAGGCCCTGATGGGGGAGCTGGGCACGAGTGTGCACAGAAGGCAGGGTGGGGACAGAGTCATCGCAGGCCTGGGAAGCACCATGGCCTGTCACAGGCCCAGAGTGCCAACTTTGTCACCCACCTGCGGTTCCCAGTGTGGCTGCCACGTCACTGTGCTCAGCTACATGTCTGTCTGTAGATGAATAATAATGATACTATTTTTCCTCTTGACGCCTCAACCCAAGGCTTCTTTTAATTAACGAGTAATCTAGAAGAACCCCTCCCTCTCCTCTCTTGCCATCAGGAAGGGCCTCCAATAATTCACAAGTGCTCTCTGCCAAGAACGAGGGCTGAGCTGGAAATGCCAGGAAAAGAACCGGAGCAACTTCCTCCCTTTTCCACAACAGAGAGATTAATACACTGTCAAACCTTCTGGGGCCGGAAGTGGGCAGCCTCGTCTCAGACTTACCAGCACCGGCCAGGGGGTTCCCAAACAGGAAGCAGCGAGATGAAGAGGAATTGGCATCTGCAGGACAGTCGGGCCCCCTGATCGTCACTCTGAAATGCTCCTTCTCAGGCAGGGGGCTCGCTCACTAGACCAGAGCGCCCTCTACTCATCAGTGTGTATTAAAAGGCAGCAAAGCCACAAAAAAGCA
>CM052451.1:13719377-13754990 GCA_028533085.1 Varecia variegata
TAACAGATCAACTCAAAACACTGACTTGCCCGGTGAATTGTGGTGGTGCGGTTTGGGCACGTGCACAACGTACCTGGCCGTGAGGCTACAACCCCTAAACACAGAGCATGGGGTGCATACGCAGGAGCCCTGTCCTGTCCTCTGTCTCTGCACCGCCCCTACCACAGTGACCAGCCAGGAGGCTCGTAAGAGACTAGTTGCCAAGGCGTGGACATGCCCAGGGCCTCCTGTCTGTGCTCGCTGTTCCCTCCCCAGAGTGCACTTTCTTCATCTATTCCCATGAGAGTCCCACCATCCTTAAGGCCATGTCAAGTGTCACCACCTCTCTCAAGCCTTGCTACAAACTGCAGTGCCCTCTCTGGGCTCCCAAGCATTTCCTCCAGGCCTGCCTCTGTCCCTCCTGTGTCCCGGCGTCTTCCTGTGCCCCTGCTTGCACGGACATCTGCTCTAGCAGGCTCTAAACCCTTCAAGGAGAGCGACTGCCTTACTTTCTTTTTTCTACTAGACATTATCGAGCACCATGGGGTAAACGGCACACACAGGGCCATAGCAGATGATCAATAAACACCGGATGAACCAGGAGATGAACAGATGGAAGTCACCGAGGGACATTTCAGATCCACCCTGATGGGAGGTGCTGCCTGGAGACACCTCTCCCTTCCCAAGAAATCACAGCCCGCTCAGGTGGGCACCAGGGAAGCCTCTGCCCTTTGTACATGCCCACCTCCCACACCAGAAAGAGGCCGGGACCCAGGGATTCTGAAGGACAGGCACAAGCCCAAGCTCTTAAGATAACGACAAATATGTAAATAACAGAAAAGCAAGAGGCGAGCAAAATAAGATGCAATTTGGTCCAAAATATTTAATTTACCCATTCAAAGAAATGGAATATTTAGTGCCGTGCCTAAAGTAATGGCAGAGTAAGAAATGAGCACTTACCGTGGTAGATTGGGGACACTGAATTTTATATTATGTAATTTCCTGTGACAAAGCTGAGTGTGCAATTCTAAAAGACCACCTGATTTATTCATAATTATTTCTTCTTTTCCTCTTGCATTGTATTATCAACTGATAAAACTCAAATTTCTCACTCAATTCCTTTCTTTTATCTAACAAATCTGGTGCATGGAAACTCCAACTTATACAAAGTCATTTTTATAGAGGTTACAATGACCTGAGAAAGCTGCTTCTACTGGAGATTTAATTTCCCTAATTGATTTACATTTCCCAGAATTGATGGATTATAAATGATAAAAGATCTCACTGTCTAATATGATTTACTCTCATACAGATGCTTTCCCACAACTGCAGGGAAATTCTCTTAATGTCACACTTCCCGCAATAGCCCTTTATGTTTAAAAATCTTAAAATTTACACAGAAACTATTCTACCCAGTGTGTAATTTTTTTTATTATTATTTCAGCATATTGTGGGGGTACAAAAGTTTTTTAAATTTTAAACCTTACAGCTTTAAATGTTGAAATCACTTAGGAGTTGTTCTACTTCCTGAAAACATTTGAATACGGTGAAAAATTGAAAACTGAACATGCCATCCAAATTTTCATACTAGGCACTTTAAACGATTTAGAATTTCTGGATTCTGAGCTTATAGCTCAGAATTTAGCAGATTTCTATAGGGAATTCATTTTTGCCTGTCCACTGGTTCTCAGATTTCATGTGAAAAGGAGGCACAGTCCACTGAGAGCAAATGTGTGTGACCCTCAGAACAGCTGCAACGCAGGCCACAGCTAATTAGAATTCACCATCTTCCTGGCTAAACGCTCAGATTGCCTTTTCTTTTTCACTGTATGTATACAGCTTTGTTTTGTTTTAAACGGGGGAAATCAAAGCCAGCTTTGGCAGGTACCAAACAAATTTGCTAATGCGCAGAAAAATGATGAGATTCAAAGTTCTGGCATGAGACCCTCTACCGTGGAGTTTTTGTAGAAAAAAATTGAGGGTGGCAATCTGAATGCCACACTGAGCACTTATGCACTGTTGCTAAGGACAGTACGAGTGATTGCAAAGAAGGCAAGTGAGGAAGTGAAGCTTCCTTCCTAATCAGTGAATCCCCCCGCCCAGCACCACTAAGTGAGGAAGAAATCTCATAGCCTCATCGTAGGTGTAAGGCCAACACAGATTAACATAAAGAACCCGGGTGGTGGCCTCAAGGCTGGTGCCTCCAAGAGGACACGATCCTTCAACCCTCTCTCCTCTAGATCCCCTCCAGTGGCCTCAATGCTCAGACTTAGCTCATGCAACTGCAGCTTCTCCTTCCCTGTGAAGCCTGGGTGTGTAATCCCCACTCCCGTCGACCCTCCACCACGAGGCACGCTTGCCCTTCTCTACACCCTAGCTCTACACACTTTGGGATGACAGCCATCCTGGTAGGTGTGATTTGCACTGTGGTTTTTTGATTTGCATTTCTCTGGTGATCAATGATGTTGAACATCTCATGTGCTTATTGGCCATTTGTGTATCATCTTCAGAGACATGTCCACGCAATCTTTTGTCTGTTTTTAAATTGAGTTATTTATTATTTTACTGTTGAATTATAAGTGCTCTCTTTATATGTTGGATACTAAACCCTTAGATCCTTATCAGGTTATGACTTGCAAGTATTTTCTCCCATTATGTGAGCTGTATTTTTGCTTTCACAGAAACACAAGAGTTTTTAATTTTGATAAAGTCCAATTTTTATGTACTTGTTCTTTAGTTACTATGCTTTAGATGTCATATCTAAGAAACTATTGCCTAAGGTCATGAAGAATTACACCTATGTTTTCTTCTAAGAATTTTATAGTTAGAACTCTTAGAAGATTTCTGTTTTTGATCTATTTTAACCCAACTTTTATATATGATGTGACATATACACACCAAGTACAGAAGGCGACTTTCATTCTTTGCACATGGACAGCCAGTTGTCCCAAAACCATTCTTGCAAAGACTCTTCCTTCCCCACCATAATTGCCTGGCAACATTGTTAAAAATCAAATGACCATACATGTGTGGGTTCATTTCTGGACTCTCAATTCTGTTCCACTGATGTATATGTCTATCTTTATGCCAGTACCACCGTCTTGATTGCTGTCATTTTACAGTAAGTTTTGAAATTGGGAGTGTGAGTTCTCCAACTTTGTTCTTTCTATCAAGATTGCTTTGGCAGCTTTCATGCTGATTTCAAGATTCTTCCTCTTTGTCTTTGACTTTCAGTAGTTTGATTATGATATGCCTGGTGTGGGTTTCTTTGAATCTATCCTATCCGGAGTCCACCAAGCAGAGTCAGGTTGAGCTCCACCTCTGGCAAATGCCAGGTGAGATGATCAGAGGCCTAAGATGCTGCTTTAATCTGGGAGGGGCTATCTCTGCTTCTGTTTCCCAGGGTCTGAGAAACCCTTACCTGCTTGGGAGGGATTTACTGTGAAGCTTATTTCATTTTAACAGATGAGATTCTTATCTAAAGATTCCTTGTTTAAGGTGCTGCTAAAATTTCCAAAATAAACAGACAAAACCTTTCCCCCAATTTTTCTTCTAGGGTGTCCTGATAAAAATCTCCCTGGAGTTATTGTTCAAACAAATCACTTCAAAGATGTGTGAAACGCTGTGGCAAAGCAGGTCCCTGATAACTACCACTGCCACCACCCGCCTCTTACCATCACATATACTCCATGGCAGGAAAGTGTCTCATTTCTAGTACCCCGATCTCAGAGATGATTCCTCTAAAAGATGCTTTTGTGTCCTTGTGACTGGACAAAGATGAACTTGCAACGTAGAAAATGTCAGCTCTTGCCAATTCATCTACCAGTTGCATTTTTAAAAAAATTTCCTATTGCATAGCTCCAAACAAATATCTACTAGGCCAGTGTTTTTTACAGTATGGTCCATGGATCGCCCATGTCAGTATCACACGTGAAACTAGTTTGAAGCATTGGTTCCCAGGCTTCGTCTCAGGCCCAGCGACCCAGGATTTGTGGGGCATGACCCTAGGAATCAGCATTTTAAAAGGCACCCCGGGTTATTTCAAAGCATATTTATATTAAATATTTAAGAACCACTGTGCTGGGCTTTAATCTGAGAGTAACTGAAGCTTGAAAATAAATCTGCAGAATAAGAACCAGATATTGATAACTGATTTGTACTGTTACTCATGGCAGTGGCTTGCAAACATTTTGACCACAATCCTTACAAAGGAATACATTATACATCACGATGCAGTACACACACATGCGTGTGCACACACTCACGAAACAGTATTTATCCTTATTAGTTGAGATTCATTCTGATATTTCCTATCCTATTCTATTTCATTTTTTACGAACACTGCACATAACCCACTAAGTCAATTTCACAACCCTCTAATGAATCACAAACTGGAGTTTGCAGAACACTGATCTATAGCAATCAACTGAAATGTAAAGCTCAATTGACTAAGTGTAGACCTAGGAAGAGAGTGCAGAACACTGCATATTAGTCATTAAACAAGATTGTTAAAAGAAATTCTTAAAATATATGCACTTAGGTGGATTTACAACAGCTTAATCACAATACTGATCTCCAAATGAAATAAATTTCATTTAGTATGATTACAAATCTTATTACCTTCAACTAACAATTATGGGTTTTAGGAGGGGCCATATATCAGAGTGAAAATTTGATGCTATGTTAAGACTGAGCCCTGGAACTTAACAGATGAGGTTCAGATCCTGGCTTTCCCAAGTGCCAGGGATGAGTAACAACCTCTGTAAGCCTCAGTTTCCTCATCTATGAAGTGGGGCTAATCACGCCATCTATCTCATATGGTTGTTGTGAATATTAAACAAGATAACTCATGCAAATAATAATGGAATTATTATTTAAAAACAGGATGCCTTGGAACAACAGTTTTACCACCTTAGAAAAATAATAAGATACTTAAATAAAGCCTTATTTATAACCTTACTATGTATACAAATTTACTATATACCTGGCATTATCTTTCTTTTGATGGACAAACCTTTTCTACATAAGGCGCTGTGCTAAGTGCTAGAGTTACAAAGAGGCACGAGACAGAGTACTTCTTATGAGGAAGCTTATACTCTAGCTGCAAAGTTGGACAACAAAAAGAAATAAAAATTGCCAAGTGCTGACCATAAGAGGTACTGGAAGTGAGTGCAATCGGAGTGCAGAGAGAAAAGCACTGGGGGTCAGGAAGTTTCCAGAGTGGCGATGGAATAGCACTGAGGCTTGAGCAAACAAGGAGGAGGGTGGAGGGAGCCCCGAGAAGAGGAGAACAACAGGAGTGCACACAACAGGGCTCACTCTGCCCCCAGTTTGGCCAGGAGCAATACGTCTTAAGGGCAAGGTGAGAATTAAGAGCCAGTTTGGGGGCCAGGCTAAGGCAATGGGTGATGTAGGAAGATTCATCTGGAAGGTGGACTGTGGAGTAAACTGAGGCTGGCTGTGGAGCTCTGGGCATTCCTCGAAGAGGCGACCTAATCAAAGCAACACCATGGGAGGGATGGGATGTGCCCCAAAGCATCAGTGACATCAACACTACAGAATGAGGACATCAACACACATACAAAAATGAAGTTTGAATTGGTTTTGCCGAAGTTTACATTATATTGCTTTAAAGCATTGACTGACTCTGCCTCTAGCATGAAGTTCTCTGTATAGATAAACTGATCACTGGCCGTTTTCCAAAGTTTTAGGTAAACCATCCCTACCACTCAAATTTTATTTTTCTTGTTCAGATTCTATGCATTCTTTGCACACCAAGCCACATCTTTGGGTTGAGAATTCAGCTTGTCAAGGTATCTTGATACAGAGAAGAATGCCTTGACTCCTGTCACTAGAAAGGGTCTAAACTAGCCTTCTACTTATCCATCAGACTCGTATAAATTTGGTTTATGGTTATGTGTAACCATCAGCAAATGTATGGTCATTCTTGGATATGCCGGAAATCTGTCAGACCCAGCAGGATGGATATTGTCACTCTTGGCTATTCTTCAGAGTCACCAGGAGAGCTGCTTAAAATCCCTCAGGGTATGGCAGCTAGCCAGAGAGCAGAAAGCAGCCCCCTGGGGGACCATCAATTTCTAATACAATGGTTCTCAATCCTGGCCTCACGGTAGAGTCATCTGAGAAACTTAAAAAAATCCATGTTCAGGAATGGACACTGGCAGAGGACGTGAATTCTAACCATGCATGCTCTTCACTAAGCAGAGAGGAGAAGGAAATTGCAATGAATTGGAGTTGGGGGGTTTCTATTTCACTTACATTTAGGATGTTCAATTATTTTATCCTATTTTATCTCCATTAGATGGCCATAGCTTAAATTGCTTTAGAGCAAGGGTCAGCAAACTTTCTGTAAAGGGCCAGATATTAAAGAGTTTAGGCTTCATGAGTTGTACAGTCTTTATAGTAACTATTCAACTCTGCAGTTGTAGCACAAAAGCAGCCATACGTAATACGTAAACAAACGAGTGTGCCCACATTGCAATAAAACTTTATTTATAAAAATAGGTGGCCAGTGGGTTGCAGTTTACAGGCCCCTGCTTTAGAATATTTCAATAATTACCATTAGCATTCAGATCTGGGGCCCATTAATGCAAAACTAGTAAGAAAGCATGAAAATAAATACAAAAATTACACTCAGTCTTGACTCTTCTCCCTCAACAATCATCTAATTGTAATTTACCAGAAACTTAAAACAGGGCCCTGTTTAATCTAAATCTTATGGATCTATCCATACTATTTCCACCACTGCATACCCCTGATCAACACCATAGCTTCACTGACGTACAAACTACCCACCTGATTACTCAGCTGGAGCCCTGCAAACCTCCCCAGTGAGGGTGGCAGTACCATTCCAGTTTCCTCACTGGTAGAAGATGCCACAGCAGTTACTTGTTTATTATGATAGGGGGAAAAATCCACCTGTGCTGCTTTTGGACACATTTATTTCCCATGCAAATGATTAACCAGGTATAAATACACAACCTGAGGTCTAAAATTTTGGGTTAAATCATTTCTGTTCAACTGAACAGGTTTAATTGGGGATCCTGCCTCAGTTGTCGCTTCTGGTTTTACCCTAATGTCTCCAAACAAATAACGAATGAAAGCCCAAAGGGTGAGACCACTTGCTACGTGGATGAGATCTGAGCACGGATATCACTCAGCCTTGCAAACTGTGGCTGAGATAGAGCTCACTGCATAGCTGTGCTCTACCTAATTTCCACTCTGGGACAAAGTCCCCGAGCCCATGGTGATAAGAGTGATCACATCCAGTCATGCAGAAGCCAAAAGAGGCCACACTCCCCCCAACCTCGCTGCAGGGCAGTTTGTCTCCACTGTCAAAGCCATCACCCCCGCACAATGAAGACCAGTGCCAGACAGGGTGGTCTCCTGGGAAAGAGGGCACAGACCTCCCCCTGCACAAGGCCAGCAGTCAGTCAATCCCCCAGTTCACCCAGTGTTAAGGAAAATAAAACCAGGCAGACGTTGCCGCTGTGGATGTATACTTCTGAGTTCAGTTACCATGACTCCTTACTGTAGCTCCATGTCGTACTCACTTGGAAGTATTTTCAAGTATTCCTTTGACTTCATTCATTTCTTCTTTCCCAAAGTAAACAACGGTGAGATGAACTCTCCCATCCTGTTGGATGCACATCTCCCTGGAAAGCACAACACATGCATGTCTGGTTCCTGTTTTCACAGTAACACAAACACATTTTTTATAAAGTGCAAGAGGGTCTTGAAGTAAAGTAACCAGCCAGGACAGCAGAGGTGGGGAGCCGAGGCATTTCTGGTTGGCTGTCCCGACTGCCTGCATGTATATTTATCTCATCAGGAAAACAAGGGAATTTAAACATGCAGATCTGGAAAATCAAAACTCAGATGCAAGACTCCACAGGTCCCACCTGCCACAGGCCTCACCCCCTGGGACCAGACAGTGTCATGGAATGTGGCCGGGGTTCTTATCCCCAAAAGGAGTCTATGAAATACAAAAGACAAGAATTCCGTTTTGCAGATGAGAAAGTCCAGAAAGGGTAAGACTAGAATCCTTATCTATGCCTCCTCTCTCGGGTGGGCTGAGCACAAATAGTCCTGCAGACTGAATGAGTGAAGGTATAAATTCTTTTGTTTAGGACTACAGAAACCCTTGGAAACATCTAGTGTGACAACTGTCCAAGGAGTGACAAGGCAGAAGCACAGTGGTTGAGTTTCACCTTTCCCAAGCAGATACAATCGCCTTCACTGTGTCCCCATTTCCCCTGTGACTCTGATTATCCCAGATATCTGGCACCTCATGCTCCAGGGTCCTGACAAAGCAACCCTCTGGCTCTGGACTGTCTTCCCCTGCGTTCCCACAAGAGCTTATTGGCTGTTTGCCCACGTCCTGTCCTCTCAACCACAACCCCTAATCAATCTGGTAAGGTCCTCTGCTGGGGTTTACTTCATGCATGCACGTGTGTGTATGCGAATATATGTGTATATGCATGTAAATGTATGTGTATATACGTAAATACATATGTAAATGTGTTTGTGTACATGCACGTGTATACATATACACAGCAGTCATCCATCAGTATCCATGGGGGATTGGCTCTAGGACCCCCTGCAGATACCAAAATCCACAGATGCTCACGTCTCTTATATTAATATAAAACAGAGTAGTATTTGCATACAACCTGTGCATATCCTCCTGTGCACTTTAAATCATCTCTAACACTTGATCTTCACCAAAAGGCTGAGAAGTGATCTCTAGATTATTTTTAATGCCTAATACAATGTAACTTCTATGTAAATAGTACTGCATTGTTTAGGGAATGAGGAGATAAAACATCTGTACATGCTGAGTACAGATGCAACCATCCATTTTCTTAATATTTTTGATCTGTGGTTTGCTGAATGAAGGGTGTGGAACCCATGGATACAGGGGGCCGAGTGTACATGTATGATTTTAACGTGAGTTTTCTAGAAACAAGTTAATGGAAAGATTCTACTGGTAGGATGATATTTTGCGATACTTTGCATTTTGTCTGTTTTGTCCTTCCACTTTTTTTTTTTTTTTTGAAATCTCTGTGTTGGCTACTTTCCTTAACCCCAAACAACAATCCACATCACAGCTCTCTAGAAATCCTGGAGCTGTAATTGCAGAGGCCGGTTTATTCAGTGCTTGGAATAATGATATCAAAGAAGAGTGACTGCCTGCCTGGGGCTGCTGGAAGAAATGCAAAGCAAGAGAAGGTGTGGTTCTTGCCCTCAAAACACTTAGTGGGAAAATAAAATGAGCTCAAGCAAAATCCGTGGACACCTCATGGCACTGATGAAAAGAACATGGAATGCACAACGCACAGCAAACCCTGTGGGCTGCAATAGTTGGGTCTTGAAGGAGGAACAGGATTTAGGAAGGGAGAGGGGAGACAGAAGAGAATCCCAGATGGTGGAAATAGGGCAGATGATCTCGACTGGGCAAGAGGCACACAGGGCTCCTCTGATCACAGGTTGGTCCTGAGAATTCTGTTTCTCACAATTCTGAGGAATTCAGGAAGAAGGACAAGAGCTTCCTTGGGACCCCAAAGTGACGGTGGAGGTCTTAGAAGCAGACAAGCGACTGGGAACAGAGGCCTAGGGTGTCACGACACACTTCCAAGCTGAGACCACGGTCCCTGCAGACTGAATCATCACCCACCAACAACAAAATTCTCTGCACATAAAAGATCCCTTTCACAAACTTGCCAGACAATGCCTTCACTTCCTTTGCCATGGTAGAATAAAAGCACACACACAGGGCCAAGTGCCAGAAAAACCGTGCTTGAAAATTGTGTGTGCAGTTGGAAAAAATCCATCCCTGAATCAGGAGAGGGTCACCCGCGGAGCCTGAATAAAAAGCAGTCTCATTTTTCTAACACACATCTTTGCTGTCTCCCTCTCTAGTATTTTTATATCTATTCAAAGCACTTCCTGTTTGTAAGAAATAAGACAGAGATGCATTGGGCCTTTATTCTTTGTAACAAGGTGAAGTTTCCCAAAAAAAGGCAAAGCTGAATTTGTTCTGAGCCCCACCCCCCACGTTTCTATTCCATTTATTCATTTATTCTTTCATTCATTCAACAAACACTTGTGGACAACATACCATATGCTGGACACTCTACCAAGAGATCTCAAAAAATAAGACCCGTCTGCCCTTGAGAAGTTCTCCATCTACTGTGCAAAACTAAAACTCTCCAGGGTGTAATAAACAAATGCTCTAGGGAAGTGTGAGCCCAGTGCTATGGAAGCACCATCGCTGCCTGAGTGATCTTTGTCCTGTTCAAAACAATTCTCACTTGACTCCACCCCCTGGAAAGATGTGTACAAGAGGGAATATGCACGTGTGTGACTGTTTTCCCGAGTATGATTTTGGTTTGGAGGTAAAAGGTTAAAAAGTAAAGTGCAAGGGATGAAAAGGTAGAAAATCTTGTTCCTGCATGTGCAGACTTCTTCCTTTGCACTGTGAACTATTTGTAGCTGGGCACATGCTACGTGGATCCCAAGTTGACTTACGTGCCTCTGGTAGCACATATCTATGAACAACTTGTTACTGTTGTACGTGAAACCTTTGCAACCAATCTCAGGAATTCTGACTTCCCAGGGACCCTCTCAGAGCTTGTCATTTTCCCACGGCTGCTGTCCACAAAGCTCTCCAACCCCGAGGTGGTCATTCTTCTACCTCAACCTGGAAGCCCAGAAATTGTCTCTATTGCACAAAGACCTTGTCTTTTTAGGATATTTTTTCCTCAAAGGAAAAAAAAAAAAGAAACAGTTCCTTCTCCCCCAAGATATTGTAACACAGAGTATAGAGATTAATTAAGATATATTTCCTGTCAGAAAACATGTATCACAGTCACTTAGACACCTGTATTTCTATTTCCCAAGAAGCCAAGAGCCCTTTCACGGTCTTTGAGATCTGTTATTAATCGGTACAACTTCCCCGTGGAGAGGTGTGTGTTGACCACTGTTCACGTCCTTAGTGTAGAGGTAAGGAGATGACTTCCAATGACCTGCCCAAGCTGGGGAGGCGGCCAGGTACATGCTCTGGTTTCTTAAGGGCTCACCTGGCATTCACCTGCCCAGGTCACCTGAGCCACATGAGGGACGCACCTAGGAAATCTGACAGCCTGCTCTTGCTGTGTAGCGCTCACTACAAGCTGAGTGGCTTGTATGGCCACAGAGAGGGGAGGAAACACCTCAACAAAACTCCAAATGCACATGGGCCGTGGGAAGGACTGTTCCATTTGAGTTCCCTGATGGGAACCAGTTGGGAATGGCCCGCCCAATCTGGACTGGCGGCAGGATGACCCAAGGCCAGTTTGGAGGGGGGACTGGGCCACCTTAGCACTGTTGTCAGCTTGGACCTGCTAACTCCCAATTGTGGGAGGAGCTGTCCTGTGCGTTTTAGGATGTTTAGCAGCGTCCCTGGCCTCTAGGAACTGCACGCCAGTAGCACCCTCCACCCCAGTTATGACAACCAAAAAGTTCTCCAGATTTTGCCAAATGTCCCAGGGCAGGGGGAGGTCAAGGTGCAAAATCGCCCCAGTTCCAACCACCGTCTTAAGAATCAGGCTCCGTAACAACACCTGGTTTGTCAGAGGGACAGTGTGGTTGTAAAAACACACACATGCCTGGGGCTGGGCCTGCTGTCCAGCCAGTTCTTGTGGGCTCATCTGTGAGTCCCTGGGAGACACGGGGCTGCAAAAGACACTGAAAGGCTTTCTTCACAGAAAACAAAATTATGATGGGTGTTGGGAGCTCAAGCCAGAGCTTTTGGGGGAATTAAAATAGCGGTGTTGGCACAGTAAAGATGCCAGTGGCGGGTATGGTAGCAGCAGCCTCTGCTGCCATGAGCCAGCCACTTTGCCTGTTGTCAGAAGCGTGAGTTTGTGCTTCATGCAGCTGATACCCGTGTAGTCAGTGGAGGCTGAATTTGTGTCTGACCACGTGTGAGACATCACGGAAGATCCACAGAATGCCTGAGAGGGGCAGAGAAGGTTGCAGACCTTGCCAGAGTAAGTGAGAGAGAATGTGTGTGCAGGAAACCTGTGCTTCTCTTACAGTTAGCAATACTTATTTTTATACTGTAGGCTGAGCGGCCTAGGGAAACACAGATTCAATAATAGACATTTACTGAGCACTTTTGTGTGCAATGCATTGTTCCCATTGGAGTAAGATTTATAAAGGATAACCACATATGGTCCATGGAGGTGAACCAACCATCCAGGTTTGCCTGGGACTCTCCAGATTTTAGCACTGAAAATCCCTCGTCCTAAGAAACCCCTCAGTCCCAGGCAAACTAGGACAACCAGTCACCCTGGCCACCCCAAGTTTATGGAACAGAATGGACAGTTGAAGAGCTATATTATGATGCAAGATGGAGTAACCATAGTAACAGAGGTATAGGGAGCCAAGAGGATGCAGAGGAGAGTGCAGTTAATTTCTAATGGGTGTAGGGGAAGGAGTGCTAAGGAAAAAAGGAACATCCAAGCTGATTCTTGACAAGTGGAGAGCTGTACACAGGTGGAGAGAAGAGAAAGGGCTTCCACCATTGGGAAAAGGCACACGTGCAAGGAATGCACATCAGTGTGTTTTTCTAAGTCAATTTTCTACTCAAATGTTTCAGGTATGAGAAGAAAGTCTATTTAGGCTTTAGACAGTGTCCCATGCAAATTAAGTGATACATTAACATCTCATCAATTCCCAAACTTTACCTATGTCTGCTATGATAACAGGAAGAAAATTCCTTAGCCATGAATGGCTTGGAAATCAGAGACAGGTACTACCTTGGAGAGAGAGCAGAGAGTTATTGGGGGCCTCCTGCAATCTGGCTTTGAAAAACAGTTTTCTTCCTCTGGTTTGCTGGGTCCTCTCCCCTCCCCTCCACAACAAGATGAATTAATATATAATTCTTGTATTACATTATTTATGTAGTCTCAGTGTTCAAAAAAAGAGTGAGTTTTGACTCTTAAGCAATTGGGATCTATTTTCCCAATCACCCATTTCAGATCAGAAAACGAAATTTTCCATTTTTTTTTTAACTCTTGGATAGAGGTTTCTACATAACCTGTGGCTCATATGAAATAAAAACCACCTTCTATTAAGCCCCTAAAGAGAAACCTTTACCCAAATAAGGTGACTGATACAGATTAGTGTCTCTCAAACATTTTAGACATAAAAATTCCTTGGTGCAACCATAGTGTACAAATACTGAAATGACCTATGGGAGAGGGAGAAGGGTTGGGTGAGGTGGGAAGAGTATAATATGCAAAATATGTTATTTTCCTTTTGAGGAACACAAAGGAATTGAGGAATCTCTACCGCAATCCAACATTTTATGGCCTGTGGCCTTTCTGTCACCTACACTAACCTAGCCATAATGCTCCAGTCTCATTTCAATTTCAGAGATTTTACAGTCACTGCCTTAAAAAGAAACTTGCAAGAATTTCCAGAATCATCTTAATGGTTTTAGGCCAAAAAGAAATAAAAGAGAATTGCTACCGAAAATTCAAGTAAAAGATTTCCTCGATACTTCATTAGAATGTCACAGACGCCTTGTGAGGGATGAGAAAAGAGTGAGGAGGAGAAAACAAAGAAGAACATTAAAACAAAAATAGCCAGTCAAGTCTGAGGAGGAACATAGCAACCAGGAAAAAGGTTCTGAGTCCAGCTGGAAGTAGTCAAAATAAAAATCAAGCAAACTTAGAATGAACCAAGAAAGATTTTCAAAAAAAAAAAAAAAAAAAAACATGACGAATATTTTCCATAAAAATCTTTTTTCCCCCCTCAAAGAGACTCAGAGATAAAGACCCAAAGAAAATCCACAGCGTTGTTCTTTCGAGATGCCTTCTGCTATCACAAACAAAACACACAATGAAAAAACAGATGAGCTTACAATACTATAACACAGACTCTAAGAGAAATGAAGTAACCAAAGAACAAATGTGAAATTTGTTTTAAAGGCAAAATGAGAGGATTAAAACAAACAAACAAACAACAACAACAAAAAAAAAAAAAAAAAAAAAAAGAAGAAGGACAAGTAGGTTTAAGCCAACACGCTACTGGACAAAAGGGAAACACATAACACCGGAACTAGTTTTGAAGCAAGTTCTTCCGGGTGAGCGCCCTCTGTTGCTGGCCTCGGGGAAAGGAGTCCCAAGATGGAGTCCCCGCAGGGACCCAGGGAGGCACGTGGGCATTCGTAAGACGGGAAACGGTGCAGGAAGCCTGTGAGGTTCCCACATGGGCCAGGACAATGACACAAAGGGGGAGGACCCCGCTGTGGCACCCGCCACGTCATCTCCACGGACAGGAACAGAATCCCGCGGTGCGTGAGTAACCCCGCCACACCGAGAACAAAGCAGTCCACGTTGCTATCAAGCAGTGCAGTGGGGACTTAATCAGGGAGACGACCATGCTCAAACTTTAGCATCACGATTTCTTGCAAATCTTAGGAACGTCATTCATTTGGTGTTTGTTGCTTCTTAAATGAAATTCTTTAGGTTCTGGTGCTAGGAAAAAGCTCATCTGAACCAACGAATGGTAGGCTTCTTTTCATTAAATACTAAGGGCTGAAATGCACCAGGCTTTGTTTTCCTTTCTCCTTGCCTGCAGGGAAGCTCAGAAACCTGGTGTTTTTGACACTTGCATTGTTTTCATTAATTTCAGTGTCCATATGTACCTGTCCTTCTTCCCATATTGTTATTGAGTCCTAGTTCATTGAACTTTATAGTTTATTAAATGTGTATTTTTTGGTAAAAATAAGTTTTAGGATTAGTTGATATGACTATAAAAAATAAAGATAATAAATACCTTAATCCTCATGCACTCAGGAATTAATTTTGTCCACAGGGCCCAACCCAAGCACAGTTCTGGGGCATAAAAAAAAAGTGGCCTTTGGTTCCCTACAGACTGTACCCCATGCTTGGCCGTCACCCCAAGGTAGCTCATTTGTGCAGACCTAGCCTTCCCCCAGGCCACTGTGTAGCTCATGACCAAGCCTGCTCTCTTAGGAATTTCAGATTCCACATCTATTTCTTCTCTGCAAGAAGATTTATTGATTCTAAGACTTAGCCATGTGAGTCTTTTCTAGGTGAATAATGAACAAATAGATTCTGATGTTAAAAAACCTAAAACTACTTACAATAATCAGCACAGAGCTGCAAGGGAGCCAGGGCCCATCTGGACCAATACTTCAATTTTCTAGAAGGTACTAAAGCTGAGATATATGAAGCGACGCATAAAGGATTCCTCGGCCAATCGTATCAGAGTGAAGGGTGTTGACATATTAAAGCAGCCGTCCCCAACCGTTTGGGCATCCCGGACCGTCTTCATGGAAGACAGTTTTTCCACAGATTGGGGGAGGGGGAAGGTTTTGGGATGATTCAAGCACATTACATTGATTGTGCACTTTATTTCTATTATTACATTGTAATATAATGAAATAATTATGCAACTCACCATAGGTTGGGGACCCCTGTGTTAAAGGCAATGCATTGGAAGGATAACACTTTAAATAAATTAATCTCAAGTAGTGATCACTGGAAACTGTATCCCCCAAAAAGCAGAAAACGGCAAAAATCCTGCCACCAATAATGACCAATGAAAGGGACATAATCTTCTGCCGTAAACCTCACAGAGGGGAGGCCAAGGAAAGATCCTTTGTCAGAGCAGGAAGAGGAAAGGGATGAAAACTACGGAGAGGCAGATGAAGTGTTTTACATTGTATCTCCCCTCCGCCCCCAGAGAACCACAGAACCAGGGCCCAAACATTTTTTTCCTTCTTTTTGACTGGTAGGAGTGGAAAGAACTGAAGACAAGTGAAATAAGTGAACAAGTGAGGCTGATTCTTTCTGATGCTCCAGGCCTTAGCCCTCAGCTGAGGCCCACTCTGGGTGCCACACACATCTGTCCCTCGAGAAAAGGATCCATCCCATCTAGGCAGAGTGAGCTGGGCACAACTCACATATCATCCCAGGGCTCAGAAGAGCCACAAGAACCGGGAACTTCAACAAAGGCTGTGGAAAGCCCAAGCTGAGCCCTTTCTCTCCTCCGCCCATCCTTTCACACTACAAATAAAGAGAATAGAATATGCCCTGTCCTGTCAGTCAAGATGAGGAGAGCGCCAATCCACCCATGCTATGTCAGAGCAAACAGAAAGCCTGGGTAGTCCTCCACATATGATGCAAAGATAAAACAAAGCAAAACATCACAGCAACCGTATCCCAAAAATCAGAACAAAATTAAAGAAAAAAAGAAATAGATTTAAGAAAGCATTCAAAGCAAATGAAACACTGAGTCCGACAGAAAACACCAACACAAGAAAATTTCTCATGTTTCCTACTTTCTTTACCAAAAATACGAATTGGGAAAAAAAAAGTTCAAAGAGGAAAATGATGAAAACAACAGAGTAAGATCAGCAGGCACATTGTGTGCTCAGAAAATAAACTGACAGCCAAAACAAGCAGAAGTAATACATTAGAAATAACAAGCTACAGAGTAGATATATTGAAAAATTGAATCACTGACATAAAGGAAATGCTTAAATGAAAGCAGATACAAGACTAAGGCATTAAAAAAAATAGAAGCCAATAAATGGAGAAGACCTGTGAAATAGACAACTGTGTCCATGAAACAGAGAATCCAGTAAGTGGAGCAGGAGAAGTACTCAAATATGAAACACCAAAAAATCTCCCCAAAATGAAAGAGCCCACAAAAGAGGAACCTCTACTCCAGGAAGATTGGATAGAAAACAATAGATGCTGAGATGAGACATCGTGATTAAGTGAATGTGTTTCGAGACTAAAGAAGGAATTCTGCAGGCATTCAGGCAAAAGCCAGTCATTTTCAGGAGAGACAAAATAAAATTATCTTAACACTTCTCCTTGGTACCATTAAATGCTGGAAGGATATCTACAGAGTCTGGAGGAGAGAAAGGGTATCCCAAAAACTGTAAGCCCAGCCAAGCTATCCTTTTACTATAAAGATAACAAGTAGATGTCCCATTCTCAAACACTTATGGTCCTTCTTGAAATTTTTTTTTTTTAAGAGACAGCTTAAAAAAGAGACAGCTCTGTTGCCCAGGCTGGAGTGCAGTGGTGGGATCATAGCTCAGTGCAACCTCAGACTCCCAGGCTCAAGCGATCCTCCCATGTCAGCTCCTAAGTAGCTAGGACTATAGGTGCACATCACCACGCCCAGCTAATATTTTTTTAAAGCTTTTTGTAGCGATGGGGTCTTGCCATATTGCCCAGGCTAAAAATAAAATTTCTTGACCATGAAATAGAGCCAACTAAGAACTCAGGAATGGAAAGTTATTAGAAGAGGACTGCTAATGAATACACTAAGTCCACTTAAACCCCGAGCCAGAACTATAGGAACTGCAGTTACAAAACAGAATATAGAGGTTGCAAACCCCAACAAAGGTCAAAACAAATAGAGAGCTAACAAAAACCAGATGAGGAGACATGGAGGAGGCAGAAAGTACAAGTGCTGACTTCCCTTTCTTATTGCAATTTTTCAATCTAGTCTAAAATTAAAATATGCAGTAAAAACTAAATAATTCCGACCATTTTTGTTTTGCAAAAATCACATTAACTTCAAAGGGATCTCTTAGGAACCAGTCTCTTAGAGTGAAGGGATATTTTCTTAAAGTTCAGCAATTTCTTCTGTTACACTTCAGATTCTCTTTTATAAATCTAAGACAGATAAATTTTCATTCTTTAATTAGAAATAGAATGTATATCTCACATTGCATTAAATTATTCCCAGCTAGGGAGATATTCTTCTATCTGCATATATGCAAAGATAGGTATTTGGAATGGCATTCAACTAATGTTAGTAATGGTTAGTTCTGGGAGGCAGGGGTTGGAGGCACTTTTTAAATAATTTGTTCCTTGTACTATTCCATGTTGCTTAAACATCTTATAGCCAAGAATCACTTTTCAAATGAAAGTCATGTTTAAATTATAAAAGCCCAAAACAATCTTTCACTGAGTCTTCAAACAAAATGTAAAGCATGTGGCAACTACATGAAAATTCACAAAACAAAGGAAAAAAGGAAATAAAAATCATAGTGTCACCTTCAGTGTCAGTCACAGTTAATAGTTTCCAATTCATAAACATCAAGTAGTTAATAAGTAGCCCCTTTTATTTTCCCCTAGTCATTTTATGGTTGGAATAATTGCATTTAAGTATATAATTGACCTGAGTTTACTTTGGTTTTTGGTGTGAAATAAGAATTTAACTTTTCCTGCAATGTTTGGCTACTTGTTCTAACACCAAGCCCCGAATAACCCCTTCTTTGGTGATCTGAAATGCCACCTTTACTAACTTCTTATGTAGAATTAAATATTCTCAGGTTTTACCTTCTCGCATCCATTCTTTTGGAGACATTAACATGCTCAGAAACTCCTTGATTATGGAGTAAACTGCCCCCGCCGCTCAACCTTCAGCTCAAATGTTGTCTGTTCTGGGGACACTCTCTGTGTCCCACTGTCTTTTGTCTATATCTCCACGGTAGCACCCAGCTCCGTATTTTCAGATTCTATTAATACTTTCTATGAAGGCAGATACCACGTGTCAAATTCATCTTTTTATCCCTTGCATCTAGGTAATGCATCTAGCACATGCAATAGACTCTCAAAAGATCGTCTCCAAGTAATAATTCTTCTCCAACCTACCCCTTCCTCCTACCTATGTGAGCAATGGATGTATGAATTGTAAAAGTCAAGAAAAAATGCCCTAAGCTTTTTGTGTTTTACTGTTTTAAAGGTTGACTAGAATTGCATTTCATTTTACCATCTCCATTTTAGAGCCTTGTAAGCTACTAATTTTGTTTCTCACCAATAGTTCCCTGTTTTATTACTATTGTTAATTACTTGTAATTCTCATGACATGACACTAAGGAAGCAGTTGTCCATAGATACCCAAGAGAATCCTTCTTTTTCAGTCCCCCTGAGTCCTATACCAAAGACTTGGCCCTTTACTGAGCAGAGATTTCTTTGGTGTAAGCACCACTTTACCAAACCCAACATGCCCAGTGACTGGCCTATGGGCAGAATCGAAGCCCAGGACCCTTAATCTGACAAGCTGTAGGCAGCTTCCTAGCCAGAGGGATTTGCTGTAACCTGGTCCTAGATATGGACATATCAGCTACTGAGAGTAATGATTTAACTTAATACCTTGCGACAACTACAGGTTCAGTTGTTCTCAGGAAGTAATGTTTGATCAACCAGTGGCATCTTGCCATTCCAAAGAGAAGATATATATGCAGAGAGAGAACACAGAAACACCAAAGGTAGGTTAAAAAAAGCCAAAACTACATAAACACTCACTTCAGTACTGGAGCCAGGGAGAACAGTTCAATGATTGTGCACAAAGTGGCATTCTATACATCGGGCACAGATGAACAGATTAGCCTACCCTACTTTGGATTGTATCATGGCTAAAGGGACAACTCCAACTAATAAAAAAAGAGTTTAAGAACTAGGGAATGTGAAAAAAGCTAGGGAAAGTGAGAGCTCCTGTCCCTGGAGAGAAAAAGACAAGGGAAGTTGTGATTTCTGTCTTCAAATACTTGGAAGCTTATCGTGTTTAAGAGGAAATGGATTTGTGCAGTCATTTCTCCAGAGGCTAGAACTAGACCCACTGGGTAGAAGTGACAGGGAGGCTGACTTCAGGTCCCAACAATAAAGCACTTTTTACTTAGAACTTGCCCAAAAAGCAGCAGCCTCCTGCCTTGTGAAGGAGGCAGGTACACACACACATTGCCTAGAGAACCCCACATCAGGGATGCTACAGAAGGAGTCGGAATTAAGAGAAGATTAGATCAGGTGACCTCCAAGGATTCTTCTAAGCCTATTTGCTTCTGATCTGAAAAAACTTAATTATAAATGAGTTATCCTTTAAATTAAAAAAAATGTGTTCATGAACCAGAATTTTGAGAGGTATCAACCACACCTTTACGCTGCCCACTACTGCCTTTTAATAATGTGAATTTAATAAGATTAAAATCAGCTTGCTCTTCCAAGATTTATAATTAGATAATATGATTTGCTATCTTTAAAATGAGCTGGTTAAATAAGTTAGCTGGTTAACCTCAGCTAATATGTGAATGTTAGCCATCCTAGCTTATAAAATCCAACATGCACAAAAAAGGGCTTAAAGACACACATGTAAGAACTACATTAGTGTATCTGAAAATAAAACCCAGCTCAGGCTTATTGAATAGCTAGGACGATGAGTGCTCGAAACCTTCTTTGCATAACCCTAAATTTAAGCTCTGAGGCAATGTAGGTGAGAATAAAATATAGATTCTCATTCAGTCCATCCCAGCTACAGATGAAGTAGCCCAGAGCTGAGCAAGAGCATCCTCTAGCATATATCCACTGTCTGTGTGGGCTGTCACCAGCAAGCTCCTCCCTGCTTCTCAAGGCTTAGAACGTTGTCACTTGGCCACTTGCTTGCCTGCGATCAGTTCCTGCTGTCCCCAAACCTGAACCCAAATCCACATCAGAACCAAACACAAAGGCATTAGGTCATCTTTGCAGATCCTGCTGGTAACCCAGTCCTTCCTATTTTTCCTTCTTGAAGGTAAATATGCTTATCTGGGAGTTTTCTAATTGCGTTAGGGAAAGGCAAACACCAATGATAAACTTTATGTGAAGGAAACGAGGTTGAACAACAAGAGAAAGGGGCCTTTGTACTTGGCAGGGAAATGAAGGAGACGATGGAAAATGTTATCAGAGCTCTAACACGCAGCGCACGGAGGAAGATAAACATGTGCAAACAAACCGACCTGAAATTCTGCATGAACTGCCGGAACTTGTCCACCCTTTTTGCTAGTGGCACGATCACGTTGATTAGCGTGTTGGCCATGTTGAGTTTTTCTTTTTTCACTTTCATGATAGGGCCAAACGGTCGAAACAAGACAAGTCGTTTGAATTCGTGTTTGTGGTCCCCTTTGAAAGTGAGCTCGTACAGAGTGCCTTTATCCCTTTCTGTTCGGTAGATCCCTGTTAAGGGGAAAACAAGAGAAGGCAGTGATAAAAATTAACCTTGGCCACTGAGTGTTTTCTCACTGAGATCTAGCACAAAATGCCTTTTTTAAAAAAAATTAAGATTCAATCTCTACATCTAACAATTACTAGAAAACTCAAAACGCTCCCAATTAAAACTACCAAGAGAAATAAAAATATCAATTTCAAGATCACAGTTACCAAGACTTCATAAAGACATGGGAAAAAGCTGGTAATGTTGGATACAAAACTGTATTTATAGTAGACAGAGGCATTTAAAAAAGGACTGTTAGGAAATATGTCAAAATAAGACTATGATGTGGACTAGGATTAGGTGTTTTTTTCTTTAAGTGCTATTATCCAAATTTTCTGCAACATGATTAGAAGAATATCCGCCTCATTATATTTAATTTAAAAAGTATGTGCTAAAATTATCTCTTAGAAATTATGATTAATCATGGCCATTGCAGATGGATGGTAATGAACTATTTGGGGAACTTGGGAGTAGCTCAGGGCTGGTCACGTGGCTTGTGGGACCTTCTGGAAGCTTCTAAAAGCATTAAAACGGACAACACAAAGTACCCAGTGCTTTTACGTGGGCACACATCATACTTAGTTTCCTGTCTTCCTTCCTATCTGTAAGCAGAGCACACACTCCCAAGCCAGATTGCCTGGGCTCAAATCCTGGCCCCACAGGTTTACTATGGGGTGTTACTCACTCAACCTTTCTGCATCTCATCTTCCCCAGGGGTTACTCTGAGGAGTAAAGAGTTGAACAGATGTAAAGAGGTTAGAATAGCACATGGCACACAGCAAACCCTCAATAAATCTTCGCTGTCATCACAACCTTCCTTCTGAGGAGGTGCAGAAGCAGGAGAGACGTCTACTTACGCACGCTCTGAACTGTGCTCCACCCTATGGCACTGGTACTACAACGCCACAGAGCGTCACTTGTCAGCCTGAAGATGTGAGCTCAGCATCTCGGCTGCATTCTCAGGGTGAGTCCCCCTGCCCAGGGCCTAGATGACAGCATTCCCCTACTAATGAGCAAACGACGACCCTGATGCCCAAGATCCCTTTCCTTCCCAACATCGCTGGTATTAGGGGTGTTCTCTCTGTAGTCAGAAACAGAAAATGCCAACAATGGTAAAATTCATCAATCACTAGAAAAGCTTTTCTCTTTGATTTATGCAGTAATCGCCCTTTATCCATGATCTTGCTTTCCATGGTTTCAGATACCTGCAGTACAGTACAAGATATTGAGAGAGGGAGAGACTGCATTCACATAACTTATTACAGTATATTAATTGTCCTATTTTACTATTAGTTGTTGTTAGTCTCTTACTTTGCCTAATTTATGAATCAAACTTTATCATCGGTATGTATGTATAGCATAGTAGATATGGGATTCCATGCTATTTGTAGTTTCAGGCATCCACTTGGGGGTCTTGGAACATTTCCTACTGCACCATGTTTTCTATTCCACGTCTCCTTCCTCTTATCCCCACCTTAGCTGAGCATGTACCTTCCAGTCTCTGAGTAGCAATAACAATCTTTAGGGAAAAATGTCTACCTATAGTCGGTCAGAGTTTCTCAAGATCTCTCACAAACCTCTTCTCTTCTCTTCCTCACTCTCCCTCCTCTTGTCTTTTGTGGGAACTACATGTGCTTCTTCACAAACATTGCCAAGTTCTCTCTCTGTTCTTTGCCTCACAGGAGCTTTTCAGCCTACAGCACCAGTTTTACAGCCTCTTTGATCCTGTTCAAAGTTTGTGTCTCCTGGGGGTGCCACAGAGAGGGGTCTGGTGCTGGGAATTTTCCAGGTCGTCTCACATCTCCCCGTTGGCCCCTGGGCCTGCCTGAACATCCAACACATGCAACCCACCAGCAGCGAGCATGGGTGGGATAAGGACCCAAACACAGAGTTAGAAGGACTAAATTCTCATTTGAAGCCTTCTCCAACCCCCTGGGTGACAGGGCATCCTACCCAACCACCCTCAGACAACCTGAGAGAGTTTTGCTCAACTCATGTTTGAAAGGGATTCAGAGTCCCTGCAGGGACCAGTCATGGAAGAAAGATGGCTCATTTCTTGGGAAGCTCAAAGGACTTCTTTGAAACATTAAGTGGTTCCCTTCAAAGTCTGTTAATTCTCTCAGGCAAGTAGCACCCACTCTGGAAACAGGCTCTTTCCCCACCTCTGACGTTGTCTGGAGTAACTAGGTGAACCACCAACTCCTAGGGCCCAAGGCTGTTGGGCTGAGTCAGAAAGGACCCCATTCGGTCACTGAGGCCATTATCAGCACGACTGAAACTGGCCTGCCCGTGTGGGTGTCTGTGTCTCGTCGAGCTTCTGTGTCACCAGCGAAACTTCACGCAGCATCAAACATGGAAGTGACAGCTGACAGTTTAACGTGCAGATAAAAACGTACGTGGGCCAGGGGGTGGTTTTTCCAACTGAGTCATTTTCCTTCTTAGAGACAGGATAAGAATCATTAACTTTTTAAAATCTAAATGCACAGAGTTGAAAATATGGGTAGCAATATACTCAAACCTGTCTCAAGAGATAGACAGCTATTTATATAGAACCTAGAGGATGGGATACGTCTTATTCATAACGATTTCATAACTATAGGACACTAGCTGTCATGGGGGTGCCTACATCATCAGCCCAGTGTGACGGAGACCCCCAGCCATGGTCAGCAGTTCCTGTGCCCATCAGGAAGGTCACAGCACCCAGTGTCACCTGGTACACTACACTTGAGGCTGTTTCTGTCTTCCACACGCTGTGCCTTGAAACAGCCATTACATCAACTTTTTAGCATGTTTCCCCTTACTCTAATTACTTTGTCTTACGAATCTGATTTTAGATTCCTTAATTTCATCCATTTTAAATATATTACGTAAAACTCTCTTGCAACCTACGTCCACCAAAACCCACACCCTGCCATTCCCCCACCACACCCACACTCCGTCCCCGCACAGAGAAACCGCGCTCAGTTTGTCTTCTTGTAATGTCACCCGAAGGAATCCTCCTGACTCCTGGAACTCTTCAGTGGTGGCAACACAAAGGAACCGAGAGAAAGGGGGACTGAAACCAAATGCAAAGCGAAGCAGTCACAGTCACACCTTCTTTGTGATATTTTATAGAACAGTATCATTTTAGGCACTATACAAATTAAAGACCAAAATCAGAACTTTGGAGCTAGCTTAGATCTTTGCTTAGACACTCCACCTGGCACCTCTTTTTCCTTCCTTCCCTCCACAGGTGCTAAGCTTACTTTGAGTTCAGAGTTACAGCTCCTTGTGCCAACATCCCAATGCTCATTCTACTCAAGGGGTCAGGCTCTAGGGCCACCAACCAGGTAGAGGCACCGCCATGTGTTCCAGACTCAGCTGTAGTCTGTTGCTGCAAATGTCTATTCCTTCAGCAGGCCAGGAGCTAACCAGACACAAGCCCGTCTCTGTGCCCTGTCTTCAACTTATGACCTTGGAAATCATGACAGTGAGGACGAGAAAGGTTACCACTGATTCGTGCCTGCCTTTCCTGCCTTGCCACATGCAGCCTGGGTCTCCCAGCGGGACAGCTGCCATCATTTGCCAAGCCTGTGCCAGCTCCAGGACCCAATCCATCCCACACATGTGTTCTTTGGCCCTTCACCTGTCGCAGGTAACACTCAGGTCCTGCTTTTCCAGTGGCTCAAAGCAGCCACTGTTTTTAAACAGTTCAGCACTTCCTCAAAAAGTTAAACGTAGAATCACCAGATGACCCACCAATTCCATTATATATTTCTGGGTAGTGCCCAGGAGAATTACAATCAACGGCCCGAACAGATACGTGCAGACTCATGTTCATAGCATTATTCACAACAGCTGGAAGACACAACCCACATCTCCATTCAGGAGAGGAATAGATAAATGTGGTCTAGACATACAATGGAATATCATTCTCTACCTTAAAAAGGAAAAATTCTGACACACGCTGCAACATGGATGAACCTTGGGGACATTATACCAAGTGAAATAAGCCAGTCATAAAAAGACAAATACTGTGATTCCACTGATATGAGGTATCTGGAGTAGTCAACTTCATAGTGACAGTAGAACAGGGGTTACCAGGGGCTGGGGGAGGATGAACAGGACCTTCGTGTTTAATGAGGACAGAGTTTCTGTTTGAGAGGAGGAAAATGTTCCAGGGATGGATGGTGCTGATGGTTGCATAACAACGGAAGTATACTTAGTGCTGCTCAACTGCACACTTCACACTGGCACGTTTTATATGATGTGTATTTCACCACAATAACTGCTGTCTTCTGAAAAGGTCTCACACTTTCTCAAAGACACACAGCTCAGTGATCCATCTACCTTTCCACCCTTTCTAAATCTGACCCTCCTGGCTCTGGGAAGATTCCCAGGACGTTCGCAATCCAAAGTGATCACCCATCCTCAGACACTCTTGTCTTACAGCTTTTGAACTCTTCTCCCCGGAACTACTTGTTTGGCATGTGACAACTCGAAGGGACCTCGGGGACCATCTCGTCCACCCTTCTCACGTGACAGATGAGAAAACAGAGACCCAAAGAAGTTGTGATTTGCCTGTGTCCACCTTACCTGTCAATGACTGGAACATACTCCGCCAAGAGTCACTTTTCATGTGCAACATGGACAGCTTAGAGCATAGAGAGGAATTTGAAACATGAAAAACAGCTTCCAAGAAGTCAGAACAAAAAGTCTGTAGTAAAACCCACTGTACTTAGCGCATTCACCCACAGACACCCCTCACATCCACCCTTAGAGCTTCCCTTTTACTTTACCATATAATTTTGACAGTTGCTACATAAGTTATCTGAATTTCTATACATTGAAAGTAAAATTTTGAAAGGGGGGATTTTAATGGAAAAAGATATTTTTAGCAAGAAAGAGAGTATTTGGGGAAAAAAATCTGTAAGAGGCAGAAATGCTGACAGCAGTAAATAGTGACAGGTAGCTTCCAGAAGGCAGAACATTATTTTTTTCTAAATTGGAAATGTCTGGATCATTTAATATGAACATTTAATATAAGCAAACACTCCAGCCATGTAAATTGCCTTTGAACATATCACTATGAAAGCATAGACTTGTTTACTCTGTAAACGCATATTCTGCTTTACCTAAGATTTTACTCCCAAATAGTATTTTTTGTAAATATTTTGTTGCTTCAGTTATCTAGAAAACCCTGCTTGGATGGCATATCTCCTTCCCAGACCAGGCCAGATCAGGTGAGATAAACGAGACATCATTACAGTGCCACTGCTTGCTTGCCAGCTGTTTTTATAGGTAAAGTAGGAAACTCGTAACATTCATGAAAGAGATGCCCTAAGACTGCCACGAATGCCCAAATGCTTAGGACCTATAAAGTCAATCATTTTCCCCATAAAAAAGCAATAAAAAGGGTCCATTTTGAGGCTCTCCTTCCTCTCTCCTGCATTACAGGTTCTCTGTTCCCAGCAGCGGCTCTGGGCATGTCCTGACTCGGTTTCCTACTGTTTCAACTTGCACTGAAAGTGTCTGTCACTTGGTAAGAGACAGTTGCACTGACCAATGTGCTTGCTGAAACAATTCATGAATCACCTTCTCATTTCTATAAATTGCATTTGTTGTGTACCTGTTCATGTCATAGATCCAATCCGACAAATCCAGTTTCTGGTTCCGAATTAATCAGAACTTTCTAAGAACCTCACTGACTTAGAGCTCCTCTCTCACCTGATCATTAGTACTAGCAGTCAACTTGCTTTTCTGAGTCTTTCTCCCTCCCCCCTCCAGGAAAACTATAACATACGTATCACCTCATAAAAGCCAGTGGGCATTTGACAATGAGTAGAAAACGAAGGAGTGTTAAGATTCCAGTGCTGCAAAGGACTGGGCTTCTCACCAGGTGACCTGCCAGCCTCACACGATTCATGTGCAAATGACATGGTTAGTTTCATCCTTACTGATCTTTCTTATGGCTATTATTTACCATGGATTATGCTCTACCTTAGAGCTATAAAGGTGAACATGATAAAATCATTGTGCTTTCCGAATTCACATTCCGGAGAGGAAGGCAGATAGGCAGACAAAACAGGCATAAATATGCCAAGTGCCCAATGGAGTCTGTCCCAGGTATAAAGGAACAAGGAGGGAGGCAGTCTCCACCTGGTGGAGGGTCTGGACAGTTTGATAGAGGATGTTTCACCAGAACTGGAGGCTGATGGGTGTTGGCCAAGACTACAACACCAGAGAGAGCATTTGAAGGAAAGATAACTGTGTATGCAAAGATACTAAGAAAACAGAACAAACAAAAACCCACTTGTTATGTTTGGCCAACTTCAGACAAGGCTGGAGTCCAACAGGCAGGTGAGGGAGGGAGAGAAGCTGGAAGGACGAGGTGGGAGGATGCCACTAAGTCACCGTGACAGGTACAAACTGTCCTGTAGCACAGCAGAGCCCAGGTCAGTCTTCCAACAAGGCAGGGATGAGATTTTTAGGACTATCACCTTACAGCAGGGCGGGCGTGGGTAAACGACAGGGAACAGATCAGAGAGCAATGAGGGAAGAGCCACCATGGTTCAGCAGGGAAAGGCAAGGGTCTGAGCTGGGACGGTGGCAGTGGAGAGGATGAGAAGTGGAAGGAAGCTTGCAAGAACTTGGTTAGAAAACGGAATGGCAGGTGAGAGGGTGGGAGAAAAGCAGGCCAGCTCCAGCTACAGGCGACACAGGCATTAGGAGCTAAGCTTTGGATGTGCTGATTTGAGGGGGTGGGCTAGTAGGCTTGCAGCTCAGCAGGCCTCTTGCAGACACATAGATTTAGGGGTCCTTGCTGCACGGGCTGAAACTATGAGTGGGGGTCAGATCAGTCACGAAGAGTTTGTAGAGTAAGAAGAGGGAGTCCAGCGTGCAGGCCTGGGACGTGCCCAGCCTTCAGGGGCAGACAGTGTGGATACACAAAGGAGACTGCGAAGTCCCAAATGGCAGCAGTGCTCAGAGAGGCAGAAGTCAGCAGCTCGGGGAACCCCGTGGATGAACGAGGCTTGAGGCTTGCTCACCGCTGCCAACCACCGCACCGAGGTCAAGCAGGGTGCAAAGGAAAGTTGCCCCCTGGGACGGGGCAAGAAGGAGATCACTGGGGATCTTACCAATAACGCCACCCCTCCAAGAGACCTTCTCTAGCCTCACTCCCCCAGTCACTCTGTCACCTCTTTCACATGAGCCCAGTCTAGTCTGTCCATGGTACGCTGTCCCAATGTGTTCACTCACCTACCTACACATCACTGTTCCCTCCACTGGAAGGCTGGTGCCACGAAAACCAGAACTTTGTGCCTGCAACCCTAGTGAGTATTTGCTGCGCAGGAGGGAGGGAAGAAGAAAGGGAAGTTGTTTGGCTAAAAAGGGAATAAATACAATGGAGAAGCAGCTAGAGGAATTTATGGAATTGACAGTGTTTAAAAAAGAAATGGAAAGGGAAACAATTCCTTCCTATGTAGAGTGGGAGGAACAGGCAGAAATGGATAGGCAGAATGAGAAGTGAGAGGTGGGTGGGCTCCACAACCCGGGCAAGGACTTGGTATTGGACAGGGAAGGGTCACCTCGTCCCCAAAGTGGGGAAGAACGAGAAGGGCAGGGGGACAGTTAGTGCAAGTCTGGGGCAGGGAGCCTGAGGGGCTCATGGTCAGTTTCTCAGGGAGACAGAGCAAGGGCACTAAGGGTGGAGTTGCAGGCTGGCAAGGAGTGCTGGAGCTGGGGTGGGAGGGAGGAGAATGGGAGATGAGGAAGGAGGTGGAAAGGAATGACAACGCTACACAGAGGGGCAGCGGGGCCAGAGGGAATGAAGCTGCACTGATATCCGCGTGCACGGTCAACACCTCTCCAGTGCATGAGGGACACAGGTGGAGGAGGAGACACGACGGTGACTTGATGAGCTAGCACGGGGCTCTGCGGGACAGGTATGAGGGCAGGGAAGGCAGGCGCTAGGAAGCAAGTGGTGAAAGGAATGTGTTATAGGGTCCATGCTGGAGAAGCCTGAGGAAAGGCAGAGTTAAAGGACAGGAAAGGGTCAAAGCGAAGATGCACTGAGAATAAATAAGAAGAATGAAGTCAGGAATATGAACAGAAGGGACGGGGCGGGGGGAATGAATTTTGAGGATGTTTAAGTTTAACCTATTCCAGGAGATGCAAAGGTCCAGGACATCGGGCCTCTCTGCACTTTCCTTCCTCAATGCCATCTCACGTGGGCCAGATCCAGACCACAGGCTACTTGAGACCCTGAGTACACAGCTTCACCTTCCGTTCTTATTATTTGAGAACTATGGTTTTCTTAGGAGGAGATGCCAGCTCTTCCCATGACCTTAAGACACCAAAGGTTAGAAATGACACATGTTAGATGCCCACTTGGACAAAATGGGGTGTAAGAGGCCAGGCAGTGGTGGCAGAGGCAAGGACGGCAGGGCGTTCTGTAGCGATTCCAGAACAAACATCCGAGGGAGGGAAGTCAGAGCGGCCATTATCAGCGCACGTTTCCGGACAGCTGCGGGACTTCCTCTCAAATCACAGTGGAACAGCACAACCAGGATGTTGTGGAAAAGCAGAAAACTTAAGATAGAGGCAGAAGCAATGAGCCAGAGTTAAGAGGTCAAAGCCCAGAGACTGTGTGGCCATGCTATTGTCTTTGGCCAACTGATGACCTCGTCCATGCCAACGACGTAGGCAGCTTACTGCCAAAATAGAGGACACGCAGCCTTACCGAAATTTACATTACCCCTGAGACTCATGTCTGTTTTTCAAACCACGTTCACAAATATCTTGATTTTAAAGTATTTTCCAATACTTTAAATGGGTAAGCCATTTACCCATTTTGGAGAAGTTAAAAAGGCAACTTGTTCAAGGTTACAAATGATACGTTCACAGACTGATAGGTACATGAGTATGACTCTAAAAGCAATGTCAGTAAAGCTCTTTAAAGGTAAATCAATTTTACCATCAAAAGGATGTTTATAACTCTTTTCTGCTCTTTCTTTCTTTTTGAGACTGACTTTTGAGAATAGAAAAACATCAGGAAAGACGGTTCAAAAAGCTTATCAAATTTCCAAAGTATATCAGAAAAGTCAGCCTTAAAACTCACCTTTGAAGAGGAAGATAATATATTATTGATCGATTCACTGACATCAATTTCTTTAAGATAGGGGATCAATAATAATACCTACTTCACAGGGCTATTGTGAAGGTTAAATGAATTAATCCTTGTAAAACGTGCATGCCTAATGCACAGGAAGTAATCAATGACGTTAGCAGTAACAACTGTCATTACATTATCATCACGTCATTCCACAGTGCCCCCTCGCTCATTTAATGCATTACTGCTCTCACACAGGTCAGGACTCCAGAGCGAGCCCCTCCACTTGCTGTACTTGCATTAAATATGCTTGAAAGCAGAATCCAATTACCAATCTTTTTACAGTTGCCACTGTGGACTCAGAGATGTGAACATTTTTGATATTCTGGTAAAAAGCCTCATGATCTACATATTAGCATATGTAATATTTGGGTCAAGGTAATTTTTTTTTTTTAGCGATATTGCTATAGGATGTTTTTTAGAGGTTGTCTGAAAAACTCATTTCTGATGTATAATAACTGAAAATTTCAAATCATTAACCCCAAAACCCTCTGTCACGTACCATGACTTTTTATCTCCACTCCCCCTTAACCATCCACACTGGTTAGCAAAACCCTGCACCATATCACACCTACGCGACCATCCGCAATCACCAACATACGTATAACAGGGTCCTTCCCTCTGTCAGACACACGGAGTCTCCTGGCTCTTCCAGACAGATGCTGTGCTTGGCCAACACCCACTCCAGAGACTCCCACCCTAACCATGGCTTCATCACTGACTCTATACCACCTTAAATAAGATATTTAATGACCCAGGGTTCCTACTTGCTGGTCTTAGAAGTTACATTACAGTGTACATTCAAAGCAACAACATCAACTGCTTTGTGCTTCAGGGAAAGTCGTAAGTAGCATCTCTTACAAGCACTGATTTTCTTGGACAGATTCATCTAATTAATCAGTGGTAGGAATTCATTTTAGCTTTAGCAATAGGCTTTAAGACTGAATCCACTGGACATTTGGGGAAAATACGTGTGTATTTCTGTGGAACTTCTAAACTACAGATAAACCACAGCAAGCTAAAGATTAAGGAAAAAATCATGAGCCTATAAAGTAGGTCACAATTTTCTACCATACTAGACATTAGTTGACCCGTATTCATCTATGCCAGTAGAAACCGGTAAGCTTGAAAAAATGCAGATTCTTGGGCCCCACAGAAGAACTGTTCAACTGGGGTCTGAGGACTAGCTTTTGGGAAACCCTGGTTTATCTCAAACTGGTACCTTGCAAGTCTTCAGTAAATGTTAGACAGTAAAAATGAAGAACTAGCCATTTTAATAAATAGTAATAGTGGTCTAAGTCAATGGTATTTCTGATGAGATAAGCTATGACCAACTGCCCACTAAACAGGTGGTATTAAAAAGTCTGGATCTGTTCTGTTGGTTCCATGGAGGTCACAAAAAGGGAGAGAAATTGACACCCACACGAACCTAGAAAGTCAATGGGAAAAGCATACTTGTAGACACAATTCTCCTTTTGGCCTTTGAATATCTGCTTGCTAATATAGAGAAAGTTTAAAGCTATAGGCCAAATTTTGGCAGTATTTTAAATGAAATCTGAACAATGTATCATTTCTTGCAAACGTTGTAGGGTCACAAGGGCAGTAGCTAAAGGCAAGATGATAGTGAACGGAAAGCTATGCTTTGATTAACCCATTAATCCGGCGATTCATGCATGCAGCAGTCACTCAATAAGCACCTTCCATATTTGGTAATAGACTAGGGTACACAAAAATGAATAAAATAGGTACCCTACCATGTAAGAGGGTGCAAATTTGGAACACAAAAACAGCAATTAGTAGCTACAGAACCATGATCAGGGCTCAGGGCACTGGCAGAAACCCCTAACTCTGCAGGGAGATTTCCAGAAGGCCACTCAGACAGGGAATTATTTGATTTAAGGTGAGGAGGAAGAGCTGTGTAGCAGGGGACAGGCTAGGAGGACTTTCCAGGCTGCTTGACCAGAATACACAACAGTACAGAGGAAAAGTATGGTGCATTCAGAAGACTACAGAAGTCCAGCAAGGCTGGGAGAGGGGCCAGGTGAAGACGATAGTAGGACATGAAGCTGGGGGCCCCGAAGGTTCCAAATCACGGAAAATCCATGCATCATGCTAAGACCATCTTACCATTTGCCACCACCTGGGTTTTGGGTTGTGTTTAGTTCTTGGTTTAGGGTTTTCTTTTCTTTTTGGATAATCCCTATAGCCAAAACATAAGCTGTAACAATCTTACTGTCAAGCTGTAAAATAGTATGTTCTAGTCCCCGTAAAGTTTTGAGGAGAAAGCCACAGAGATTAACTTGCAGTTAGAAGGATGGATCTTGAGCCACGCTTTCCTCCACATCCTTAGAAACACAGACACGGACGCAGACACACACCTCCACCGGCCACCAAGGGAAAGTACGACACAATGACAAAGCGCAAAGCCTTTTTCCTTTGGCGTGGAGAGCATGCAAGGAAACCACTTAAATACTGCACATTGGCAGCTAGAAGGGTCGTCAACCCAACAGGAACGTCCTTTTCAATAGACTCATCTGCTCAGGATGCCAGATTATGTTTCAGCCATGCCAAACTCCTGTGTTGCGGCAAGTTGCAAAGTGACATCTCAGATAACAAAGCCAGGGGACCTTCTTACAGAGACAGTCTGGCACAAGAGAGAGACCTGAATTTTAATTCCATTCAACCATTAACTTGCTCTAAGATTTTGGGCATAGTCAATTCTCAAAGCCCCAGTTTCTCCAACTATACAACACAGGCACTAAACAATACATGACTCACTGTGTCCATGACAAGCAATGAATCAGAAGACAGAAAATTACGATCTTAGGATCATGATAGACACTGCCTCTACAAAACTCCTACAGTAACTTTATTAACATATCATGTGACTGATGGTGTACCACTCAAGAGTAAAAACAATTCCATTAGATGTCAAAATGTGGTCTATTATATATGCCATTTTCAAGTAACAGTTTAATATAAGGATTTAAAAAAAACCAGAACCCATAGGAATAGATAATATTCAGCCTATTTGGGTGGTACTTCCTGAATGTTCTTTTCCCAAATGAGTCATGACCCCATCAAGAGGAGATGTCTTTGTCCCCTCCCCTTGAATCTGAGGGGCTTGTGACTGCTTTGACTAAGAAAAGAGCAAGGTGATGCAGCTGCCACCTTGTTTGCTGGAACGTTTTCTCTTGGAGCCCAGATGACCACGTTAAAAGTACAACTACCCCAAGGTGCCACGCTGTGAAGACATCATGCAGCGTGGACAGGCCACTCCAGTTAGTCCCGGTCCTCCTGTCATCACAGGCCAGATGCCAGATCTGAGAGTGAACAAGCCTCCAGATGATTCTAGCCACCAGCTGTCACCCCCCACTCCCAAATGAGGTCACAGACATGCTGGAGCAGGGACAAACCATCCCCACTGTGTCCTTTCTGGACTCCCGACCCACAGAATCTGTCAGCGTATGACAATGGGGATATTAAGCCACTAAATTCTGGGATAATTTGTAATGCAGCAATATCATCTGGAACATGAGTATCTGATATCGTGTTCTCTGACAAGGTCATGGCACATATTTAAGCTACGCTGCTGAGTAAGAGCAGGTGCAGACATGGTCAGTTACCGTGCTTTCAATATTATTGATATTCTCGTATGACACACTGAGCAGGTGCCGGAACATAAGGCCACTCAATCTCTACATGGAGCTGGGCAGTGGGAGTGTCCTGGGTCGGATCATGATTTTCCTCCGAAGAAAGTTCTAGGTCCACTAAACCCATGGGCACATGGGTGGCCGAGACCCCAAAATTCCACACAATTGGCCATGGCTACAGTAAATTTAGCCTAGAAAACTTTTCAAGTGGATAATATCAAACTCTTACTTTGGACATTAAATCAAGTAAATAAACAAAGACCCCTGGTCAAGTGCTCATAAACAGCTATTTTTAATTTAGTCTCTTGGTGAACTCTCTAAAATAAAAATGTTCCTTGGTTATGGATTAACTTGGGAGACATAAACACTAACTCATCAGTAATTATCTTAAAACTAAATGGTTTAAATCTACCGATTAAAAGGAAGCACAGGTTCAAGTCCCAGCTATGTAACTTTGGAAAAGGTACTTAACCTTTCTTTGCCTTTGTGCTCACTTATAAAATAAGAATTATCATAATAAACTAGCTCTCTCATAGGGCTGTTGTGAGTATTGAAGTACGTATGCAGCACTTAGAACAATACGTGAAATAATTCAAGCACTTGATAAATGTCAGGCATTAGAATACTATTTTAGGGTGTGGGAAACAAAACACTTCAGTTTCCCCCCAAAATGGCATGAAGCCATGTAATAGTTTAAAAGAGAAGCTCAAATCTATTTCGTGATGTCTGACAAAGAGTATCACGATTTCCAGGGACTGCACCCCCTACACAGCACAGGCTTGGAAACCACTAGGTGTAAAACTATTCCAGCTCCAGCTCCAGATCCAGTGATTCCTTTTAAGCCATGGCTCACAGCTGTGGCTGCACCATGGAATTACCTGGGGAGCTTTGAAAATGCTGATGTCTGGGCCCCGCAGCCTCCCAGAGATTCTAATTATTCTGTAGTGTGGCCTGGACTCTCCAAGACACCGTCATGTGCAGCCAAGGCTGGGAAGCATCACTTTAGGGAATATCGTCTTAATGCTTCCACCATCTAGCGACTCCCAGATGGAGGTGATAGCGTTTGCAGGCAGTCAAGGGGCACTGGCACTTGGCCAATAACGTATTGCTGCTCTGCGGAGTAATTCTGGAAGTTAAGTAATGGCAAAAATAATGCCTCCCCTTTCTCTGCCCACTGAATTGCTCTGTGACTATAAATTGCATCCGTAAAGGATCATTAATGTTGCGGAGGCCCAACGTGACAAAGGTATTTATCCCCTGAAGGTCTAATATGCAAATGACAAAGGAGTAAACAACATTGAAATCAAGGTGAGCTTCCAGTCCTCTGTGTTTGTTGTTCTTTAAAAAACACAGTCTGCATTTTTCCCTTGTGTTTAACAATAATGGTCTTGATAGACCCTGGATTTCCCTGCATAGAAAAGCCATGTGGTAGGTTAACGCTTAGATGGTGGCCATTTCTATGAGAAGAACACGTAGCAGGAGTATTGAGAAGCACAACGAAAGCCCGAACGCCTGGAGAATGACTTACTTGATGGTGCTGTAGACATGAATGCAAAGTTAAAACCTCAAAGGGTAACCGATCTATTAGTGACAGATAGAACATGTGGGTTGTGATGATGTGAGGAGATGGAAGTGGAAGAGATATGAGCAAATATTACACTTCTGGGCAGGAATCCATCCATAAGACTCATGTTAAAAAAAAAAAAAAAAGCTGTCTTCTGGGTCAAGGGCCCTGTCTGT
>CM052451.1:13755090-13767182 GCA_028533085.1 Varecia variegata
TCATTTTTCTCACTAATTCTCTCTTACTTTCTTTCATTTGCTTATTACGTTTTAACTGTAGTATTGGAGGCTTATGAAGAATTCTGGTGTCACACAAAAGGTGGAAGAAGTGTTGTTCTATCCAGGCAAATACCCCAAATTAAGGGATATTTATGCAGACCCAAATAGGGAAAACCCAGACCATTAATATTCTTCATTAAGGACCTTCAGAGGCGCTGAGATATAACAAGAACCTAAAGGGAGAGCCTTATTTCTTGACTTAGGTTTGAAAAAAAAATTCTCTCCATGGGTCATACTAATGCCTGTCTTCAGGAAGAACTTTCCCCTGCACACTGGAGCTCCATTAAAGACCCAGGTGTAATATAAACAGCAGGATGACAGATACTTTGTAGAGTGCAGAACTCCAAAAGAGCAAGTCTCAACGCCGTAAGCTTATTTTCTTCACCATGAATTATAAATAACTACAACAATGCGTATTTCAGTTGCCTCCATTCTGAAATTCTGAATAGGAAACAAGTAGCATATTTTATACAAACCTAACTAAGCACAGATGCTGAAGAATTGGAAAATTCTAATTCTCCGAGTTTCAGGGATGTGGCATGTCCAGCTCTGTGGGAATGAAACGTGTATAAACAAGGGCTCGTTTCTCTTCTCGCTCCCACCAAGCTTAGCCAGCAGTAAGTTATCTTTAAGATTAGGAGCAACGCCACCAACATGGGGAGGAAAAAGGAATATTTCTTCCCAGTAAACAGTTGCTCTAAAGTTTTCACACTACATCAGTGGCAGGCAAGAGTGACAGGTTCCCTCTTGTGCTCTGCTGTCCTGGGAGTCGGGGTTCTAGGTCTGTGCATTGAGCAGATTCCACTTGCACCAGGTCACCTGCCTGCACAAGAGCTTGAACACCAGCTGGCCCTTCCGTCTGGACATGCTCTTCCTCCAGGTATAGGAACGACTTGCTCCCTCATCTTCTTCAAGTTCTTGCTCCAAGGTCACCTTCTCCATGAGCCCTAGATTGACCATCTTATGTGAGGTTGTCATGTCCTCCCCTGAGGCCCCCACCCCTCAATCACCTTGATCTTTCCTCTATGAAGCCAGTCACGCCTTCTCATACTATGTAATGTGCTTACTTCGGTCTATGTTTATCCTCTGCCCCACCTAGAACATGAGCTCCGCAAGCCAGGCTTTGAGTTTTCACTTCTGGATCCCCACTGCCTGGGACAGTGCCTGGCACACAGTAGGTTCTCAATAATAGTTGCAGAAGGAAAGGGCTACCTACTCTTTAACACCTGCACAAATAGGTATCAGGATTTACTACCTGTCCTCTTAAGAAGCCAAGGCAAAGAGCAATCCTTTAGCCATTATTTTTGGGGATGAACGTTATCCTACATTCAGATGCCAACTTGCACTTTCATACAATGCTTCCCTTCTGAAAAATTACCTCAATTTTTTTCCTCGAACTGACAACTCTAAAGAGCTTAAATTTTCTCCCTGAAAGCTTTTGCTTTAACATTTACTCTCGTTCTGCCCCGGAGACTCATCTATCATGTTAATATCCTAAAACACAGCGTTGCCTTAAAAAGACAAACAATTTCACTCCCACCAACACCCCCACAAGAACATTTCACCTTCCAACAGGAGCTGTAGTGTCCAGAAATAAAAGGATGAATTTTTTTTTACTGGGGCTCTTGCTTAGTCAAACTGGGTCCAGATCCAAAGAGCACTGGATGCCCAGCTTCCATGACATGGAGGTCCCAGGACACAGCTCACTGTGGAGGAAGGGGCCACCAAGCATCAAGACCACGGAGGATCCTGCATCTAGTGCAGAGGGCGAGACAGCTGAGCCCTGGGCTGGAGTAGCTAGAACCTAATAGCAATTAACATGATGGATGGAAAGTCTATAAGAATAATGGGCTAATGGGTAAAAATTCCAGAGAAGAAAAATGGTCAGGCTTTGAAAGACTCAACTATTGATAAACACCAACAGGCGAGAAGCCACGGCGCTACCAATCTTGCCTTCAGCTTCAGCTTTGGTGTACCTCTGCTGTGCAGAGCAGCTCAGCAAGCCTGTCTTTTCCCATGCCAACTGAGAGATGCTTTCTACTCCACCCACCTCCTAAGACGATTTCTAATTAGAAAAACACTGTGGGGATCATAAAATCATTCATCTCCCTAGTCTAAGATGACTTGGGGGTTTAGAACAGAAACACAACAGCCCAAAGCATGAAAACAAGAAAGATCAAAAACTCTCATTCCAAGATGAGCAAAAACAAATATAAGTGAATACTGACATTCTCCCTAGATCCAAAATTCTCCATATCATACACCTCCCAAGAGACGGCCTCTTACCCCACCAGATACTGTGTGTACACAAAGTGTGGTTAACATACTCCGCACGCTTTCAACACAACCACTGAGAGCCACACTGTCAGCACAGGGTTACATCGGCATTCTAACTTTGTGAAGAGAACTTCTAAAACTCTTTGCTGAAAGATGTTCAATTTTGTTTATATTAAATGAGGCTTTGGAGATGATTCCAGAAAGGGAAATGCACCTAACACGACTCAATAGTACCTTAGAGAAAATCAACTATAATTCAGAATGGTAAGAGGAACCAGAGAACGAGTCTACAAAATACCTAGGGCTATAAAAATGCTTTCTCCAAATTCCTAGCAACAAATAACAAAAACAGTAACAATTATAACATTTATTGTGCCGGGCACTTCTACAAAAGCATCATATGTTTTAACCTGTTCATTGTTTACAACCCCATGAGGTAGGCATTAATAATGTGAGTTTTATAGCTAGACGCACTGAGGATCAGAGAGGTTAAACACCCTGGATACACAACACAATTAGTTGAATGGTCAGCTGAGATTTGAATGCAGGTGGCCCGACTCCAAACCCGAGTTCATGCGGAGACAGGACTGCAACGGGATCGTCTAATCAATTTTCCCTGCACACAAGTTACAGTACAATCAAAGGGTTTTTATTTTACATGGGGCTGGGATTCTTGAAAATTAATAATACATAGTTATGACCAAGTAAGAAAATCAGGATGATTACTAAAATAGAAATACCGAATCTGCAATGACATTAGCCTTCTATTTTTAAGGAGTCAAATCAAAATACAGAGACCTGGGGGAATGAACTTGTCATATGAAATCACCATTGTCAAACATTTAATATCTATTACAGTGGTTATTTTTATATGTTTAGACTTTAAATTCCTAATCTCTCTCTCTCTCAAAAGAAAAGCAAATAAAGATTTACTCATCACTCTGCAGAACCATCCTTTCTTCTGGTCTCAAAGGAAGCATTCTCCTTCCTCCTTCCCAAGGCCAATCCCTCTACCTGTGCTCCTGGTTCTTACTCCATCTGTGAGTTCATTTATTCATTCAACAAACATTTCATCAAGTCTATGTACTATGCACTCTGCTTAGTCTTAGGGCTATAACATGGTGGGAGAAATGGTCCCTCATCTCAGCCTTGTGGGGGGACCCAAATAACTTAATCACAGGACACAAATGCTATGAAACAGAAGTATAACACATGGGGTTTTGCACCCTCAAAGCTCCCATATTGTACTTTCACTAGTTCCCTTTACAATTTACAATATCATCTTACCTTATCCCTATCGAACATAGTTGAGTATCTCTAATTTTAAATCAAAACAAAACAAAACAAATAAAAAAACTACCCTCCTCCCATTTTTTGTTGGAAAACTTTTCCTTGGAAGGCCAAGCTGAGCTGCTATCAGCCGTGATGACACATTCACACACATTTTCTAGCCCTGTGTGTTCTAACCCAAGGCTCTCTCCACACCTTGAACGTCACCAAGAGAAGCGACATCCTGCTCCAAGCTCAGAGAGTGACCAGTCGCCTCTGTGGACTCATTACCGCCTGGGCCAGCTGCCTTCACAGACCCTCTGTTCTCTTGATGGCCCTAGAATATTTGCAGCCTCCGGGATTCAAGGATGAGAGCCAGCAACATGCAGAAGCCCTGCTCTCCCTGACTTTCCAGCTCCAATTTAAATAGCACGTGGAACACCACTAAGGCAGGCGTTCTAAATACACGGCTCATCGTACAGACCGGGCTGCAGACGGGAGGCGGTAGAGGAGAGGAGGCTGCTGTGGCTCACACTGGTTTTCACAAACCAACTGCCAAACAGAATTTGGGAAGGAAGAGAAAAGAAAGAGACAGGCTAAAAAAAAAATTTCAAAAAAAAGACACTTTTGACAGTAGAGTTTTTTTTTTTTTTTTTCATTTTTTTGGAAGGGAAGGAAGAAAAGGTGTTTTGTTCTCTTTCCTCTTGCATTTAAAATTCCTATTCATCTCCTAGGAGTGCAGGGGAAAAGTCAGAAAGCATCGTAAGATGCCACCAGGAAGGGGACCCTGACAAAACACCAGAGCCACTGGTTCTGCCAAATTGTCGTTGAGAGGCCACGAGCACACAAAGCCACACTTTTTGCAGAGCTAGCTGGTGAGAGGAACCATGCACCAGCTCAGAGCTCTGTGCTGAGTGTCCCTCTCCGGCATGGACACCTGCAGCCCACCGCGATGGAGGAGGGACGAGTTTAGGGCACAGAGAAGCTTTGCTCCAACTCCTCCCAACAGGCTGATAATCACCTTTCTAGAAACAACCTCACCTTTCCGGGCTGCCTCCTCCAGTCTCAGTATTCAGGGTCAAGACTGAGAAATGACTTGTCATTTACTTTTCTCTTCTGGATTCCCCAGGTAGCCTGGCCAGCGGGAAGGAAGTCCAGTGATTCTGCCACCTCCAGTCCCCCCGTCTATTTCGACTACTCTATTTCATCACTTTTAGGGAGTCAAACAGTCATTTCTTTTTTAGTCAACATCATTCAAGCATTATCATATCTTATTGCAAAGTATAATAGCAACAGATTTTCAAAGTGGAAAATACAACATCACCCATAATGCCACCACGTAGGAAAAAAATATAAATGCTTTGGTATAATATTTTTACCCTCTTGATCTTTTTTCTTTACATACATATAAACTTTATAATTATTTTTACAATTAAAATTATTTTTCTCATAGCAAGGCTTTGCCCCAGGTTACTTAATATTTATTGAATAAATCATTTTTATTTGCCACACACTATTCTGCTATATAGATCTTGCATAATTTTACCAGTCTCCCATTATTAAACATCTGGGTTGCTTCTAAATTTTTCACTATTTTTATTTTTGGTTTTGAGACAGGGTCTCACTCTGTCTCCCAGGCTAGAGTGCAGTGGCACGATCATAGCTCACCACAGCCTCAAACTCCTAGGCTCAAGGGATCCTCCTGCCTCAGCCTCCCAAGTAGCTGGGACTACAGGTGTGTGCCACCAGGCCAGGCTAATGTTTCACTATCATAAATGCTTCTATGATGAACATTCTTGATATAAATATTCAAGGACATTTGAGATTTCTGAGACTAAGCTTTCAGAAATGAAAATACTGGGAAAAGGTTTGAACGTTTTGAAGCCTCTTGACACAAGGTACCTTACAGAATGGTTGTACCAATTTATTCTCTCATTACTACGCATGAATTTTCATTTCACCCACACTTTCCAATATCACGTATCATTTTTTTTAAAGGTTTGCAGTCTAATATCCTACTTTTAAAAAGATTTCTACTTTTCAGGTAGGAAAAAATTAACCCTTTTTCCTGTGTATATCAGACATCTGTATGATTCGGTCACATCTTTTTCCCATTTATCTGATAAGATGTTTGTCAGGTTTTAAGTTTAAGCAAGAACTTATGTCATGCTCATATCTTTAATCAAATAAAGTACAGTCTTTTTACATTTCACTCTTAGAATTTCATGTGTGTCTCACATTGCCCAGTAATTTGCCAAGGACATGACTGATTCTGAATAAATTTGGTATATAATTGAAGGGTACTGAGACCTACTTTTACATTCCATACACTTTATCTGAGGCCATAGAATTTGCAATTTTTCATGAATTCCAGTGCAATTTAGTTTGTGGGTAGAGGTTACAGAGATTAATGATTTCATTAAACACGGAGGGAAGGCCAAAGCACTGTGTGCTATTAATAAACTGTATTTATTGACCATAAACATATTCATAATTCAAGGAGGTTCAGCCATGAACTTGAAAATGAATAATGTGTTTACACTTTAGCCTTATGGGAATGTCAGTAACCTGTGAGAATCCTTCAGAAAATGTTTAGAAATGTGCAGGATTTAAGGAACAAAATACTAACTATAAAAAGAGCCATGAAGGCTCTTGCTCCTAGAAGCATGTAGCTAGGGTCCAGAGCACACAGCTGTCATCCTGGGATCAACATACCCTTGAGCTGTGCATGGCCTACAGCAGACGTTCAGTGAATGTTTGGTGAATATATAATTATCCCAGGGTGGTAAACTCCCTTATCTCTTTGGGTTCTAGCACGCTGATCCTGATCTCCTGCTTGAGATCACATATTCTGCCTTTTTCCTGGTGTCTAGTTTGAACTCTAAACCTCTACCCACGTCCAGCCCTTGGACTCTGGAACTCTGCGCCATCTACCCTGCCAGGGCCAGCCTGCACCTGCGTTGTGCCCAATGCCCCAGTACGATTTGGGCTTTGCCCTAAAGGTTCTCATGACAAGAGCATGTTCCACTTCAACACCAGCTGGAGGTCCAGCTGCGTTCTGGTCTTGTAGCTGTGCCATGCTGCCAGCCCAGCTCCCGGGTCTCCATCACCAACAGCCCCTAGTCCAGCAATGGCATAATGCTTTTGGTTATTATGCTTGAATGTTTGGCCTTGAACTAGTGATGGGAGTGAAACTAGTGATATATACCTAGGAGTAAAACTGCCAGGTCATTACAGTTTCTCTACATTTAACATTTTGAGGAACTGCCAAACTGTTTTCTAAACCCGCCTGCACTCTAGTTTGAAAACTTATTTCCGAATTGGAAATTCACCTCGATGGTAACCCATTGATGATGATCAGAAATAATGCCAACAGGTATTTTTCATAGTTTCATCTGTTGGGTTAATCTTATAGGAAAAATAAGATTTGGGTCTTCCTGCTTTTAGCCCCTGCCCCAACCTGCTCTGTCTGGCATATGCCCACGTTTGCGTCTTCCAAGACAACGTTACGATTTAGCACTTACATGTGTGGGGCAGAGAATTGACACCAATAAATACTAAAGCCGCCTTAAGTTCTTTTTTCAAAAATCTATCACATAAATAAATATGTTCATAATCACTTCTTTATAAAACACTCTTGAGTCACGTCTATTGAAGAGCCTAGGATCCTAGGTTAAAGCTACAGAATTACGATCTCCTGAACATGTTTAGCCTCCCTCCTCCCCTCTATCTCAAGGTAAGAACCTCCAATCAGAAGCCTTGCAGTTACCTTGACTATTTTTAAAACCTTTTAATTAGTCTCTTACTTTCTGTTCTGTTTTTTTTTTTGAGGACAGATTATGTCTTATTTTTATCTATTGAGCTAGAATTCACATATTATACAATTCAACCGTTTAAAGTGTACAAGTCAATTTGTTTTAGTATGTTCACAGAGTTGTGCCACTTTCACCATAATCTAATTTTAGGATATTTCATCTTTCCCCAAAAGAAAATCTGTACTCATTAGCAGTCACTCCCCATCCCCACCCACCCACCTGGAGCCCTGGGCAACCACTCATCTACTCTCTGTCTCCATAGATTTGCCCATTTTGGACATTTCAGAGAAATGGAATGATACGATATGCTGTCTTTTATATCTGGTTTCTTTCACATAGTGTGTTTCCAAGGGCCCTCCATGTTGTAGCATTTATCAATAATTCACTTCTTTCTAGGGCTGAACAACTTTCTATTGTGTGGATATGCCACATTTGGTTTAAGAATCCATCCACTCATGGACATTTGGGTTGATTCCACCTTTTGGTTATCATGAACAATGTTACTGTGAACATTGACATACAAGTTGCATGCACGTATGTTCTCATGTATGTACCTGGGCATGGAACTGCTGGGGCATTATGTTCAACACTTTGAGGAACTTCCAAATTGTTTTCCAAATCCGCCTGCACTCTAACCCAGATATACCCTCTACCTGCTAATAGAGTGACCAAGTTAGAAAGCAACTAACTCCAACATTTAAAATGCTCAATAGTTCGACATGCCCTGTAGAATAAACCACAAACTTTTAACATAAAATGTTTGATAATCTTGTCCCTGTTTCATTCTTCAGGGTTGTCACTTTGCCATGCCCTCTCCTCCCACCTGGACCTTTAATTCTCCTACTTGGTACTCTACCATTATCGGGTTACCTGTGGATGTCTGGGTACACCGAGCCTTTACATGCCTCCATGTTTTGCCCACGGTATTCCTGCTCCTAAAACACTCCCCTCCCCAAACACAACCTTGGCCTGAGCCAATTCTTATTCATCTTTCAAAACATGCTAAAAGGTAGCCTTCCTTGTGATGCATGTTCTGACCATTCCACCCTATGGCTAATTCTCTCTGCCCTGTTCCTCGTGTTTAATGTACGACCCTGTGCTGTCTTTACCTGTGTGCTTGGGTGTCCCTCCCACTGGGCTTGTGACAGGGAAGCTAGCTAGTCTCAGGACAGTGTTGTCCAGCTTTGTGCATGTCCAGCACTGACGATGCCTAAGGCGTGTCCAAGGAATGAAGAGACCACTGAACAGCCAAGTCCTTAAAAATCTCAAAGCATCAATCTCACTGCATCCCATTACACATCTATTCCTCCATTTAACAAGCCACAGAGATTCCAGCAGCACTTAACCTAATTGCCTCCTCCTGCAATTTAATTTCCTCTGGCTCTGTCCTGTACCATCAGTATCCTCCCTACAAAAACCTTCAGATGAAGTCACATCTAAGAACTGTGTTTTCCATGCCACTGATAAACCAACAGAACACTCCAAGAGAATTCCAACAGAACTAGAAAGGTCTAGTTCTTCCCTTCACCTATTCCTGCAGTGAAAACAGGAAGCTGGGGGAAGGAGGGGGGCCTGGCAGGATTGAGGCAAACTTTTCCAGGATGGAGCCACCCTCCTTGGGGTTTAACCCTCTCCCACTGCACCTCCTACAGTGGGAATAAAGTCCTCTGGGCACAAGGCTCAGCAGACCCTCCCTCCAAAGAACAAACTCAAATCTCTCCACGGATGTTGACTTCTGATGAACAATGTTCACGGAAACAGATGGAGAGGGAGGAAGGATGCTTCACAGACCCTGTCTCTTGCTTGCAGTCAAAATAATCTCATCAGCACCATCCATATGCTCCCCTTCTCTAGGTAAATCAGACAGACTCTGACTTATGGTGCAGAGAAGCATTGGCTGCCGCTCACAGCGACGTTCACAGTGCAAGGAAATACAAGGAGGTAGTTCTCCACTTACGAATGGGCTATGTTCCAACATTCACTTGCAAGTCACTCAGAAAGCACAGAAACAATATTGTCTGTGGTGGCGAAGTCCTCAGACCAGCCCAAAATCTCTTAACCCATGATGTGCCCGCAGTACCGCATTTCCAGTGCTATATTAATAGACCCGAGCATGCAACTGTGAAATCCATTCACGGTTCTCACTTTGGAAGTCAGAGTGACACCTCACAAGGTGCAATCAGAGGAAGATGATTCCTTCTCCATGGGACAGGCAGGAGGGGGTTGGGGACAGGGGAGCTCTAAGTCACTGGTGACCTCCTTGGGGCACAGGCTCCAGATGGTGGGGACAGGGGCAGAGAAAGGAAGGAAGCAGAGATGACTGCCTGGGACAGAGTCCCAGAGGAAGGAGCAAGACAGGATTCGGAAGGGAGTGCGTAGCCTCCGGTCTCGGCTTTATTTCTGCACCAAGGGTTTGTGTAGGGTGGCAGTAAAGAGTTGGGGCAGCAGGGCACACATCGTCCACCTCTGTGCTCCTGGAGGAGGAGAGGAAATGCAGGACACAGACAGACAGCTCAGGTGGGAACGAGATATTACCTTTTCCTCTCTCGCCACTACCCTCCTTTTGACTCTTCTAATCCAGCAAACATAGGACCGTGTCAACAGTGGAACAAGACACAAGGGATTCCAGGTAGACTACAGTGAAAGGAAGAAAGGGACAGAAAAAAGTGACCCCATATTCTGCCAATGAGGAAGATAGGGCTGACTCAACACCACCAGTTTGGGGCAGCCTCATAAATTACCACAATAATAGTTTTATTTCTTATGATAATATGGCATTTGAGAGAAGAAATCCAAGTGCCCGGCACTTACAACATTAAAGCTCAAAAAAAAAAAAAAAAAAAGGAATCTGGGACAAGATACAGTTTTACAAACAATATCATTTCTTCAATTCATCACCAGAGAACACAGATCACAGGATATGAAGTTTTCATTCAGAAGAAAAGCATCTGAAAAGGGACTTCTGGATTTGAGGCGTTACCGTAACATTCCCACTCGTGAGTAAAATCAAAGCAATTCAGTCCTTTTGCACTGCTGGCCCGTGCATGACAGCAGACACGAGGTTGTAAGAAGAGGTTATTGATTTGTAGATCATCCCTTACAATGTAGAGTATCCCTTACAATGAAAGGGGCTGGACCACCTTCATTTTAACTTAGTGGAAAGTTGATGTCACAGAGCAAACAGCTGTCCCCAAATCTGAGGAGAGGCAGGTGCCAGCAGGGAGAGAAGACACACGAGCACCTGGCCACTGGCAAGAAGCGATTAATGAAATGATGAGGGCTCAGTACAGATGAGCAGGACAGTGGAGCCTTTGGGGTCCCCCAAAGTGGAGAAGTCTGCATCTTTCTGTAGGCTTTTTCTCCAGGAACTCCACTGGGTAGTCACAAAAAAGATCAGCAAGAACATTAAGAAAGTGCCCAAACCATGCAGGCCTGGGGGGGAGGGGGACAGCAGCTGTGGGGTGGGGATGGGCAAGAAACTTCTCCCGGAACTTCCCCTCCAGTCTCCCCTCTGTGGAACCAAAACCTTACTGGAGGGGGGAAACAGCAACAAACGTTCTCACCCTTGCAGCTGGTGAAGATGGGGTGCAGCTGCAGGAGGAGAAGGTGGGACAGGAGAACACCCCAAGACCCAGTGACATGGTGCCTGCCTGGAACTGAGATTTAATCAGAACATCAGAGACAGCCTCACTCCCCTGCACAGCTAAACCAATGAGCTTTGAGTAACAGGGAACAGCAGCATATTTGGAGCGTGGGACAGGAGAGAAATGCCAAGAGATCTTCTCTGAGATACAGAGCAAAGGGAAGACCTAAATTGCAGGGCTGAACAGACAGTTGTCAGGCAAAACAACCTCCATGCTGAACACAAGGTATTGCTAAAAGAATTTGAAGCCTGTGGTACACGTGCACACATGCACACACACTCACCAAAGCTCCAAGAGAGGGAAAAGCCATTTCCATCCGTAAACACTATATATTAACACTTCAGTCTGTACCAGCTACGCAAGATGCCTAGCTTTCAACAAAAAGTATGAGGCATCCAGAAAAGAAAAAAAGAATCCAAGACATAAAGCAATTGTTAGGACCAGACTCAGACACAACACAGATGCTGGAACCATCAGATAGGAAATTTAAAATAACTGTGATTAATATGTTAAAGGCTCTAGTGGAAAAAGTGGACAACATGTATGATCAGATGGGTCGTTTCTGCAGAGATGTAAATTATTAATATAAGCATCAAACAGAAATGGTAGAAATGAAAAATCCAGTCATAGAGATTAAAAGTGCCTTTTCATGGGCTCATCAGACTTGTCTCTGGTGAATTTGTTAACTCGAGGTGGGTCAATAAAAATTATCCAAACTGAAACATAAAAAGAAAAAAACTGCAAATGAACAAAGAAACAGAACATCCAAGAGCTAAGAGACGAGGTTAAGCAGTGCAACATACAACAACTGGAATTCCGGAAGAAGAAAGAAGGAACGTAGCAAAGAAATATTTGAATACTTGCTCAGAATTTCCCCAAGATGAATGACAGACACCACTCCACAGATCTAAGAAGCTCAGAGGATGCCAAGTAGGAGAAATACAAAAACAAAACAAAAAAAAGCCTAGGCATAATTTAGTCCAGTGGTCCCCAACCTTTTTGGCACCAAGGACTGTTTTCATGGAAG
>CM052451.1:13776969-13792990 GCA_028533085.1 Varecia variegata
GAAAACACTGTTGCACAGCAATGCTTTCTAATGCCCACTCTGGTCTGAGCCCATCTACAACAGGGTTATTGCAAGAACCCTCAGGCTGGAAAAGGTTCTCAGTGTGGACTGCTGTTCCATCATTCTCACGTTAGAACAACCCTCGAAGCTTTTTCACTAAGCTGCACAGCAAGGGCTGCTTAAGGCACTTCTAGTACTTCCTGAGCTTTTAAGGAAGAGAATCTGAAAAACACAGTGGGCTCATACCAAGGGGTCCAGCAACGGAGTGGGTTTCTCGAGACTCCAGGTAGAAGTCATGTAACAGCTGTGACATCCCACCCAGACCAGCAAACACCCGGATCTCCAAATAACACGACAATGACCCAAAAATGTAACAGAGTCACAGTCCACTCCATCTAGGATTGTGTCTTTATTCACCCATATAACAAACAGGCATTGAGCACCTACTGTCTTCAAGGCACTGAGGGAGAAGTTACAGGACATGAAAAGGTGACCCAAGAACAAACTCCAATCTCACCAAGCTCACCAGCTTGTAGAGGAGCTAAGGTCTTCTCAAATAACTATAATTTGAGCCCCAAGCAAACAAATGCCATTAACATTGATACAACGTGTTAATGAAGTGTTTCCACCTACCAAATGTATGGGGGAGGGTGGCAGAGGGGAGGATTTAAGGAATAAAAATAAATAAATTTTAAAATGATGGAAGTTTAAGGTAAATGTTAGGACTCACTAATATTGGTGAAGATATGCAAGTGGCTACAGGTACTATTTCTCATTTCATCTTCAAGTGGACACGCTTAGAAGGTGAAACCAAGGCAGGTCTAAGTTTGGTCCAAAACCTAAGACTTAACCCAAATATGGCCAGTGGCTATGAGAACTTCTATGACAGAGGACAGAAAAGTTGCTATTACGGTGAACGTAAGCATTTCACTCTGCAGATACCAGTGAGCATTTGGGTGCAGGAGCTGCATGCTCTCACAGAGAGGCTGCCGCGACATGTCTGCTAATGTCCACAAGAAGCTCATAAGTCACCAAGGCCTCCAGGACGAGCCCTGCTGAGGAAACACTGTCAGGGTCGGTGGCAGGCAGAAAGGACGGCAGCTTCATGGCGAGACCAGGTCAGGCTGCGCTACACACTACAATGACAGGCCTTGTGAGTGATAAAAGGAACTATTCAAGGAGTGGCAGTAAATTCTGCAAGACATCTCCACCCTGTGAGCAGGCACAGCCAAAAGGGTTGATGGAGAAAAAGCCAGGCAGTGTCCACGGAGTCAGGAAGTGGTAGAGGAAAGCCCCAACGCCGCCGTGCGAGTCTCTGCCACTTGGCACAGACAATCAGCTCTTTAACAGCAAGGGCACAAACTAACCTTCAGTCAAAGGACTAGCTGTACCAATGGAACATAAACTGAAGTCATATCTTTTGGATAAACATACCATCCTGAATGTGTGTGGAAAGGATTCTTATTCAAAGAGTTTTCATATGCTCTCAAACATGGATATAAAGCTAGCACTGTAGACTTTATTTGAACATATGGCTTCACTGACAAGTCCCTCCACCTCAGTGTAATTGCCGCAAGCCGGGCATGGCAGCCAGCTTCCTGGACGGCCGTCAGCGATGCCTGCCTCCCCGTATCCACACCCCTGTATGTTTGCTCCCGCTCTGTGCTCGGGGCTTCATGTGAGTAACCAACAACATATGGCGGAGAGGGTGGGATGCCACTTGTGAGATTAAGTTACAAGAAACTGCAGCTTCGGTCTTGGGTGCCCTCTCCCAGCAAGGCGCCATGCTGGGAACAGCCCTGTGGAACGGCCCATGGGCTGAGCAACTGAAGCCTCCAGCCTCCAGCCAGCAAGGGACACAGGCAGGTCTGCCGACAGCCAGCTGGGCAAGCTTGGAAGTGAGTTCTGTGGCCACAGTCAAGCTCTGAAATGACTGAAGCCGGACAGCTTGATTGCAACCTTGGGAGAGTCCCTGAACTAGAACTTTCCAGCAGAGCTGCTCCTGTACGCCTGACCCTGAGACCCCGTGAAACAATAAATGTTTGCTGTTGTAAGCCAAGTTCTGGGGTAATTTGTTACCTACCAATAGAATGAATACACAGCCACAGACTTTAGATGCACATAAAATGCTATCTCCCGACCACTCAGTATTTTTCAGTTTATAAGATGTTTTCATATGCCTTATATCCTATGATACAATAATCCTGTGAGGACAGAAAGACATGACTATTATCACTTCTCAATTTGGGAAACTGAGGCTCAGAGAAATTACATGACTTGTGTAAAGCCACACAAGCTGTAAATTGTAAAACTGGGACTTAGACCCCCTCTTTTGACTCTAAGCCCAAGGTTCTTTCTACCACAGTGCACACCTCCAAAGCCCTCCAAATTTCTACCCTGGAGCAACGGTTATTTATCCAAAACTGGTTTTTGTTGTTGTGAATGTCAAACATTTTGGGAAATCAGTAAAATTAAGCTAAAAACTTTCATTATGTTTTAGGGGCACCCTGTCCCTAAGACTGGAGTCAACAATGGAGTGTTGAGTAGAAGTAGCTGACGATTGTAGCACATGAGCCATACAACTGACACCTGGTGACACACACAGCATATCTGCCTCTCATCCAGTCATTGTCACTGTAGTAAATGGCACCAGTGCCCACCAAGCCACTCAGGTGAGAAGCACGAAAACCTTCCCTAAGCCCCCTTCCCCGTCGCCTTCTGCCATTGACTTATCACAAGTCAACACGATTCCACTTCCAAATGTATCTCAGATACATTCTCGTGTCTGTGCCTCCACTCCCACCCTAGCCAAGGCTCCATCCTCTCCTGCCTGGACAGTGCAGTAGCCACTGCACTTGAGTGTGGGGAGGAACTAACACACAGTCACAGACTGTAGATTCACCTAAAATGCTACCTTCCAACCACACAGCATTTTTCATTTTATAAAATGTAATATGCCTTATGTCCAATGATACAACAATCTTGTGAGGCCAGAAAGACATTACTATTATCAGTTCTCAATTTGTGACACAGGAAATGGGGACATGATGTGGGACAACAAAGGTCTTGACACCAGAGGAAAATACTGCAAAATTCAAGAGAAGACAGACAAAAGCTCCTACTGGGGCTGAAAGACCCTAATGCTCCTACGTTCTACTCCCACTACATTCTGTTCACAGACGTTTCTTTATATGAATACACACACAGACACACACACATACACATGCACATTTTTGCCATCTGCCTTCTCTTAAAAAAAAAAAATGAGTATATACAAGCAATCCCTGCAACTGCTAGGTTGAGTCCACAGTAATCTCTTTATACACTTAATTAGCTTAGGGTTGAGGTATAGTCATGCATCGCTTAACAACAGGGATATATTTTGAGAAATGCATTGTTAGGTGACGTTGTCGCTGTGCAAACATCACAGAGTGCACTTACACAAGCCTAGATGGTGGAACCTACTACACAGCTAGGCTGTATGGTACAGATCAGGCTACAAACCAGGACAGCAGGTGGCTGTACTGAATGCTGTCGGCAACTGTAACACAATGGTAAAATAAATCTATTCATTTATAAATTATATGTTTGACAATGTTATTGTATTATGTATTTATATAATAATACTTCTAAAATAATGATTTATAAAATATTTTTAAATAATGTTTTGTCACCCAATGGGCCATATTGGCACCCCAGGGATTTTGCTCTAGGTTCCGAGTAAGTGACCTCCTGATTGCATTACTAGTTTCCTAGGGGCAGAGGTCGTGCTCTGATTCCAGGACCCCAGCACCAGGCTCCTGCCTCCATCCCCCACTCCTCAGGGGACCTAACCTCCAGGTGACTTTCCTACCTCTGGACCCCATGTCTCCATCTCAGGGTCCCCACCACCTGCTGCCAGGCCATATGCCTGGGCTGCCAGGCCACTGCCAGGAACTACTTCCCTCCCTTCCTCACCAAGAGGACTTGGCCTTAGCCTTTAAGATGCTCCTCAAGAGTCTGCCCTTGACATTCCCTTGTAACCTCATTCCCCAGGGACAAGACAGCCTGGCCCTGTGGAACAGGCTGGCTCATTCCTTCTCGGTCAGGAATTCTCTAGCTGGGAGGTATCCTCCATCCCCTCAACTCCACGTTGATCTCCTAAAAGAATCCTCCTGATTCCACTTCCCCCACTCTGGAGCAAGAAAAGGGAAATGCGGCAAAAAGAAACTGGCTCCTCTAATCAGAAAATGAAGGCAGAGAGATGAATCATAGCTACACTCACCGAAAGGCCAGGAACTAGATCCAAGCTCTTTTTGCTCTTCTCTTTTGCTTTGATTTTGGTTTTCTAATTTGCTGGCGAACCTTTGCAGAGAAGACGCAATAGGGAGGGTCTGTCTGTCTCTGCACAGACCTCCTAGTGCCACCCCTGGCCACCTCCACCCTTGCTTCGGGAAAACTTAGGGTGAGCAGTCGTGGACCCTAGAGGGTGCAAGGAGGGAAGGACACTGGCGTGAGATGGCACTGCCAAGCCAGGTGCGTAGAATAAAGAACCTTTTCCCGGCTGGAAGATGTCTCAAGCACATGGGCAGGGCTGAGTCAGCTGCCAAGCCCTGCAGAGATCTGCCTTGTCTCCAACTCCCCGTGGGTCCTGCAGGGGTCTTGGGAGCTGGTGGGGCCACCCTGCGCCACAAAGATAGAACCCCGCCGAACCAGGTTCCAGCACCCTCCTATTGCTCATAATTGCAGCCACTAGCATTTCCTTCGGGGCCAGACATCACACTAAGCACCTTGCAAACATTATCTCATTTAATCCTCAAAATAATCCTATGAGCTAAGTCTTATTATCCTCATTAAAGACAAGGAAACTGAGGCTTAAAGCAGTGAAGTAATTTGCCCAAGGTGCACGGCTGGTAAGCGGCTGAGCCCAGCTTCCAACCCAGCTCTGATGCAAAAACCCTGCTTCTACCCACTAGGCTACACTGTTCAACACCCTTAATGATCCTGAACTGCTTGCTGAGGCCTGTTCCTCATTGTGCACCCACTGTGCCCCGTTTTTCTTGTTTCTGATGAGTCTTCCAACTAATGAGCTTCCCTGGCCCCTCAAATGTGGCATGAAGCACTGTTTCTCCAGCTATCATGTTTTGCTTCGCCATTTAGCTGCGATTTGCATTTCCACACCTCCTAACAGCTATGCAAACTCACATTATCCTGATAAATAAAGCCCATCCCAGCCAGGCCCAGGGTGAGCCTCGCTCTGGCCCCATCACTGGGGTCTGGACAGAAGAGTTCTGCAAAACCCAAGTGCTTCTGAGCAGACGTCGGGGGCTTATAGCCACACATCAGGTTTAAGACATCTCAACTAAAAAGCATCCTCGCAAGTGAAATGTTTAATCAGCTGAGAGATACTCTTCTTTGGAAGGAGAAAAAGAGAACATCTCTAGGTCGGTTCAAATGATGGCTGGCATCACTACGGAATTCCCTCTTCCCTCCTCTAGAGCACTGCAAAGGTAGACGCCCATGCCATGGCCACGTTCCACGTGTCAAGCTAATATCCTCGTGTGCAGGCAGGCGTCAGCCCCGGCATGGAGAGACTCAGGAAAGCATCTGCCTGGGAGATCAGGGCCCGAGGTCACCCAGCGCAGCTTCCAGGAAAATGCACGCTGTTAATTAACAAGGAGGGGACTAATTAAAAGTGAGCACTGTTCCACGGCCAAGTACCTTCCAGCTAAGCAGTAAGCGTGGGGCCCTGAGCAGGCTGCAGGCAGAGCTGCTGAGTAAGTACCAGCTACAAGGTGAGGTCAGAGGTGTGAGTCACGCTACACCGTGCTGCGAGGGCTAAGGTGGCTCCCCCGTGAAACAGGCTCAACTTTATGTATTTACAGTAAAAAGCAGCACAGAGAGGAGACAAACGGAGCTCTCTCCTCCCAGATAAAATGATCCATGCACCTTATTAGCAGATAGGAGAAGGGAGGTGGAGGATGAGAAGCAATGCTTACCGACAATTTCAAAACATTTTTCAAACGCTGATCTCCCAGAACAAAGCATGCTAGAATGCCCAATTCATTAACAGGTGAAGGTCAAGTACTCTGAGTCTAAAGTAGCAGCCCAGGACCCTTTCAGGCAGCGAGGACGGCTGGAGAATCCTTGGACCCCCTGCCTTCCCTGCTGTCTCATGTAAACCTCATAATAACTTCAGTGGCGAGTCTCTGATCCCTGTTCTCCAAGATGAGGAAACTTGAGTTCAGGAGGGCTGGGTGACTTGCCCACACAGCTAGTGGCCCCCACACTCCAAAACACTGCCACGCTCATCTACTTCCACCAGCCTTGCACTGCAGAGTTTGCTCCACATATACAGAATTAGACACCACCAGCAAAGGGGAAGGTGGTGCCCACAGCAGGGCAAAAGAGAAAGAGCAGGGAAGTTGAGAAAACATGTATCAGGGAACCCTGCAAAATAAAAAAAAATAAAAAAAAAAAAAATAAAGAGAACAGCCAGCACAGACACCAGTCTCAAAAGTGCTAAAGCACGCGTTGACGGGGAGGTGACAGTTGGGGGATGCACGCAACACTCTCCCCCTCTCCCTCTTTGGTTCCCCCAGGTGAGACACTCTGCTTTGGCACAAACAGTGACACGCTGATGAGTAAAGCCTGAGGTCTCAGGGAAGAAGGGATTCTGCACAGCACGGCCCCAAAGGGACGACAGCCGCCAACACCCACTCTGGTGAGTACTTGCGTGTGTTTTGCTGCTGTGTTTGAGGTGAGGGGGGTTAGGAACGAAACTGCTACTTTTAGTGGAGACAAAATAAACAGCCTCACTCCTCTCAGTTCCCCTCTTCCTTTCCCACCTGCGAGGAAGACACCAGCACACAAATGAGGGCCTTGGTTTCCGAAAGGGGTTATTAAATAACAGGACTAGAGAATGCACGTATTGTGCAGAATTATTTTAGAAACTCCACGAAGACTGGATCAACAAAGCCTTCTCTCTTTGTACCATCTATCTGACTATGGGAATAGGACCAAAAATACAGGGGAAAAAAATAACAGGAAGAAGCCCAACAACAAATAAATGTAAGATGCATTGTTATTTTTCATAAAAATAAGACTCAGTTAGTATTGCAGACAATAGGTAGCTCCAGGCCACCACACCTATGAGCTCCTCTCCTGGCATTTTTTTATCCTTCTTTTAGTTCCCAACTCCTGACACTTGCTGCCAATCCTCTCTTGCAGTCAATCCCTGTTAGGGGGTTAACTGATTATTCAGTTACTAGCTAAAAATATTTCAAGATACTGTGCCTGTAAAGAAATGTATCTGCAATAGAAATTGTCCTGTTTCTACGCCCAGATAGATGGCACAGAACACTTATTTAGTGTTTGTTTTATGGTTTAATACATTTAACATTCCACTAATATGTTCTCTCTGCATCACGCTTCAAACAGTCCATGCTCTTTCTGCAGAGTGTGTCCTCTTCCCAGCTATGACCTTACTCCATCTGCATGTTCTTCCCATTTCTTTGATGTCTCCTGTGAGACAGGTTCTATTAACATCATACCCATTTTGCAGACAGGGACATTGAGACTTGCCCAACTGACCTGGCAACTAAATGGCAAATCTGGGTCTCTAAGCCAGACAATGTGTCTCTGTTGCCTGTGTTCTTAATCACCAAGCCACACCACTTCTCTATAATTTGCTGTGTGCTTTAACAGATGTGTATTCATCATGAAGTGAAATCACAGAGGCAGAGAGATTAACCTGAGATATGCATGATGCCTGCTCAAGGTGCAGCGCCGGAGTGCAAGGGGACAAGAGGGAGGTCTCAGGGAGGTGTCATAGAAAAGGGCCCTTAAATCATGGCAGGGAATTTAAACTTCATCCCCTAGGCAATGGCTAGCCAGCCATATAAGTTTTAAACAAGAGAGTCACATGATCAGAATTGAATTTTAGCAAATAGGCAGTGCTGGGAGGGACTGGAGGGGAAAAGCTGGGGACACCAGGTATGAGGCCACTACAGTATTCCACACGAGTACTGGGGAGGTCATAGCACTAAAGATAGAGGGTGAGGAGGGATTCAAGAACAGTTTCTCAGATTGCACCCCAGAACTTGAAGACCAATCATCACACAAGCAGAGAGGAGAAAGAGCACCCATCAAGAATGGGGCCCAAGGTTCAGCACATGTGACTCAGAGGATGGAGCCGCCCCTGAAAAGGACAACACCCAGGAGAGAAGATCTGGGAGACAGACAAGTTTGGCTTGGGACACGCCGGCTCTGCACTGCCTGCGGGAATGGCAGGTGGAGAGGGGAGGCCTTTGGGAGGAGAGCTCTGCCTGCCTTCTTCAAATTATCTGCGCAGACAAGCGCCTGCTCTGCCAATCCCTGAGACGTGATAAGACGTTGCATGTCTAATTGCTTTGACTCTAAGGCACTTTCGTAACTTGTATCTCCTTTTATCCTAGTAGTATAGTTCAGTGATTAACAGTGCAGGTTCTGGGGTTGAGATCATTTGAACCCTACAGTTATTTGGTTTCTCATGGCCTTTGTCTCCCAAACACGGGGCACACAGAAGGGCCTATCTTACAGAGTCCCCGTGATGAGAAAACAAGACAGTGCACGTTAAACACTCAGCACAGTGCCCGGGACGAAGTTCACATGCAATCGGTGTGAGCCAAAACAAGGTCAAAACCAGATCAGAGAGACAAACGTGACGTTGACTTCATTCTACTGATGAGAAAAATCAACCACTGAGAAATAGCTGATGTTGATACAAAGGGTTGAACTGGTTAAAAGCACAATCAGAACTAGAGCCCAGAACTAAGACTCCCCATCTCTTGCCTCTACATTGCACTCCCAAAATTTTAAATCTGAGATATGTTCTTATCATTCCCCCAAAATCTGTTTAAGGAAATAAAAGAAAACGGTAATAAATCTGAAAAGTTCTTCCCAAAATGCCACTTAAACAAAGTGGTATGGATCTCATTAGGATTCCTGGGAGATTTTATAAAGCAGTGTAAGTGAAAGCTTAACCCAATGTCCTGGCATGGTGGGGTCAGGGGGCACATTGGGTCTCTGATGTACATATTTCATAGCTATAGACACGAGATCGCAAGCAGAAAGCAAATTTTTCTGCACCAGAGGACTTCCCGGGAGGACCCCAGGCACAACTCAGCTAAGTTCTGACCTTGCAAAGTCACCATCCAAAGGGCAGCAGGCACATTTGGGAGAAATCTCAAAACCTGCTAAGATATTTTTGAATTGCAATGTTCTGGTAGCTCAAAATATGATTCAATACACGAGTGTTCTAATTGCAGCTGCTAGTACTAGACATATACCTGGGGCTCAAAAAATATTTTTAAACCATAAAAGATTCTTCCCCAAATATGGCTTTAAGATGTCTCTGGTGAGAGCAGTTCCTCGATCCCCTGTTTGGATTGCACATCATTATCCTGATATATTAATATCACAGGTCTCAGTTCAAAGCTGCCCAGGACGGGCATAAACACACCTCCACCTGCAAGATAAATTGGAATATGATCCTTTTGATTATACTCATGTGAATCTGCAACAATTGCTGAAATTACTACCACCGCATTACAAAACTCTCAAAAGAACAAAACAATCAGAGTTCCACCTCATGCGACAGTGACATGCATCATCACACAGGTCCCTGTGGAAGATAAGCGGGCGTTCTGAGAGCACCACATTCTCATTCCACACCCACCCTGCTTTATTAGAAAGACGGCATGAGGGCCTCTCCTAAGAAGTCTCTAGTACATGGTACCATGAACACAGAAAGTAACTTTTATGCAATTCAGTTAACAATGTTGCAATTAACATGAATTGTATCCTCCTCATCAACAAGTCTGTTTTAAATGCTTGCTGTGTGGAAGGGACCATGCCAGCTATCACAGGCGACAAGGAGAAGGCTCAGTCAAGGTCTCTGTCCTCACTGGGGTATAATGGGCAGTGGCAGAAACAGGTCTAAAAACAACTACAATGTCAAGAGAATGTGATCAATCATTAGTGGTGGAAACAAAACACCGCTGCGGTTCAGAGGAGAGAAAGATTGTTTCTGGTTGGAGGAGTCAGAAGTTTCAGCGGAGCCTCTCAAGATGAGTCTTATATGTTAGGTAGAGGTGGGAACACTTGGGAGAATACCTAAATGATCACAGATATAAAATATGCAGCAGATCTAATTAAGATTTTTCCATTCCCACCCCAATTCCACTATTAAGGACGCATATTATCTTAATAAAAAAGGGAGAAAAATAGAGGACTGTAAAAAGTCACCATTTTATCGACTGTGTCTAATTTTTTTCTAGATTTGTTTTTTCTCTAGCCTGTGTCTCTTAGCTTTCAAACCATTTTCATGTGCCCCAGGGCAAGGCAAAAATACAATGGGACTTGTCATAGTCCTTATTTATTTTTTTAATATTAGTTCCTTCTACACAGAAAGGAGAGTTGGAATTTTTTTTTCTTGAAACTAAGCTAATGGGTCTCAAGATTGATACAAACGCAATTATGCTGTAGAGTAGTGAGTCTAAGGAGGGTTCAGCTTTTAATAAACATTGCTTTATCCCCATTACATCCTCTAATGAGATAAGGTTTTGAAGGAGTTTCCTTAGCTACAGAGGGCTAAGGCTGTTTCTTGCCAAAGCTCGGCAGATGTTAATTTCCAACTTTCTGGCTCAATGATAACGACTCACATAAGCAAAAACATAACAAAACGAAGCGGACCTTTATCCAACATGCTACGGCCTCAGCTTCAGAATCAGACAAAAGATGCTAACAGAAAACAGAACAAAAAAAAGACCATTCCCACTGCAGACACTTGTAAACCAGCACACCAGCTCTGAAGAGGAACCGAGGACATCTAGAAATAGTGCAAAGCACAAAGTGACCACATCTTCAGCTCTCAGGGTTTCATGTGATTTACACTTTGTTACAACTTTATCTCTAGCAAATGAGGAAAGGCAAGCATGACCCTTTGGTATGGAAACTTTGTGTTCTTTACCAAGCCAGGGTCTCCTTCCAGGGCACACAATCCTTGTTGCAAAATTGATAAAAAAAAAAAAAAAAAAAAGTAGTGCTGACTTTCTTTAAACAAATGGGAAACTGATTTGCAGAGTTCAAACTAAAATGCTCACAAGAGGTAGCATCATTAGTGCTTTTATCTTTGTTTTGACTGGCACGCTAAGAACCTGCAGAAACTTCAAAGGAATCTAGCTTGAGAAAACCAAGTTAGGAGGTGATAGTCACCAAAAACAAATTCCTTGCTTACATAGGAATCATGGTGCAAACAATGCCTTGTTCACAGGGCACAGGCTGCCTGCCTTTCCCTCCCAGATGTGCACTCAGCAGCCCCTACACGCACACTGTCCCTCCCATCCCTCACCTGCTGTGCTACGTGTGTTCTGAGGGGCCTTCCCTACCTGGGCCTCTGCCCAGAATCTCACACTGACCCCAGACCCTGCTGGGTGGGCAGAGGACGCACCTTCTCCATCCCTTCGAGATGAGGATGGGCACCTGGCCCACGAGGCAGAGACACCCATAGTAGGCAGAAATTGATCAGTGTGTTGTCAGGCTCAAAGAGATGAACCAAGCCATCATAAGCCTTGCTCAGAAAGGTGTAATAAACGACCCAGAGAAAAGCTGCCAACTGGTGGCAGAGAGAAAGCAGCCTGCCTTGGAGTGCAGCCAGGTCACACGGATGCTCTGGACCCAGAAATACACAAACTCTGAGCCCTGCTTGAGGCCGTAGAACCAGCACCTTGTTGGTGCCAGCCAGCTGAGGGCAAAGGTGGCTCCTCTCTGCTGCCTTCTAATGAGGGGGCATTAACTGTCAGGACCCATTGATATTACTCATCACTTCTGTCTTATATAACCAAAGTATGATACCAAAACCGGGAACATGACAGTGGTATAATGCATGGTTATAGCTCCATTTCATCATATATGGAGAAATGGAGAAACCAGGTAAAGGAAACACAGGACCTCTGCAACTTCCTGTGAATCCATAATTATTTCCAAATAGAAAGCTTTCTAAAACTCCTTTGAAATCCAACCAGGTCTAGGGAAGAGAAATGGGATTGGGAGACAGAAACCCTGGTTTCTACCTGGAGACTTGCATTTCCTTAACTAGGAAGGTAGGGTAGACATTATTTAAGGGCCCTTTAAAATAATAGATGAAATTAAGATTGAGAGATAAGATGAAAAATGCTTATTTGACTGACAAAAATATTACTTAAATTCAGAAGTCATAACCCAATAGCAATTAACCAAAAATGAAAATAAACCATTTTTGAAACAACCACGTAATTTAATAGGAAAAAAAAAGATGCATCCTTTACCAAACTTTCATCTAAATACTATTAATATTTTTCCGAAATACATCTCATGAGTAAAGCAAAATACAGCAGATAAAGTATTTGGCTTACTCTTCTTCAACTAAAATTATCAAAGTCCTGGTCATTCCAGGAATGGAAAAAATGCCAACAAAATCTTTCGACAACAAGCAGTTTAACAAATATTTACTGAGTACCTACATTGAGTGCTGAGTTTCATTCAAGATATTAGATATCTATATCTATTTATAAATCTCTCTCTATATCCACCCACATATCTATATCTATCCCTACATATGCATGTAGATAAAGATATATAGGTATAGACAGAGCTCAAGATATATCGATGAATCTGATGGAGATCTTGACCTTGAGAAGTTTGAAGTCTGGTGGAGGAGAGAGGCCCACAAAGGGGTAAATAAATCAATGAGCTGATTGCTATGACAGAGGAACAAAAGGGATGAAGGCGACACCTAGGAGAGGCGTTCAACCTACCCTGGAGCATCCAGTAAAGGCTGGCTGCAGAGACGACACCTCCGCTAAGTCTTGGAGGAGCAGGTTAGCCAAGCAGAGGCAGGAAAAAGAGCCTTCCCAGCAGAAATAACTGAATGGCAGAGGCTTGGCGGCATGAAGTGATGTTGTGCGTGAGAACCGTGCAGGCAGGTCAGGGTAGCTGGAGTGTAGGGTGTGGAGCTGGGGCAGCAGGAACAGGTCGTGGAGAATCAGAAACACCAAATTTAAGGAGGAGATGATGAGCTTGGCCTTGGGCAAGTTAAGCTGAAGTGTATCTGAGACACCCAGGTGGAGATGATGAGTGGGCACGTCAGGGCAGAGGTCTAGGCTAGAGGTGTGGACTCAAGGCCATTGGCATATTGATAAGCAAACTATGAGACTGCAAGAGATAACTTCGGGAGAGTATAGGGCAAGAAGGAGCCATGGCTCTGAGCCCATGGGAACTTCACCATTGAACAGCTGGAAGAGGAGATGAACCCACAAAGCAGACGGAGAAGGAACTTCAGAGAGGTGCTTTACTGTTATGAACTTGGCAAAGACCTAGGTATCTGAGGAGTCAGACCTAGGTATCCCAGTGCAATCCACCACTGAGTGGTGCAGACTGTCCAATTCTGGCTTCAATATTAGAAAGCCCATTTTGCCAGATACCAAGTCAGGTTCTCCAAATTAGCAGGTGTTCGGGTCTCGATCTGCCTGAATACTGTTTCTCAACTTGTTCAGAACCGAGAAAGGAAAAGAGAGCAACCCCTGAGATTCAGAAGCTCGTTCAGGGCAAGGTCATGTTATTCTGCTATGATACATAAACCATCTCGAAGGATTCCAGCCTCAGACAAGGTTACACTGAGACTGTGACAAAATGAGACAAAGTAAGGCCACTCGGTAATCTTGTCTAAACACAGACAAAAACAAAGTCAATATATCACCCACAAAACACCAGACATTCCTTTTCTTGGCCGTAATGACTGGTTGCTGCTTCTTTACTAGTTACAACTTTATCCTCATTCTAGACTCCCCATAGATAAGATTTATTGAGATAACTAATCAGAGAATTACCCCTGCTTTTTAACAGCATCCAATCTAGAGTAAATCTCTCCTTTATTAGACTCTTTCCCAAATAGTCCAACTGAGGTCCAAATCCATGGAATAGGTTCTCTCCAAAACCTTCTTATTGGGACAGCGTGGTGTGTATTCTCCTTGGCAGCAACACGCGATTAACCCAGCATGTCCAACTGCAGCGCGTCCCTGATGGCCTTTGGCTGGAGGAAATTGATGGAACTCAGACCTGGCAGAGAAATATATTGATCCCTCAAACCCCACGGACATCAAGGTTAGGACAGTAGTTATCTCTTGGGAGGGGAGAAATGACTAGGGAAGGTACAGAGCCTTCTGAAGCTGTACAGGGGAATAGTTGTTAATGTTGTGAAGATTTTATTTCCTTCAAAACTAGCAGCTTTCCAAGTTAAAAAAAAAAGAAGAAAATATTTTTTTTTTGTAAACTAGGTGATATATGAGGTTGTCATTCTTCATAAAATTTTTAAGTCTGAAATTTTTAACCATGAACTTTTAAAAAGAAGGATGCAATGGACAAGGTCAGACGCTGCTGAGAAATAGAATAAGCTATGAACTGCAAGAATCGTCACTGAGTCAAGCAACGTGCAGGTCATTGGTAACGTAAGTGAAAAGATCTTTTGGTGATTTGCTGAGTGTGAAAGGCAGCCCAGAGTGAGTTAAAGAGTGGGAAGGAAACGGAGTCAATGAACACAGATAACTGTTCCAAGAAGTTTAGCTGCGAGGGGGTAGAGTGAGAGACAGCAATAGTTGGAAAGGTGTTTAAGTAGGGAAAAGCCCATGATGTCATGTGAGTGGTCAGACTTGTGGGCCTCAGCTACTACTAGATGTCACCTCCTCCTAGTCACTCCTGCGTCCTGCTCAAGACTGGCTGCAAGCAGGTGGGACCTAAACCAAGAAGAGGACCTTGTCTCCTTCTGTTTCATCTGACCTTATGATTTGGATTCCTGATATTAATAACATTTAATTAATCATTACTGCAAGCTCTTCCCAATTACTGACCAGTAAGTATTATATTAAGAATAGCAGTGGGCCATTTGTCCTGCTAGCGCTGCGTGAGCTGATGCGCCGAATACGTCTCTCAGCCGGGGCCGCGGCCCGACGTCCCAGCGGGGCTCAGGACGCTGGGGACCTGGATCCCGGGGCCGCGGCCTGCGACCTGCAGAGGGGCACATCTAACATGTCATTTGAGGAGCTGTTGGAATTGCAGAGCCAAGTGGGCACTAAGACATATAAACAATTGGCAGCTGCAAACAGCACTAAGAAACAAGGTTCTAGACCACCTGTCCAAAGTACGTGTGTTGCAGATAAGCACAGGCCTCTGGAAATGTCAGCCAAGATCCAAGTACCATTTTTACGTCAGGTTGTTCCCATCTGTAAAAAGGTGGCCCGGGACCCCCGCTTTGTTGATCTGTCAGGAGAATATAATCCTGAGGTGTTTGACAAAACATACCAATTCTTGGATGACATCCGAGCCAAAGAGAAAGAGCTTGTGAAAAAGCAATTGAAGAAGCACTGTTCGGGGGAGAAGCATGAGAAACTGCAGCAGCTGCTTCAGCGAATGGAACAGCAAGAAATGGCACAGCAGGAACAAAAGCGGCAGCAGGAGCTGCGCCTGGTCCTGAAGCAGGAACGGCGGGCTCAGGCCCAGCAGGGCCATCGGCCATACTTCCTGAAGAAATCTGAGCAGCGCCAGCTGGCCCTAGCAGAGAAGTTCAAGGAGCTGAGACGCAGAAGGAAGCTGGAGAGCTTCTTGAGTCGAAAGAGGCGCCGAAATGCAGGCAAGGATAAGAGACATCTCCCTTTGAGCAAAGAGTAATAAGGAACAGTCCCTGCTCTGCCACTGCATCAGGAAGACATGGACTTATGGGGACAGTCTTGGGTTTGGCCTGTTTTCCTGGTTCCTTCCTGTTCAAGGGCAAGGATCACAGCTGCCCTTGAACTAGGTTGGCTCAGGAGGCTGGAGGGCTCTTGAACTGCCCACAGGACTTGACAAGAAGAGTAGTAGCTCAGCCTTCTGCCCAGCCATACTTGCCTCTGCTTGGATCCGGTTCATCATGTCCTTGTGACCTTGTCCCATCCTTGCCTTAAACCAATGATTCTGATACAGAAGAAGAGGG
>CM052451.1:13793490-13810379 GCA_028533085.1 Varecia variegata
TGTGCACTGTTTGGGGAATGGACACGCTTGAGGCTCGGACTCGGGGGATTGGGAGGGACATGGGCAATATATCTATGCAGAACTTTTGTACCCCCATAATAAGCTGAAATAAAAAAAAATTAAAAATAAATAAATAAATAAATGATCTGCTGGCGGGAGGTACAAAACTTACTTCCAGTTCATTCCATCCTCTGTGCCCTGTGTTTTTATCATTTAGTGTCATTTCCCACTGGTTGTAAAGAGTATCATTCTTGATTCAGAACCCCTCATACTGTCTTCTTGCTTTTTAAATATGATTTTCAAGAGCACGGCAATTTTCTAGAGAAAGTACTCAACTACATCTCATCATGGGTTATTTATCTTCACTGAACCACAATGAAAAATAGTCTCTTTTTGTGCTTTATGGACTTCCATGAAAAACTTTAGTGTGAATTATCATGAGTGACCCTGAATAATGACACATTAAGTGGTAAACATTTAATAGTCCTGTGAAATGCCACTGTTAGCATGTGCTGTCCAATTTTGTTTTTCCTTTTGCATGAAAGTAGAGCTTGCAACATTATCCACCTAAAGGGTAAAAGAAGAAATTATTTTATTTGCAGTTGGGTAAATAGAATTAGTTTGAACTATTGGAATAACTTATATTTGCTGAATTAAAACTCGTTCTTTGTGAATAGTATGTACACATAAAGTGATTCTTTTGTGGGTTGAAGAAGCCCGTGTCCGTTTATTGATATTTGAGCCTTGGGCATCCGTAAGACTCGTTTCCCAGGACAGACTCTTGAATCTTGTTGTTTTCTTGATTTCCTGTGTTTAACCTGTTCTGAAAATTACTATGATTTTTCTCTTAGAATCAGTGGTAAGGCTAAGATACTGTTCTACGTTCCCTGTGTCATATCCATGAAGAATGACAAGGAGGAGAAAGTTAATGGTGTGAATTTTAAAGTTTTCATTTTTTTCATCTGGGGAGATGAAATTTGATGGATGGATGAACATGCAGGTGTTCTGGGGAAGTGGCTGTATGATGTTAGGGGGTGGGGGGCTGGAACTCTAAAATCTATAAGGCATATGAAAACATGATTATTATTTTAAGGGAAAGTATTTAAATATTTTTGTTGTGTTGCTAATGTTTCTCTGGCTGACTGGCAGATTTTACTGTTTTCAACATGAGAAAAATACTTGACAGTGCATGATTTGTATCTAGCCATTTAAAATAAGAAATTATTATGTGACATGCTGTGTGTTCCCATTCATATGGGAAGTCAGCTAAAGGACCCCCCCCCAGAATAATGTAATGACTTGTTTTTTGGTGAATATGAGACAGGCGGTTTTAATCCAAATAACTTAAACTGAATCCATTTTGTGTCTGTAGGCCCCTCAGAAATTTATAGTATCTTCTTTGAAGAAATTCAGGCATATTATACATTAGCTTTTCAGATAGCCATTGTCTGGTAGCCAGGAGGGCAAAGGTTCCCATTCCCATTTTGCTGATGGACTGTAGGTTTGCCTTAAAGCTCTCTGAAGTCAGTGGCTAAACTAGCTGAGGTCATTTTTCAGCGGGCTTTGGCTGTGAAAGCTGAAGGTAATGCCTTTCTCTGCGATTTCCCAATAGCATTTTTCTATATATTGGTAATTTTCATCTGGAGTTACTTTCAAAAAGGCTCCTTTCTGCTTTAGTCATTAACTTAAAATATGTGTAGCACCTTTTTAGTGCAAATGCCATATTAGCCATATTGTCGGCGGAGAGAGAGTGACAGCTGCCAGGGGCTCTCCCTGGTTCTGATTTTTGGTGGCTCTTAATTGCCTTTTATACTTTTACCATATAGACATCAGACTTGTCAATAACAGTTCCCAAGCGCCTCCCACTGTAGGCTTCTAAGACTCCTTAAATGATAGGTCTTTAGGTAGGGACTGGCTTATGTAAGATTAATACCTATCAAATTGAGAGCTTCAAAAATCCGAACCATCTCTATACATGTCTTATGAAATTACTAGAATCCTCACAGCAGGAGCCACTGCCTTGAACACGTTGGGGGGCCCTCCGGTCGTGGAGTTGGAGGTACTCCTCATTTGTGTGCTTGTCTTCGTCATCTCTTGTTCTCTATTTGCGTCTGCAATTGGGTCAGGGCTCCTTTTAGATGTTAATGAGGAGAAAACTGTTGAGACAGTTGGAATGGCTTATATATACCTGTGTGGGAGTAGAGTACTATCCTCAATTTGATTGGCTAAAGGATCCTTTCAAGTGTTTAGACATTCAAATTGTAGCCAAAAGCAAAAATATGTTAAAAGAAAATTGGCTTCCCATAATTAAAGTGATTAAAACAAATATTAAGCATTGGGAAACAGCCAACATTTCTTCTTTTTAACTTACCTTTTTAATGATGTATAACTTATATAAAGCACACAACCTTAAGTGTACAACTTAATGACGTTTTACATATGAATTTACCTGTGTAATCACCACACAGATCAAGATGTAGAATACGTCTAGCACCAAAAAAGGCTCCCTATCTACCCTTCCCTCAAATTAATACTCCCTTCTTAAAGACAATCACTAGTCTGGCCTCTAATGTAATCTAACATCTTGGATTAGTTTTACCTGTTTTTGAACTTCATACAAGTGACATCATAAGGTATGTGCTACTTTGTGTCTGGCTTCTTTTGTTGCATCTTTGAGATTGATCTATGTTGTTGCAAATAACAGTAGTTTGTTCTTTTTTGTTGCTGTATTGTATGAATATACTATAGTTTAGTTATTTATTCTACTGTCAATAGTTTGTTTTTTCTAGTTTTTGTCCATTATGAATAAAACTTCTGAATATCCTTATACATGTTTTCTAGTGGACATGGGACATGTCTGTTCTTAACTTACTGTCTCATAGAGTAGGCCTATGTTTATCTTTAGAACACACTGATAAACCCTTTTCCAAATTGGTTGTATCAATTTAGACTCCACCAGCAATGTATGTGAATTCCAGTTGCTCCACGTCCCTGTCAACACTTGCAATTATCAACAACCCACTTTTAACACTAAAAAAGAAAAAAACCCAGAATGCCAGCTCTAATTTAAAAACACAATTTTTATCAATAAATCCCAAGAGCTCAATAATTTGTTTTGAAATGATTTTTTAATTCATCAAGTGGTATTATTGAATACCTACTGGGCTCGAAGTGTTTTATCGTGCATGGGGTCTTATATAAAAGAATAAAACATAGCCCGTGCTTTGATGGGTTTACTGTACAGGGTGTCACAGAGAATAGTCCATCAGCAGTGCAAGTCAGGATATGATAAAGGGCTATGATCAATGGTCTCTCAAACATGTCTTGACAGCAGGACCAAGTCCTCAACGAAATTGTCAAGTGCATTATGCTCGTTTCTGTCATCTTTTCACTTTTCCTTTAGCACTATGATGTTGCAAACTTTGTTACTTTCCAGGATACCTCACTGTGCCAACCCATCTGGTTAATGGTAGCACAATGTACTCCAGATCTGTCTCCTTAAAAGTTCTTTTGTTAGATTTATTGCTAGGAATTTTTTATATGTTTGCAAATGGAATCTTTTTTTAGGATTTAATTTTCTGTTTGCTGTTCTAGACATAGAAATTTAGTTGGTTTTTCTACATTGCTAAATTGATTTTCTACACTGTTTACCTCTGCTAACAGCTTGTCTATAAATACCTTTGGATAATCATATCATTTGGGAATAATGACAGCTTTGTTTCTTCTTTTCCAATCCATGTGCCATTTTTTTACCTTGTCTGACTACAGGGCTAGGTTTTAATTTGATGTTTGCTGTTAAATATCACAAAGTAATGCTAATGGTGAGTATCCATATCTTGCCTCTAATTTCAATTAGATGGGAAATTTTCATCATTTAAACATTAATTCTGATGTTTGCTGCAGTTTTTTTTCTGGTAGGTAATCTAACAATGAGGAAAGAAATGACCTTCTATTCCTACTTTTCTAAGGATTTTAAATCATAGATATTGAATTTCATCAAATATATTTTCTGCACTTATCAAGATGATTATATGACTTTTCTATTTGATAATTTATTGTGAACTTAAATGTGAGAAATTAAATTCCTGATTTCAGCATGTTAAACCAACTTCGCATCTGAGAAAATCATCTTGGTCAGGATGATATTTTATATATTACTGGATTCAGTTTTCTAAAATTTTGAGTTGGGGGGGTAGTTTGTATCCATGTTCTTGAGAGACATTGGTTTGAAATTTTCCTTTCTCATGCCATCTTTGTTGTTAAAGTAGGGCATTGAGATATTTAATTTCATTCCAAAGTTCCCCAAGTAATAAAAAATTTTTGACGTTAAAGGTATAGTTGCATTGAAATAGAACTATTTACCCATGCATCTAGTTCAAAAAATATCAAATTTTTGGAAGCTATATTCCTTGGAAAAGTTCAAATCATGTTCAGAATGTTTTCTTCAGTTTGGCTAATAATGAGAAGATTCCTTTCTATAAATTGTTTTGTGGAAAAAAATTAAGAGTTCTTTTCAAAATACCTTCACAAGAATGTTGATGACATGTATGTACTGGCCTTATCCTTTAATGAAACCATTTTTTTTAGATAATTAGATTTAATTTTTTTTTTTAGTATTCTATTTCAATCTCTAAATTAAATGTCAGTGTGGAAAGAATTTTTCTTGTCTTGAAAACCCGTGACACTCATAGTTGAGTGTTGAGTCAGTAATTGAGTATTTTCTAAAAATAGTTTTGACTTTTGGAAACAAAAGACAAATGTTTGAAGTTAAAAAAGTAAAAATCTAGATAAAAGCCACATGATGTAAAATATAGGATATAATTTTGCATTGTGTTAATTAACTGTATTAATATATTCAAGGTTTTTTCAGAAGTCACCTGGAAATCCTAATGGTATAGCTTTCTCAGCTGTAGGGACCTTTGGATCCCTAATTATTAATTTACAAACCAAATTTCTGAAATAGTTGCAGGAAAGGCAATAGCTAAGTTGTCTGAAAAGGGTTCCTACCTCAGAGGGGGCTATGCAATTGAGTATATAAATGTAAAACATGAGACTGACAATTGAAACAAATTGGGTATGTTAAAGAACCATGAATCCATAAAAAAGGAAAGTTAATACAAAGTGCGATAAAAGGTGGTTTTAATGTATACCTGAGCTATGAATATCACACAGCAAATGTGATATATACTAATCAAATGGTAGCTTCCCAACATTTTGTGATATTGATAAACTGATTCAAGAAATATTGGAGTTTTAGAATGAGATGAGTCATTAGCAACCATGCGATCTAATTTCCTAGTCCAAGAGATGAGACGAGTGATTTTCCTAAGATCAGAAAGGCAGTTATTGTTAGCGTTGGGACTACATTTATTTACTTATTCATTCCTTTATTCAACACTGTTTATTGAGGACCTACTATGTGTGAGACACTGTTCTACATACTGAGGATAGAATGGTGAACAAACGAGGGTTAGGGTCCAGAGTAGGAGATTGACAACAAATAAAGAGCCATGTAATAAAATGAAAGATTTTGAGAAGTGGCAGAAAGGGACATAAAGCAAGAGAAGGAAACAGAGGAGACAGGGAGTGCCATTTTGGGTAGGATGGTTAAGAAAAGGTCAGTGAGGAGATGACCTTGGAGCAAAACCTGAATGAAATGAAGGAATAAGCCCTGTGGGTATTTGGGGGAAGAATGTTCTAGGAAAAGAGAAGAAAAGTGCAAATGCTTGGTGTGTGCCAAGAACAGCAAGGAGGCCCATGTGGCCAATGCAGGGCAGACTGCGAGGTGGGAGACCAGGTTGTGGGCCGGGTCACCTAGTGTGGCCTGGGTGCCATGGTCAGGGGTTTGGGATGTATTCCAAGTGTAGATATTGGAGAGTTTGGAACAGGGACATAACACAGTCTGACTTGAGTTTAGAAAGGATCCCTCTGAAGCAAGACAAAAATGGAGGGACAGGAATGAGAGACCAAGGACAGGGAATTTCAGGAAATTCAGGGTAGGAGTGAGGTAGTGGCAGCTCGATGATTCCTGATATGTCTAAAAAGTAGAGGCCACAGATTTGCAGATGAATCAGATGTGAGACACAAGGGAGATTCCAGGCACCTCAAAAATTGTGCCAATTCTGTTTCACGTGCCTAACCCATATTAGAATATTTGTCCAGGACTTAATTTTGCTTTTCTTCTCTGAAGAATGTTCAAGTCGAGGGTTAAGACTTTGTTTGCTTGGTGGATAATTCTTCTCATCTGCAGTGGTGTGGTTTGTTTACGGCACACCTGCCCACAGGTGTCACTAACTTTATATCTGATTGACTTGAAATGTCTGCACCTGGTTCAGTTTTCATTTCCATCTGGAAACTTCATTGGGCTTTCCTTGAATCTGTGCATTGACCTGAAAATTGCTAAATCTTTTTGAGGTTAGATTTGCCGCAAGATAGATGGTGCATTAATAGGACTATGGAAGCTCTGGGTGTTGGCGCTAAAGAAATTATCCTGGAGGAAAAAATCAAAAAAGGAGAATCTATTATAGCTTGTGTCTGCTTGCAGCAGATAGAAGCTTGCATACAGAGCAGTCCCAATAATGCTGAGTTCTGATTGTGCCAACTCATTAAATCGCCCAGAGAACAACACTATTGGTCAGCAGTCCCGGTTGCCTTGGTGCAGTGACACTGAATATTGACTCTGAATTGATGCCAACGCCAAGTCCATTGGATTTCATTAACACTGATTGCCGTTTGCTTTCTCCCCCTCTAGAATGAAAAGAACACATGCTGAAATAGGATTTTTCCACGATAAAATAATCCTCTTTAGGTAGTTTGTTCATGCAAGATGTTGCATATGTTTGTCATCACAACTTTCGGTGCTGTTGGTGTTCTTATCTTGGAGGGAAACATCCACCACAGAATACACATTCTAGGTGGCTGTTTGTAAAATGGGATTCCAGAAGCGAAAGGAAGATGAGCATTTAACTTCTCCCGTTTCTGTGACTCTCCTCCCACTGCTGAGTTTCCAAGGGGATGAATGTGAGGACTTGGCATGTTTCTACAGAATTGCATTTTAAATAGTTTACACACCAGGTTGAATGTTTCCTGCAAAACGGACATACTGTATTTTTAGGCAGAGGCTCTAAGGGTGACAATAGATTTCATTTTATAAAGTTACCGGTAGAGAGAGATCTTAATTCACTTGGCACCTAAGCACCCATAACATGCTAAGGTGAGTCTAAAAGTGTATCGTTTGGAGCACAAAAGAGCATTGTAACTGCAGAGGTGCATTTGAATGCTCACAGATGTTTCCAGTTGAGCCAGTGTCAAGGTCTCATTTTATATTTTTATTAGATATGCCGGGAATTATGCTTTGGCATGTTGGATAGACTTTAAATGCTTAGATCCAAGAGTACTATGGGCAGCATATGAAATCTTGCAAAGTTAGGGAGTGACAGTCCTTTCAAGTGGACCTCACTATTGCATCTGACAGTTTGTCACGTTGCTTCCGTCACAACCAATATTCCTGGTTCTCTTTTGCAGGCTTCTCCCTCCATTTGACATTGGTGGTCTGTAGGGTTTTATCTTTGGTCCATCCCTTTAATCTCAGCATATTCCTTCTGGGCAGTTTCACTTACCTCTTGGTTTTCATTGACTTATAGACAGATGACTCTAAAACTGTCATCTGTAGCCCCAACCTCTCCCTTAAGCTTTGGATCTGTGTATCCAAGTCATTCCAGTTAGTTCTTTCCTCCTAGGTGCGGCACAGGCACCTGGGGCTCTGTAGGTTCTAAACCAAACTGTCCATTTCGCCCCACAGCTGGGCTTTGCTTCGGAGTCAGAGAGCCGGGTGGAGAGAGGGCTGGGTGTGAGGTGGGAAACCCTTGTACCTTGGGGTGCCTAAATGCTAGAATGTAGAAAGCTTTCATCTGAAGTGCCAACTCCCACTAACAGGGCGCTTGGTGAAATTTTGATTCATTAATATGGAAAGGAGGTATATCTTTTGCCATGGTGGCCTGCCTTTTACTTCCTTTAGGCTATCATTTAATTAACAGACTGTATTATTTTAATGCAAGTCAAATGATCACTCTCTGGGGTTGTGTTTTTTTCTGCCTTGTTTAAGGAACCTTTTCCTAAGCTGAGGTCAAGAAAATATTATCTTATACTGGTTTCTGAAAGCTTTGTTTTGTCTCTCACATTGAGGTCTTCCATCTACCTGAAATTGATTCTTGTGTGTAATGGGAGGTCAAGTTCAAATTTCTGTCCTGAAATCAAATAGACACAGACCTCTATTTCTTCAACAACAACAATAGCCACATAAAAATCAAGCAGGCAGTGGAGGCAGACCTCATCTGGTTGAGCCTTCTCCATGTCCTCAGGGGTGTGTCATCCATCTGTCCTAAGTCCATCCTCTCCTGCTTCTGTCTCTCCTACTGGTCCACTTCTCAGCACCCTCCTGCTCTGAGTCAGTGCATTCTCTAAGGAGTAGCTATTTGCAGTTCATTTGGGAAGGTGAGCGATTAGGGAAAGGTACCTCCTGATCTTACAAGCATTCTTGTTTAGCTATAGTGTGACTTTCTTTTCGTGAGACTTTTTACACAAGGAAACTAATACTTTTTTAAAGAGCAACTTATTGCAAAGAAAAATCTAAACGTCAGCAATGCGAGTGTCCATCTCCATATCAAAGTGCCACTCACGTTTTGAAGGTAGTCAAGTTTATGACAGGTAGAAAGTCAACCTTACATATTCCTGAAAAGTTATTGGAACTTGCAAGGATGTATCTTGAAATTGAACTGACCTTGCTTTAGAAATAATCTTTCTTCTTTATAGAAGAATGTTTCTATTAGCAAAAAGCAGAAACTGGGAATAGCACTGATTATTTTCTGCATGAAGGTCTGTTGGAAGGATAAAAAGCCAAACAGCTGGAAGGAATTTGAGATGTCAACTAGTGCAGGATTTTTACCTCTAAGAAGTAGATCATTCGCACTTTTAATATCATTCCAGAAAAGAAAATTTCACACCCTCTTCTGGTAATATTTAATGTATTTCACCGACAGTGACTTTTCCTTATGCTATGTCTTAAGTCCATTTTCTTATTCTGTTTGAAATGGAAATAGAGAAATTGGGCCAGCCATCTTGTGTCTATAATAATCCTTCATCAACTTGATGGCCGTTATTAAATCCCCTATTAGTCTTCTTTTCATGGTACAATCTAATATGTTTGTTTAGCTCTTTCTCTAAAGCCAGTTTCCAAATCCTCTAATTACAGTTTTTTAATCCTATCTGAATTCTCTCCAGGCCATTTATAAATTATGATTCGTAGATTCAAAAATTGAGCATAATACTTTTGGCAGGCCTATGTCCCAATGCTAGCTAACCTGTAGGGTTGGTAGTCTAGTTTAGAGAGTTCTCCAACCAGGACGTCTAACCTGAATTTTTTTCATGACAAAAAGACCTTTGGACTTATGATTATGTATAGCATATCGCTACTTCCTCCTAAGATGACTCAAAATAATAGGTAAGAAGTAAAACAGATATACATCCACACGGGCAAAGAAAATGGAATAGGAGGTTTGGTGGATGAGGTATGTCAATGAATTTTTGCAAGATGGGAAGCAAAAAGATGTGTGAGAACTGAATTAGCAGAGAGGAGTAAACCAAAAGACAAGTGCCCAGAGGGAGGGAAGCCAGGCTGAAGCAGACTGATTTGTGCCCAGGACCACAAAGCCTCCAGACCTGGAACCTCAAGCTCTGCCGGAAGACAGGTGTGAAGGATGGGGCCGAAAGCATGATTGGTGGAAATCTGAATAAGGAATAGTTAGAGCCCATCCCATCCCAAGTGGCTAGACAAGTACTCTGGCAGGTGTATTTTCCAAAGAAGGCTTGACTTAGAAACAACAGATACAGATGAGAAAATGGGTAAAACATCATAGAAAAAATGGGAGTTTTACATGAAAATCTACATATGGAATGGCGCCATCTCCCTTCTGAGCACACAGAATTCTGACAACCAGGCTTCTATTCCTGCATCCCGGGATTAGAGGATTCTTTTTTTGGAAACTGGCAGGTTGAAGACATTCAAAGACCACCGCATAAAATGGTGGGGTCCCCACCCAGTCACACCACATAAGCTCCGCTCTTTAGGTCCCATGGTGGACACCCAAGGATCACCGCACATTTGAGGATCATTTTCAACATGAACAAATGAGACCAAAATAAATCAACAAACAAGTAATCAGGAAAGGCGGCTCAGAGGAAATTAGGGGGAAAACAGGGAGGGGGAAAAAAAGACTTCAAAAAACTATAATTGATATTCTCTGAGAGAATAGAGAAGAGGGCTTGGAAATCCTTCAAAGAGGACTTGGAAATCACAAGTCTGATAGCAGAAATGGAAAATTCCATGAAGAGTTGGAATGTAGATGAAATTGCCCAGAAAATAGGATGAAAAGACAGAGATGGAAAACATGAGAAGAAAGAGGAAAAAACAAGAGGCTCCTTTTAGGTAATCAAAAATCAGATTAATAAGAGTGTTAGAAAGAGAACAGAGAAAATGCAGGGAGACGAGTATAGAGGAACGTCATAGAATGCTTTTCCAGAACTGAAGAGCATGAATTTCCATATGGAAAGGGGACTTCAAGTATACAGCACAATGAATGGAAAAAAAAAAAAAAAAAAAAAAAGACCAACTCCAGGACACATTTGATGAAGTCTGTGAATTAAAAAAAAATTCCTAAAAGTTTTAACAGGGAAAAAGTAGGCCACATACACAGGTTCAGCAGGCCAGCATCTGACTTCTCAACAGCAATAGTGGAAACTGGAAAGAATAGAGCTATACCTTCCAAATCTGAGGAAAAATCATCTGTCTGCGATCCTATAACCTGGCCAAATTTTCAACCAAATGCAAGGACAGAATAAGGATATTTTCAACTAGAAATACAAGGTCTCAAAAATTGGCCTCCCATACACTTTTTCCTGGGAAATTCCTGGAAGAGATGCTTTACCAAAATGATCAAAGAAGCCAAAAAGTATGCAAGAAAGTGGGGAAAGTGAAGGAAGTTCCCTGATGGGAGGTAAAAGGAAGCTCCAGGGTGACACCTGAACATCACCTGTGTCAGGCCTGGAGAACGACCTTTCTAGGTTGGACAAGAGGGTGGAGAGGCCAGGAGAGATGACCTAACAAGCAAAACAAAACAAACAAATCAGAAAGATGACCTACTCTGTTTATCTGTGATGAGATGAGTTTTATAGTTCTGTATGAGAGTGTGGGGAGAATTTATGTTAGATACGCAAAGAAATCAAGCAAATAAAAAATTGAAGCAATTACTAACATCAAGAAAAAACCAAAAGGCTATACAAGAAAAGAACTATGTTTATAGTGCACATTGGGCTCAGTTAGAAACAATATTTACACAGACATAATATTGTAATGGAAGTAGCATTATTATAACCAAAAATGGATATTTAGTTAAATCAAGAGGATTGGAGGGGGTAAGGGGGAGAAATATGTGTAGAAGGCAAGAGAGCTAAATCCTCATCTTCCACAGTAGGAAGCCAATCAGTATTCAAAGTGGATAACAAATGGCAGTTGAAGATTATTACTTGAAATATGAAGGTAAATACTAAAAGAAACAGCTAAAAGAGTCCAAAGTGATTGCCTTTAGTCACTGGGACTCCAGGAGGGCCAGAGGGTCAAATACTGCTATTTTTATTTAGCAGCCTGGTAGTACCACTTGATTTTAAAATTATGTGCATGTATTATTTTGATTAAAGTAAAATAAATCCATTTATATAAAAGTATGTTTACACAGGAAAATTTTAATGCATTTCACCAGTATTTGTAATTGTAATATTTATTCGAGAAAAACTAACAGCCATGAGTTTTTGGAATATATCAAAAAGTAACATATTTTTTAGTTTTGTGTGAATCATAAATTTAGAGTCATGATTGGTTTGCTATTTGACATTTGACATTGAAATTTGTAAGAACATAGCTTTATTATTCACACTTACTGTGTCTAACTTGTTCTTTCATCTTTATTATGCCTTAGAAAAAGGTGCCAGAATCATTGGAATTCAAATGCACCTTCCTTGAGGAAAATTCCAGTTGTAATGAAATGGGCAAGTTGCCTCTTCTCATTCTAATGATTAGTGTTTGGCTGAAATATAATCCAAATGCAATACTTATTTGAAACATTTCATACTCAATCCTATAATGGTGTACTTCCAGCTTTGGACACCTCCATACTTTCAACCATGCAGTTAGTGTGAGCAATGTGTTATATCACACATGTGAATTTCTTACTGTCGTGCTTGGAATACAGTAGAAACTTTGTGAAGTTACTCTTTCTTCCTTCCCCTCCTTCACCACCATCTTCCTGGCAACTCACCCGCGTCCCTAAAGGCCTGGCAGTGGCCATTTGGTCCCGATGGCCCTTTGTATAAATTTTGCTCTTTCTTTCACTTCTTAGCAGTGACGATTTTGTGTGTCTTAGAAGCATAGCTTCCATTTGGAGGATGAGGTTGTCTGTCTGTAGTTGTCCAGCAAAATGAATGAAGATTGGTCCTATTATAATAGTCAATCTCTATGCAAAAATTGTTTGAACTTTTAGCTGCTAGAGGTTTATTAATTTACCCCTGGCATTTCCCCAGCATAGCCAGGGGGGTATATCCCATATGACTCCAAGAAATATAACAAAACATTTGGATAAGCCAGTTTCAGATTTTCTCTAGAATTTTTAACATCGTAGAGGTTAAAATGCAAGAAGGTCATTTAATGAGGTAGATATCTACTTGGAGCTGGCTGTGATTTCATTTTATGTATTTCTAAAGTAGTAAAAAAACCAACGCGAAACAGAGTTTTCTTCTTCCAGAGTTATTGTGAAGCTGTATAGGTTTTTTCCTTCACCATTGGAGAAAAAATTTAAAATTTCATATCCTTATTATTTTAAACATCTGAGTTTCATGTTTAATATATTCAGTATTTCAGTAACAAAAAATATTTAGTGATGATTTGTTCTAATATCTTTTAAACTCTATATTTAAAAAAATAGTGGATATGAGTCCTATTAAATTATATTTTCTTAAGATTGAATTAGAGAAATAAAATCTTAGTCTCTATGGTGGTAGCACATATTCCAGCTGTTGGGTTGGCTTTATTTTGTTGCCTCTGGCAAGGAGCAGATTTATTATTCGGGCTCTGTCTAAATCTATAGTTTGACAACCATGTCCTTGTGGTCACCAAGCTATTCTTTTTCCATAAACTAAATAACAGCAAAACAACCTATAAAAAACAGTTACAGTGGTGTCTCCATAATAGGAAACCCATTACATTAGCAACATCAAGCTATAATGTATTTTGTGAAAGGAGCACAAACATCTTTATATCTCTCTCCTAAAGCTTCAAACTGATTAGTCAGGATTTAATGTCAGCACTCTACTTTCCCATTTTGAAAAATAAACAAATACAAAATATTTACCCATTAAGAGTTAATATTTTGTCATTGGCCTGGTTTCAGGGGGTCCCTAAGACCGTTCTCATGTTCGGTGATTCACTAAAAGGACTTAGGATCAGCATATAGTTGCACTAACAGTTAAGATTAATTGCAATGAGATAGCAAGGACATACAGCCAGATCCGTAAAGGCAAAGGACAGGTGAGCCTTGGGGAATCCATGGGCAGTTTCCTGTGCTCTCTGTGTATGGCTACATAGAGAGTGCACCCTCCCCAACTGTGAAAAATGCAGCCACATGTTTGCGGTGTTTCTGCCCAGGAAAGCCCATTAGAGACTCAGAGTTTAAGATTTTTATTAGGGAGATGGTCATGTAGGCATTCTCTGCCTAGCAACGCCTACTCCAGTATTTAGTGACAGGTATTTAGTAGTTCACCATGAATCACTTTGTTTGTACAAATAGCCTAGGCACAGTGAAACAACCTTATCAGTTAGGGAATTGTTCACATCTGCATAGGGAACTTTCTACAAGCCAAGTTCCCAGGGGCCAGTTAATAGCCAACCTTGAAAGCAGGCGTTTCTCAGGATTGCCTCAGGCTGCTTGCTATGTTAACACTTTCTTGCACAGACCTGCGTTTTGTTTTTGTAAACAGTTTGCAAAAATACACTGAACCCTAAGTGATAGGATGGAGGACAGCAATGCGATTGTTTCTCTGACCTGTCCTCGAGATCAGACTTTGCCTTTGATAAAGGCATCTAGAGCCTAAAATGAGAGCATCTGAGGATTATCTGTATATCGTACTTCTATTTTTAAAAACTCCAAGAGCCTAATATTTTTAATTATAATTCAGTCATCATCTGGGTTCCATTTTGCATCTGCAGGCGACTGCTTCCAAAATTCTCAGGCTCGGGTATCTTACAGTTTAAAGTGGGTCTTATTGCCAGTAGCTTAGTCTAGACCATGCTCTCTGCTTGCTGATAGCTCATACCTCTCTGATGTTTCGTTACTGAAGTAAGAAAACCCAGTTGGGCTCTCAGGAAATAATTGGAATCTAGAGAAGGGCTTCTTAAAATGCTTACACTGTTACTTTTATAAAATTAACCCACACATTTTAGAGCCATTGATGCAATTAAAACAATTTTGAAATTATGTTTTTGTCTTGTTTTGAGTAACAGCTATTCTAAAAGTCAAATGAATTGAGAGGTTTCAGGCAGGGAAATGAATAAAAATGATGGGATAATGAAGACACGGCTAACAGAAGTGGCTGCTTGCTTGTCTTTCTTTTCTTTTTCTTTTTTTTTTTTTTTAAGGCATCTAAAAGACAAATGGGTTTCGCTCCTCCACACAGATTCTTAAAACTCCCCCATACACATTAATCGTCATCCGTTGTCTTTGTAACTCCATTAGGATTTCACAGGGTGTCATTCAGAGCCCCTGGGGGGGTTGAAACAAGGGAGGGGAGCAAGAATTGGTGGAGGAAAGGAACCATACGGCTGAGCCTCTTGTTTAAAATATTTAATGATCCCTTTGCCACTAACACAGTTTCAACCTTCTGTGAAACGAACATTCTTCCCTTCTTGTTACAGCTTAAGTGACACAGCTCTGGTTTGACTGACAGTGTTTTCTTTATAGAGAATTTAAATGGCTCTCCTTTGAGCTTCACTAATAGGCTTCAGTGAACAATAACACTGTGTGTGTGTGTGTGTGTGTGTGTGTGTGTGTTCCTTGTGCTTTCTCTCTTCTTTCTTGGGTACTTGGAATGAAATTCTTGTCTAAACCAAGTAGCTCACAGAAGAGAGCATTCCAAAAACAATTCCTTGTCATTTAAATATTCCTTTCCCTTCCATCAAAAACTAGACGACCCCCTTGGGTAGGGAAGATTTTTCCATAATCAGATCTGCTCATGCCAAAGTTTCTTCTTCTTTTGTATAAACATGTCTTGACTCCATTGCAGACTTTGTTGATAACTGAAGACCTTTTCTGTCAAATGCTATGAGATTCAAATAAGAACTGCCAAAAGCAATATTTGACACGGGCCTAAAGGAACTTGTTTTAAAGGTGTCCCTTCATTCTTCTACTGCAGACACTTATTTTTAGGGATGGGAAAATGGAAACATTCAAAAATGATATATCTTTTCCTACAAAATACATGTTTATTAAAATAAACATTGAAAGCTCCCAGGAGCCAAGCTAACAACAATAAAAATTTTTTAATAAAGAATTTATCACCCACAGAAAATATGTAAGTATAATTGTGCCATATGTATTATAGACATAATTTCCAGTGTGGGAGGGGTGACAGTGAATAAAACACAATTCTTTCTTTAAATGATCTACAGTCTGGGGACAGGGTGGAAGGGTGGACAATGTTGAGGGAGGTGTGCAGTGTTAAGAGAGCTACACTGGGACACCTGGGCTCACAACAGCCTTCCTGGGAGGTGACATCTAAGCTGATGCTGAAGGATGCAAAGGATATTATTTAGGCAAAAGGAGAAAGATTATTCAGGCAGAGGGCTCTTCCCAGGCAAAGGGAACAGGATGCACAAAGCTCTCCAGCTAAGACAGCATGACACGTTGAGAAATCATACATACATCAGTGTGGCTGAAGCCCAGTCTCCAGGGGGTGAGGGCTGAGAGTTGAGTGAGGTGCGGATCAATCACGAAGAATCCAGCACACCACATTAAGAACCTTGAAATTTTTCATTTTGCTGTTTTTCCTTCCAGTCTCTCACCCATGCATAATGGTCTCCCCTTTGTTGTAATCACAGTGCAAACATTTATTCCAAACAACTATTTATAAGAAGATACTATGTGCCAGAAAATGTGAGCTCAAATTTAGTCATTTTTGTATCTGCACAGTGAGCCAGTGTGGCAGGAATTTGGGGAGCAAGGGGAGAGCGGGTAGAAGACCCACTTTATAATCCTGGCCCAGGCAACATTAAAGCATAAATACTGGTTTCCATGTTACCACGCCATCTTTTTAATAAACATTTTAACATCTATATAATAATCCAACACACAGAGCATAAACTAGATAGGACATGATATTTAAGTAGTTAGACTATTTTTGTAGCAAGGAATCAACTCCCAAATAATGGGAGGAGCTGGGATGTTGTAAAAAATTTGCATGAAAAAGGCTGGGTATGGTGGCTCATGCCTGTAATCCCTGCACTTTGGGAGGCTGAAGCAGGAGGATTGCTTGAGGCCAGGAGTTCGAGACCAGCTGGCACAACATAGTGAGACCCTGCCTTTATAGAAAATGATAATAAAAAATTAGTTGGTCATGGTGGTTTGCACCTTTAGTCCCAGCTACTTGGGAGGCTGAGGCAGGAGGATCACTGGAGCCCATGAGTTTGAGGCTGCAGTGAGCTATGACCAAACCATTGCGCTCCAGCCTGGGAAATGGAGTGAGATCCTGAAAGGAAGGAAGGAAAGAAGGAAAGAAGGAAGGAAGGAAGG
>CM052451.1:13810879-13831533 GCA_028533085.1 Varecia variegata
GATCATGTCACCTAGATCTAATTTCTACGAGGACCTAGCTCATTTGTACAGCTATTGTATCTTGGTATGAAGAGATATAAACAGTATTACAACCCTGATTTTGAGAAGATGTATATATAGCATTCTTCTAAAGCCTGAAGTGGATAATTCTAAAATATTTTACAAACAAATCATTAATCCACAGCAATTAGGCAGCTCTCGGGGAGAATAATATGTGAATCAAACCAAAAAGGTTAAGTAAGAAAATCTTATCACATCAACAGTGTAGTTAAACAGCTATTCTTTTCTTCACTGGTGACTAGGATGTAATGTAACACTGCCCAAGAGGTTAAAAATCAGGCCTGTCTAGCTCAGACACAGTATAAATGAAAGGAAGGAATTTTCACCTTCTACCAATTAGGTTGAAATGTCACGCTATTATCTCTGCCTCCTGCCCACATGGGGTGACATTATCATCTCTCTCCTGGTGTCATTTAACCCCAGCCTGCCCTTAAGACACATATTTGGGTGTCTGAGAGTTATAGAAAGGTTATAAAACATCCCCAGGTTGATTCTTTTACCTAAATTGATGGTTCCCAAACTATACACTGGAGGCACCCTGAGGCACCAAAGGGAATTCACAGTGGTGTCTCGGGATATTTTAAATTTTTGAGTAAAACCTAGAGATACTAGACATCTGTTGGACATTATGCAAACTACTAGCTCAAGGTAGCTCACACTTTCAGAATTAGATTGGGCTACGTTTCTTTGGCAATATATCTTTGCAAAACTGCCTTTTCAGTGGCTCCTATAGTAAAAGCAATTGCTACACAAAATGAGGTTTTCGGTGTATAATCTGATTCCAAGGTTGAGGCATTGTGCAGAACTCAGAGATCACATATCCTATTATTAAGTAATTGTGGTTATTTAAGAATGAGAAAAAAACTATTATTTTTCTTTCAGTTTATTTTATTACTTTTTCAAATAGCTACTAAGTTATTAGGACATAATACTTGTAGCTGATGGACCTAACTACTTAATTTAAAAAACTGTTAGGTATTTCCTTTGGCCAAGGGATGTCGGAAAAATTAATGAGGACCCTGATGGCACCATGTACTGAGAAAGTTGAAGAACTTCTGACCTAAACCTCTTTGTCAATCTCCAAAATAGGCAAAGAGTAAGAAGGTTTCTTTTTCAAACAGCAGATATTTGGAAAAAGAGATCAGGATCCGGCTCACCTCTTCACGAAGCTACAACAGTAGCAACGGCTGCAGTGGAAGGGTCGGGACAACCAGATGGTTAGCTCCCCATGTTGCATGGCTACTACCACCTTTGTTTCTGGAAGGTTCAAGGATGGAAGGGAAGAATGGCTGAAATAGATACTAAATACAGCCTAAAAGCCAACAGTCACTAGACTGCAATTTGCATTATGAACTTGAAATGTGGGCTCTTCAGAATAATTCACCATGATACAAAATAGAAGCATTCTATTAAAAATTTCAGTGACAGTTGCTTAAATTCCTCTTTGGGTATTTATATTTCTCCACCCTCAATGTACCTAACTGAAGCTTTCACCATATGCTAAAGATTAGGTGGGAGCCTCAGCTCTATACCCAACTTCTTAATTGTAAAAAGGAGGATTTAAGAATGCTAATTGTGGGCTAATGATTGAGTTATAGGTCTTAAAAAAAAAGGAATAAAAGCAGCCTATTTCTTCTTATTATAATAAAAACTAGTAATAATAATTATTATATTATTAATACTATCAATAATTAATATTGATGTTTATTATTGTTAATTAATGTTAATAATTACATTATTAATAATTATTATTATTAGTTGTCATTATTATAATAGTTTCAAGGAGAAAACAGTAGTTATACAGTAAAGAAATCACACATCACCTTGACTGGGTCATCAAAATTAACATCGCCAGCGAGAGACAGATGGACACCGTGTGCCTCCAGATGTGATACCCTGAGAAGCACACATCACCACTGATGTAGAATCCCTGCTAGGAACGCGTAACCCGAATCCAATCATGAGACTCACTCATCTAACCCAAAATGAGGAATATTCTTTAAAAGAAAAAAAAAAGTTGTGTTCTTCAAAAACATCATTTTCACAAAAGACAAAGAAAGGCTATGAAAATGTTTAGGTTAGAGAAACATAGACATATAACAACTGAATGCAAGACCTGATCTTCGTACTGGTGGGGAAAATGTTATAAGGGACATTAAGTCATTGGAACTCACATGGTACATTAGGTAAATTGAAATAAATGTTAAATTTACTGATGTTGATACTTGCACTGTTGTTATGTAAGAGTATATTCTTACTCTTAGAAAATACATAGTGAACTGCTTCAGGGTAAAGGGCTGGGATGTATGAACTTACTTTCAAATGGTTCAGAAAAAAATGTATACTTATTTTTTACTTATGTATACACTATGAGGGAGAGAGAAAGAACACAAACAAAAAGCAAATGGCACGACATGTTAACATTAGGTCAATCTGGGTAAAGGACGTATGACTGTTCTTTGTACTGTTCTCATTTTTGCAAAATTGCTATATAGAAAGTTCCGGACTTACGATGGATTGACTTATGACTTTTTGACTTATGATGGGTTTATTGGGACATAACCCCATCCCAAGTCAAGGAGCATCTGAAATTTGAAATTATTTCCAAATAAAATATTTTCAAAAACGTTGCGTATGCACCACCTTTGGGTACAAGAAGCCAACTGGTTAAGTAACTAAACAGGATGTTTGCACCACAGCTAAACTACGTAGGTATAGTTCCAGAGTCATAGTCTTGATGACAAGAAGTTCATTATAAATCAATAGTGTGATGGTACCAAGGCACAGTAAGAAGCAGTTCTGCCATCAGCCTGTTGAAGGCTCTACAATATGTGATGTGCAAGAACAGTGAAAAGAACGGAGGATACCAAAGAAGATATAGAGGCTCTGATTGCTGAGTTTTGCCACATGGAAGTGACATCAGCATCGTTTTGTGGTCCTCCTGTGGGCAGAACCACAAGGGCTGAGCTCCCCACTTGCTTCTGCTCTGTTGGTCTGCAGTGGGACTGGGAATCTTGACTACTCTCAAGTGCCACAGAAGACAGCTGCCAATTGCTCGAGGAGCACACTACGGTGACAGGCTCTGGCTGACACCCACGGCCCCAGAGCCATACTTAAAGGACAATAGTTTGTTCTTTTAAAGGAATCCAAGATTTATTTCAGGGTATGAATAACATCAAGAAGCATGGTTTTTATCTTAAATGAGCTGAAGTTAAGCTTATCCGAAATGAGCTTAAATGACCCAGTACAGAGAAAAGGCCACCTGAAGTTAAAGGACACCTGCAACTGCTCTGAGTCTGCCTACCTAATTCCTACACACCTTCCAAGAATTTGGCTCATGCATCACTTTGTGGGACTGACTCCTACATTCCTTTCCTCTAGGCCGGGTGAGAGGCCCCCTCTCCCTGCTCACCAAGCCCACCCATCTCGTGACATTTCTCACCCTTGTGCTGAAAAACTGTTCATTCCTTCCCTGTCTTTCCCTTTACGCTGCTCCTTGAAGGCAAAGACTATTCCCATTCTGCCCCACACTTCCAGCATCCAGCACACTGTCTGCTCATGGTCGACATCTGGGCTGATGTTTATTTATTTAATTATTTAATTAACGAACAAGCAATTGAATTGTTTCAATTACATAAGTTGGGAAAGGGAAAAGGAAGGAAACAGTGATCAGAGATTTTTTTTTTTTCTGCCTTAGAATACTGCAAAAGTTTAGATCATGTTAGTGAATACTGAGGACAATTTATTACACACCTACTACGTGCCAGGGATGTCACAGACACTAATCTCAATCCTTACAACAACTCTAAAAGGTACTTCAGCCCCACTCCAGGCTGAAGCTCAGTCCGGCTGTCACCCCCACCTTCCCCTCCGAGCTGAGTCCCAGGGAAGGATCAAGTGTCAACGGGGAGGCTCTGTGGATCTGGGACAGCAGAACAAGACGTGGAGGTGAGAACCTAACGCGATGAAAAGGGAATCCCGGTAGCAGAGCCGAAATAGAATGGGAAAGACAGGCAACAACACCTGATTAAGCATCGGTCAACAGGAAGAACAAAACCCTGCTAGAAGGCACGCTTTGCATCACCGGAAACCCACTCTGGTGCCAGCGTGACTCTCCTGGAGTAGCCTCATCTGCCGACAACCAGCTCAGGAACATAAATGAAAATCGAAGTGGCAAAAAGCTGACACCGATTACAAGCTTACAGACTTTATGTCACATCTCATTCCATTAACTGCAAATATTTGAAAGGTCTAAAGCATGTTCAAAAGAAGGCCACTTTGTCAAATACGCACTGCCCTGCCGAGTTCTCTGGCTTTTCAAATATGAGCAACTCGCCAAGTTAGTACATGTTAGTTTTGTATTATTATTTACCTATAACACCCATTCATTCCAAAAAAGATTGAATCAGCTACTATTTTATGTTACTTGGTAGTTATGTGTCATAGGCTCATAGCACTGCGAAGGACCTACAAGGTTATGTGTCTAGAAAAGAGTTTCTACTCCCCAGACACTCCAGAGGGAGCTGGACCACCTAAATCAGAAAGGAAAGGTCTGCAGCCTGCTCAGGTGACCCTCGTGCAAACAGTACTGATAATGCAATGACATGTCCCGGCCGAGAAGAATGTGGCAGGGGCTAACAGAATAAGCAGAGGAACCTTCAGGTAGGAGACATCCCCTTATCCGCTTTCCCATTCATTCATTCACTCACTCACTCATTCAGGAGCCCGGCCCTGGTTCTCAGGGCCAGAGATGTCTATACAGGAATTCTTCACTCTAAGGATTGCTGTTGAAGTGAGTTTTAAGAAGTGAGTAGAAGCTCCCTGGTGGGTGGCAAGATGAAAGTATTCTAGGCAGAAAGAAGACTGCAGGGCTGGGTGCGGTGGCTCATGCCTGTAATCCTAGCACTCTGGGAGGCCGAGGCGGGTGGATTGCTCGAGGTCAGGAGTTCGAGACCAGCCTGAGCAAGAGCGAGACCCTGTCTCTACTAAAAAATAGAAAGAAATGATCTGACAGCTAAAAAAAAAAATATATATATATATATATATATAAAAATTAGCCGGGCATGGTGGCGCATACCTGTAGTCCCAGCTACTCGGGAGGCTGAGGCAGGAGGATCGCTTGAGCCCAGGAGTTTGAGGTTGCTGTGAGCTAGGCTGACGCCACGGCACTCTAGCCCAGGCAACAGAGTGACACTCTGTCTCAAAAAAAAAAAAAGAAAGAAAGAAAGAAAGAAGACTGCAGAGACCAACACGGCTTCAAGTAGTGACAGTGAGTTGGGAAGGAACAGGCAGGAAAGGGGGACAGGAGCGGGAGACAGGAGTGGGTGGCCCCAAGAGCGCGGGTGGGGGAGGGACAGCACATCTTTTCTTTGACAGGAGGAAAGGAATAAAGGATGTGGAATGTGGACATGTGGATACATTTCAGGATAGATAGAGAAGCAGGAAATATACCAGTGAGCTATGACAAGATACAGGATGGCAGGAAAAACACGGTGTGCAATCGTGGTGGGACAAGCTTTGGAAGGACATGTTTAAGATGCAAGGATATCCCTATTGCAAAACTCTTACGGCCTAACGCTGTTAAATATTTGAATGAAATGATTAACCCCCCTTGCTGGGATTCCATGATCATCAAGCATGCACCAGTGCGGTGTCTCTGCCTACAGAGCAAGGATACAGGTCATCAGCTCACTTCTCAATTTACACTTTGGTTTCCTGAGGGTCTGGGGGTGGTCCACTGCTGAAAGACGTTCAAGCCCAGAGTCTATAAAAGTAAGGAGCAGTCCTTGGAAAACGATGACTTTCCCAAGCTAGTGCTCCCCTGGTTGGACCTCTCAGCTCCCTGGCAACACTCCCATCTCTGTACTGGGACTCAACAGCATGGTGATCGCCAAGTAACTCCAGCCAATGCCGGACAGCCCTGCCCTTTTGCCATCCAAACATTCCCCATCTTGCTGCTCTAATAGCTTAATTTTAAAGCATAAACATCCCAAAACTTTGCACTTGCCCAAGTTGACCTTAATCAGCTTTGGATTGCTTCTCTATTTTGCAAAGTTTACTTTGACTCTTTTCTAATATTATCTTGAGGTTTGATGATTATGGTCTACATGGTGTTATCATGACATCGTTCTCTTCTACATGATCCAAGTCATTCTCAAAAACAGTAAACATCACAAGGCCCAAGATTAGAACAATTCTGTATGCCCCTCAAGTTGGCTTAGGCTGCTTACCCACTTGACTTTTTACTGAGAAAAGAATTTGCGGAGAATTCTTTTTGTTTGTATTGTTAACTTTTTGCCAAGGTTGTTTTTATTTTTGCTATTATTAACTCAAATATGGTCCCTTCTAAAACTCCACACACTCCCTCATTCTAGTACAAGGCAGTTCATTAATGCAAAACCAAGTTATAGCAAATACTTTGACTTCCATTCTTTTATCTTAATCAGTGTAACAAAAGTATTTTGAAAATATAAAACCATCAACAAAACCTCGATAAAAATGTGTTAAATGAAGATGGGAGGCTAAGGAAGCTTTTTGAAGACAGCTTATCTATTTTCATTTTATGTCTATTGAATCAATTCTACAGAAAACTAAAAAAGGATTTCTCTGCCGAAGATAGGAACCATATATACAACTTCCTGTTTCATACTGTTACATTTCAATCTTAAGGTTCTTGTTTTGTTTGGGGGTTTTTCTTTAAGTTTAGTTTTTCCAGATGTAATAAAATATCTCATTGCAGGGAAACTCAAAATTACTGGCTATGAGAGCAGAACTAAAACAATGTTCCAGAGATTTCCATTTGTCCCCAGACTAATGCCAACCATATAATCCATTAGGGTACTATTCTCAAGGAGTTCTAGAAAGTACACCCCTAAGATGCTATAAGTTAGAAAGAAAGATTATTCTTCAATTTCCTAAACCATTTTATTTAAATAATTATTTTGTGGCATGGTCAAAATTACGGTAACCTTTTGATAGGGTGAATATTTTAGAAAGCTTAATATTCTATCCCAACTTCCAATAGGAGAACAAATGTTCCTATTTAAATAAACATAAAAAAAAAAGAATTAGATAGCTCTTCCAGCTATATTATTGGTTCAAGTCGCTCGCCACTCTGAGAAGAGATAAATCCTAAAAAATCTGGGAAAGTTTAATGTAGATTACAGCCTTTACAAGGTGAATGAAAAAGATTCAGAGGAGTGAAGTGATTGTATTAATATTACTTGGAAAAAGTATCAATATCTTGAAATAGTAACTTGGTATTAATCAAACTATTGAAAGTAAAATGAAACATTTCAAACATATCCAGAATACAAAACACAACTCAGATCATACAAAGGTTTGTTCCTTGAGGAACTTACGATTAACAGATTCACTTACCTGGAATCATAAGGAAAGGTTACAATGAAGCTACATCATTCTTCCTCTGGGTGAAAATTACCTTGGCTTCTCTCCTTGAAATGGAAAGGCCCCTAAAATATAAAAAATAAAATAAAATAAAAATAGGAGGTAATCCCTGTAAATTCTCATGACTTAAATTTAGCTGACACTACAAAAATGGGCAAATTTTAAATCATTTCGTCTATAAAATACAATTCATCTGAAAGCATTACCCCCAAAAGCAGGATGGTATTTTTTCCTCAATATTTTAATGAGTGAAATGCAAAATATTTGTAAAAACAAACCATCAAGGCCTGAAATAATGCAAATCACGTAGAAGGATGTGTCAACACAAAGCTGAACACTTTCGCGTGAAAGAGAGCAAACAAAAAACGCCGACCTCCCAAGAAAGAAACGTGCACAGTCGCCAACGTGCTGCTTCCTAACTTGCTGCTCTGCTTCTGATGCTCCGACAGCGCTGAAGTCACACCCGGGCTTCCAGGTTGGGGCCAGGAGGGAAAGTGCTGCCCTCCTCCGAAAGGACCGCGTTCAGCGCCACCACTTTAAAAAAAAAAAAAAAATGGTTTCATGGAATGACATGAAATGTTAAAAAATAGGAAATCCTCATTTACGTTTGCCCCGAGGGAAGGAAAGAATGCACGCGCTTCCAAAGGGTGGGAGGGCCCGGGAGCGCCGCGGTCCCGAGGTCCCCTGCAAGGGCTGCGCGCGTCGCCACCGGCAAGGACCCAGCGCTTCGCCCGCAGCGCCCAGCCCCGCGCGCGGGCGCCAGCCGGCTCCCCGGGAGGACGGCTGGGCTCCGGGTGCCGGGGACCGTCCCAGCCGCTCCAGACGCCGCCGCGTGCCCGGGGAGCACAAACACCGGCGGGAAGAGGGGCGCGGGTCCTGCCGGCTGCTGCCTTCCCCGCGGGGGGCGTGCAACCCCCGCCCTGCCTGCCCGCCCAACGCGCGCCCGGGCAGGGCACAAGGACCGGCCCCGCGCAGTCCCTGCCTCTCAGGAATCCCATTGGAGGAATCGATGTGTCAACTCAGATAAAAGCAGAAGGGGAAAGAGGGACAAGCAAAGTAAGCTGGCATAAAAAAGGCGAGTGGGAAATAAACATTCCGGAAAGGGACTGAGCCCTTCTTGTTAATTACGTGTTAATAACACTATCTTCAGTGCACTAACGCACAGTCCTCCTTCCCAAGAGTTGTCGTGATGTTTATCCCAGCTGTCTTTATAATTCGACTAACAGCAAAAATACATATATAAATATAAACACACGTGTAGGAATAATAATAATAATGTCCAGAATGGGTTACATGAGGCCAGAGGAAAGATTAGAAGCCGCTCATATCTGCGGACTGCAGGTCTGTTTTCTCCACGGGGACGGCCCCTGGGTGACTTAAGTGTTAAGGTTCTCTCTGAGTCATTAACGCGAGCAAAGTCAGCAGAAGTGTAAGGTGCATCACTGTAGAAACTTAAGAGTCTATTGTGCAGCGACACAGCCTTACCCCCGTGCACTGTGGGTTTAACGTAGAAGCGGGTTTGCCCCATTCTCCTGGCCCCAACTCGGTGTCTCCACTGCGGTCCCTGCTTCGCTCTCCCCACCCACTTCCGTCTCTGCCCGGCCAATTAATCTATGTCTGAACGGAATTGCAGTTGGCAGAAACGCAGCAGTGCCCAAGTGGAATAATCACTTGGACCCGAATCTGAGTTGTTTTCCATCCCTGACAACAAATAATGTTACTTCAGAGCCTGCAGGCCTGGAGTTGAAATGAGTTTATAATTTGGCCTCCAATCAATCTCACATTCTCCTTTGCAACCACTTAAATTTTCTTTTCTGTCTTTTAGCATGCAGGGAGGGGGAAGCTTTGGAGGCTAAATCACTGGCGTGGTCTTTATTGATGGCTTTAATGAATATCATTTGCCATCTCAGTGAAAAAGGGGAAAATCTCCATCATCCAAAACACACTTGTTCTAATAATGAAAACAAATAGACTGTCGGCCTGTGCCTCCATATACAATCATTAATCGAATTTGTACTTCTCACCCTGGCAACTTGAAGAAAAATGTTCTCAGTTTTCTCATCTACACGTGGTAATTCAAGTTTGAGCGGTTGGTGCCAGCAATACCATGGGCAGCTCTGGGAAGTACATGTCAACTCAGCAGCTCCAAGCATCATGCTCCTCCAGAAAGGAGTCATCTCAAGCTACGAATTGAAAAGGAAAGAGACTAGAAGGCAGAATGACTGACAAGACCCCCTTAGAGATCAAGGTGACAGGGGACTAGCATCATGGAAAATTCTAGAATGTGAACCCTAGGTATGCTAAGGAGAGGTGAGCATGTTCTCCTATCTAACAAGACAGATGCCCTATTAAAAGAAAAGGAAGGAACATGGATAACACGCCTCCAATGTGCCCATACACTCTGCAAGCTGCATTGCATATCAACTAATTCAAACATGGCAGCGCTACTACCATGTGTGTTAATATTGCCACTTTACAAAAGGGGAAAATGAGGCTCAGAGGTGTTAAGAAACCTTCTCAGTTAGTACAGAGTAAACCCAGGGTTTTTCTGACTTTCAAAACCGAAACTCTAAAAAGAACAAGGAACGCAAGCCCTCCCTCTGTCCACCATGCAGAGGCCCTCACCTGCAAATCTGAGCCTTCATGTGTGGTTCTTGAACGGTGAGTATGGGGCTGATAGGAAGGTGGCTGCATGCAACTGGTGGCTGGGCAGATGCACGTAGGTGGCCATTGAGGCCTTGGGAACACAGCCCTCCCCCGATTCCCGATCACCCTTCATAAGAAATTACAGTGACAAAAACACACCTGTGCACAAGTCTTCCCGAGTATCAAGGAAATAGACAATGAGAATGTGCTAAAAATAAAATCTAAATCCAGGAAAGCAACTACAGGAACATAGAGCAGATACAAATCTTGCTTTGTTGAGTTCAGAAAGTGACAACCACATCCCTCCGTCTAAATACTTGTGTCCAGGTCTGAGTCCTCTCCCCATCCTCTGATGTCAGTGTGTTCCTGATAGTTTGGCACAGAGAACAAGGCTTATGGAGGAGCTGAGGTGGCTTCAAAGTTTAAGCTATGGTCAGAAGTGGGCCAGAGAAGGCAGGATGTGCGTGAGACTGGCTGATAGAACATCCATGGAGAAATCACATATTTGGGTTCTGGAAGTTTCCCAGTTGGGATTCTAAAGGTTGGGAAGTCTCCGCATCCCACACTCCCAGTGTAATAGAGTTTGGCATACATTCATTAGCAGTCCTCCATAAATAAGTTAGCTTTTAATCATGTTAAAAGAAGACTACCAAAAATCATCGGTGGCTCACGCCTGTAATCCTAGCACTTGGGAGGCCGAGGCGGGTGAATTGTTTGAGTTCAGGAGTTCGAGACCAGCCTGAGCAAGAGCAAGAACCCGTCTCTACTAAAAATAGAAAGAAATTATCTGGCCAACTAAAATATATATAGAAAAAATTAGCCAGGCATGGTGGCGCATGCCTGTAGTCCCAGCTACCCGGGAGGCTGAGGCAGTAGGATTGCTTAAGCCCAGGAGCCCAGGAGTTTGAGGTTGCTGTGAGCTAGGCTGATGCCACGGCACTCACTCTAGCCCTGGCAACAAAGCGAGACTCTGTCTCAAAAAAAAAAAAAAAATCATCTACCAAAAACAGCAATCAGAAATGTTGAAAATGAGTACATTGAGATCTATAATATTTTAACAATCTGAGAACCATTCTATTCAACGTACAGTCAATAAGTGAAAGTTCTCAGCATTTTATTTTCCAAAGAGCTTCAAAAACATGACTGGTCCAATGGTGTGAAAATACCTATTCAGTTGCCTTAAATTCCAAAGCTTGCTCACCCTCATAAATTTCAATGCTTAAATCTTTAGCCCATCTGAACCGTGTGTGTGTCAACACATTGATGCCTGAAATGTTTTCACATTTCAGAGAAGACTAGAAAGCCTCTTCACCGTCAGTGTGCCTAAAATATTAATAACAAATGAAAAACTCCAAGAGACAAGGTATGTGTCTGCCAATTAAAGCCGCCTGGTAAGATTTTCTTTGTGCATATGTGGATAATAATATATGTATATTTTTAAATCTTGATGGTATTTGTATAAATCAATAGAGCCCTCTGTGTTATAATACTGGAAGACAGAGCAAGGATAGAGTCAGGAACTGTGTATCCAACTTCTAAAATTATCTTTCTCAAGAATATGTTTCAGAAAAGAAAGGGCCCTTGAGGCTACGCATTATAAATTGCATGTTACTATACAGTATTCTCAACCACATTCCTTCCACATTAAATAACTTTACTGCAATAGTATGTTCTGGAGTACAACTGACTTTAAAAAGTCATGAGTTCTTCCCCCGTATACGTTTACTCTTGTGTTATTTTGTGAAATGAAAAACAGGATCTGTGAGTCCTGGTTTAGAGGCCACAGGATGCAGACTGAATGAGAAGAAATCTATTGTTTATTCCTAATTCTTCCTGTGAGGTAGGTCACCCTGATTGTCTTCACTTCAATTCCTTGCTCTGATAAATAAGAGATAATCTCAGATTACAAAATTATGCTATTAAATTATTTGAAGTCTCTTTTAAGATGTACAAGTCTATTATTGCCTTAAAGGGTATCAATAATATTTTCCTTATACTCTAAAGATTTGCCAAGTGCCTCCCCAGCTAGGCAGTGGGGACTCCATGAACTCCCTAGCTGAACCCCCTTCATTCTGTCAACATGGGAATTGCTGACATGGTAGAGAATGGAGTGGCTCCCATCACATGCTAGCTCAAGATGCAAATAATATGCCACAAAAGTATAAAGAAAGACTGACTAATTTAGACTGGAGAGGATCAGAGTTATAACTAGTCTCTTGAAAAGAAACTAAATTGCTTCTGTTTGTCATTGGCTGTGAGACCAATAACACAAGCTTTCTCCTAAATCAGTCAAGATCAGACAGACGGCTGATGTACCTCCATAAAAGAGACCTATTTTCCAGCACAGTCTGCAGTACCATAGTTACACTCACATGCAATTGTTCATTTTACTAGACACCCTCCTCCAATAAATCCTCCTGAGCCGTTCCTGCCCCTCTCAGATATTGCAGCTGCTCAGCTGGTGCCAGATACCATCACAGATGCTAATGAGGCATGAACAGTGTTTCAGGGAGATCTGCTACACTTAATCCTGTCCAAAACACGAAATTTGGCTTTTCATATTAAATGGGTTGCTATGAGACTTCAGACAAGTCCTTAACTCCTATGAGTCAGTTTCCAGATCTGTAAAATGAAGGGGTTGGACTGAATCAGTGATTCTCAGCGAGGGAGGATGAATCTCCGCTGAGAATCTTTGTGCGCAAGAAGATATGTTATAGATCTGTTATAGATATGTTATAGAACAAGTTGCATGGAAAAAAGTGGAAGAGGCAGACAGCATTTAGACTTAGATGTGAAGACTAGGGAAGAGGAGCTTAAAAAGATTACAAGCTCTTGTAACACTTAAAGTTATGGACTTCCTGAGTATCAAGATTTCACCAGGCTCATTGATAAAGCATATTTAGACAATTGAATAGAACAACCATGGTTAATCCTTTAACCAAATGTCACCTCTCATCGTGGACTTTTGGTCACATTACTGGCTGGCAGAGTGAAGCAGACACAACCCTCCACTCAGAAAAGTAATCTCACCCCCAAAGAAGACACAAGGTTAAAGAAGAGTAGCTCATCTAAGGCTGTAAGTCCCAGGAAACAGGGGACCCTACCCAGGGCAGCCCAAAGAGAACAAATTATATATTTCAACACTTCACATACCAACATACCAACCCCAACTCAACAGAAGAAGCAACATGGGGAGGGCACAGATTTGTGGTTCAGAAATGCCAGGTCTAATTACAGTTCTGCCATAAAATCATTGTGTGACCTTGGGCAAGTCACCTGCACAATAAAAGTATGAAAGAGATAATCTCCAAGTTACCTCCTAATATAGAAACTACACTTACTTTTTATTGTTCTACATAAAAATCTCTATGCTACTAGAATCCTTGTAGCATCTTTAAGGTCAATACATACATCTCCATTCCCGACTCAGTATTTTTAAATTACCACATTTCCAGGCTTTTCGGGCAAAGAGAACACTCAGGACAACTGCCCAGAACACAAGTTTGAGATGCAGAATGGATCAAGTTTGTTTTCTCTGGCTTCTTTATGATTCCCGGTGGCTGAATGCTACCGTCTACACTGCCAAGTCTCCATACTTCTGGCACTGAGGCTTGATGTATAGTATTCATAGGGCTGGTGACGCTGTGATAGATGAAGAAATTAAATCTTTCACCAAACTTGAACAAGCATTTTGAATGGCAGTTTTTATCTTCTTCCTTCCCAGCTGCACGAATGTCAGCAGTTGAGAGATACTATGATGACGGTAAAAAGTCATTGCAAAAATGGACTTGTCTCCCAAATGGTCTCTCATTATCTTGCAAATGTATTACTTCTGCTGTATCAATTTTTTAGTTTATTTCACGTTCCGCTCCAACTGCAAGGGAATTGAGAACATACTATCCACATTTTCAAAAACAAGACTGTAACATTAACAGAATAAATCTTTCCCCATGAAAATGAAAACTTGGTGTAAATATTTATATAATTGAATTTATTCAATCAACCCATTGGGTTAGGCTGATGGAAGGATTTTTTTTTTTTTTTATGTGGAGAGCTAGGGAGACGGGAGACAATTTTAATCTCAAGTTCAAATAAATAAATAGTAATATGGCTTGTAGACATCATTTGAAAAAAATCTATGCATACAAAATGTAAATGGGGTTGCCCTTAGGGACCCTGCAATTGTCATATGTTATTTACTGTGTATACTAGATGACAATGAAATTAAAAATAAGAATTGAAAACACAGAGGTGTAATCAACAAATATTTTTAAATCCTTAAAATGTGTTTTCATTGCATACCATGGGGAGGTAATCAAGGTAGGGGTAAAGGTGATCAAAGAAAAAATTATTGGAGCACTCATTCATAAAAAGGAGTGAACTATTGGCACACATAACCAAACGGATTATAATTATGCTGAAACAATGGCATACACACTGTATGATTCCATTTACGTAAAATTGTAGCAGCTCAGTGTTTGCCCGGGGTTGGGGGGTTAGTGGGTGGGAGGAGAAGAGAGGGACCCAGGTGGGCAAGCGGTTCAGATTACCATGGGACACATGAAGACTTCCTGGTGATGTATATGTTCATTACCTTGATCGTGGTGATGATTTCATATGCACAAGGGCTGTCTGGAAAGTATCCAGCCAGGCAATATGTTCTCATTATAGTAACAATGGCTGGATACTTTCGAGCCAGTCTTCGTATACACATATGTCAAAACTAATCAAATTGTTTGGTTTGCGTAGGTGAGTTTATTGTGTATCAATTATACCTCAATAAAACTCTAAAATTCTTGAGTAGAGAGAAAAAAGTAGGGAAAAATATCCAAAGGCAAGAAGTAATTAAATGTGTGGATAATTAAGGCAGCCATTGTGAAAAGCTACAGAAAATATAAGCTACCCTAGACACAGATAAGACTACCAGATAAAGATTTCTGATTGTTGGGACCTCGGGAGGTTTGACAACCCCAGGAAGTCTTTCTGAGCACCGTAAGAGTGTGCCTAAACAATACTCATCCCCCCAAAAAATGTTGTTCTCATTTCCTTAGCATTTTTTTAAGGTAGCTGGGATTACAGGCATGCACCACCACATTTGGCTTCCTAAGATTTTTAACAGAAATAGTCCTAACTACCTTCAGAGTAGTAATAACAATAGCTAGCTAGCATTTATTGAGCACTTGCTATAAACCAGGCCCCAATCTAATGGATTATCTCATTTAATCCTTACCTAAGGAACCTAAGAGGTGGGTCCAATTATGATGCTCTATTTTAAAGATGAGGATCCTGCCATTTAGGGAGGTTAAATAACTTGCTTAGTGTCACCCAACAGCCTAGCGGTAGAGCTAGGATATGAACCCAGGTGGTCTCATTCCAGAGTCAACTCTTGAAATTAAACTTCTTGCCCTCTGTTAGACAAATAGGATCCTGGAAAGATGCTGTATTTTGTGATTTGCTGACTCATACCTCTGAAGGCTTAAAGAGAATTTTTGTGCATCAAGCAGCGACATTTCTAAGTCTGAAGGCTAATCTTTTCGGTGGTAGCAGCAGAGAAAGTCGGTAGTAAAGTGACTGCAGAAGGGAACTATAGCTAGGTGTAGCAGGAAAAAAAGTCATCGGAAATCGACAGAATTGGGTTTGGCCATGTCCTCACTGATGACCACAAACTTGGGCAAGCCATTTCTCCTCCTGAGTCTGTTTCCTCTTGGGTCTGGACCAATCAATTTCCAAGACTCCTTCCAGCTCTGTAATTCTGCTCATCCTCTTGTGGGGAAGACACTCTGCATTTTGTAACTCAGGGTGAAAATTCTCCACGAGACCAATGCATTTCAGATACTAAGCTTTCTTCGTCCCCCGAAACACCCGGACCCCTCCCACACCTAACAAGATTCTTCATTATTTCCCCAATGTTGTCCGTTCACAAGGAACACCCCAAAGGAAGGCCCTCAACTAGGAATGGCTGCATTCTCCTGTGCACTCAAACAATCTTTTCCACTTTAAAAACACTGAAGAGTTGATTTGGGCTTTCAGGGGGTGAAAAGGAAGCAGCCTCCACCCAATCGCTCATTCCATTTTCCCCCTGTAGCTTCTGACATCTGAGATGATCAAAAGTAAAGTTGCCAGATTCCATTTATTTCCATTTCTATTGGTTCTTAACTCTTAGAAAGAGAAAGAGAGGTTCTATTCTCTCTTTGCACTAAAACCACAACATTTTCTCTTTTTAAATAGATAGATAGATTTTGTGATCCTCTGGGGAAACGTAAAAAATAAAAGCAACTAAATAAGGCAGTTGTAAACCATTTCGGCATCTATAAAACCTTCCCTTTTATCATAAAAGAAAAGAAAGAAGGAAAACCAGTTGGAGAAAAAGTGCAACTGACAGGGAACTTGATATCTTTAAGAAGAACTTCTCTCATGAATTTTCATCTCCATATTTTGGGGTTTAAGCTCAATCGAAAGTTATTTCCGGCAAAACATTTCTCAAGCGTGATAACTGCTTTCACAATGCATTGGTGAGGCAAATTCTTAAAAACTACAAGGCATAGAATGTCTATTTTTCTATAACTCTACCTCTATATCTGCTCTACATTCTTATTCTATATTTTATACACTCTGCCTAGTTTCATAAACACCTTGTTCTATCTGACGATATACAATTTATGTTTTTACTTTATTGAGTCATTTAGCAATCATTATACTACAATAAATCAAAAACTGAAATATAGATCATCCGTTTTCCACATAAAACCAGAGATTTACAAAATTCACTTCTGACCTTTATCAGTGTGCGGATACATTATGTGTACACTATGTTCTAATTTTTCACATGACTTCTCCATTTATCTATAAAGTCCATATATCTGTCATTTTAAATGGTGTTATGCAATAATATTGCATTGCATTGCTAAAACACAGTTTAATTAGCCATCTTTCAGCTAGTTGTTTCCACACATCATTATAACCCAGTCAAGCATTTTTAAACAAATAAATTTTGTTTTTCCTTCTTGAGCTCTTTCCTTAGGCTATAATCTGAAAAGTGGGATTCACAGTTTAAAGACCATAATCAGCTCTGTGACTTTTATTATAAATTGCCAGATGGCTCTCCAAAAGAGGTATTAGCAATTTGCAATGTCACCGGCAAAATATGAGCCTAGCTTTTTCTTCATGGTCTCTTTAACACTGAGATTTCCGGGCTTAATTTATTTTGGAGTGATTTCAAAAAAGTGATGTAGAGTCTTTTAGTTCTTTGAATTTGTCACATGCTGTGCAATACTCTCACTGCCCCTGTTTAAAAATATGTATTGATTACCTACTACAAGCCAAGTACTTTACATGCCTCGTAACTCATTCAATACTCCTGACCGCCTCATAAAGTAGATAGTACAAATCTCACTTTTACTAAGAAAACTGAGACTCAAAGGTTAAACAATGTGCACACAATTCCAAGGACAATATGTGATGTCATGATTCAAACTCACTATCTTCTTCCTGGCATTTTCCATTACACCACCCTCAAAAGATAACCTTTCAACATCTTGCCAGTTTCTTTTCTTTTTCCCTTTATTTGGGGGGTGGGGGTTCTAGTTTTCCTATTTATTAAAGTAGAAATACACAAGTGAGTAAGAGCTCAATGAGTAAGAGCTCGGAGACACAGCTCAGTGAATTTTTACATATCATATACTGGTGTAACCATCACATGGATCGAGACACAGAATTTTGTTTTTATCATCTTAGAATCTTTTCTTTCCTTTTTTAAAAAAAAATACAGGTTAGTGTTGTGCTTCTCATTCTATACAGGGCCTGGTACTGAAGCTATTCAAATGGGTGCTTAATAAACTCTGTTTGATCACAAAAGGTTGAAACTAGAAGTGACAACAGAGATTATGTGTGCCAAACTCTTAAACTTACAGATGTGGAAACTGAAGCCAAGAAGAAAAGTGATTTAGGATCTAACAACTGGGAGCTATTTCTGCCACACCATGCTGCCCTCGCTGGACACGGGCTGGTTACTCTACAACTCCTTGTATTAAAGACGTAGTGAGGGGTGACCAAGAATACAGGGTGTATAACAGGGGCATAAAGATTTTTTAACTGTGATTTTTATTTTAAATAAGTCTTGAAGTAACCAAAGGGTCAAATTGGTGGAGAAAAGCTCATTAAACTGAACTTAATGTAAAATATTATTTTTTTTAACACTAAAATATCAACACTTTTAAAACAAATGAGTTTTGTTCTTCGGGGTTATCTACCTGGGAGGACAGACTCTTATTCCAATAATGCCTCCATTGCTCATGACTTCTTTTGAACACTCTCTTTGAGATTAACTTCAGAGCTAATATGAGTCAAACAAACCAATTTTATTTTTAAAAACTACAAAATTTGCACCAATGGAATAAACACTGGATGTGTACCTTTCAAATCACGAGAAAGAAAACAAAAATATAATCCATATAATGAAAGCAATACAGAATAGCAAAAAGTATATGAAGTAGAAATTTTTTTTTAAACTTTACAAAAGATCAAACCTATCAAATATGATGATAAATGTGAAAAGACTATACACCCTTAACAAAGACAAATGTACTCCACATCCAATAATATGCTGTTTATAAGACAGGCCTAAAACCAATGACTCCAAAATTAAAAATAAGAGAAGAGACAAAATATGTCCAGAAAACTCAAATGAAAACAAAGTGTGGATGACAACATTTATATCAAAGCAGAATTCAAGGCAAAAGGACATTTAACAGAACACAGAATAGGTGAAAAGCTTCAACCTCGCTTATAATAAAATTCCATTTTTATGAAACAGCTTTAACTTATCAAGCCAGCAAATATTTTTTAATCATACTACTTTTATTATTGAGGGTACAGCCAAATAGACACATCCGTACTGTCTACTCTAAGAAGACAATAGGAAAATGACCAATACAGTGTGGATAGATATCCACGATGGAATAAAATACAGCCATTAAAAAATATGCTCTAGAAAACATTTAATGACATGGCAACATACTCGTCACAAAATACTAAGTAAAAGAGGCAAGACACAAGACACAAAGCATATCTGGTAGAATCTCAGTATAGCTTAGATAAAATATGGATGTAAGATATTTTTAAAGCTAGATAAATTATACCAAAATAATACTCTGGGTGAATTAGAGAAGATCTTTAGTTACTTCTTTATGTTAATTGTTCCTATTTTTTTTTTTTAAAAAAAAAGGCCTGTAGTCCAAGATAAATGAAAAGATAGCATTAAAAGACACAGCTTTCTCAAATGCATCCAGGCAGCCAGATGTCCCGATGTAGACAAATCCCATCTCAGAGCACTGACAAGGGAGTCATAGAAAAAGTCTTAGATGAGAATTCTGACCTTCATAGCACCTTCAGGCTCTGAAACCCCATGATTTTTATTATTTTCTTCCAAGGACTTGTTAACATTTAACTGAAATATAGACTACATTCAGTTTTCTTCTTTATTCTACGTTCTCCAAAGGAACATATATTACTTTCATAAGCAAAGCAAATTAATAAAGAAGCACAACAATAATCCAGTTCAATTTCCTACTTGGTTCACAAATCTCTCCTACAGAGACATAGATTTGCCAGTGTTAGAAAAAAGAATGTGCCAAGTGCTCTAGGATAAATCTGAGTAAGAAGTTCCAAAAATATTTTAAGCGAAGGCAGTCTCAGGGGAATAGCTTCCCAAAGTATCTCATTGAATTACTTTGCATGCATTTTGATTTATATATTTTGACACGTTAGGCTACCTTAAAATAAAATTGCGCTGATTTATGTTAATGTGTCATGTATTTAACAACCTGAAGGAGGAATGGATAAGCTTTTAAGAGAGGCACTTAATAAATTCATTATATTCTTGTATGCTTAAAATGAGATTTGTACTCACTATTATGATCAGCAAATCATCAGATTGCAGGGCGTTTGGGAAGTTATATCTCTGCAAAATATATACCCTAAAAATTATAATGCTCAGGACTATGAACTGTGACTGCAAGGCTGGTATGCATAGACCTAAAAGAACCTTCCTTAGCAATAATGGCACCCAACTCCCCATTCTCCTAAAAAACACAGTCCAGAGAGGTGACATGACACCTCCAAGTTCTTGGCTAGCATTTTTTCCTGGCACAGCTGTATCTGTAACTATCTTCTAAATTTCTCCTTCCTGCTGGATTTACATAATGTAATTATCACCATCATCCATTTTTTTTTTTCCACACTGAATTCTTCACCTCTAAAGGAGAAGAGAAAATTTTAGCGGAACAGAGAGCAGATGACTGAACAGGCAAATCTCTTGTCCCTTCTTCCTCTGCCAGAAACGTACTAAGTGCCTGCAAACTGGGAAGCTCTGATGGGCTCCAGTCCCTGCCCTTGGGGAGCTCACAGATTATTCCTTCCTCCGCCCCCATCCACAACTCCAAAACTATGGCTATGAGACATCATGCACCAGGTGCTTCAGGAGCAGAGGGAAAAGAGGTTCGGATCAGATTAGGCTACCTGAGTCCCAAAGGCAGGTGAGAGCA
>CM052451.1:13832033-13890394 GCA_028533085.1 Varecia variegata
TGACTCCCATTTGGCAGATGAGAAACTCTGAGCTGCCCAGTGAGCCAGGTGTAGAATCAAAATCTGCATGAGTGTAAGGAGACTTGGGGAACTGGGGAGTCCAGCCTTCTGAAGATTTCAAAGTAGAAAGAAGACAGCCCAGTGAAAGCCACACAGAGCAAACGGTCCACTGGGAGGGGCTCTTCCCATCCAGCCATCCAGGCCAACAGGGGCCCACTGAGATCACTGGCTCCCCTGCCTCCACCCTGTGCAGTCATGGGTAGCCAGGGTTAGTTCTCCATGTGCACATTTGTGTATGTGCATTGCAGTAAAATTTTTATTTGTGGAGACTGAAACTTGAATTTCATATAATATTTTTGCTGATTTAAAAAAATGAAAATTTAACTTTTTATAGAATTTTTAGCTTTACAGAAAAAGTGAATGGAAACTATAGTGAGTTCCCATATACTCCCAGCCTGCTACATTTGACTATAATTTGTAACATTTGTTGCAATGGATGAACCAACATGGATACATTATTATTAACTAAAGTCCATACTTTACACTAGATTCACTGCACAGTTCCGGGGGTTCTGCCAAATGCATAGACACTTACCCACAATTGCAGTATCATGCAGAATAGTTTCACTCCCTAATCGTCCTGTGCTTCACCTATCCCCCTCCCCCACCACCCAAACCCCTGCAATCACTGGAACCCAATCACTGAAACCACTGATTGTTTTACTGTACTCCATAGTTTTGCCTTTTCTAGAATGTCATATAGGTGGAATCATAAAATAACTTTTTCAGACTGCCTTCTTTCACTTAACAGTATGCATTTAAGGTTTCTCAATGTCTTCTTATGGTTTGGTAGCTCTTTTTTAATAGATTTTTTTAAAGAGAAGTTTTAGGTATATAGAAAAAATAATCAGGAAGTACATAGAGTTCCAACATATCCCCTCTGCCCTTCCCCACAGTGTCCCCTATTTACATTTTTGTTAGTATGACACATTTGTTACAAATGATGAACTAATCTTGATACATTATTATTAACTAAAGTCCATAATTTCCATTAGGGTTCACTGGGTTTTGACAAGTGTGTAATGACATGTCTCCACCACTAGCACACTTCTTATCACTGAGTAATATTCCATTGTATGGATGTACCACTGTTTGTTTATACATTCACCTATTAAAGGAATTTTTGTTGCTTCCAAATTTTGGCAATTACAAATAAAACTGCTATAAACATTGCATGAGCAGGTATTTGCATGGACACAAGTTTTCAACTTATTTGAATAAATACCAATGATCTCAATCGCTGGCTCATATGCTAAGACTATATCTGGCTTTGTAAACAAAAAACAAAACAAAAAAACCTGCCAAAGTGGCTATACTATTTTGCATTCCCACCAGCATTGAGCGACAGTTCATGCTGCTCCACACCCTAGTCAGTATTAGGTGTTGTCAGTGTTTTGGATTTCAGCCACTCTAATAGGTGTGTCTATTAGATGTGCCTAACAGGTGTCTATATAACAGACGTCTAATAGATATAAAATAAGTATGTCCATTAAGTATATCCCATTGCTTTAACCCAAATGTATCTTTTTAAAAGTTTACTGTTCAACTGTCTAAGGTAAAAAAGCAAGTCTTAATAAACTGCCGGAATGCAGCCCATAATTGTCATTCTCAGAAACTATGTTCAATCAAACAGGAGGGCTCTGTTGAGAGAATAAAATGCTTTAAAACAACCAATTCCTATTTTTGAAGGCATAACTGACATTAATTTCTACCTAAAATAGTTTGAGCCTGAAAAAGCCAAATCGAAATTTGTCCCTGCACCACTAATATACTAAAATGAACCTTTGACAGCACGAGCGCACCTGAAGTATAAAGATAAAAATTGTCTTCTGCTAACCACCAGCCACATAAAGGCATTTTCTTTCTAAAAATTTTATTTGTATAAATGTAGGGGGCACGAGTGTAATTTTGTTACATGGATATATTGCATAGTGGCAAGGTCAGGGCTTTTAGTGTCCATCACCTAAATAATGAACATTGTATCCATTAAGTAATTTCTCACCACCCCCTCCCATCATCCCACCCTTCTGTGTCTCCCTTGTCTATCATTCCCACTCTCTTTCCATGTGTATGTATTATTTAGCTCCCATTTATAAGTGAGAACATGTAGGTTTATTTTTAAGAGACAGGGTCTTGCTCTGTTACCCAGGCTGGAATGCAGTGGTACAATCATAGCTCACTGCAGCCTCAAACTCCTGGTCTCAAGCAGTCCTCTCACTTCAGCCTCCCAAGTAGCTGGAACTACAGGTCCCACCAGGGCACACCACCACGCCCTGCTGATTTTTATTTTATTTTATTTTTTGTAGAGATGGGATCTCACTATGTTGCCCAGGCTGCTCTTGAACTCCTGGCCTCAAGTGATCCTCCCACCTCAGCCTCCCATAGTGCTGGGATTACAGATGTGTTGTGAGCCACTCTACCTGCCCATGATTTCATTTCTTTAATGGCTGAATAGTATTCCACTGTGTATATATACCACATTTTCTCTCCAACCATTGATGGACACTTAGATTGATGACATATCTTTCCTACTGTGAATAGTGCTGTGATAAAGGCATTTTCTTTAACATTTCTAGATTTGACTTTTTTTTTTTTTCAAAACTTTTCTCAGACTTAAACAAACACTGTCCTAAATTACTTTGCATCATTTCTAAGACACTAAAGGGCAGGGAGGGGGAAGGTGACCTGGCTTTTCCTTCTTCTATAGCTTATGCAGATGTTCTCTAACACTTTTTATGGAAACTGGAACAACAGAATTATAGGAAGAAAGTTTTTGCTGTATGTTATTACATCTGCTATGGCTTAAACTTTCAAATAGTGAAAGATATTTTCTTATTCTATTTCAAAGCTGCATTTCACACCTGCATGTTTACATAATGGTTCTGATGCTTATTAACTCTACAAAGATTTGGATAATAAAGCACTAAAAGAAATCTTGAAGAAACAGAAGTCATTCAATTTCATATTTTTTGCAAATGTGAACTTTCCATAGTTATGACTTTGCGATTAGGAAACAACACAATCCAAAGTCACATAACACATCTACCTTGAAAAATTGTTGACAAAGATCTTAAAATTTTTTGAATGGACCATTTTATGTTCCTATTCTTAATAAGCAAGATCAAACCAAACAAAACAAGTGCTTCTTCAAATATGTATCTGCTATTTATGGCAGCACCTCAAAAGCCTTGGAAATAGTCCATAATTAGGTGGCAAAGATGCCTGCAAACTTTTCCAAACCAAATGGCAGAGCATTTAAGAGACACGTCAAAGAGGTGTTTGCCAGAAATAAGCATAACATTTGGAATACCATTTCTTGGTTTTTATCACTGCATTTTGGAGGGTAAATTTCATTACTTCTGTTCCCAGCCACTGGCTACACACAAGAAACAATCTAGGCATCCCTGTATTTCATATGGCAACACCATGTAGTGTGAGAAACCTCAAGTGAGATGCTGAAACACCCACACTTCAGCAGCGCTAAGAACATTCTCCCTATTAGTGTAATTTCCTGTCAACCTAAGCAGAGTGACTATGCATTCTGATGAGGGCTTTTTTTTAAGGGAGTGCTGGGCTTGGAAAAAGTGAAAGATAGCGTAACTTTTTTAAAAATATACAGTGAGGGACCTCTGCCCCAGTGCTGTTTTCCCTGGGGCAACTTAGCAATGATAATGCTTGATTATCATTGCTAAATTGAAGGTTCCTTCACCAGGTCAACCATATATCTTTAACTAATTTTATTGTGAAGTCTCCAGGACAGGAAAGTTGCAAACCATCTAATACAGTATAAGTAGCCGAATGACTTTGTGATCCAGTCCTTCCTCTTCACCCTACTGCTTGATAAACATATTACTCCCATCCACACTAAAGATAAAAAAAAACTTTCTATCCTACTGTTATGGGTTGAATGGCTTCACCCTAAAAAAGATATGTTGAAGTACTAACCCCCAGTACTTCCAAATGTGAACGTATTTGGAAATATGGTCATTGCAAACGTATTAGTAATAAGTTAAGATGAGGTTTTACTGGAGTAGGGTAGCTCCCTAATCCTCTATGGCTGGTGTCGTATAAGAAGATGATATGAAAACATGATGACAGAGACAGAGATTGGAGAGCTGCAAACAAAGGAATGCCACCACCGGAAACTGGGAAGAAGCCAGGAAGGATTTTCCCCTACAGGTTTCAAGAGATGGAATTGCCCTGCTGACATCTTTCAGACTGTTAGATTTCAGATTTCAGGCTTCTAACCTCCAGAGCTATAAGGCAACACATTTCTGTTGTCTTAAGCCATCCAGTTTATGGTAATTTGCTATGGCAGCCCTGGGGGACCGACACACATACCTTGTGACAAATGGAGTCTTGAGTCCGACAGGGGTTCAAACTGGTGGCATTCAAAGCTCCTCTGGGACTGGGGCCCAGCCTTAGTGCAGTAACCTCCTCCCCTAGGATCAGAATCCTGCCCAGACCTAGGGTCAGGGCCTTCCTACTTGTCCCCACACCTCCCTTAGCAGGGACGCAGCCTCCAGCGAAGCTACCTAAAGGTCTCTGGGCAGAGCCCACGAAGCCCCTCTTGGACGTGTGAGTTCATTGTTTGGTTGATTTTTAATAAATACAAAATAATCTAGGAAATGTATAATTGTGCCTTAAAATTAAGGTATATCTAGAATATTTTATATCATATTTATTAATCCTAAAAATATATTTTGTTAATTTTATATATATATAATAGCTTTGGCTTAAAAGTTGCTACGGACTGTATTATGTCCTCCCAATATTCAAATGTTGAAGTACTAAGTCCCAGCATGATGGTATTTGGAGCCTTTGGGAGGCAATTAGGTCTAGATGAGGTCATGAGGGTGGGGTGCACATGATGGCATTAGTGCCCTTATAAGAAGAGCTTCCTCTTTCTTTCTGGCCATGTGAGGACGCAGAGAGAAAGGAGCCACCTACGAGCCAGCATCAGCCCACACCTTGATCTTGGACTTTGCAGCCTCCAGAGCTGTGAGAAAATAAATCTCTGTTGTTTAAGCCACCCAGTCTACGGTGTTTTATCATGGCAGCCCAAGGCAACTAAGAGATCACAATTTAATGAAATGATGAAAACACCTGAAACGCAGCAGCGGTGATCAGACATCATCTGGGTCGGGTCTCTCTCGCTGGGAATTTCAGGTATTTTAAGTACAACAAATGTCTAAATGACTGTGCTTAAATTAAGCTGCTGTGGCTCTTTGCATTCAATAATAAATAAGATGTGTTGCACCGCACTGCCCTGTGTCCAGAGGCTGGCTGTCAGGGCGATGAGGAGCAGGAGAGGGAGGGAAAGGAGAGCTGCCCTGTCCTCTCCCCAGCGCACACTGGTTGAAGAGCCTGTGTCTGGGCACCTGCCTGAAGCCCTCAGTCAGTAGGGCTGTGCAAAGCCATGGCCAAGGGCTGGACCAGGCTGCTTCTCTGTCCAACTTCCTTGATGCCTACTCCTGCCTCTAACAGCCCCTGGTGTCTATGCCCCTACTCTGGATGCCAAGTCCTACTTGCCTCCTGGGACTTCTGCTCCACAAGTTGATCCAGGCCTGATGCCCCAGGGAAAACAGCACTTCTGCACATGGCTGGTCTGAAAACCCCTGGCACACACTGTCTGCCTGTTGGAGTCAGGGGCTTAGGGTGAGGGACACACAAAGCTGCTTCTGTGTCCAACTCCCCTGTTGCCTTTTCTTTGTCTACAGCGTCACCAGGTGTCTAGTGCTCCTGCCCTGCCCACCGTCCCTGCATCTCCCAAATCAGGCCCACTTCCTTGATAAATGGGGTCGCTTCATAAAGAAGGGATGGGCAGAGGGAACAGATGTGAGGCATCTAGAGCGGGCACTAACAAAGGCCTTCCTCTTCCCTCTTTATCTTTTCATTCCTTTTAAACAGGCCTCTCCCATCATTTCTCAAATGTCATGGTGGTATTCCCATTAACTGTATACAGGTATACAGTAGTCCCCACCTGTCCACAGTTTTACTTTTTGAGGTTTCTGTTACCCATGGTCAACCACAGGTGGAAAACAGGTGGGTATAGTACCATACGCTATTTTAGCCAGCACAGTAGCATGCACCTGTAATCCCAGCTATTCAGGAGTCTGAGGCAGGGGGATCACTTGAGCCCAGGAGTTAGAGACAAGCCAGGGCAGCATAGTGAGACCCCATCTGAAAAAAAAAAAGACATTTTGAGAGAGAGAGAGTCACCACATTCATACAACTTTTATTATAGTAGATTATTATAATTGTTCTATTTTATTCTAGTTATTGTTAATGTCTTACTGTACCTCATTTATAATTTAACTTCATCATAGGTATGTATGTATAAGAAAAAGTATTATATATAGGGTTGGGTATTATCCATGGTTTCAGGGACCCATTGGGGGTCTTGGATCATATCCTCTGCAGATAAGGCGGACCACTGTATAAGACATACCAAAACCCAGGAGAAAATAGTACCAAAATCAGCACCACTTTTGTATAGTTGGATTCACTTCATAGAGAAAGGCTGAGTTTTTTTTATATTCTATGTTTTTTTATCTCTGAAAAGTATTGACAGTTTCCACAAAGACATAATGGGTTTATTATTTTTTTTTACACCTGCACAAAAGACCTGTCTTTCCAAAGCCAACATTTATAGCAGTTGAAGTGCCTCAGTGTCACATACACACACAGCCAATAGTGCCTTCCCCAACCTGAGAGAGATCTTTATAACATCTTTCTAGAATTCTGTATGCAATATGAATAGCTTGAGAGTCTTCCTTCTTAGAGGTTTTATGAAGTTTCTTACTTTGTGTATGCAATGCATCATGTTATACCATTTTAATATGGATGCTTTCATAGGCTAATCAGAATCCTGGCGACAATTGTTTCAAATGTATTATTCACTAAAGAAAGCAATGACTTATGCCGCCTCATCTATTTTTATTAAAAAGTCTTAAGGAAATTGCTCCATATTAAAAAGGCTTTCCCTTTTGTAGTTGGTAGAAAACCAAACCACTGCCTCCTTTCCCACGAAGAACCTTTATTTCTCAATTTAGAGTTGGTGATTTTAGTATTTAGTAATAGCAGCAATCATTCTTTTTTATTTACCATATGCACTTGGTAAGATTTTTATTTTACTGTTTTCCTTTCCAGCTTATGATAATGTTCTCTTTTTCGTATGATAATGTCATAAGCCTAATTTTCCCTTCTGTTAGGTCTTGATTATTTCCCCTGAAGGCTGATATTTAAAATAAAAGCAGTTAAAACTTAATGTTAGCAGAACAGTTATGTGGTCACATGCACATAAGGGAAAATAAGCCCACAGATACCATTAATATTTTTCCATGCAAATTAAGCCTAATGCAGCACATCGAGGAAGGGGCTTCCCTTCAGGGCTGATTTAATCATAAAACAGAGCCTAAATTTTAGAAAGGTAATAAGTAAAGGGGAGGACAAATGACTGGGAATGACTTTGTCACTGCTGTGGCAAGACTGATTTCTGAGCATCATTTGCAACTGACAAGGAAAATTATAACCTGAGAATTATACCTCTTGCATGAGAGTCTATTCTAAATTAATCTGACTAGTTTTTTGTTATTATTATTATTTTTTTTTTTTAACAAACATACAAGAAGTGGGTGCCTGGTGCAGACTTCAGCTGAGTTGGCCGGAGGACGGGTTATCTGGAGCCAGATCACCGGTTCCAACACAAGTGGTTAAACTGAAGCCAGAGGACGGGGCTGCAGGAAGTGGCAATGAATCAGGCTTAGTGGCTTTTGTCAAGGGGAGAGAGGAAGTTTAGATGAAGGTATAGCAAAAATCATGACAACCAGCCTAAACTGTCAGTTCCCTGAGACCAGGGACTGTCTAAATAAGACTCATCTCTAGCGTCTCAGCCCCTCACCTGCTCTGGAACAGTCTCTCTGCCTGCAATTCCCTGCCCTGCCTCTCAGCACAGCCGTGTCCCCTCCCCCCTTAGGGCTCAGCTGAGAGAGGCTGACCTTGACCCTTGACCGGCTCCTGCCCCAACTGTGTCCACTGCTCCAAAAGGCAGAGCAGAACATGGAACACAGACAAAGCCAGCCTGTGGGGAAGGACATGAGGCTGCCCCAGCCACACCCCATCAATTCCTCCTTGTCTTTGGGCTCAACCTAACCCAGGACTTCCCTTTCTTTCTCCTGCCCTGTAAGATTTTTAATCTCACCTGGCTCATTATTCTAATTAATTGTGGTTCTCAGCAGCATAAAAAATGTTATCCTAAAGTAAGGAGAAATTGGAAAGGGAACAAGAGAAAAAAAAAAAAAAAAACACCAGAAAGGAGGCAAGGGATACTTGAAATGCATTGCAATTGAATGAAATCTAAATGCACAAAAGACCGACCCATCTGGAATTTAAACAGCCCTATGAGATCTTGGCAAGAAGCGATTACATAAGTGAACCAAAAAGAGGCCAGAATAGAAAGAAGGTGTCACTGAGTGGTTACTTCTCCCAGCCGAGACATAGAGCGTCAATTCACTGCTCACCACCCCAAAAGAGCTACACTCTGGGCCTCTGGGAAGAGATTTTGTAAATTCAATAGATTGTCATCATTTTCATAGGTCACATTCTGATATAAAAGCACATATTAACACAAAGACTTACTTTGCACATCAAAGTTAACGGCTTCCACGGTCAGTTAAAACCACCCCGTATTAATATATAATTTGCCAAAGGCTTTTAATACTAGATATGCCTACTTTCCGTGTTCTTAGTCTGGTTTTTCATAGCTCACCAATAAAGAGGTATGTCATGATGATCTCTCCTCTAATGAACACAGCCTGTCTCTTCAGGACTCTGAAAAGGGAAAATTGGGAGTAAGTGTCAATGCTGTCCTGGCCCCTCTAACAGTATAAAATTAAAAGAGGCCCGTTATCCTCTAAGGAAAATGTTCTACTTAAATGAAATCTCATTTTCAAGGAACCCAGTCACAGAACGGTCAACAATAACAGGCTTTATGTACAAACGGGAGAGGAGGGGAAAGGCATAGCTTGCCTGCCCTTGGTTAGGAAGGGTTATATTTAAACAATGAGGGACAAACATGTCTATAGGGTGAGGTCTGAGAAAAATATGCTTGCTATTTTTTTCGTGTGTGTGTGTGTGCATGTGTGGACTAATGGAAATTTTGCTCCCAAATTTCCACAGAACCGTTTTTCTTTTCTAATCGTATTATTCATTGCACTATGCACTATTAAACACTGCCAGGAAGAAGTGAAATGGTGGTTGAAAACTATTATATCATAGCTGAAGCAATGCGGAGGCAGGACAGTCACAAAAGCAGGGCCTCCCATGGGCATGGTTCCCTACTTCCAGCGGGACAGAGAACTCTAATGCCAGGCAGGACCGCGGGAAAGAAGTGCTCACAAAATGTCAAGCTGGGGAGATACTCAAAGTAGGAGATGAATTTTGGGAACTACAGCATCACACCAAGTTTGAGGAGTCAGGGAGCTGGGGGCGATAATTTAACATATTTAATGAAGTTTCCCCCTCTTTCTCCACTTCCAGGGGAAGGCGGCTGCTTTCCTCAATTAGGACCCAGAAAACACACAGCTGCTCTGATCTACTCCACGCCACCATAAACAAATGGCAAAATATTAAGGAGTTTCCCGAATTGACAGTGCTATATCCATTTGCATTATCTGGAAATGCTCTTTGGGACACTGGCTTTTAAGCACAGTTTTTTAAACATAAGATTAAATAAGGGAGAAGACAGAGAAGGTGAGAACTAATAAATCTGGTCAAAACATTACACCATTTCAGTCTAATGAAATGTCTGAAAAAATTATGCCAATGATGTGAAGCTTTTTATTGTAATTTATATAGTATATTCTTTCACCAGGAAAACAACTGAATGCGCCCAGATAATTTAAAGGGTCTAATTGTTACATGAGAAGAGAAGAAATTTCCCTGTAAGAATCTTGAAGCTTATTACCTGCAGAGGGAGAAACCTGCACCAGACCAGTTCAGAAAGCAGGTGTCAGTAATAACACTGTCACATCTTTATACAGTACTTTATGCCTCCCGAGGTGCTATTATAGGCATCACTTTATATTACCACCCCAGTAATTATTATTCCCATGTGAGGAAATCAGCCCAGAGAAGTGGCTTAGCTACACGTAAAGGTAAGTCAGTGGTAGAATCAGTCCTATAAAACCAGGTTCCTAAACCCCTAACTCAATACGTTTATTATTCCTCTCCTCATTAGGTCAGATTTTCACAATAATAAAATTACCTTCCTTAAGAAAGGTAGAATTGTATGGTGGTTAAGAGAATGGGCTTTGAAAACAGACAACCCTAAGTTCAACTCGGCTTTGACATATATCAGCTGTGTAACTTTAGACAAGTAACCTAGCCTCTCTGGGCCTCAGTTTTATCATCTGTATAATAGGGATAATTGTAAAATGGACCTATGATAGCCATTATCATTATGCACCAATTTTGGGGTTTCCTTCCCTTCCTAGCACACAGAAAACTGCATGTCTCAGCCCCCATGCAGTTGGAGCAGATGCGTGGTGTGTTGCTTCCATGTTTGGACAATGAAAAGTCCATGCACGATGATCTATCATCTCTCTTACCTAGACTTGGGTTGAGATGGCAGAGTCATCTGACGCTGAAGCAGCCTGGATCACCTTGAATCACCTTTCTCAGACTACAGTGGACTTGGCTGTGTTGGATAAAGCCACCAAAACTGTGGAGTTGAGGCCACAGCATGCCCTAGCATATCCTGACTACTACATTCCTCATGAGTTTTTGTGATAGATCGAGTGAAATTATAAAAGAAGTTCTTGATATAGTACCTTGTATAGTCACCAATCAATAAATGTCAGCCCCCATTATTATAGTGATACAATGGCTAAATCTGAGAACTAAGATCATAATCTCAAGACAGCAAATTTGGTCCATTAATGACCTCAACAAGTGTTTACTGAGTACCTACCATGTGCAAGGCACTTTGCTGGGAGCTGACTATGTCAAGGTGGGCAAAACAGACACAGTGGCTCATGTGGCCTCGAGACATAAATGACATTTTTAAAAATTGTCTAGACGTCCCCTTCTGAGAGAGTTTAGGTGCAATCTTCATGAATATTTGGGGATATGTTTTGGTGAGCTGGGAAGGAATGAAATCCTGCACTGGCCATACCCATCTTGGAAGCGCCCAAGGCCTCAACTCTGCTCATTCACAGACTCATTAAACCATCCTACTTGCTGACAAGAGCCTTCAATGTTCAATGCACCTGGGTGGAAATAACAAAGATACACAGGATCTTTAATTTCCGTCAATGATATCGTAATGAACCAATAGCTTATTAGCATTAACATCTCACATCGCATCCTATAACTGTTGCCAGCCATGCGTCAGTGTAACAAGAAATATTTGTACGTCTAGCTCACTTTAAGAAATATGTATACATGTATTATAAATACATGTATTATGAACACACCTGTATGGAAAATGACTACAGAGGAAAGAAATGTAAAGTGCATGATCCCGCACATGTAAATCTCTCAGCGTTTTAATCTTACTGTTTTCTCTTTGACTCCTGAAACTATACTTTTCTTGAGCAGGGAATTCTCCAAAGACTCCTTGGAGTTCAGCTGCTAGAATATTCTTGACTAAACATCAAACTGCTGCTAAACACAATCTCAATGAGATAACTTTGAGCTCCTAATATAGCCGTATTTTCATTTACTTAGGTAAAATCATCACATCTGGAAAATATGTAATACTTGGACTCAAACTCAAAATCAGTACCCCACTGTATCAGAAATATATATATATACACACACATACATATGGAATACATATATATATATATATATTCCAAGCAGAATCTTATAGAATTTAACAGTGAGACACTATAGCATTTCTCAGTAGTTGATCTGGCACATTCAAATCTAATTTAAATTTCTAAGAACTTTGCTTTAGAATGTTTCCATGAAATTAGGTCTTTGCCTGACTTGCCTGCTGTAAATTCTATTAACCAAGCTCTGCAGGACCTTACGCTATTCTTGAATAATTCTACACTTGGAAAAAAAGAAAGAGATTATGAAAGCTCCAACAAACACCTTCTATATTTCAGAAAGTAAATTTATGAGCTCAAGACTTAAACTTTGGTTGCTTTTCCTTTCAGATTACCCAAAAGGCTGGATTCGATACCTGAACAATCATATTTTCCAAGACACAGGCGAGAAACCCCAGTGAAACTCATCAGAGTTTAGATCTACCCTGTGACACTTCAGCTGCTTAAACATGAAGCAGGATCATTTTCTAGCTCATCTGTCTTGAGTCTTTCCTTCCACGGAGTTTTCGGGTCTCCCCGGGGATACGGAATCTACCCATGTGACCTGTAACAGTGACCTTACTGTCTCTCTTCCCAACCCGTCCTCCCAGCAAGATCTTGCAAAAGTCTGCAAACTCCTTCAGGGTACTCAGAGCCTCTCTGCTGTGCCACCCTCACAGGACGCTGCTGTCCCCACACCCTGTGCCTGTCCCTGGGAGTCTGGGCTTTCTCTAGTGATAACAGATGGAAGTTAATCGGATCAGATTCCAGATCACATTAGATTTACAAAATGCCTTAATCTAGTTAAGAAGATGTCTCAGAAAAGACACTGCTGCTGGGACTGGGAGCACCAGGGTGGACCTGGGTGGACTGTACTTTTGGAGCCCTTCAAATATTTCTGTCTGGGCAGTTGCTGACCTCACCAGCCCTGCTGCATGGGAAAGGTCATTAAAACAAGATGTGCACATGAGGGGACATGATCCTTCGAAAAGAAGTATATTTTTTTCAAGTTTCATTACACACACTCCAGGCATTTTTTAAAATATATGAAAACATCATGTTGAAATATTGGGGAGAAAACAAAGACAGAAAGAAACAAAACCTATAGGTATTCACTCATATCCTCACATAAGATTACTTTAAATGCATCTTATTTTATTTTATTATTTTTTGGAGGGAGTGGACAAGGTCCCACTCTGTCAACTAGGCTAAAGTGCAGTGGAGTCATCATAGCTCACTGCAACCTCAAACTCTTGGGCTTGAACGATCCTCCTGCCTCAGCCTGCTGAGTAGCTGGGACTACAGGTACATGCCACCACCACCACGTCCAGCTAATTTTTTGCAGAGATGGGATCTTGCTATGTTGCTCAGGCTGGTCTTGAACTCCTGGGCTCAAGTAATCCTCCTGCCTCAGCCTTCCAAAGTGCTGGGATTACAGATGTGAGCCACCATGCCCAGCCTTTAAATGCATTTTAAAAACAAACAAACAGGCTGGGCGCGGTGGCTCACACCTGTAATCCTAGCACTCTGGGAGGCCGAGGTGGGAGGATCGTTCGAGGTCAGGAGTTCGAGACCAGCCTGAGCAAGAGCGAGACCCCGTCTCTACTAAAAATAGAAAGAAATTATCTGGACAACTAAAAATATATATAGAAAAAAATTAGCCGGGCATGGTGGTGCATGCCTGTAGTCCCAGCTACTCAAGAGGCTGAGGCAGAAGGATCGCTTAAGCTCAGGAGTTTGAGGTTGCTGTGAGCTAGGCTGATGCCACGGCACTCTAGCCTGGGCAACAGAGTGAGACTCTGTCTCAAAAAAAAATTAAAATAAATAAATAAATAAAAACAAACACCTTCTTAGAGAAAGTGCTTAAGAGGTAGAAAGTGAATGCAAGCAAAGTGACTCATTATGAACAAGTGAACTCCAAATGCCTTCTGTTTGCTGGCCGGGGCTTTGCTGCACAGTGCCATTAGCAAACTTTCCTGTAAAGGGCCAGATAGTTAAATATTTTAGGCTCTGTGGGCTGCATAAGGTTTCTGTTGCATATTCTTCTTTGGTTATTCTACAATCCTTTAAAAGTGTAAACACCCTTAGTTTGAGGTCCATTCCTGGAGTCTGCTCAGCCCTGCCTAAAAACATCTTTTTCATGCTCAGACAGCAACGCTTGATGGCCTTCTCTGGCCAGACAAAATGATTAATTAAGCTAAATACAGAAAACTAAGAAGCTTCTGTTCAAAAGGCAAGTACCTTGCTAGATGGGTACTACAAGAGAGTTCAATTCTGTCTCAATCATTTTATTGGTTTTGCACAATTCCAAGAGAAATCCCAGAGTTGATTGTGTTTCCTTTTAGTTTTTGTTTTGTTTGTTTTTGCTTTAGGCAAAGAGGGGGGGGTCAGGGGACATAGGGGATGAAGAATTTGGGAAAATATTTCATAGAAAGTAAAATCAAAGATTAAAATGACTAAGTTCTAGAAACTAATTATAAGAAGGAGAAATACAACCTCTCAAATAAGTAAAACATAAACCTATAAAGTAAAACATATTATAAACCTATAATAAGGAAGAGTGCAATTCTAGGGCAAATCAGAAATAGATCAATAAAATAAAATGGCATAGAAACAGATCCTAAGATATATAAGACATCAATACATGATGACAAGATGACAAAAGTCTGTGGGTACACAAAGCCTTATTCAACAAAAAACTGCTGGGTCAACGGATTATCCATGGGAGGAAAATAAAGTTAGATTCCTTTTTTTACCCTCAAAATATGTTTCAAAATAAATTCCAAGTAAATTAAAATAAAATCCAAGTTTAAAAATCCCATTAGAGGAGCTAGAAGAAAATATAGTAAAATATTTATCTTCTTTCTGTATGGGAGATTTTCTAAAGCTATGGCAGGAATCACACACACAAAGATATACTTGACTACTTAAAAATTAGTAAATGTAATTAGTAAATTTATTTTTATAAATAAATTATATGTAATATAGCATCTTGTACATTATATAGTGCATACAAACTATAAATTATGTAGCAAATTAAAATACTAAACAAAAATTAGTAAATTAAACATCATAAAATCATGAGGAAAAAGCCAACAGCAATGAATTAGGAAAATATCTTCAACAAATATATTAGAGAAACTGTCAATATCCTTAATCTATAAAGATCTCTTACAAACTTTAAGAAATATACTAAACTTCAATAGATACAAAGTAGATAGTTTTTAAGTAGTAAAAAAGTCAATATGTAGATATAAAATGTTTAACTTCACTGGTAATCAAAGAATTGCAAATTAAAACAACATCATTAGTATTTACTGATCAAATGCTAGCACACAATGCCTTTTGGGGAATCCGGGCTTCCAACTACTGCTGGTTAGAATGGAAATTCTAACCCAGTCACTCTAGTGAATAATTTGGCAATAATTTGGCAAGTATCAAGTATGTTTAAAGTGGTCTTACTTTTAGACCTAGTAATGAAACCATCATAAATGTGGACGAAGATGTATATGTACTAAGATGGTACATGGTGCATTACTCATAAAATTGGAAACAATTTAAATGCCTAACCCTGGGGAATGGTTAGTAAGTTATGGCATATACATATTATGAAATATTAATTGCCATTAAAGTTATGTTTATGAATAGTTTTTAATAGTGGTGAATTTATTATGATATATGTTAAATGTGTTGAGATGTCAGGTAGGTAAAAAAAATGCACTCCTGCAAAGATTGAAAGAAAATATTGAATATACCAAAATGATTAGCAGTGCTTATCACTATAATCCCACTAAATTTAAGGTAGGATTATAGGTAGCTATTATTTTATTCTTTATATATTTCTGCATTTTCTACATTTTTTACAATTAGTATATATTAACTTCCTAATCAGAAAATGTAAATGTGAAAGATACCTCCCCACATAAAAAAAAAAGGTAAGAAAGAAAATGTTGATACTCATCAAGCCAAAACTTATTCTAAACCAGAATTATAGAACTTAAAATTACCTTGGGCAACTAACCTAAGAAGATTTTGTGTTGCAAATTAAAAATCATTATAATTATCTCATGAAATTGAGGCATATCCTAAATGTATCAAAGTCTTATCCCAACATGCAGTCAGCCAGGTATTAATAATATCCCTGCATCAATATCAACACAGAGCTCTGTATGGGCAAAACACAGGTTTAAGAGTAAAAATCCAGTTGCAATAAAAACTAAAGGATCCATGTACACATTCTGTAAGCAGCAAAGTTGAATAAAAGGAAAATAATCAATAACCTTGATTCTGATATTATTAGACTGTCAGAGCAAAACATTGTCACGAATTCAGGCTTGCTCTCACTGTGGCAGGAAGCTGGGAAACAAGATTCACCAGTTATTTGATTCTAAAACAATGAACAAAGGAAACAATGTTCTGGGATTATTAACAAATCAAATAGGAAAAAAAGAATAAGAGCAGGAAGCATGAGACAACAGGATTAAGATACAGCAGTAGGGAATATCTAAGACACCCTCCAATTAGGATAGGAAGGATATAACCCAACTGAAGATAACAAAAAGGGTAAAAATATAATTAAGTACCAAATTCTTTATAGCAGAAAGGATGCTGTGGTGGAAACTAAATAGATTTTGGAGTCATACAGACAGGGGGTGGAATCCCAGGACAGCCATGTACAAGCTGTGTGCTCCTTGGCAAGATTCTTAACCTCCCAGAGAATCATTTTTCTCCTCTGTCAAACAGAGATAATAATTAACCTTGAAGGGTGGGTGTAAGGTGTGAGATAGTGGATATGAGATGCCTGGTTCAAAACCCAGCAGGCCTAACAATGAATGAATGGAAGCTGCAACTCCACTATGAAAGACCAGGGACCACAGAGGCCAGTCAGGGGTCCCTGATGCTCTGGGGACTGCTTTCCCTTTCCTGCCAGACTTGCAGGCACAGGGGCAAAGCTCTTCTTGGTGCTGACAGTCAGGGTTGGGACAGATAGAAAGAGAATGACATGGCAGCAACCTGAGTGACAATGAGGATCCCAGTCCCTGACAGTGCCTGCTGGCTCCCCAGGGCAGTGCTGGCCTGGACTCTGTCCCTAATTCCCCAATCCTGCACAACCTGGAACAGAGCTGGGGATAAAAAAAAAAGGAAGGTTGGAAAATGGCAAAAAGAATCCCACCAGAGAAGGAACAATACAACCATGGAAAAGAGGAGGAAGCACATTATAGAAACAATAAGCCTTATAATATATAGAACAATAAGCCTTATAATTAAAACAAAAACAACAAGAAATAAATTAAGAGTAGAAAAAAATCAACAAATCTAAATTAAGTCTATTGAACAACATTTTAAAAGAGATGCTGAACCAAAAAAGGTGAAGAAAATTGGCGGTGATGGGAAGAATTAATGAAGATAAAAATCAATATTACTCAGTAGAAAGACAAGAGGAAAATACTAGAAATACAAGATACGCATGTGTAAAATAAGAACGCTGCCTGGTGTGCATCAGGATCCTAAGAGAATTAGACAATGACCTTGCTGAGAGAGTGTTGCAAAGCTCCAGCCATCCCCTGTGGCATTGCTGATCTCTGCCTTTAGCCAAAGGGCAATTCTGACAACTCGTCAATGAATGAATCCTCAGTTTTCAGAGAAATTTTTCAGAGAAGTAATAAAGATAACTTGAAGAGATATTGAAAATCATTTGCAACATTAAAATTGATCATAATTTCATTAAAGGGCAGTTGTACCGGGAGTAATGGTGAGTCCTTATTTAGAAGAAACAATTGTGTCAAACAGATGTGACAGTTCCTTAAATTGGTATGGTCACTTTTATTTTTAGCTGGTGGAATAGCATAGTGGATAAGGAAGCATCACCTTCAGTATGAGAAAGCCTATTAGCACACGTTACTTAAACTCTCTAAGAACTCGATTTCTTCATCTATAAAAGGGGTCCATAAATATCTATCTCACCGGTGTTTGTGACAATTAACAATTGCTTGACAAAAAGACCTATCACATAGAAAGAGCTACAAAAATGGTACCTATTATGAAGCCTAACAACATCTATTAGATTCTAAAAAGGGGGATAAAAGACATTTTCTCAGTGCCAAATTCTGGTCAAGTTGCTAAGAAGAAAGAAAGATACTCATGTTTATAAATACTGTTTGGTGCTCAGCTCCATGGAGAATACATGTGGTATCTCCTTTGGCCCTTGAAACAATGGTGAGCTCTAGATGGCTGAGTGATTCAGCTGACCACTGAGCATCTGTGAACCCTACCTGTCTAGTGGTCCCCTAATTAAGAAGCCCATGTGGGCCAAGAACAAACCCCACAGTAGACTTTACAAACCCACAGTGGCCAAGTGCCACAACACAGACCACCCTGATGGTCAACTCCTGGGGTCCTGAAGCAGCTAGAGCATTCCTACCAGATTGGAGAGGTCAGCTGACAGCCCACAGATTCTCCCCTTGACCAGGTGCCATGGTTAGCACACCTGATATCCAACAAGTATTACCTGATTGATGCCAGTGACTAAAACAGCCATATATTTATCTGTCTCTTGGAATGTTATCTTTATTTCTCCTCTTTCAATTCCTCAGCTCATCTGAATATTCCAAATGAGCCAAGTGATCATCTGCCAAATGGATTAAAAATGTGTATCTCAGTGCTAATCCTAATTCTCACTACAGGCTAGAGTTACGTTTCAGGAGAGCCATATATTATTAACTCTGTAAAATTCAATGGGGCTGAATTATTTATAAAATGTAAAACAAGTAAGAGGGGGATTGCAAATATTTTGGATTGCCCAAAAATTACTAAGCACAGGTCATATGGTATAGGATATTAGATGCTGATATAAGCTTTAGATCTGATTTACTTAGATTATATTAATACTTGAAAGTACTTAGAAGGAACTTTCACCTACATCCTAAACGACAGCTGTATGGTCAGCTCAGTTGGCAGCAAGAATTTGTACAATTAGACGTTCGAGTAAAAGAAAGAGCCTCTCTATGTCATGCCAATCTTAGAAACTGGACACAGGTGACATCACTGCTAAGCCAAGACACTCCAAGAAGCATCTAGGAGGCCAGGCTCTGGTGCAAACTAAAAGGAAATGCATTGTTGTTCATTTCTTTCCAAACTCTTTATTTTGTTTCAGTATCTCAAAGATACTTGGGGAGTTAGTGAAGATAGTGACAATGTGTTACATATTATGCAGTTCCTCTTTAAAAACAGCTCACTAGACACTTTGTTGCTCCCTCCAACACTTAAGAATAAAGTGTTACCCTAAGTAGTACCTTCCTACCACTCAACTTGTTCCAAAGAATCTAGCAATCTTAAACAAATTTTCAAATACGTATTGTTCCTCAACAAAATTGCATTTTAATTTTAAAAAATTAAACTCTTGACTGTCAAAAACAGGTACTCTTATACTTTGCTGGTAGGACTGTATCATTCAGTGACCATGTCATTCAATTCATCCATAACTATCAAAACTAAAACCTACGCTTTGACCATTTCCAGATTCCATTTCTAGAAACTTACCCTACACACACACTACCACATGTACACATTCCATTTCACCAAGGCTTTTTATAATATCATAAGAATGGAAACAACTTAAATGTTCATCACCAGGGGCCTGGATAAAAAAACTATATCCATAAAACAGGATAGGGCGGAGCCAGCAAAAAGAATGAGGCAGCTCTCTATATAATGAAATGAACTAATCTCCACAGTGTTAAGTGAAAATCTCACATGGTTATGGTTTTAAAAAAAGGTATTTATATATATATATATGTGACTATTTACATACAGAAAAGATGAAGACATAAAGAAAGGCTCACATATAATAGTAGTAGTTACTATTTGTTGACTGTATTCTGTCAACAAAATTTTTCTTAGCACTATGCATGAATTATCTCATTTGTTCCTCTCAGCAATTCTAATAGCCCCATTTGGCAGATGATAAAACTGAGGCACAATGAGGTTTAGTATCACGCCCACAGTCACAAAGCTAGTGGCAAGGGTTCAAATTCTGTCTGGCCCCAGAGCCCACCTTCTTAGCCATGACTACATAGAATCTCCTATTACATACATGATGTCTGAAAGTGCCCAGGAAAAGCAGGTAAGAGCAATTGCCCTGAGAAGGGGACTGCTTGGCTAGAAAGTGGAGACAGGAAGGAAATTCACATTTCCATGAATCTTTTGAATTCTGTACATGAGCATGACCCACCCAAAAATAAATAAATCCAGTAATTTTTTCCTCTGCTTGCTTCCATTAATTAGCAAGAAGGACAACATGAATAATGCTATGTATGAATTAGGTATTTTTAAAGAAATGCAGTTTTTATTCCTACATGTACTTGTATAATTAATCTCCCAGCTTTTTCCAAGGACTTAAAAAAATGAGAAATGCCAACTTCTTCCCATAAAGAATCCATAGTTATGAGTACAAGCAATTTCTAAAGTAATTAAAGGGGAATGATAAAATATGGACACACACATACAAATACACAGCATTAAGCCTATTGCTATGGGTAAGGCTTGAGAGTGTTCATTTCAGATTATCCAAGACGCTCATCAAAGACAGAAGTTTTAGACTTTATTTCTACATGAAGGGAGAAATTAAACACCTTCCAGGTAGCAAAAAGAATAAAGGCATACTCTCTTTGTCTCTTAATTGTGATTATCTCCAACAATAACAAAGAAAAACAGCAATATTTTCTGATTCAGAAAACATTCACCCTAAAATATAAAACCACATCCTGATAATATAGAAAACATCAAAAGTGAGATAGGGACCTATTTTGTGTGTGTGTGTGTGTTCCTGGAACACAACACCAGTAGCCCAGAACACTGCTTCTCAAATTTTCACATATACATGCAACACCAAGGACCTTGTTGAAATGATTCAGTGCATCTGGGGTGGGACCCAAGACTTTACATTTCTAATGAGCACTCAAGTGATGCAAATATTAAACTTCTAGTAGGCAGATGACACTATGAGCAGCAAGTTGCTAGACAATACATATAACTAAATACAATGATAATCTCACCAATCAAGTTGTAGAACAAAATTGCAACTATTAAAATCTTAAACCTTTCAAAAGCATTTGAAAGCCAGGCGAAGAAATAGATTGGAATAGATTTGTATTTTCTCTCAAAAACTGTGAGAAGTGTGAAATAAAGAGAGAAGATGTACCTGAAATTGCTTTAAATTTGGTGAAATTTAATTCAAAGTGGATTTCAAAAGATTCAAGAGGGGATCGGGTCTCAAGAATGGTTGAGAAAGGCTGGTGATTAGCATACCGTTTTAGGCATAAGTGAGCAATTTTGAAGCACTTAAATGTTTTCGACTTAATCAAAATTCATTTGATGGGTGCCAATAGCAAGTTCAGAAACAGTGGAATGCGAGATGCTGATGACGGGGTCACTGTGGTCCCTGTCCTCCAGGAGGCTTTCTGTTAGATGTGGAGACAGCCCCCGTCACAGTGGGGGAGACCCTCATGGGAGGCAGACTATGCTAGAAAGCGTGTGTGGGATTAACAATACACTCAAGTGCTGAGGAAATGCAAAGCAAAAAAACAAAACCACTTTGCGTCTTTTGCTTGGGATCAGGAATAAGGAAGAGTAGGGGTTTGGGTAATGGTTTCGGAGAGGAAGTGAGTCCTGGCTTCTTAGAAAAAGTGAAGAGAAACAACACAAGTATAGCAGATTAAACCTGTACATCCAGGACATGGGGAGATTGTCACGAGTTGCTCCCTGTCCTTAGCAAGTATAACCATTGAAAGCACTTGAGAGAGGTGTTCCCAGATAATTGTAAGAGAGTTGGTAGCCTCAGGAGAATGTCAAGGAACATAGAAGAGAAAAATAGGCTCAGAGATGGGTGGGGGGTGGGCTTCTCTGGAGTCAACATTTCCTCTGCACTTTGGTTTTATCAACCGTATAGGAGTCAGAAGACTTTTCTGAAAAGGGACAGACAGGGAATGTTTTAAGTTTTGCCATTGGAGTTCAAAAGCAGCCATAGATGAGATTCCAGTAAAACTGTATTTACAAAATTCTGGATTTTACCAATGCCCTTGAATTGTAAAATGGAAGTAATAATACCTTTCCTAATGGCAAATATTTTGGGATGAAGATAAAGGAGGGAGAGTTGTTGTAACATATGTGACACTGTATACCAACTCAAATATTCATTAACTAGGACCATCTATGTATGTCTAGAAACAGATGCATCCGCACCTGACTTCACCTCCAACCCTCCTAAATAACTGGATCAATGGTCTCTCCTCCCATCCACCTCCTACCTCCCCTGGGACTTCACTCCTTAAATTTCCTTCTCTCCAGTCCCTTCAGCCTCCCTCTCTCTATTGCCTGTTTCCAACAGCAAACAAACAGCACGAAAAAATTATAATCTCATTTCTTTGACATAGCCTTCTCTATCTGCCGCTCCTCTATTCATGGCCAAGTTCAGGGAACAGCAGTCTGCACTCACTTGCTCCACCTCCCCTGCTTTTCCACTTAAAATCCCTGTGTTAATTGAATTTTGGCCCCATCACTCTTCTGTAATAGTCTTTGCCAAAATCAATAGACACTTCTCAGTCGTTAACTCACTTGACCCTTCTCTAGCAATGGAAACTGCTGACTTTCCTTCAAACCCTTTCCACGTGGCTCAGCAGATGACCCCAGCACCTATCGCTGGGCGCCTCTCCCACCTCCCAGCCTTCTTCACACGCCACCCCACGTTTCCCTCAAGAGTTTCCACTGATAGAGTGTCTGCTTTGAACCTCCTCCCTCTACACGCAACCATTTATGTAAGATAGGTTTGAGAGTCGCAAGCTGACAGCTATAATGAAAACCGTGGAAGGCAATTGTGAGCTGATGAAAACTGAATTCATCTTCTGTCTTCAAACCCGCCTCACCCTGCCCGATTCACTGTCCCTCTTGATGGAGCCAGCATCCACGTGGTTAGTCAAACCAGAGGACTTCTGTTCTAGATTTCACTTTGCCTTCAACCCACGTTTCCAACTGGTGGTCATCGCCTGTCATTTTTAGCTTTCTCAGAGTTCTCCTATCTTGCTAAATGAAGCCAACAAATACTCTGCAATGTCCACATGGCCTGTCCGCATGGTTGAGCACTCCCTCAGATGGCAACTGTCCCTTCTCTGGATGTTGGAGGCCCCAAACTCTGCCTCTGCAGACATTTGTTCCAGTCATTCCCTGCAGACTCCTTTTCCAAAGCCTGTTGTGTGCCTCAGGGTCCTGCCCTGGGCCCTTCCCCAACCTCATGGCTGTAAGTCCCATCTATATGTTTTAAGAGCCAAAATCAGAATCTTCAGCCACTCATTTCCCCTGAGCACCAGACCCCTCCCTCTGCTACCCACCCACATCTCTGTTGAGTTATCACGAAGTCCAGGACAATGGCTGTAGTTTTTCACTGCCTGACATGCCTCCATGCCCCTCCTTCCTCTGCAACGGAACTCCCCATCCTTGTGAGGAAGCCATGCTTGGTGGTTCATGCAAGGCCAACCCCAACCTCCCTCTACAGGGACCTGCAGGGTCCAAACCCAGCCAATCACAATCCGCAACCCCCATGGCGTGCACACTGCATGAAAAGCTGCCTTATTCAATGATCACTGACTACTTTGGGAGTGTTGAGGATCTCCACACCATGACATAAACGTGAGTCATTAAGTCAATAATAGTCATTGAACATAATGTTTTCCAGCTGTTTCTCCAAGTTCAAAATAAACAACAGAAACTGGAAATGCTCAATCACTTTCCTACAAGGTCATGTCCTGTTAATATAGTAATGAGCTTTGAATTTCAAATGGGAGGGCAAGGAGTTCAAACATACTTACTGCTTTACATTTAAAATCTGGCCAAATCCTACCATAAAGCTAGGTCTGTAAATGTGTGATGTCTGGAAAGAGAGCAAAGCTTTCTAGTCAGATGAACCTAAATCTGCATCGCAGTGGCCCCACCTCTTAACGGTTGAGTGACCAGGACAAGTTATTTTGCCTCAGTTTCCCCATCTTTAAAATGGGGGTCTTGTAGAATCTTTAAAGACTTAAATCAGGTGATTTATAAAAAGTGCCCAGTATGAAGTAAATTTTCTGTAAGTGTCAAATAAAGCAATATATTAGCAAACAAGATTTTAAAAAAAGCATTTCTTCAGTTCTACTGAACAAAAAATCTAGAATCACCTGAGGGTGGGAAAGAAGTAGAAAGGAAAAAAATTATGACATACATTTCTTCATTTAATAAAATTGAGTAAAAGATAATGAGTAATAATCAAATAAATTTTAGGGCAGTAATTTTGGTAGAACAGTATGGCCTAATCTCTCTTTGAAAAAATAATGACTGGGAGAAATCATTTTCCTGGAATGGTACAAAGATTTTCCTCTGTAGCAGACATCTCTGACTCTATTATGAGAGGACAGAAGTTCTGCCAAACCACTCTACATTTCAGACACTGAGAAAATGCCAAAAAATCTAAACCCTTTATGACATATTATCCCAGCACCCAGAGAAGGATTTTACTCACTTTGATGACCTTTCTAAACTATACCCATGCGATTTACAGAAACTGTATGCACCAGCCTAATTGCTAGTCTTTTTTAATGCTTTGTTTAGTAGATTCCTATCCTGTTATTCAATTAAATTTTTCCATTTACTTATTGAACAAAAATATTCCAACTATCTCTTCAAGGCTATGGAACATAGAAATATGAATAAAACATGCAGCTCTAAATCTGCTAATGGAGATAAGATAAAGAAAGAATAATAAACAAAAAAAGGGTACTAAATCTGTGATAGATGTACCACCACTACTATGCTAATTCAGAGGAGGGAGATGCCATTTGGGGTTAGAGTTGGGGAATTCAGGGCTGTCTTCTCAGAGGATAGAGTATTCAAGTTAAGCTTTGAAGTTGGGCAGGATTTGACAGGGCAGAATGGAAGAAGGATACATTTTAAGAGGTCTACCTCTTTTTCCCTAAGTACCTGCACCAAGGAAAGGCCAGGTGAGCACATGGCCAGAAGGCAGCCATCTACAAGCCCTCACCAGGAACCAAATAGGTCAGCATCTTGATCTTGGACTTCCCAGCCCCCAAACTATGAGAAAATAAATCTCTGTTGTTTAAGCCTACATTCCCCAATCCCCAGGCTGTGGACCAGTCTGGTCCCTGGCCTGCTAGGAACCGGGCTGCACAGCAGGAGGTGAGCAGTGGGTGAGGGAGCAGAAGCTTCATCTGTATTTACAGCCACTCCCCATCACCGCCTGAGCTCCACATCCTGTCAGATCAGTGGTGGCATTAGATTCTCACAGGAGCATAAACCCTACTGTAAACTGTGCGTGTGAAGGATCTAGGTTGAGCACTTCTTAGGAGAATCACATGCCTGACGATCTTAGGTGGAGTCGAGGCGGTGATGCTAGTGCTGGGGAGCAGGTACAAATGTAATCAACATAATATACTCGAATCATCCCGAAACCACGCCCCCACCAAGTCCATGGAAAAATTGTCTTCCATGAAACCAATCCCTGGTGCCAAAAAGGTTGGCAACCACTGGCTTAAGCTCTCCAGTCTATGGTGTTTTGTTATAGCAGCATGAGCTAATGAATATAATTATTATTCTACCAATCATACTTAATAAGCTATATTCCAAGATATTAATGGTAATTACCAATAAACGTCAAAGAGAAGAATTCCCAACACCAAGCAAGAGCTATGCCTCTCCAGATCTGCATCAGCTGTGGCATTTGGGAAGCTTCAGCTCCTCTAAGAGAATTTTGAGGCTAAAAAATAATGCACAGTGTTCACCTTCAAACCCATATCTGTAAAACTTCAAATGGAATAGGTCCTTGGGTGTGATACTCAAAAGCCAGTACCTGATGGCCAGTTACATTTGTTGGAGTTGTGAATAGCTAGCTTCATAAATGGTTTTTCCATCAATCTGAGTAAGAGGATCTCTTGTTCAATTCTCATTGAAAAGGCAAAAGTTTGGTTTTTTTTTTTTTCAACTTACATTTCTTTGTCACATACATTTTCTGCAGAATGTAGGTGGCATTTTAAAGTTTGCTGTGTCCTTAGAGGGATATATGTAGTTTGGGCAAATTTATCAAGGTATCTCCCAGACAGCAAGTGTATGTGGTATTTCTTTGCCCATCAGATTAGATCCAAACTAGACAGCAGGACTCTAACCCAGCCTCACTTTTCTGTGTCTCCCATCATTTCCTGTCTGTAATTCTCAATTCCAAGCAACACTTTCTTTGATCCAACTCTGTCGTGCTCTTCACCCAGGCTCCTCTCCCTGTCCTAGATGCTGTCCACACTCTCTTTGCACCAACCCAAAACATGAATTCTCCTTGCCAGTTCAAACTCATCTACAAAGCCTTTTGCAGCAAACTGTGTGTGTTTGCAACAAAATTGCATGTCCCCCAGGAATAGACAATTAGTTGTATGAATCCCCCAGCACTTGTGCTACTGTACTGGTAGTGACTCTAAAAATATTTGAATTGGATCTGCCTGGATCTTATAAATTACCATGAAGTATTTTTTCAACAAAATCAGTATCAGCTTAAATTCTCTTTTTTTTTTTTTTTTTTGCATAATACAAATATAGAATGCACATCCTGTGAATGTCTGCATACAGTGCTGGCTAAAGGTGGCAGGTCACCCAGATGTTCCTGTTTTGGGTAGCTTAAGGCCACCTGCCTGCCATGCTGCTTACAGCACTGTCTACCCAGACTGTGGCCACCAAAGCACATAACCCTCCAGCGATGCACCTCCAAAGGGGACAGAGCTGTGCTTCCTGCCAACCACAGAGAACCCGATTACTTTCTTGCCTGAAGAAATGGCAGCAAATTATGGCAAAAATAATAATGGCTCATGTTTACTGAATGCTTTAATGCATTCTATGTAGTAGTAACTCATTTAACACTATGACAACTACAAGGTAGATACTCTTTTTGTCCCTGTCTTATAGATGGGGAAACTGAGTCACGGGGAAGTTAAGTTGCCTCATCTTACAGCTCAGATGTGGCCAGGCCATGACTTAAACCCAGTCAATCTGTTCCGCTCTGGAGTTCACATCTTATCCAAAATTCCATGCACACATGAAGGGCATGCTGCGTTATCCTACATATCCTGCCATGGGATCAGAGAGATTAAAAAATGTCTGTTCCACCAAAAAAGATCAGAGGGTACAGCAGATTTAAGAGTGGCCTCTGGAGACCAGACAGGCTTGAGTTACAGTCCTGGGTCTTTTAACTGTGCGACCTCAGGCAAATTGCTTAATCTCCCTAAGCCTCCATTTCTTCATCTGTAAATTGGGGGTAATTATACCTTCTGTCACTGCTGATGAGTGGCAGAAGCAGGACTCAACCCCATAATCTTTCTGCAACACTGTGGTGCCACATCTGCCAGAAGATTAGCATCTTCCAAAATTGGGGGGAATCCCAATGCTTCGCTGTTGCCAGCTGGTTTGGGGGCCACTGTACCCCTAACCAGAATCTCCTGGTCCCACTACACCTAAAGAATCTGGGGTTCTGAGGTCATTGGTGCGCCAACACACAAGACCCACCAGAGAGCAAAGAAAGTTCCCCCTCTTACAAACAGCTCCAATTAGCTAAAGGCATGCTCAGAGCCTACCTGCCCCAACCCCAAAGGTGATGGCATTACAGATGACAATCAACAGCCACTAGAACATCTGGCTCTCCTCTGTCCAGAACAACACACTCCCTTCTATGTACAGGGGAACACAAGGTTCATACACAGGGTGTACATCTCCCCAACCTCCCAGAATGACCTCATTCTATGCAGAGAGGACCATTCAATTCTACCACCTGGGACCTATACAGACTCACTCCGAGCCTCAATCCATCAGCCCTGCCAGGCAAAGGCTCTGCCCGGAGCACATGAAGATGAATCACCGAGTGGGAAGTCCCTCCTGCTATCACCCAGCCCAGTTCCTCCAAGGAATGCGGCACAGTCCTTCTAAGGACTCACTGTGCAGCACTGAGGAAAGTTGTTTATAAAAGGATCGTAAAAAATGAAAATGAAAAACCATCTTGAATCTAAGGAATGCACCAAACCGGCAGTGTTGGTGTGAGAGTCTGGTATCATGGCTCATACTCGTTCCAGAGCTTTTCAAATGTCCTGGATTATAGTTCTATTACTGCTATTTGGAGTTTTTTAAGTAACACAAACAACATGCAGCCTGGATTGTGAGAGACATAGGGTTTCCATTTCCGATCTACATTCATGATCATCTATGTTATGCTCCCTATAAAAATAACGAGACAGACACATGGAATATTCTTCTAGCATGCGAAGAATGCCTTTCCACAATACTCTAAAAAAGTCAGTATATATTTACTTCTAGTAGAAGTTGCTTATGGACCTACCACTCACACATAAAGCCATGGATCTGTCTTGCTCTTCTGCCTTTTCCATAATAAATTTCACCAGTATTTGGGCCTCCAGGTAAATAGTGACTCTTCCCATGTAACTTACTTGTTTTGACCAAAGATTGCCGCTTTGTCCTAGTATTCAAGATTCAGTGAACAAGCCCATCTTCTGTGTCAATCATTCTCCCTCCTAATTTTCACTATTTTGGGATTACGAGGTCGGATATTTTTAGATTGTCCCTATGAGTGCGACCCCTTTTCCACTATTATTTCAAGTTGTTCCCCTGCATTGTCACCAGCTGCAGCTCTCTATTGAGATTCAGAAGCAAAACACATCTGCAACATAGTTTCATGTTCTCAACACTCTTACTGATTTGATAGTCAAAGTGAAAATGTTAGGGTAGTGTTTTGGTTAAAAAAGGTTCGTATCATCCAATAATTGCATGCAACCTAAATAGTTAATAACTGTATTACTAGTAAATAGTATTTCCTTTTCTTGAGAAAGCCTCCTATTATTCTATTATTTCCTCTTTCCTGATAGGAAATCTTTCAATCCTGAAGTGAAACAGCTGTGTCTACCGAGTGGCTGCTGAAGTATGTCGTAAACATATCTGGAAGAGATACTTACCTAGTTGCTGTCCTTTGGGAATGGTGGCCCACACTGGTAATACTCTGGTTTGGCCTCATCACCACCCACTGTGAGTGACGGGGAGGTGGTGAGGCCATCGGCTGTGGCATGAGCAGGGCCGCCATACTCTCCCCTCCACCCCCATTCAGGAGCCCACACCGCACATCCAGCTACTCTGAGCCTTTAATCACTCCCAAGAGAGAATCTGCCTCTCCCAAAGGCAGAAACCCAAGCAACTGCATGCAGTGTTAGACACATCTGTAATGACAAAAGGACAGGAAAAAGAAAAACAATTGCCAGCACTACAAATGCCTGGAAGGGGATACAATGGACGACGTAGGATGCTCTCTGTCTATGAATCTATTACGTTTCTCATTAATTATGACTCCTCTGCCTCTACAATGCCCCAAATCCTCCAAACAATTGGGAAAATGTTTCCATGGAACATCAACATATTAAAACAACATATTAAAAAGATAACTACTTCCATCCATCTTCCATGACTCAGGTAGGTTCAGGCCTGCACTTATCATATCTAAAGTTTTTTTTTTTCTTTTTTCTTTTCCCAACCACCCTGTGAGCATTAGAAGTATCCTAAGGTTTTTTGTTTGTTTTTTTTTTAATCTCCTTCCTACTACACTTTAAGGATAAAATACTATGAAAATCCTGTTTGCTTTGGATGATTATTTTTCTTTTAAGTCTCCCTCCCCACAAAATCTAAAAACAAAACTTACTGAAAATCACTGACTACAACTAAATATATTCAGAGCAAATCTTAAATTTAAAACAATGACCTAACACCCCAATTTGCCTTTCCCCCTAGCATGAGGGGTTCCTACAAGGGGCTCCCTTCCAAATGACACAGCATTTGTTCTTTCCCAGGCTGGGAAAGAACCACCCTGGAGGCTGCAAAGGCCCTGCTGACAGGCTAGTCACACATGATGGCACTTTCTTAGGCTTCAAAGCCTCAAGCCTTGGAGGAAGGTATAAAGAATGATTACTATTAATAATTGAGGAGGAGGAAGAGACAGGCTAAGAGAAAGTGTGTATATAATACTTAAAGAGACCAATGTATTACCTGAAACAACTTTGGGAAAATGTAATACTACATTTCTGTTGTGCAAAAAGTTTCAATTTATCAAGAAGGAATCTTAGTTATGAAAAGAGACAAGAGCCAAGTAGATAATCTAGTCTTCCTCCTCCATAACCACAACTCTCTTCTTTTAATGTTTGATAGGGTCCCAAAATGGCCTTCAGATCTGGGTGTAAGTAGACACTGGAAGTTTTAAAGCAACAGACAAATGTCACTTTCTGTATGAGACTAGAAATGACCCTGTCATCACGGCGAAGCCTTTCCCAATTAATGGCAGAGGGGCCGACTTGCAGCTGGGCAGATGTGGGCCAGGGGTGGGGGAGGACCCCCTCTGCACCCTGCCAGGTGGCCACATGATGGCTCAGAGTAGGCTAGGCCCTTAGAAAGAGAGTAGTTTTGTTCCTACTACCTCTAGATAGTGATATACTCTCCCCAAATGTTCCTCAGACTCCAATTTTGTGTTGAAAACTTTTTCCAAAGCTGTAAATCTAGGAGTGGGATGGAGACAGGACTGGTTTTGCAGGATTGCTGGATAAAGAAATGGCATTTTTACTCAGTTTCAAACTATCCTGATAGGTAAATTCAAGGATTTCTTAAAATAAAGGACAAATTTGCTTGTAAAAGTATTCACTAGTGAATTGCATTAAATTTCGTGGGACTTTCAGGCTTTTGACATAGTATTTGAAATAATTAGAAAATGTCAATGTATGAATAGCTTGCCTCCTAAAATAATATATAGGGGCCAAAATTCAGAAGGAAGGACTGAGAGAAGGCCACTGCCCCAAAGGTACTTGGGCTGGGAGTGAACATTTGATGGAATAAATGCTCTTTATTCATGGCCTGTGTTGAAATCTCCCTGCCTAAGGATGACTCAACACGCCCTTTCCCGACCGTCAAGCTTGGGAAGCCAGGGACCTTTCCACATCATCGCTGAGTTGCAACCCTGGGGCAAAACCAGTCCACCTACCACAGAATTTGGTTCTGCCATCAGAACCAAGGATGAACTTGTAGCCTAGGAAGATGCGGTCCTTTTCCCTGTTAACCACACAAGGGACATGAACTTTCCCCAATCCTGTGTCTTAATACATTATGTAATGGTGTGGGTTAATTACATTTGGGATAATAAAGAATTAAAAACATACTACCCACTTGATATTATAATTTTTTTTTAAAAAAAGCACATCTCTATTCATTTAAAATAAAAAAATTCAACTTCCCCTCTGTCTCACTTCCTAGGCCAAAGTCAATGGGCCAACATTCACCTAACCACATTCTTGATGATTTCCCAACACTTCTCATTTCTCCATCTTTCATCTTTCCCGTCAAGGATTCCCCATCTTTTTAGATATCCTTCCTGACAGCTCTCACACAGAAGTCCAGATTTAGGTTGTTTCCATTCCTTTTGGAGTTATTTCAAATTGTTTGTCTAGTTTAGATCCGGGCAGCCTTCAAGAGACTTCCCTTTGTCATGGAAAATAATGAGTAAAAGGAGACTGTACTGTGTCCTTCCAATCATGGAACCTGGGAGTACATGCTAGAAGAAGAAAAACAGGGTATTCTGTTCTTGCAAGTTATTGGGCTTTAGCACACAGACCTTAACACGCTGGTGCTGTAGGGAAATCAAAGCACCCACTGACCTTGGGACGCAACTGAGGCAACCAGAGAAATGAAATAACTTGCCCCAAGTTCCATGAAGGAAGCCCCATCTCTTCTGCTATTTCAGATTCTGGTTGGGGACGTCTCCCACGTCATCTGTTAACATTTTCTCCTCCTGAGACACAATTTCTGTTCTACCTTAGCACTCACAGGGTGAAGGGATTCAACTATTTCTTCTCACAACAATGAGTGAACAGCCACGAACGACAATGACAGTCCATCTTGCTCCAACCCGTCTGAACCACGTCTGACGGAAGTATGAATAGGTCAAGGCCCCTAATGCAACACGACCGCAAAATTACCGTCAGGATTTTGAAACTCAAAGCTTAATGTCCCTCCCGCAAATCAGGAGCACTTTCGAAGCGCTGAAAAGATCATTTGCTGCTTCATGAGAGAAAATGTGAGAATCACAGGCCATAAATCATGATAACTTATACCACCGAGAATGGAATGTAAGATTATACCATCCACATATTTTCATTATAAGACTATTAAATATTGGTAAGAAATCAAAAACCTGATAAAGCATATGAAAAAAATATTAAACTCCATGAGTGATCCTGGAATTTCCTCCAGCTCAATATTTTTAAAGGAAAAATAATTAAAGCACAGGTCACAACTCCTCTGAAAATGAGGATAGTGGAGTTGAGCTGAAGGAACTGTAAAACTTCAAATATTAGAAGCAGCAGCTAGAAAGTGAGAACGTAAAAACCTGACCAGCATATATTGCATCCTTTAACTTTTCCAGAGGGGGAGAAAAAAAAAACTGGCTTCAAAAGACATGGTAATCAGTACAATGTTTTGTTTTGACAAGTATTTTTTTTCTTATTTGTTTATTCAAAAATGCAAGAAAGGAAAGGTAAAAGCACACATAATCTCTCCATTTCTATTTAAAGTATGTCCAGTAAGAAGTGACTGTTCCTTCCTCTTTCCTTCAACCCCACTCTCATCCTTGGAGTCACCTCTGGGATGTGGTTTGGGAGCAGACACTCTTCAGCGTGTTTGTCCAGCATCAAGACCCGTCTCTCTCTCTCACACACACACACACACACACACACTTACAAAAATAGGCAAACATTCCACATGAGTCCTCAATTTGTTTTTTTCTAAATATATTTTACAATTTCAAAATTTTTAAAAAATGAGGAATAAGTTGAATCTTTAACTAAGACCCAAAAAAGGATTCTTAAGTAATTGATCAATTGCTTCATGAGTAAACTCAACCCCAAAGATTCTTAGCTGTGTACTTTTAAACTGCTCATCTATTTTGAATGTGAAAATAATATAAATCATGTGGGATTGGGAATACCCTCTGGAAATACTATGAAAAATAATTCTTGAAATACTATGAAACCTCTTGAAATACTATGAAAAATAATTTACAAATTTCCAGTGATCGTGGTTTAGATCTCTCTCCAAAATGAAAAAAATCCTGTTACAGATGAAAATGTATTGACTGTAAAACAAAATCCACACAAGGCAATTGATAGAAATGTTATTAATATCACAATACTCATTGCACATACAAGGTATCAATCCTATTGATAACATTCTGAAGATCATCCCCAGGTCTCAGATATAGCAGGCTTCTTAGAGTCCAGGCACATGGATTCTATTCAAAAGTATTTTGATAATTTGCTGTCTGGCTTTTAGAAAATAATGTAACCATTTAAAATTTACCGCCATCTCCCCAGTAGTAGTTTGAGCAGAGGTGCAAATGCAAACAGTAGTCCAACCCAGTGGATATAGTACAACCTAAGCTCCTGGGAGCAAACAACTTTCTCCTTGATTTTATGCACCCTGGATTAATAAATTTCATTTGGAGTCGAAGGGCATTATCGTAAATACCACAAACATCAAAAGTGCATGGTTATTCTTTATTTATCAAACCAAATGAAAACTGTAAACCTTTCCTTTCAAAACGCATTTCTAATGGTGCAGAACATCCAAAGGTCCCTTGGGAGGCTGAAAACAGAGGTTCTAATTGCAGCATGAAGGTCCCCCCAACTGTTTCCCAAACCTACCTTTTAGCTTCATCTCCCAGCTCCCTCTCCTACGTGTTCCCTGCAGTCCTGCCCATGGACAGCCCACTGTCCCCTCAAATGCTTCCTCTACCCCTTTTTTATTTTATTACTTCCATCTAGAATCCTTTATTTATCCCATGTCTACCATCTCCCACCTACCAAAATTCATAATGCTGTATGCTTAATGCAATATTGTCTACTCTGTGCACGTTCACTTTTCCCCAGATCACACGTCATTTCTTCCTTCTTTAAAGCCCCAATAAAGTGTCTTTCCTACTGGTCTTGAGCACTGTTTCTGTGCTTATAATCCCACAGAAACAGTGCAGGGACTATTTTTAGTTGACCTCTCCGATCCCCTTCTGTTCCTATTGCGGTACCTTATAAATAGTAGAATCTCAGTAAGCATTTATTGAATTGAATAATGTGTTACACAAAATCCCGCTTCCCAAAAAATGCTGTTTCCCCAAAATCAATCTATATTCTCCGAAAAAAAAAATTATACAATTTTAACAGCAGAAGGTTACTGCAGTCAGTTATATCCTGAGCATTTCACTTGAGTTTATTAGCTTTTTAAATATTAATAAGAAAATGTCATTAAATATATATGTGCATACATTTATAATGCCTACTAAGATGCTCAAATCACTGCCCCTATATTATTCTTAGGCTCTCTCTGAAAGATCAGAAACAACACTTAATTTATCCACAGTATGTGATAGCAACTTTAAGACTAGAACTGCTTGTGCACCATGGAAGACAAGAAAAGGAGAAAATAGAAACGTCTTCCTCAAGCAGCTTGTCATTTACTTGCAGAAAAAAGATAGCACATGAGACAAGTAGAGCATATGTGCTTAAAGTATTTCTGTGGTTTCTGTCTTAAAATAGATTGAGCCAGATTCCACTTGGCTCCCAGCAGCAGTAGCTCTTGGCCTCTTTGGTTAATGTCCGTTGCAAACATGGCTCCCCTGAAGTCCAGCTGTGGGAAGTGCATTGTGTGCTTGGCACGCCCCGTGAGGGCCATGGGAATTCAAAGAAGGATGAGGCTAGAGGGGTCACAGAAGACCATAAAAAGAAGTCAGGACTCAACTGGCATTTAGAGAAAACACACAATTTGGAATGCTGACCGGGAATCACACAGCCTAGGAAGGAGAAAGCAGAATGCGTGCCCATTGGAGACACGCTTGGCAGGAGTGGAGTGCAGGAAGAGTTAAGTCAAGGGACTGGCCTGCCGGGCACAGGGAAGAGCCATGGGGCAAACACGGGGCTCGACAGGCTCAAAACCCAGCAGCCAGTCAAGCACAGAACCCAGACCAGAGCCCAGGAGTCCTAAGGTCTCCCCAGACAATGTTCTCTGCACACAGCTGGAAGGCTTCAATTCCGCTCTCTTCAGTCATCCATTGGGTCATTGCCCAAAGATAAACTAGGTAGGTCTCAATGAAGAATTTACATGCAACAATATCTTTTTCAAGCTTTTTTCCCCTCTAATGACAAAGGTAATCCATATTTATTACAGAAAATGGGGAAAATTCAGAAAAGTTAAAAAAACAACTACCACATTTCCTTCATTCATTTATTCAACAAGTGCAATATTTATTAGGATCTGCTGTGTGCCAGATGGTGTTCTAGGCTTTTGGGACACCCCAGTGAACAAAACAGACAAAAATCCCTGCCCTCCTACAACCTATACTCTATCAGGTGAGAAAGACAACAAGCAGTGACATGAACGAGTAAGTTGTATCGCACGTTACAAAGGGGTGAGTGAGTACTACGTAAAGACGAACACAGAGATCATGAGGGCAGGGGTGGGGTGGGGGAGCTGCAAATCTCATTAGAGTAGTGAAGGTGGGCCAAATTGAGAACATAGTGTTACCAAATTGAGAACACACTGTTTGATTGGTTTTTTCCCACCTACTATATGATGAATATATCCCCAAGACACTAATATTCTTTTGCAATATGATTTTTAATGACTGCAGAGAATTCCATCTCACGAATGTACCATAATTAATTTAGCTGTTCTGCTCTATGGGGCAATTAGGTGTTCTCCTTTAAAAAACTATTATAAACAATGCTTTTATTTCCTTAAGAAGTGGGATTATATAGAATAGGGTGCAAATAATGTTAAGACTCGTGATATACTTTAAATGCATAGGGCATCGGTATCTGGAAGCAGTGGGCTCGGATTCCTTTCTCTCCCTCTCTTTCTGTCAAGGTTCCCACCACCCACACATGACAATCTTTTCATCAGCCTTCCAGAACTGCTCAGGCTCTCCCATCCCTCCATCATCAGCTACTCCGTGTATCAGAAATACTCTGCGTATTAGAAAGGAAACTCTTCCCAGACGCCCACCCAGCACAGTAACTTGTACAGAGCAGAACATGCAATAAATACCCATCGGATTAATAAATGAACAAAAAAGAAATGAATGAGTATTCATAAAACATTCTGGCTTTTGTACAGGCAGGGAGATACTTGGAAATTTTTCCCTCCCTTCCTTCCTCCCAGAGGAGTGACTCATATCTCAGACATATTCAGCATCTTCTTAACAGGGCTGCAACGTGTTTCCCTTAATGCGTTTAGGATGCTGGAAACCACCACACAACCTGGACAGCTAAAGAATACAATTAACTATTTAAAGTAAATGCTAAACAGCACGTAGAGACAATGCAGAAAGCACTTCCATTATTTTCCCTGTTTCGAGCCACTTACAGATGACAATTATATAATGCCTCAAAACATAAATGAGAAGTATATTTTTAATAGTTCACACATCACTATTCCTCTTAAGTTCCAACCATAGCACTACTAAACTGCTGCTCTTATCAAAAAGAAATGTATTTTTTATACTGTCATATAAGTAGGAAAAAGCCTAAAAATGGTTTGTATAAAACTTGGCAAGCAAGAAAATACTGCACGCCAAAAATGCAAAAAAAAAAAAAAAAAAAAAGAACAACAGGATACATCAGTTATTTATATTTGAAGCTGGTTCATTATGGGGTCATACCACCGAGTAATAATAGTTCCATTGTTGGACCAATGGGAGACTCTGAGTCGTACCATACTTCACTGCTCTTAATGGCCTCAAAGTCCTCCTTCCTGAGGCCCCTTTCAGGAGTTAGATATAAAATTAGAAAGCCATCTCAAAAGATTTCCTCATCTATAATGTAGCCCTAGAAAGAGCCAGAGGTAAATGTCCTCTTATACCAGCAGTGAGAATGCACTGTGGGGTGACAACTGTCCTTTCTGTGGATAACCCATGTGGCCATTCATCCACTGCGCTACAAATGGACTCGGATGCAAGGAACGAAGAGGAATTTGGATTGCAGAGTCCTCACTGGGTTTCTGGGTGTGAGGAGTTGAGCTGTGTAACTGCTGCAGCTTCACAGCCAGCCCAGCTATGCTTCAGAGGTGCTGCAAGCAGAGGAGGTGAGGACTGTAGCTTCGGCAGTGATAGCTTAAGGTTGTGCACATTCAGGGCTGTAGATGTGCACAACAGCTCGTTGCTCTGTCACTCACCATCATGGGACCTGGTCGCAGCGTGACAAGATGGCAGGGGATAGTGAAGCCAAAGTCTCTGTGTACAATGTGGTCCAGGTTGGCTTCCACACGCTGCTAAGCCCCTTTCTTGTCAGTCTTCTAGATTAGCAGAGACAAGAGTGATAGCCAAGTAGTTCCACCTTTGATTCCCACAGCTCTCCCTAGAAATGGCCCAATGGGGACCAAGCAACCCAGTCCAAGAACATAAGAGTTAGCAATTAATCCATCTGCTTCCACGAGTGCACCGATGTTCTATGCTCCAAAGGTGCCCTTGTGAATGCCAACGTCTTAGAACACTTGTTACCATCCCACTGTCTGCAGCCTTCCTTTAACGTAGTGGTTTTGAAAAAGATTAGAAGGTAGCTCTACCAAATTCCTTTTTGTGAAGAATTTACTCTGAATATATTGTTTGTCTTTTGGTTCATTCATTCAACAAATATTTATGAAGTGCCTATCCTGTGCCAGGCACTGGTCTAGGCACCTAACACATGCTACCGAAAAGATAAGGGCGAAGAGCTTGTTATCAAAGAGAAATAAAATATATAATAAGTCAGGCTTGATGAGTGCTATGAATGCCACAGAGTAGGAGGGGAGGGGCTCTCTGAGGAAGTGACATTTAAGCAGAGATTGGCAGGTGGGTCAAAGGGATGGCCTCACAGATTTCTAGGGGGCAGGGGAGGAAGAGGGACAAGTACAAAGTCCCTGAGGCAGGAGTAGGATAAGATAAGAGAGGTGAAGGGCTGCCAGGAGCTGGGTGACACAGTCAGAGGAGTGGGAAGAGCAAAGCTGGGAAAAGACAGGTGATGGTGAGAGATGACTTTATCCACAAGGAGATGAGTAGTCGATGGTGAGGGCAGGGGGTCGAACAAAGGTGAATAAGGGACAGAGGGGAGAGAGTGGGGCAGGGAGGGCAGTTAGGAGGTGGTGGTGGCTCCGTGGGTGAGAGATGAGGACAGCTTGAGAATGGGAAGAAGTTGTCTGATTGCAGATACATTTTGAAAACCACTGTCTGGATGAGCTAATGGCTTGGATGTGGGATGTGGGATGTGCAAAGGAGAGGGCCAGGGATGGCTCCGAGGTTTCTGGCCTGAGTGATGGAAGGAGGGCAGCGCCTGTTCTGAGGTGGGGAGAGACACAGGAGCAAGCGCAGGTCCAGAGATCAAGAACTCAGCTTCAGACTTAGTAAGTCAAGATGCCTATTTAACAACCAGAAGAAGATGCTGAGTTCTGGAGAGGTCCAGGCAGGAGATGGAAATCTGGGAGTTGCAAGTAAGGCATTTAAAGTCATGGAAATGTCATGGTGGTGAATGCCTCTGATTACGACCTGAAACTCTGGACAAAATACAAAAAGCAACTACCTGAGAACTATTGAAAGAAAACAAAAGCCGGAAGATTGTGGAAATGAGTCAAAAGTTGGAAAAGTGACCTGCAAAGGGGTTAACTTCCCTCCTGCCCCCTAGCTGTCTCTTCACTAAAAGCTTTGCCCCAGGGATAAGCCCGGGGCTCACAAGTCCACAGTTAGATAAATCTCTGGCAGAAACCCCATCTGCCTGGCCACAGGAACCAGGAAAAGGGGCTCCTCTGAGTCAGAAAGTGTGAGTGGAACCAGAGAGAGGAGACAGCTAGAGAGAGGGATCCCCTAACTCAATGCCCAAACCACCCCTCTAGTCTCAGGTTCACCCCTGAGTTGCACACGTGCAGGACAGACCCAAAGCAGTGCAACAGCGACCTGAGAACTGAACCAAGTCATACACCAGGACCCAAATCTCAGACTAACCCCCAGTGATGCATGTGCAGAACAGACCCAAAGCAGAAAGCAAAGGCTTTGAAAACTAAACTGATACCACCCATAGAGGATGAGACAGAACTTGTGGTATGAACCTAACAAGGTTGGCTGCCTACTATAAAAACAAACCAACAAAAAATCATATTCCCCAGGATTGTAAAAGGACCCCAGAGTTTACACAAGATAACATTCACACTGTTCAGGACAATGCAAGATGACTCGATATACAAAGAACTAGAGAAATGTGACCAGTTCCCAAGGTTAAAGACAACGAACAGATGCCAACCAATATGACCCACATGTTAGAATTACCAAGCAAAGGCTTTACAGCAGCTATTTGGATATGTTCTATAAGGTAAATGCTCTTGAAATGAATGGAAAACTGGGCATTCCCAGCATGGAAAAAGAAACTATAAAAAGAACTGAATGGAAATTATAGAACCAAACACTAGAATATCTGAAATCAAAAATTCACAGGATTATCTCAGCAGCAGAATGGAGATGATAGTCAAGAAAAGTCAGTAAATTTGAAGATCGACAGAAATTACCCTATCCGAAGAACAGAGAGAACAAAGATTGAAAAATAATGATAAATTCAACCTCAGGAACTTGTGGACCAATAGCAAATCATATTTAACACGTGTCATTGTCATATAAGAAGGAGCAGAGGAAGAAATTAAAACCAAAAATAGATATTTGAGAAAATAAAGTCATGGAACTAGATAAGAACATCTGGAAGGTAAGTGGAGACAGAAAAGAGAGGGTCTGATAGCTGAGCATGAGAAGTCCAGTGTTTAGACATTGGCAAGAGGATGAGAAGCCATCAACCCAGATTGAGGACTGAGAAGATTCTCCAGGAAGAGAACTGGGCAGTTGGGTTCTGGAACCAAGGGAAGAAAATCAAGAAGAATGGAGTGAACCAGGTGTCAAACGCTGCTAATGAACCAAGTCTGATTAGGATGGAGAACCCACCATTGGACTTGATAATGGAAGAGTTATCAGTAATCTTGACAAGACCTATTTGGTACCAAGTGATAGGGACAAAAGCCAAACCAAAGAGGGTCAAAGAAAGAAAGGAGAGGGAGTGTGGATAATTCTTCCAAAGGTTTTTGCAGTAAAGGGGAAGAGAAAATGGGTGGTAGCCAAGAAAGAAGTGGGTTCAAGATTGCAGTTTTTAAGATGAAAGACATGTCTGTATGCTGACAGGACCACCCAGTAGAGAGGAAAAATTCACGGTGCCAGGCAGAAGAACCAACTTTTGAGCAATGGCCTTGAGTAGGGGAGAGGGGCCAGGAAGTAGGGTACAAGAAGAAGGGCAGGCCTTTGATAATTTAGCTGGAAGGAAATCAGAGTCTAGAAGTACAGGTGTGGATACGTTTATAGATTTAGTATGTAATGGAGATATTCACTGTCTTCAAAGTATTTTTACTTCATCAGTGAAATAAGATGAGACACCAGCTGATATTAGGGAAGGGCGAAGAGATGCTGGAGGTTTGAGGAGAAAGGATAAGGCATTGTGGAGAGTGAGAGTTTCAGGACAAGGAAAATGGGTAGTGCAGAAATTCCATAGGGAGGGAGGTGCGATTCCTTTGTAAGGAATGTTAAAGATCACACATGACTGGAATTTTCAAATTATATGAAAAACATTATGCTACTTGGTCACATTATAAACACAATTTCCTAAATCATTTCCTCAGGGACTAATCCCAAATTTTAGGCAATTGCTTCAACCTTAACACCCAGCATTCTGGGGCAGATGGGCCTCACAGGAGGTACAAAGAGGTCTCTGCACATTCACTTTGTGGCCTAAAGGAGATTGGATTGTGCAGAGTAGTGTGGGATACTGACACCTAGCAAACAGGCAAAGGTCTGGGGTGGGAGAGGGAAATTCCAGATTGGGGATTCTTCAAGTCAACCCACAACATAACACAAAAACTGTTCCGGGTGAAGTTGCAAAGAAGGATAACTCAACTTTAGAAAGCTAGGTCTCCTTTTGGCCTCATAGCTGAGCAGTTCCTGATTACACCTGTTGTACAAGCACATCAGGCACCCGATAGAAAAAGGAAATAAACTTAATGAACAACCCTGAGCCCCCAGTTTATTAAGGAAAGAGGAAGGTCCAAGACAAATGGCATCAAGGAAAATGTCAAGAAGAAAGCCATAAGTGGAAGGACTCCAAGGATGTGGAGAGGAATCAAAACTAGTTCTTGGAGTGTAACAAATCAAAAACCTTAAAAGCATTTTAAAAAAGAAGAAATCCTGTATCTTTTGACCCAAGAAACAGAGCACTCCAGAATATGAGAATGATTGCTCTGGAGTAATAGAAAATATCTCCAAATTAGGGGAGAGGCAGCAGAAAAACATAAAAGCCAGGCTCTGCACTGGGAGCTTTATGCATCTATTGTCATGTAATCCTGATATAAGGATTAAGTGGGAGGTATCATTATCCCTGTCTTATAGATGAGGAAACAGCCTCATAGATGTTATGCAATCGATACTATGAAAAACCAACTTCATAAAGTTCTGGAAACAAGTAGATATTATGCTATGTACCGGAACTCCTCTTAAAGGTAAGGAAATCCAAGACTATAGCAAAGCCATAAGAAAACAATTCCAACAATTTAACTCCATAGGAAGATCAATCTCATTTGAAGGTATCAATGGGGACACAGAGAATGCCAATCAAATACCCCGGGAGCCACACTTAAAAAGCTAGGAGTCTCGCTGCTCTTCTTCAAACACCCTTTCATCCTGTGCATACAGGTGGCCTGCAGCACCCACTGTGGTTCAAGGCATTGTGTGTCCCTGCACACCTCTGTGTGACAGCCAGCCCTAAACGGATGCTGGTGCTCAAAATCCTCTGGCCATCAAAATGGGACTCCTGGGTTCTGGCAGGAATGAAAGACAGCAGGGTGGAACAGGAGGTCTGGGGCCAGGCAAGACTTTATGTTTGGCTTTATACAAATGACTTCACATTCTCTGATCTCAGTGTCCTTGCCTACAAAAATGAGAGAAGCGGATGAAAATCACAGCCCTTCAGGGCTGGAAGGGGCCCCATATACCAGCTTAGGGTAGATTCAATGCACTCACAGAATCAAATGGACACAGAGCACCCTTCTAGGTGTAAAATTCTAAAAACAGTCGCAATGACAAATATATTTTGTTCTAAAAGTTCATTTATAAATCAGTTATTTGAAACTGAGAATACGCTTCCCAATAGATACAATTATTAGAAATATTCAGGTTTCCACGTCAACCCACAAAAGCCTAGTTAACTTGTAAAATACTGGAACATAGAGCAGTGGGGCCTCCGTATCTGTGCGTTCTGCTTCCACGGGTTCCAACAAACAGGAATCAAAAATATTAAAACAATAATAATAACAAAGAACAATACAACAATTAAAAATAATATGAATAAAAAATGCAGTATAACAGCTATTTGTATAGCTTTCACATTGCATTAGGTATTCCAAGTAATCCAAGATTGATTTCAAGTTTAATCATGCATCACTTAACGATGTGATACGTTCTGAGAAATGGCTCATTAAGTGATTTCCTCGTTGTGAAAACATCACAGAATGTACTTACATAAACCTAAATGGTAGTATATTTTTATTTATATATTTTTTCCCATAGGGAAAACCAAACGGCCCAGCACCATTACTGAATATCAATTATTTTTCCTACTTGATCTGCAATGCCAATATCAAATGCCATATATCAGGTTTCTCTATATATTCCATTATAATCTCATGGGACCACCTTCATGAAATGTGGTCCATCGTTGACCAAAATGTCATTTTGTGGTGCATGACTGTAAATGGGAAGATGTGCATAGGTTATATGCAAATACTATGCTATTTTATATCAGAGACTTGAGCATGCATAGATTTTGGTATCTACAGGGGGTCCTGGAACCAACCCCCCTTGGATACAGAGAGACAGCTGTACTGCTATGACAATATCACAGAAGCTCATTGGGATGGAGGAAAGTGTCTCCTACCGCCCCCTCAGCCCCCGTAGAGTCCCTACTTCCCCTGCCAAGCCACCTCCACCAAAGAATAGGAAGAAAGAAATTCCCAGGCAAGGAAAGGAACAGACAACAAGAATAGAAACAAAGTGGAAAGGCAGGAACTGGGGGGGGTGCTGCAGGTCGAGGCACAGGATGAGGATCAGACCAGCGGATCTGCAAAGCAGAGCAAGGGAGGGGGCAACAAAGAGGGAGACGTTGCGTCCGTCCTCCTCTCCGCCCTCCCCACCACCAGCCCCTTCGTCACCGCAGACTTCTGTTACCACCAGCACCCGGACAACACTGAAAGGAAGAACTGGGGACCTGGGGACCTGGGAAAGAGAGTGGTCAAAGACAGGGGGAGGACACGTCCCCTGGGCCCACATCACACAAGTGGTAAATCTGCAAGCATATTGCCCAAATCCAGAAGCAATAAATGGGCATTTGTAAAACCACTATTTGGGACAACCCAGCGCCCTCAAGCCTGGGGTGCCTGACCTTACCCCTCCAGCACCTCACCTGCCCTGGATGTAGTTCCAAGCTCCAGCTTGCTCCCTCCACGCCTGCATCTCTGTCCCCTGCCCTGGGAATCTTTGGCTGGACGAGAGGCTGGGCCCATGTCCTTGGCACCGTGCTTGGAGGGCGCTGCTCACATGTCCTCCAGCCACACCAGGTCCATGGGGCAAGGAGTTTGCAGAGCCCCCAAGCCAAGCCCACCTGGAGGCCACCCCACCTTCTGGACCTCACGACAGGTCCCTGGGCCTGCCACAGTACCTTCCTGGGTCCATTTGCTCAAGGTGAACCACTTCACCAGTTTGCATAAGGGAGGCTGTTTAAAGGTTGTAGATAGACTTGTGACCTGTGGCCAGGGATATCTACATGTATCCCAGGGAGATTTTGGACAAGAAACTTCAGGAGTCAGAATTCTAAATTTGAACCCGGCTTCCAGGTTGTTATGAAGATATATGTACCAAGATAGGAGCATAGAACCTGATTTACAGAAACCTGACTCACAACTTAGAAATAGTCACTTAGACTCATGGTATGTGAGCCCCCATTTCTACTCCTGCCCTGGCCCACGAGTGTTAGGAGTGGGCCTGTCTCCCCTCTCCCTGCTTTTAGCTACTAGCAATATGCAGAGAAGCTGTAATCAGAATGCTGCTAATGAGTTGGCAAGCTAACTTACTTCCCTTCCTCGGGCGCTTCTTAATTAGAAATAAAATGGCCCCCAGCATTCCCCAAAAGGAGGTTTCCCCAGATTTCACACCCAGTAGGGAAACTTCCCTCTGCCGCTCACCCAGACACAAGGGATCACAAAGATGACTGCTGTCCTCACCACTGCCCTGGGGCTTGTACTCCCTGCCCTGCTCTCCTTAGACTCCACTCCCACGGTTTCCACCAAAGCAAAGCCCTGGCTAATGCACACTGGGGTTTTAGAGCCCACAAGTCATGCTGCTTCAGTGGGAAACAATAGTCAAGCAAAAACAGTCAAAACCACAGGTAAGCCGTAGATACACGTCTCAGGTTACTCACCTCCGTGGGATTCAGGACTGCACAGGACCGCACCGCAGCACAGCCTGAGCAGCCCGGGACAAGCTCGTCTGCCCAAGTTTGAGGTCTGGTTCTAGGCAGCCTTTCTGGCAAGCACAGACAGGGAGCAACGCGATCCCGGTCTGCATTTGGAGCCAGGGCTCTGCAGCGAGAGGTCCCCACGGTCCAACCGCTGTCAAGCAAACTGAACGTTTCTGAAATCCCAATGCTATGCTTATCTATGGCTGGTTCCGTTGGGTGCAGGGAAGAACAGGTAGAGTGAGTTCACCCTGCATTCAGCATCCCTTTAAATGACCCTGGGGACCACGACGTGCTACGTCAGGACGGACAGTGGAGCTGACAGGCAGCTGTGTACTATTACCGGGCTGTAATCGAGTGAAACGTCAGAGCAGGAAATGTGATTTGATCTGTGCTATAGAACTCGCACTCTGTCAGGCTTTCGATGATTTATAATAAATTCTACAGGGTCTGTAGACCTCACCGTTACCCGACTTTCTCAGCAATTACCATGATTAGGAAACCTGCCTGCAGCCACCAGACCCTTGCCACCTCAGGGGCCCGTCACCATAGCATTGGATCAGGATTTTAGTCATCAGAAACCCGGCCAAAAATGGATTTTGAAAAGCGGAAGCAAGGCGAAAAGGCCTGACGGCCTGACAATTGAAAAACTATTAGAATTACTAAAAGAATTTGGTAAGGTGTCAAGTTCTTTGAAAAATAGCCTTCCTGCATGCCAACAACCGCCAGTTAGAAAAGACTGTGGGAGAGGGCTATCAGATCCCTTTCATGACAAATATTAAAAATAACTACCTAGAACTGAACAGAAAACATTTGCCAAAACGACAAACTAAACCTACCAAGCCCATAAAAGGAAAACAGAATAAATAAAGAGATATACTATGTATCTGAAAAACATAATTGATATGATATAGGTTTCAAGTCTTTAGAAATTAATCTAAAATGAATACTAGCCCAATTAAATCCCAGCAGGATGTTGTTTTGTTGGGTTTTGTTTGTTTGTTTTCCCTACAGCTTGGCAAAAATGATTCTTAAGATTTTCTGGGGTAACAATTATGTGAGAAAAGTCAAGAAATATTTTGAAAAGAAAAAGCTATTGAGGGCAGAGAGCAAGACCCCATCCTACCAAATATAAAAATATAAAATAAAGTTCAATGATTGAGTAACAGACAGGCAGATCAATGCAACAGAAACAGATCCAGGTATAAACAGTAATTTAAGGTATGATAAATAAAGGTGGCATTTCAAATCAATGAGAAAAGGTATATTAGTGAGCAAATGGTATTGAAGCAACTGGTTAAGATTTGGAAATAATAATAATAATAATAAATTAGATTTCTACTCCAAAACATTCACTAAATTAAACTGTAGATCTAACAAAGACAGAAATGAAATGATAAGATTATGAGAAACATTGCCAGTAAATATTTTTAATATCATCTCGGAGTAGGACAGGAATCGTTTCACTCCTGTTGGGGTGTCTGTTCACACCCCCAGGGCTCTCAGCTCTGAAGATGGAAGAGAGGAAAGGAATAGATGCCTCCTTGCCATCTTCCCAGGGCCCTAGGGTTCCAGGCTTCCCCAGGCAAGCATCCAGCCCACTCCCCTTCCTCCTGGAGGTCAGTGATGCTTGAGCAGCAAGGCCCTCCCTGTCCTGGCCCCTGGCAGTGTACAGGGTTCTGGGAAGGGAGTAAAAACCACGTTCTGATGAGGGAGACTTTCCATGTGAGCTTTCTGGCCAACTTTCTACAAAGAGCTCAGAAGGAAAAAGAGGACCTGAATTTCCAAAGCATCAGTAATTTGTTCAGATTTCTTTTCTCTAACTAAATATTCACTTTTTTAACCTAATTTCATATTCACAATGTTATATTCTTTTTCTTCAAGAGAAACCAAAATTGCTTAAGCTTCAGGCCCCACAAAACCTGGATGCGTCCCTGCCTCCACACTTTCACTGCAACAGCCACTCACAGATTTCACACACGATCTATCTTACTCCAGCGTGAACACGTTTTGGAGGAGGTGTTCAACAGGTACTCACTAAATAACTATACATTTCTAACAGCTGCATTTATGGTTACAGTTAAGAGTGCAACCTTCGAAATCTGAAGTTGGGAAAGCTTGATGAGAGCAGAGATGTCAAGATGCGAATAACAGCACTCAATACATAGTAATCTAAATCTAACAGAAAGGAGGTCTGAAAAAATATACGTTAAAGGAGTTATTCCCAGGTGGCAAGATACTGGAGTTGTTTTCTTTACTTCTTTTTGTTGATTTGTATTCATATTTTCTAACTCATCAGCAATAAGCACAAGCTATTTGGGAAAAAAAAGGAAAAAGAGAAGTTATTTTGGGATGATCTTAATTAGTATTAAGTAGTTATTAAATTAGTGTTAAATGGCTCTTTAAAAGGAGTAATTTTGAAGCAAACTGGCAACTTCGACATAATTTGGGGAGCGGGGCTTTCATGCCGTCATGGGGGACTGTAAGAGCTTCTGATGGATTCAGATTACACGGAAGGATGGTCCCTCCTGACCTCTGGGTACAGATCCTGCTTCTAAGCCACCGTCACGGCAAAGCCCTGTGTTGTCCCAAATGGAGACTGAGACAAAGGATGCCCAGCCTTCCAGCCCATAATCTTCCCAGGTAATGGAACTGAGCATGAGCTACGTGTCCCTGGGAGCTCAGAACAAGTCAGCTGTGGCATCCCACGCCGGCCAGGAACTGCCCTGGCTCAAATGCTCCTCATGCACAGCTCTTGGTTGCTGAGATTGTCTGAGTCTGGCAGGCCTGACATTTCAGCGAAGAATGTTTCTTTATAAGGAGAACTTTGAGAAACCAATTAGAATGAATGAGAAAAGGTGGTTTTGGAGTCAAGTGACCTGGGTTAAAGTTTACTTCTGCCAGTCAACAGTAGTACGACCTTGGGCAAATCACTTAATCGCATTGAGACTATCTAGTCACCTGTGAAACTTGGGTAATGTCATCTATCCATACTCATATGTCAAAATAATCTTGTACATGCATGCTCTTTGTGGACTGCGGAGTGTCCCGCAAATGTAAAATTTGCAGTGACATCTGCCTTTACAGCCATGACTACACAACAAAGGCAAGACACAACTAATTCCTTTCCTCCGGTGAATTGGGCTCGGCTGATGCGAGATGGGCAACGTCAGCGCTCTGCTTTAGGGACTGACAAGGATGCCCGGAAACAAGCCAAAAAGGGACTTAGAAGCTAATGGGCAACCCAGGGCAGCACAGGGCGGTCTCTATGTCAGTCAAGACTCCTGAGAACAAAGGATGGAACTAACACTTGGCAGCTTAGGAAAAAAGGAAACTAGCGAAAGATCACTCTCACTTCATGCACAGGAAGCAGCACTCAGAGGGTCACAGAAGCCCACCCCAGTCTCAGGAGCAAGAGGAGTGCTGCCACCATGGTCACCAACATGTTCTAACCAGCTCTCTTTTTTGCAGTGCATGCACAAGATTCAAAGCTCCAAGGAGATGCATTCAGTTGGCCGTCCTAGGAAGTGTGTCTGTGCCCAGCTTGAGCAAATGCCTGCCTCCCGCCAAGACTAGAAGGGGAGTCCCAGAAACGGTAATGATAGCAAACAAAAAACAACAACCACTATGGTCCAAACACCACACACGGTTCATATGTAAACATTGGCCACATAGGACTTAGATGTCTCCGCAGATGGGCCTTTCACCACCTCTCCCTCATGCCTAGATAGCATAAAAGAAGACAAGCTGGCCAGGGAGAGAATACTCAGAAACATAACAGTCCCAGATTGTTACAAATAACCTCCATCCAGTAACCACCCTGGGAAAATAACAGGGAATATCACAGGAGTCATCACCGGTTGCCAGACTAGAGATAAAACCCCAGGTGGCTCACATCTCTCTCCCTTCTCTGACTCCATGTCCAATTCATTAACGTAATGTCTACCTCTCAGACTTGGCACAGAGATTTCCATCAGGGACAAAATCGCATAGAATACAAAAGCACATAGGAACTGCAGGTAACAAAGATATGCTTTTCAAATGCCCTCGATATTACTTAAATGTCATTATGGTTTGGATATATTCATAGTCTCAGGCCTCTGTATGCATTAAGAACTGCAAAAAAAAAAAAAAACCATGCATAATATGACAGTATTCGTCACTTTTGCTCTACCAGAATGCAGTCGACACATCATTGAGGCTTCAAAACCATCAATGAGCTTTTTCTCTAATTTAAGCATCCCACACAACCCCTTGAAAAATTCCTCAGCAAAGCATTTAAGCATCCTTCTCTACATATGATCATTTAAACACACACTTCCTCGACTAGGTAGAACAACTTAGGAAATGAATGTCTCATCCTTTTTCCTAAAATAAATTTTGCTACAGAAAAGAGTATAGTTGCTCTGAAAGAGATGTCCCACTGAAAAATACTATACATGTGCCTATCACGACAATAATCTAAATGTACAGTACTATACAGATGTGGTACAAATTATTGAAAAATGAAATTAACCAGGCTTAAATTCTTTTCATATCGCAGTTAATTAGCACAAATTATAAACTGGATTATATTACCCTCTCCATGTTTGATGTCTCGGGCCATTGCCACACTAATATGAATAATTCCTGAAATATCTTCAACCATTTCTCATGTGTCAGAGAAAATTTGGCTTTCAAAGACATGCAGTTTCAGAGAACCCTCTTATTATCGACTCTAGTCAGTGGTTTTTACTCCTTAGAAAGAAAGAAAAAGACTACATAAAGCGAGCACTATTATTACTGTGTCTATTACAACGGTAGATCCTGAAGCAAAAAAAAATTATTGTAATTTTTCAATTGCTGACACCTCCGGCCAATATCTTGTATAAGTCAAAAAATGGAAAAGTGAGTGAGGCAGATACTCTATGACCCTCAGAGGAAAAATCAGGTTTCTGATAAAACATAAACCCCCACACTGGCCTATGGGGCTCCAAAAAATCAGTGTCTTAACATCTGTACTGTGCTTTGCCATGTACAATTTTTACAGTTTAGAAAGCACTTTACAAGAGTGATCGACCTCACAGCCCTCAACTCTGAAGTAGCTGTTCATTCTCAGTTGTACAGATGCTCTGAGAGAGAACAACTCTCTGGCTACATCAGTACTTGGTCCCTGGGGCCATCGGTGGAACCTTCTTTGAAGACCTCCAGGCCCTCGGTCTTCCTATGGGCTGCTTTGCTTCAGTGCGAAATTTTGGGAAAAGGGATAGAGTTTGTTGCTAAGGTCTTTGAGGTCAGGGTGCAGAGAAGAACTCACACCTACACAGAGGTCCCTGGGCATGGCCACAGTCTCCATCAACATGGGGGACTGATTTTACGAAAAACCTCCTTGGTCTATTGTGAAAGAAAATGGCATGCAAAGGGCCCCACCCTGAAGGGGAAGGAAAGAAAGGAAGGAAAGTCATTGCAGATGGTGGGCAATCCTGTAAACAACATTTTCTACAGGTGGAATTCCTTTGTTCTACGGCAAATGTTTATCAAGTGGATATTGCATATGGCGCTGTGCCAGGATCTCTGCACTTAGGAAAATCTACAAGAGAAATTAAGTCACCTTGGTGAATAGGAATAATACTACCTTACGTTCTGTATTGGCTCCTTCCTTTCATCCTGCAAGTTCTCCCATTCTTAAAAAAAAGGAGAAGAAAACCCAGAAAAGAATATGAACGCTCTCTTGGCCTGCTATATCCCTTTCTCTCTCCTTCTTGTCTCAGCTAAGCATTCCGAAAGCCGTCTACACGTGCTGTCCCCCAGGTGTTCCTGGTGGCCCCAGAGCCTCACTTTCATCCCAACCCCTCTAACAAAACTGCCCTCACCAAGTGCATCCAGGCTCACCATGGTGCAAATCTGATGAACACCGATCAGCGCTTACTAACTGGGCCCAGATTGGTTCCAATCAGGCCACGTAATTATGGATGACAGGTCAGCCTTCCCCTATCAACAAGTGATCAAGAGTCTTTCACTTAGAAGTCACAGTTTGGCTAAAGTAAATGTTCATCTGAGGCTCCTAATGGGGCATGGCAGCTTGAAAACATTGTCGAATTCTTTGACATTCCTCTTTATCTATCTCCCGTCATCCCCTCCCCTGCAATCTGGGCCGACCCAAAGAGCACAGCAGAAGCAATGCCACGTGACTTCCCAATCTAAGTCATAAAAGACTGTATTATGGTTATCTCAGGACAGATCAGTCTTAGAACCCAGTTACCATGGTATGAGAAAGCCCAGGCAGCCCATATGAAAAGGCCTATTTGGAGAGCACCCGAGGTCCCTGGCCCTTGGCCCCAGCTGAGCTCCCAATCAACTGCTCATGCCAACTCAGACAGCCATTGAGTAGCTATCTTGGAAGTGGGTTCTCCAGCCCCCTGTTGAACAAACCCAGAGGACACTGCATGGAAACAAAGCTTCCATGCACAGCTGCATTCAGGTTGCCTCTGTCTTAGAGACAGTCTCACTCTGTCACCCAGGCTGGAGTGCAGTGGTGCGATCACAGTTCACTGCAGCCCCGAACTCCTGAGCTCAAGTGATCCTCCCACCTCAGCCTCCCAAAGTGCTGGGATTACAGGTGTGATCCACCACACCCAGCCTACATTGCCTATTTCTGAACTCAATATATGACTGTTGTTGTTCTGAGCCATTTTTTTTAAGAAAATTTGCTATGCAGCCATAAATAACTTCTATGTAGGACTATAAAAGACTCTGGATTCTACTTAAAAATTCTAAAAGAAAGATGGTGAGAATTTTCAATGGGTTAAACCATTAAATAAGATTTATGGGAGGCCATCGATTTGGACTGAGCTTGTGCACTAGGTCCCAACAGATCAGACCAAAACGAGGCATTCATGCTCAAGTTCCACGTCCTCAAACCTAAACTAAGTTGTTTATCTGACCTTCCGAGAAATCAGGAGAGAGATAATAGTTAAATCCCCAAACAGGCCAGTGTCAGCTGATACGATAAGGAAGTCCTCTCTGCTTTAACCTTTACAAGGAAAGTAACCTCAAATAACCTGACATTAACCAATTCATTTTCTATGTTATGATGTTTTCTTGTTCCTGCTCAAGCTCCCTTAATAAAAACCAACTGTTCTGCCAATGCCTGACAGAGTGACTTTTCCAAATCTTTCAATGAAATGCTGCCCAATTCATGAATCTCTACTAGTTAAAGCCAATTAGATCTTTAAACTCTATTTGTTGAAATTTTATTTTTTAACAGAGCCTATATACAAAATACAATATTATATTTTAGAGATAGCTGGAAAACTGCAAGTATAAATTTACCAGAATCTGAATAAAACTGTGCTTTTAAGAAAAGGTTTCAAGCAGTTATTTCTAATATATTTCCTAATATTGATAGAGCAATTAACACATGAATACTTTTGGAATCAATTTCTAAAGTAACAGAAAAAATAATTTCACTTCTTTTCCTTCCAGAAGCCCATGTCAACTGCATTTACAGCCAAGTGAAGTTATTTTTAAATCTTCATATTCCAGATTAATTCTCTATATTATAAATTCATCATTTTTTTCTAATCTAATCCTGGTCCCAAGACATAGATTTCTCTACTTTGTTTCTTAACTCTCCATTTCTGCAAAGAAGACATGATAGAAGCTACTGCAAGTGTGATATATAGAGCCATTAAGTAGTAAAATAGCTCCTGTTTCTCCTAACTCAGAATTTGGCTCCAGCTTACCAAAATGAAAAAATAGAAACCGTATATAAAACAGATTTTTTTTCCCTCTATAAGCAAAGCCCACTTGTAATAAGCTCCATGAGAGGTTCCGATTTGCCTGATCATTATAAAACTGTTTAAAAATACATGGCTGGAATTCACATTTGCAGTTTGCAGATGGAACAATAAAGATACTCTGAATTAATAATTAATATGTGATTTAAGTCTAGTAGGGAAGGTGGTGGTGTATTGTCCTACCCTTTTTATCCTCCAAGTCCTAGATCTTCCTATGGACTGTTTTGTTCAATGGATAATTGGGGAAATAAGAGATTCCCCAATAGAGTTTGTTGGTAAGATGTCTGGGATTGAGGATAAGGAGAAGAAATCACTGCTCTGTGAAGGTCACCGGGGATAGCCACAACAACTGTCAATGTTGGGGACAGGTTTATTAGAAATCTTGGTGAATTGATTGTGAAACGAAATGCCAGGTAACAGGCCACACCCTGAGTGGAGAGAAAAGAGATCTGAATGTGGAATCAAATGCCAAACACAGCAGGTGGCAGGACCCCAGGTATCCAGCGGGACCCCTGGGAAGTCCCCCATGGGGTCCAGCCAACCACACACGGTGTCCCTCCCTGACTGCCACTGAGTGGAGCTTGTAGATTTCACCCTTCAGACAACACAGTCAGTCTCGGCTAGCAGGAGCATTCGTACCAAAAGGGAAAAGGCCACTAACCAAACATCCCAATGTCTGCGAACATGTAACCCACCGATTTGCTTTTACCGCAGAATAAAATTGAAGAAAGAAATTCACTAAGTCAGACCAAACTTCATACTTCACAGGTGGCCAGTGACCTGGGCCACTGAGGTGGCAGCATCCAGTCCTGCCTCTCCACAGCTCTGAGCATGGTCCAGGCCTGACCATGATGCACAGATGGCCAGGGGGACACCAAGAGCTGACCCAAGCGATGACCTGCCATGGCTGACTGCTCCTCAGCCCTGTGGAGCCTCAGCTCCTGTGCTGTAGAATGGAGATGACAGTACCTGCCCGGGACGTTGTCAAGAGCCAACACCCTCACTCAGCGATTCTCCAAGTGTGTCCCTGGACTACAGCATCAGAACCATCTGGAAACTAGTGAGAAATGCAAATTCCCAGGCCCCACCCCAGACCTGCTGAATCAGAAAGGGAGTGGGAGGACTTCTAGGGTCAGGGAGAGCCACCTGCATTTTAACATGCCCTGTAGGTGCTTCTGATTCGTAATAAAGTTTGAGAACCACCGAGCTGTACTTAAAGCACAGTTATTGTTACAAAGAACTGAACTCAGCCTTCCTTCTCCCTTCTCTGCAATGCAGATAACACGGTGCTCTCTCCTTAGGGCGTGTTCAACGTCTGTGATCACGGCAAGGGAGACGGTGAAAATCACGGTGGGGATGACTAAAGTGGCGATTTTTCCATACAGAGTGACAGGGGAGGGGACAGGGGCCAGAGGAGGCCCTAATTCCCAGCTGAGAATTGATGTGCATAACTCAGAAGGGTGTTGCTTCTGCGGCCATCCAGGACATAAAGGCATAAAACGAGCTTTTTTTATACAGAATTTTTCTTTATTTTATAGTCACTGTAATGGAATTTTCCATTGTTCATCCAGAAAGCTTCAACCATTTAAAGGGGTTTTGTTTGGAGCCCTGGTCAAAAGCCCAGCTGCTGAGACTGCATGTGGTGGTGGGAACCCAACAGAGTGCCTGGATCCTGAAAAGGACCCACCTCCCCACACTTGGGCTGAGCTTCCAGCAGCCCAGAGGACAAGCACAGCTGCCCGGCACAGGCGGATGAGGGCACAAGCATGGCCTTGGGAATCAGATGCAGCTGATGCTCCTGGTTCCTCAGCATCCAGGGAAGGCCTCCTCTGCTAGCCCAGCAGGAAGCACCAGGCCGTGGCCTTCATCAGCGCACCTGCCGGCACACCTCGCTCCAACCCTGCCCCAGCCTCGTGCCTGTGTGCTGCTCATTTACCTGTTTGCTTTTCAACCCATTCCCTGCCTTCCACCTGCAAACTACCTCTTCTACTCACCTGCCAACTGACTCCAGGTAAGTGTAGGTAGAAGACCAGAGGATGAGAAGGAGGAAGAAGCCAGAGTATTCCCTCCCCTTCTTCTCTCTGCTTTGGGTGGTTTCTCCAGCAGTGGCTTCATCTTCTCCATGGTTCCAGCCCCTACCAGACAGGCCTTCCCTCCTTGGTCCCAGATGCTTCCAGCACCTCCTCGTAGATCCAGTATTGGCTTCTGATAACATCACCACCCCTTCTCTTTGTCCCACCACGCTTTGTCATAGTTGTGGCTTCCTGTTGGTCATCTCTCGGTGACTTTATCATCCCCTATATGGCTTTTCAGATCTTCCAAAGATCTTTGTAGCTAAGTCCGTATATGAAAGTGCTTCTGTTGTATTTGTGTGGGCCAGGACTAATGCAGACTCCTGTGCTGTAGTCAGTCTTGATCAAGCCTTACCTGATGCCCACACAACTGACTCAGCTCCCTACCCAAGACTTTCCCTGGACCTATCTTTTCCTACATGGAGCCCCTATTCACATATAGATCTTTGGTTCTTACCTCTTTGTGATCAACCAGTTTTGATACCAGCCCACCCAACTGTGCCCTGACCCCAGCCCAAGCTGTCACCACCCAGACTCGATAGCCATCTAACTCCACATCTCCTGAGACCAGCCAGACTCTACTGGTATCTGCCACCTGCCCCCTCTTTGAACTCAATAACTAAGTTAGCACACTACACTGAGGTTCTCAATAAATATTTTATATTTAAAATTCTTCCTGGAACAACCATATACCATGAAGTGAATATTTGAGTTAATCAGGTAACAGGAAATTTGTGATTTGAAATAACTAACTGGTCCCAAACTCACCTGATATTTTCATAACTTTCCACTTCCTTTTGGCTACAAAGATACAACAGATGTACAAACTAAAGTCAGAACACAGTGTTCCAGAAAATGATTATGTTTTTGGCAACCACCCGCCTAAGTGTAGTAAGTACAGTATAATGACAGTCCTCCCTGATGCATCTTGCTTTGCAGAGAGATGTGCCCCCGCCTTTCAAGCCTTACATTCCAAAAGAAATTGTTGCATTATCCTTAACAACCAACCTTAGAAAGCTCAACTCTTTTAATTAATTTTTCAAAAAGTTGAAAAAACAAAACAGAGACAACGGCACATAATGAGGATCGTGGATTGCTGACTTGGGACTGGGGCCAGGATTAGCAAATGCAACGACGTTCCTAAGCATCCAAGCGCTATATTTATCCGTGTTGCTTAGCGCACTACCGCCTTTGGAAATATTCTGTTGGTGCCCACAGGGTCTTCTAGAATCGAAAAGGGCATGGGTTTCCTTAAATGTTAAGTAAACTGCTAGAAGTGATCAACTACCTTAATATGGGCTTCTGGACCCTTCTTTAGTTGCTCAGCTAGTTTCAGTTTACGCTTAAGGAAATGCAGGCAGCTACCTCAAGGAAAAGCACATTAATAAAAAGAAGAAAGAAAAGAAACAGGCACAGATTTGTAGGTTATTTTCTAAAATGATCCACTACACAAAGCAAAGATGGCACACAAAGGCACAACAGTCAAGGACCCTCACATTCAACAAGCCCCCCAAGACCAATGCTGAGGGGCCCACAGGCCCCCCATTTATAGCTTGTTCTTCCTCTGTTCACTTTGTATGTGGATGCCAAGAGATCCTAGTGTTTGAACAGCACCAATATTGTCCGCAGGGATGTAAATTTCCAACAAAATCTGTCTATATAATCTCACATCAATGGGAAATTCAGTACATTTTTGAAGTACATTGTTACTATTTTCCTAAAACCACAGACTTAATTTTAATTTTCTACAGAACTGGAAATAATTTGAATCGTAATACCTTATTTTAAAAACATAAGAACTTGGACTTTCATTATGTCTTCCCACTCCAGTTTTTGGATGGTTTCATTTCTGAAAACCTATGAGAAGGAAAAATCAGCTGGGTGTGGTGGCTCACGCCTGCAATCCTAGTACTTTGGGACACCAAGGCAGGAGGATTGCTTGAGGCCAGGAGTTCGAGACCAGCCTGAGCAGCATAGCAAGACCCTGTCTCTACAAAAAATAGAAAAATTAGCCAGGTATGGTGGTATGTGCCAGTAGTCCCAGCTACTCGGGAGGCTGAGGCAGGAGGATCGCTTGAGCCCAGGAGTTTGAGGTTGCAGTGAGTTATGATGACACCACTGCACTCCAGCTGGGCAACAGAGAGACCCTGTCTCAAAAAAAAAAGAAGGAAAAAACTCAACTAGCAAATTTATCACGTGGGTCTCCTCCTGGTTCTTGTCTCTGCTCTGCCACTCACTAGTTGTGTGACCAGAGAGCATTTCACAATCTCTCTCCTGGCCTCAGTATCTTCCTTGTAAAATGAGGAGTTGGACTAAAAAAATGTCAAAGATCCCCTCTAGGCCTAAAATGCTCCAATTAAAATGACTGTACAATTGACTCCAGAAAAATAATGAAAGAAATGGAAATTTTGATTCAAGGTAAATTTAAAGCACATTGAAAAAAAACCACTGGCTTTTAGATTTCTAATATGATTTTGGAGGCTACATCGCAGCTTGGGGCAGAGATTGTGAATTTCAGAGAAAAACAACAATGTCAAGACAAAGGAACGTGGGTGATTTGGAATAGCCTCCACAAGTTACTAAGGTTTCACATGATGTAATGCACATGTGTTTTGTTTTGTTTTGGTTTTTTTTTTTAATTTGGAGTCAAAAGCTTTTTCCTTCAGTACAGAAGATTTTGTGATATTTCTAAATGATCTGGCCCAACAGCATTTGAGGAAGAAAAAAAATCAAACATTACACTATGTGAGCTTTCATTCTGTCACACAGCTATTAGGGCCAATGAAAAACGATGGCACTGTTAAGTTTTATTTATAGTTCCTTCTTAATAAAATGAAAAATGAACAGAAAAACACTCTGAATATAAATTTTTAAAGACTTTAAAGATCTAAGGCCAGTAGCAAAAATATATATGTAGACACAGTCCTACAAATAGTCTTTTTTTTTTTTTTTTGATGTGTAGACAGGATTGCTTATGGTCATTACTGAGTTTTGCCTTTCTGCCTGGTATCCTGATTAAATAGATAGCCTTCAGTCTGGGTCACTGTCATCAGGACATGGGAACCTAACAATGGGAAAAAGATTCTATCCCCAACACATGAACATTTCATATAATTTATCCTAAACATCACTGTAGTATCTTTGTAGTAAAGCAAAATACTACCTGTCTTATTTTTTAAGTCACATGCCCTGAAACCAACTAACTATTCATTCCACTAAATTATATCTAGGGATCGGAAAGAGGAAAATAACATTTATTAAGCACTTCCTGTACCCAGTGCTTCACAAATATTATCCCTTTTAATCAGATGAGTATGCCCAGAACATTTTACATTTTTTGAAAACCACGCTCTGTCACATTCAGTGATAGCAGTAACAGTAATGCTATTATTTAAATGGCACTTTAAAGCAGGTGTCGGCAAACTTTTCTAGCAAAAGGCCAGGGAACAATACTGTAAGCTTCATGGGCCAACAGGAAAAACTGAAGATATTATGTAGATGCGTACAATACCAAGAGAACAATTTCCTCAAATTTGGCATTAATGAAATTCAAAATGCAGTAACAACAATTGAGTAGGATTTTTTAGACTACACGTCCACGAATGAGGAAGCATAGCGCTCTTTTGGGAGGGGTAACATTTCACTTAATTGGGGTTCAGAGCTACTGTTCCTTTTCATCAGACTGGCTGCAAACGTCCACATGTATTATGAATAACCATTCTTAGCTGGTGAGCTGTACAGAAAGGGGCAGCAGGCCAGATTTGCTGCCCGTGGTTTGCTGACTCCTGTTTGAGATCTTATAAAATTATTCCAATAATCATTCATTCAACTAATGTCCATCCTATTCCTTCAGTTATTCTTTCCAAAAAGCATTTAATGAGCACATACTATGTGCCAGGTGCATTGCTGAACCATAGGGATACA
>CM052451.1:13890894-13907322 GCA_028533085.1 Varecia variegata
GAGAAAAATTGGAAACAAATGTCCAACAATTACTTTCCAATGCATTTTTATGCATCCACTCAATAACATGTTTTTCAAGGATTTTTAGAAAGAAAAAGCTCATAAGCTGAATAGAAAATCCAGAGAAAAAAATGTCATGCTAAACTCTCAAAAATAGATATAATATATCATTATACACTTAATATATAAATGAGATGATAAAAGTAAGGAAACATTCCAAAATGTTGACAGTAACGAATGCCGGATGACAAGGCACAAGTGATTTTCATTTCTTTTCATTTCCTTGATTATGTTCAATTACCTTGTACTACTTGAATATCTGAATCCCAGAACTTCCCCTCCAACATGAGGATAAAAGCAAGAAAATCTGGAGGTGCAGTAGCTGCAAACAAACTCAGAAATGGAAAAATAATAATAAAATAAAATAAAAATAGACTTCTCTACCCCTTGATCGTACGGGCCCCTTACAAAGTAAACAGCATGAAAGGGTTACAAGTGAGGCACAGTGTTTATGCACCCCCTTTTCTTTGTCCCTGAGCCCACCAAGCCTTCCCCAATGTAATGTTTAGCTCATTTAGATTAGGGAGAATTCTGTTTTATGCCCTAAAGGAATTTTACAAAAGGGCAGAGAGTCATTGTCCCTGTGGTGCGTGAACCGAAACCAGGCGCAATCTGCATCTGTGTTGGCACGAACAGAATTTCCTCCACATCCTCAAAGGAAGTGATACTTCCTCCAAGGAAAGGCTCGGTGGACGGATAAGGAACCTGAGGGAGCAGTTGGCCCACTGCAGCGCAGGCAGTTAAGGAGGTGCTAGAATCACACACTGGAACACACTCCATCAGGTTTAAAGCAGTGTCTTTTCCAAGGCTGAAGTCCACAAAACACCCAGACGAACCTCTCTTTAACCTCCAAACACGAGGCAGGAAGAGGAATCATTTTAACAGGGAGGGAGTAAACAGCATTAATAAATCCATGCAGTGGGCAGCCGGGCATCTGGGAGTCGGGGTCCTCCCGAAGGGTGTGAAGCCCAAGCACCAGGAACAGTGTGGCGGGTGCCCACTTCCCTTCCTGGCATCTTATCTCATCAGAATCCACACCAGGGCAGCCCCCGGAGCTAAAAATATGTCACAAAAGGGAAACTCGTAACCCTAAGGATGTGTGAGACAGGGGTAGGGAGGGAGGCCAGGGAAGCTCCTAACAGCACCTAGGGGAGCCTGCTGTCTTTCTGATCTATTCACCAGGATATCTATTCACCAAGTCAGATAAATCCACAAGGTAGCCCAACAGAACAGCAGCATGCGGTTCAACGGGATTTGAAAACACCAACAGTGTCAATGAAAATATTGATGCTAACGGCAGGAAATGCTTGGTTGGTTGACAGATCAAGCAATTCAATATCCAAAATCACTGTGTAATTAAGCATTATAAATGACAACCTTAATATCCCAATTAATAGCTGTGGGAACCAAGGGACCCAATAAATCCACAGTAGCCAACCTATCTACCAATTATTTCTGATACTTCTACATAGCCCTGCTTGTAAGTAAGACAGTTATCAGAGATGAATGCCATTTGCATTTAGAACCATTGATCAAAATTCGGGAGTTTGGGGAGAAGATCATTCTGGAGTAGGGGTCCTCTATAATTTAGCATACAAACTAGTACACTTCTAAGAGTAAAAGGAGTCACTATTAATAATTGTGCTGGGACCACGGGCACAAACCGAGACTGTCCCAGGCAAACCAGGGTCTTAAATCACCTTCCTCAAACAACCCTGTGTTTGCGACAGCACACATACAAACAAAATCAATCGCGGAGGATTTGACAAATATTATGTGTTTAACCAACGTGCTCTGTTAAATCCACACACAAGACACCCTTAAAACCACATTAGAAATAAACAACAAATGCACACTGTGGCTCCGTACTGCAAGATGATGAGCTACACAGAGGAAGAAAGAAAGACAGGTACTGAGGAGGGAGGAAGTGAGGTAGAACCATTCAGGAGGAGGAAAGCCATTCAGTTTGGTTCTGAGGTCACATCACCCTGTTTTATTTTTATGTCTTAATGGTGGAATTATGCAAATGGTTCCCACCTGCAAAGACATGTGCACAGCGCATAGTTCTAAGGTAAGGGGCCTATTGGCAACCTGAGCATCCAGAAGTCCCCACCCCTGTTAGAACCAGAGCAGCCCGGGTCCTACTTCACTGCCCGGGATGCCCGTGAAGGGGCTCTTTGAAACTGATCCACGGAAGCACAGCTACTCCAGATTTCGGGGTCTTTCCTGAAACTCACATGAGGTCCACTAGGATTCAAATATTCACAACAGCACACTGAGGAAGGTCTTAGAAAAAGGGCGTAACCTTATGCTCGGTGTCCCTGCAATGCATTTTGATGTTAGAATTCATTCTCATTTAACAAATATTTCCTGTGTATCTATTAGGCCAGGCACTGTCCCAGGCACCAGAAATACAGTGATAAGAAAGCAGAGTCCTGCCCTCAAGGGGCTTTCATTCTAGTAAGGGGAGGAAGAAACAGTAAGAAAGCAAACAAATTAGCAGACGATTTCAGAGGACTCTAGTGCAAAGAAAGAAATCAATAGGGGGCCATGCTCTGGCCTAGCGGGAAGGGCTCTCTGCAGAGGTATGATCTGAACTAAGAGAATACAGAGGTTCCTCTACAGGGAACAGCAAGTGCTCCTGAGGCTGGGAAGCACTTGGCGAGTTCTAGAACATAGAGGAAGGCCAGGATGGCCAAATGCTTTCAAGCGTCGCTTCTCAACTTGGCACTCGGTGGTGTCACCAGGTTGGCCTTAGCAACCACTGATGCTCAGGTCTGCCCCCCAAGAGATGCTGATGTAATTGTCTGGGAGCGGCCTGGGCATGGGGAATTCTCCAGGCTCCCCAGGCATTGCTAAGGCGCAGGCTGGGTTGAGAACGAGGTCAGGTAAGACTGTCAGTGGGCTTAGGACAGAGCCCTGGGGCCCTGAGACTGAGGTCTCCCATTTTTAAGGGCCACTACAGAACATTTGCCCCAGGCAGCGACTAGACCAATCACAGAGTCAAGGCTGGTGAGGTCCACAGCAGATGTAAGTGACTAATTAATTCTTATTTTCACTTCACAGCTTGGAAGGAGGCAAGACAACATGTGTGTAATATTTATTCCCTGCAGGCTTGATTTTTCCTCCTTAAGGAATACTTCTAGGAAAACATCACCACTAAACCAGTTTAATCCATATCCCTGGAAATTATCTGTGACTTCTGATTCAAAGTGTTAAAAAACAAACAAAAAAAGCCATAAATTAATTATAATTGTCTCTGTCATTCCATAAAATGCATAATTAAAAATTAACACAGCATGACTCTATATGGGGAGTGAATAAGCTTTATAATCCACGTGTCAAGAAATAATTACCAGCTGAGAGTCAGTCCGGCAAGGTTGCTGCAGTCATCTAGTTTGTTTTATAGCACATGTGATAAAGCAATAAAATCATCTGCAAAAAGGATGGTTCCTGTAAAAGAAGTAGATCACCTTAACGACGACCTGCCTGGTGACAGGAAGCACACACCAAATTCGCCATCGGGGTTTCTTCTGAGCAGGGAGGGAGACGAACGTGGAGCACATTTATCAGAAATATTTTCTTTCTTTCATTTAAAAAGAATCTGAAGCAACTATGACACACGGTTAATATTTATTAATTTTAGGGAGCGGTCCATGTGTGCTTGTTTTATTACTCTCTGTCCTTTTCCGTGTTAAAAATAAAAAGAAAAGAGAACATGTTTGAAGGGTAGAAATTCTTCATTTAACACTTTTTTGCATAATGTGTTAAATTGGGTAGAAACCCTATAATTACTTCGTACCATTACTGTGTGCCAGTTTCAGAAGCAATGCTCCGTATTCGTCATTAGCATTTGTGCTCCTGTTATATTTATACAGGAGGGCTAAGGAGGTGCTGTTAAACACTTCCTAGATTGTCTATTTCACATTCTCCTCCTTTATTTGATCGAACCACTACCTTCGGCTCCCCTCTGAGTTTTTTCCCTAAAAGTACTGCCGGAAAGAAGGATTAATAAGACAGTCTCCACGTTCTCGAAGGAAGATTGGCTCTGTGGTTCATGGCTGCACCAGACCCCTGCTGCTAGTCTAGAGATTTTTGGGCAATCTTTACATATTCATTTTCTTTCTTAATTTATGCTTTCAATATAAATACATTTCAGAGGGCACTGTAACTTTTTTATATGTCTTTAAAGGATAATTCATAGTCTTTGTGCCAAGTCAGGCCCGATAAGAAGTGATCATCAAAGTGATAATTGAGTTGTGCCAGGGGGAAAAAAAAGATGGAAGCTGAAAGTTTTGAAACTGATATTTTTATCTTAAAATATTTATCAATCAGTTTTACAGCCGTAGAAAACATTTTTCTCCTGCAGAAAGGTGGGGCGGGGAAGACACAGAAGAAGAGACAGAGGAAGTCAGTCTAACAAGTTCAACAATAAATTTTAAGAGGATTCACTTTGGTGATGAAATAGAGTAGATCTAATCCTGTGTGCCGAATGGCAGGAGGTAATGTATTTTGACACCAAGGCAACTATTTAAAGGAATATTGCAAGTAAAAACTTAAATTCATATATGGAAGCTTTTGTAGTATAAATCCCTAAATCAGCATTATTATCATATGTAAACATTAATGTTTTTCAGAAGCTTAATTGCCAACTGTATCTTAGGCTATAAAAAGAATGAACATTGAGGAGAAAAAGGCCTAGCACCCCGGCACCCTGCAAATGCCCACAGTTGAAGAATGGAATCCAGGCTTGGCATCTCACCGGGGACCAGAGCATCACCCAGACAATTCACTTCTATTCCAGGCTTACCTGTGGCATGCCCACAGGTGCCACTTCGCTCCTCTTTGTCACGGTGTCCCATTCTCTTCAACACTAGGAAAGGTTAAACTAACAGTGTGTGGCATCTTTGACATGCCAGGCATTACTGGGATGGTCACTTTTCAAATATCTAACCCCATGAAACTAACCCTATGAAACTTCCAATAACCCCGAAGGTGGTACGATCCCTATTCCACAGGTGAGGACGATGCGTGCCCAACACCACAGAAGTAATAGTGGTGATGCCGGGGTTAGAACTCAGAGCTCTTCAAGACTGAAACTCATGCTCCTTTCTGTACATTCTGACTCATGTTCCAACTTCATAGGAAGAGTAAGAAGACGGCTGTGCCTAGAGGTTTTAGCTGCCTGTAGTAGGGGACCAAGAAAAGAATATAATAATGGCAGCCTTTCAATTCACAGTGCCTCCCTCTGGGCGCTGAGCACTCTGTTGCTGAAAATCCACTGTGCTTGTTCTCCAAGAGCCCAGGAGCCCTTGTCTACCAAATCCAGCACATTATAAAGTCATCCCTACCAAGCTCTTTCTTACCTCCACCAAGTCTCTGCTCTCCAACCATCACCGTCAAAAACCAGAAACACCAGCCACCACATCTCTTAAAACTGCCTTCCTGGACAAAACAGCACCAAAACAACAAAACAAAACAAAACAAAACAAAACTGCATGGATGAAAAACTTCCATTATCATACTAAAAACTGGTGACCATCTCACTGAGGTGCCTAAATGCACAGACAGTTAACAGAGAGGGAATATCCAACAATGCGCAGACAGCCAAGCTTGGCAAGAAGCATCCAAACTGTAATTATAAACAACAAATCCTCTCCAGATAGCGCCTCTGGAAAATAAATAAATAAAATAAGAAAAAAAAGTTGAAAAAAAAACCCAATAACCTTGACTGACTGATGGAATAGCTCCAGGTGAATCGCATGTAGAACATTCAAAAATGTCATTGCAAGGAAGCATGGTTCTAATCTTGTCCTCAAAACAAAGAAATAGTATTTTTAAGAAACAGCCTGGAGTGTTCTCTTTTCCTCCCATCTTTCCAACACCTTTTCTCATCTCTTTCAGGAAAGATTAGTTTCCATCCATCCCTGTTTCCTCTGAATTTCCAGCTAACGGGTTATGCTCTACTGTGCGATCCTAAGTCATTTCAGGAGGAAATGGCTCTGGTCTCTGTGAAGGGTGCAGAGAGCAGCTGGACGATTCCTGCTCTCAAGAAGCGGAGCCACATTGGGTAGACAGGGATATGGAGCCACATAAAAGATATAACTTACTTGGGGAGCGTGACACAGAGTGCAGCAAACAGGGACAATCACGAAAGGCTTCAGGTAGGAGGTGGCACCACAGCGCACTTCGAATGATGAATTGGATTTCCCCAAAAGGAAATTTTATAAGTCAGGATGAAGACTCAGTAGGTGTTATGAGTTGAACTGTGTCTCCCTAAAAAGATATGTTGAAGTCCTAACCTCCAGTACCGCAGAATGTGACCTTATTTGGAAATAGGGTTGCTGCAGATGTCATTAGTCGAGATGAAGTCGTATTGGAGGAGGGTGGTCCCCGACTCCAACATGAATGATGTCCTTGTAAGAAGATGACCGTGTGAAGACAGAGACACACAGAAAGAATGCAATGGGGTGACAAAGACAGAGATTGGGGTGACAAAGACAGGGATTGGGGTGACAAAGACAGAGATTGGGGTGACAAAGACAGAGATTGGGGTGACAAAGACAGAGATTGGGGTGACAAAGACAGAGATTGGGGTGCTGCAGCTGCAAGCCAAGACAACACCAAAGACTGAAGAGGCAAGGAAGGATTCCCCGACAGGTTTCAGAGGGAGAACCACCCTGATGGCACCTTGATTCCAGACTTCTGGCCTCTAGAACTGCAAAACAATACATTTCTGTTGTCTTAAGTGACACATTTTGTGCTATTTTGTTACGGCAGCCCTAAGAAACTGCCATAGAGTAGAGGACTGGAAGAAAGAGAAAAACCAAGCTGTGGTACCAGGGAACCATAAAACACTCAGAAAATGCCTTTCTCGGACTCTGCTGAAGACTGTGTCCTGCTTGACTCAAAGGATGCCTGACGCTTAGAATGAGCTTCCCCCAACATCCTCCTCCCTGCACCTCTAGCTTCACCCCCTTCTTTTTACCCTATTGTGTTTTTTTTTTTTAAAAAGGACCATTTCTCCTTTCAGAGCCTAATTCTCCTACCTGTAAACTTTATCCAGTTACTTCCCACTCTTGTCAATATCTTGCTGCAGTAATTTTAAACTTTTGTTGTCTGTTGTGTCACCTCACATACTTCCTGCAATTCTGCTGCCTTCCCTCCAGCTCCTGCCCTCTTACCTTGTTCTTTGAAAAGCAGCCTAAGCTAGATTCCTCAGCTTTCTTATCACCTATTCACAACTCAACTCTCTGCTAAAATCATCCCTCCTGCCCACTCTACTGAATCTGCTCTGGGAGGGTGTTCATTAGACTGTCTGATCACTGACTCGTATAGACACCTTCATTCTCATTCTCTACAAATTCTCTGCCTTGCCTAACACTCACATCCACCTCCTTCCTACTCGAAATAGTCTCTTCTTCTGACTCGTGGAAGAATACACTCCTCTAATCCTCCACCCACCTCCCTGATTTTTCCTTTTCTATTTACTTTATTGGTTCAAGAGAACTTAGGTATTGCTTACCTATATTTCCACTCTACTTTGTATAGACCTCTGTTTTGGCAATCATTCTTAGTATTTGCCCTAAGGTTTACAACAGACATCTTCAATTAATCAAAGTTTATCTTTGAATAATATTATACTATTCTACATGTAGTGCAAGGACCTTACAATGGTATTAAATCTATTCCCAATTCCTCACTCCTATCATTTGTGCCATTAATGTCAGACATTTTACTTTTAGGTAAGTTAGAAATTGATGAATCATTGCAACTATTTTTGCTTTGAATCAGGCTCTCTTTTAGAGTAATTAAAAATAGGAAAAAATGAATTTTATTTTGCTTTCCTTTATTTCATTTCCAGTGCTCTTCATTTCTTTGTATAGATCCAACATTCTATCTGGTATCATAATCCTACCGTAACATTAAACTTCCCTTAACACTTCTTGTAGAGTAAGTCCGTTGGCAATGAATTTCCACAGCTTTAGTTTATCTGAGAAAATTTTTATTTTTCCTTCATTTTTGAAATAGATTTTCCCTGGGGATAGAATTCTGGGTTGGCAGCTCTTCTGTTTGAGAACTTTTAAAAATGTCTGTCCATTGTATTCTAACTTGCATAGTTTTGGAAGAGAGGTCTGCTATAATTCTTATTTTTTTCCTTCTGTAATGTGTCTTTTTCCTCTGGCTGCCTTTAAGATTTTCTTTTTCTGTTGTTGTTTTAAACTGTTTGCATATGACATACCTAGGTATATTTTGTTCTGTATTTATCCTGCCTGGTATTCTCTGAGCTTCTTGGTTCTGTAATTTGGTGTCTGTCATCAATTTCTTTTCCCATTCCCATTCTCTCTCTCTCAGATCTCCTTTAGGAATTCCAATAAAGGGTATGTTAGACTGTTTGACATTATCCCAGAGTTCTTGAAGGTTCTGTTTTAGTTCTTACTGTTTTTCCTTTCTTTTCCCCTGTCTCTGTGTTTCAGTTTGGGTAATTTTTCTTCACCCATCTGTTCTTGCACATTGTCTACTTTTTCTATTAGAGCCCTTAACCTGTTTAATCATGGTTATGTTAAACTCCCTATCAGATAGTTCCAACATCTGTGACATACTTGAGTCTGGTTCTACTGACTGCTTTGGCTCCTGGGTGTCTATTTATTTTCTTGCATTTTCATATGCCTAGTAATTTATTGGAAGTGTAGGAAAGTAGAGTTGAGGGTGAATATTTTCTAACGCCTATAAATGGGCACGTCTTTCCTCCGGCTAGTTCTGCTAGGCCTTTAGGGTGAGGTTTGAGCTAATCTAACTAGGAGCTGGGGTGGCTTAAAGGTTTGTTGTTGCTATGGTTACCCTCAGTGCCCTACAGGCCCCACATTCCTCTAGGGATACCCTGTGCTCAGGGCAAGGGTGGGTTGCCAGAGTCTGTTTGTTTTCCAGTGACTGCTGCACTCTCAGCCTTAAGTCTTTTTTTTTTTTTTTTTTTTAACACCATGCCTCAGAGAAGGTCTGCCTCTTGCAAATTCCTTGTCAGCCTGGTGGTGGGGAGTGGGGCTGGAGGTGTCCTCTGTTGTTCTGAGCAAGCCTTGGTCTTGGGCAGATAATGTATTCCCGGACATCTGGGGGGTGGCATTTTCCATGATCCTGCCAATCCTTCCATCATCCTCCCCCTCCCTCGAGCATAGTCCTGAATCCAGCTTGTAATCTTGCCCTTCCCCAAGTAAAGCTTTTGTTCTGTAGGGGAGAGACAGGGGAGAAGTGCAGGCAGAGTTTCTTGCCCCTTCCCACAGCCGCTTCTTTTCCTTCCCTTGGTTCTGCCCTACAAGGAAGACCTTCTGGAGTCTCCAAATCTTTCCCGTGACTGATCAGTGGTCTTCTCTCTGTCCTACAAGATATCTCAGAATTGGAAAGAGTTGAGCTTTTAAAAGCTGAGAGCTAAATTGGTATCCCACTCCTAGGAAGTGTACGGGACCTCACGACGACATATACAATAGACACACCTACCATACAAAATACTAACTTCAACTGCAGCCCTGGCTACAAGTCATAGCTTCCTACCCTTCTTTTCTCCTTCACTCATTTGTCTCTCTGACTTACAATATTTTTTATCTTGCCATGTTGCATGCATTTTGGGGGAGGGAGGAAAGGAGCCAGGAACATGAGTGAGAACAAGAAAGAGCTAGACTCACTCCTGACCATGCCTGGCACAGACACCCCGCACTCCCTGCAAAGTTGGCAAGAGAATCTTAACGTGCTGATATTTGTCATTAGATAAGAATATGCCTGGAAGTAAACACAGTTCTTCAGCCTGGCTCTGCTGTGATGAACCAGAACTCACGAGGTCCCTGACTCTGGATATGTTAGACAACACCGAGGCCCTGATCTAGAAATTTGCCATTCCTTTAAGATATTAAAAAAAAAAAAAAACAAGAGAACAGATGCCGGGAGCTAAACGTTCAAAATAATGATGTGATGATATGATGGCAGGATCAGTCTCTAGCAAAAATCCTTGTGTTGCTACAGGGATTCTAGACCTTGATCTTCCCTCTTGCTACATAGCTTCTTGTCCACAGTTAAAGCCACTTACTCTGCAAGCATTTGTCTGAGTCATCTCTATGTAGGAGTACACCAGACCACGCTAGCTGCCCACGTCCTCCTCTCTTCTTTACTAGCAGAACCCTGATTTTGCTCCAGGCAGCAATACATTCTCCTTTATTAAAAAAATAAAATAAAATAAAAAGCACCTCATTTCCCCAGCTTTCCTGCAGCTGCTTCCTGCCACCGAGGTGCACGCAGAAGCCTACTGGGGAGCCTTGCAGGAAGGCTCTTGTTTTCCTGGTAATAAAAGGAACCCATTTAGCTGACCCACCTCTTTTGACCTCACCTCTTCCCCTTCTGACTACCTGGAAGGTGGATGTGAAGACAGAGGGACAAGAGGCATTTTGCAGACATGAGAATGATAACAAAGGCAGAACAGAAAGCTAAAGGACTCTGGTGACACAGAAGAACTGCTGCACCAGCCCCAGGCCACTACCCCCTTGCTTCTCTCTGCACGAGAGAAATGAACCCCTAAGTGTCAAGCCAGCGTTTTAGATTCTCCATCCCATGCAGCCAGACTCAACCCTAGTGATGCGGGGAGGCCGTGTGCCTCATAACAAAAGGCAGCAATAAGACATGACCCCAGTCTTCACGTGGTTCTAACCTATCAGGGCGAGATAAGAAACTCGGAGGAATAATCAGGATACCAGATGGAATGTGACAAGCACAGGAGCCATGGCTGGGGTGCTCGAGAGAGCTCAGAGGAGGGAGAAGTGGCTTCTAGCCGAAAGCATTTACAGTGGGCCGCTTCACCCTCAAATATCGCACTGACCCACCGAGAGAGACACTGTTCAATCCAAGAGAACGAATCTCTGCTGGTAGAACTGTACACACTGCACGTCCTGAGGAGGTGGGGTTGAGCACTGTCCCCTTCCCTGGCTGTGCCAGACGTGGCATAGGAATGTGTCACTCCGGTCCTCTCTCTCCACCTCCCTTCTCTTTCCCTCCATCCGCTTGTTTTCTCTCAGGGCCCAGACGGTAAAAACTTTCCTCCATCCCTCTCTAGGTGATTCTGGTGCTGCCAGTTCACGCCCATGGTTGCATGTTTTAAACAATCACAACAAAATCCTCGATGAGGAGTCTGAGCCTGACACCTGCCCGGATGGGGGCCTGCCGTCGTGGTAACAGCAGTGTGTGCAGAAGCCTTGAGACCCACCCTCCCAACCAGGGCCTCATCTCTGGGTGGAGCTACACAGCCAGGACAGACAAAAAAATACACAACGGGCTTTAAAGAACTGTCTTCCCGGACCACTAGGCCTGGGCAATAAATGTACGGTGTCGCCAGAAACAGTCACCAAACGGTGCAGCTGGCCCTCTCTCTCCCTGCTGGAACTCAGCCACCCTGAAATGCTCCCTGTTGGGTTCTCGATTCAAGGCTGGCGCCCAAAGAACCACGTCGGGGATATCTGCTAGGTCTTCCTCTCGAGTCTTAGTCCTGTCACCGTCAGTCTCCAAAATGTGCTACAAACAATACCCTGTTGACCATGAAATCAGTCTCCAGATACATCAAACAGGACTGAGATCCCATCCAAGATTCCAAGCCCTCTGCCTACTCCACCCCACACATACTGAATGATTTTGACCAACGGAAACCCCTGTTTTCACTGTGAAATCAGTAACTACAAAAATATGTTACCTAAAATGCACAGGCTGTAACGAGTCAACAGAATTCTACATCTATCACCCAACACTGAGGTCCCCAACCCCTGGGCCAGGGACTGGTACCAGTCTGTGGCCTGTTAGAAACCAGCTGCACAGCAGGAGGTGAGCAGTGGGCAAGCGAATGAAGATTCATCTGTATTTACAGCCACTCCCCATCACTCACATCACCACCTAGATTCTCATAGGAGCATGAACCCTACTGTAAACTGCACAGGGAGGGATCTAGGTTGTGTGCTCCTTATGCAAATGTAATGCCTGATGATCTGAGGTGGAGCTGAGGTGGTGATGCTAGCGCTGGGGAGCAGCTGCAAATACAGATTATCATTAGCAGAGAGGTTTGACTGCACAATAAATATAATGTGCGTGAATCATCCTGAAACCATCCCCCCCGCTTCTCCTAGTCAGTGGAAACATTGTCTTCCATGAAACCAGTCCCTGGTGCCAAAAAGGTTGGGGACCTCTGATCTAACACGTTAAATTCAAAAAGACAGACAATGTCTTCTCATCCTATCACATTACTGAAAAATATCAATGCACTACACTGAAAACACATTTATGCCTAATGAGCTGGACTACATATGTAAATTAATACATGCTAATTGGCTTTAGCTGTTTCTTTTACATAAAGTCAATATTTCTACAGATCATTAAATGTATCCCTTGCCATATTAATTTCAAAAGAAAAATCCATGGCTATAAAAGCAAACTCCCTGGTGCAGTCAATGTAAAGATTCAAATCTACAATGTTGCTGTAGTAAAATGTCTTAACATGCTGGCTAGCAATACCTAGTAAGTCTTCAACTCAAGCAAAAAAAAAAAAAAGAGATATTGAATTTTTTCTTCTGTGATTTAAAGCTGATTAATTGATGCTGATTTAAGGTCAATGTAAGCATTTTGCTGACATTTCAAATTGGCTTAAAATAAGTATTTATTTATCAATGTGTGTGTGTGTGTGTGTGTGTGTGTGTTTTCCTAATTAGACGAGAAAAAGACCATAAAAGTCAAGAAGGCAGCAAGAGGAATCAGGCCTTGAGGCTACGCTGTTCCCAGGAATTCCCACAGCTTAGTGTCTGGTACATAGAAGGCCTCACTCAATATTTTTATATAGGTAATGAATGAATCAATTAGCTGTCTGCAGTGTCTTATCATGCCTTTAGCTAATTAAAATAATAGCTAAAATTTCTCGAATGCTTACTTTGTGCCAGGTACCCTAAAATGTAGATATTCTCCTTAATTTTCAGATAAGAAAATGGCAGCCCAGCAAAGTTAAGTAATGTGCCCAAGGTCAGATAGGTATTAGGTGTCACAGTCAAGATACAAACGCAGGTCTAGTCACAAAAGTAGTCCACCACAGCCCCTGCACGTGGTTTCCCCATCCTGGTGCCCAGGGATGGTTACTGGAGAAGAGGGGCAGACGGGAGATGGTGGCCAGCCAGGTTCCATCCAGCTGTCCAGCCTGCAGGGGGCCTCCCCTGGTGCACTGACCACAGTCCAGGGTCGTAGAGGGCAGTGACCTTGCATGCTCAGCAAGGCAGGGTCATCATTCAGAGACATTCAGATGAACCAAGCTCACAGTGCAGGGCATGACTAGAACACCAGTGCTTCCTTTGCAATGGGAGGTGACATCTCAGGGACCAGCAGAGTCTCCTCAAATAGCAAGATCTGCAACATGGGAGCCCAGTAAACATGAGATCGTTGCTGGGGAAACCAGAACAGGGGCGGTTACAACTATATCACAAGTGTTTTCAGAGTGACTAGAATTCTGAATCCTACTGGCTGTCACTACCCACCACCAATCTCTATGCTGGGGACAAAGATTAGATAGGTGACTCCAATGTTTAACTTTTTCAATCACCTCCACTTCAGAGCAAGCCTCCTCTATTTGCATATGCTACTTTGTGTACTCAGGTTACCCCCAAGCTTATGTCCTGGGAACTCTTCCCCTATTCTGGGCTCTGATCCAAAGACCAAATGGATTGATGTTAAATCTTATTTACTTTATTTCTAAGCCTTTATATTTGGGGGACATTTTGGTATAAGCCTAAAGAACTAAAAGTATGGTATGTGTGTATTTAATATTTTTAATCTGCCAATGAAAGACAAGTGGACCAATAACAAAAACCAAAAAATATTACATGGTGCTGATCCTTAGTGACATGTGATTATTACTTATATCACTGAAAATTCCACATAATTTTCATGCTATTCAAATGTAAGGTACTATTCTGAAAAAAGAATAAATGTTTGCCTCAAACCTCAAGAGTAGCTGACTTTGATACTTCTCAGACTAGCAAGAGCAGAAAAAGGTACCAGAATTTATAAAATGATCCGCTAAGGAACAGACGCTCCTGGGACAGAGAGAGAAGATGAAGCCACGAGGAGGGAGGCAGAGCAACAGGTTTGCTTTCTGGTGCGAGGGTACGGAGGTCACGGTCAGCTCCTCTCCCACCGGCACTTACTTTCTGGAAAAAGTGCCTCCTTTGAGAAGCTTATAATTAAGTCTAATGATACACCTGCACCATTTAATGATACTGTGCATATGAGAAAATTCTAAAAACACTTTGGAAAATTCAAGTGGCTATGTTATAACCTGTAAACAGCCCCGGCTCTAAATTCAAATAAAAATATAAACAGTTGATTTTAAATAGAGCTCTGACCTATGGTTCCATTCTTAGCCAAAGAGTCTATCCTTCAAGAGTAGGAGACTTTTTTCTATCAATAGAAGTAGTCATATCATTTCTTTTCAGGAAGGGAGCCTAAAATCTCCCATTTCTAAAACCCTAGGGTTTTCTGGCTCTTGGGTATATTTGTGCCAAAATTCCCCCGAAAGTGGAGTGTCTGCATAGAACCTCCATGCTGAGTTTCCAATTTCCAATAACCCGAGCGAGGTTCGTGTTACTTTCTTTCGACTGCTGTAATGAATGACCACAGTCTTAGCAGCTTAAAACAACATAAATTTCTTATCTCACGATTCTGGAGATGAGAAATCCAAACTGGGTCCCTCTGGGCTAAAATTGAGGTGTCAGCAGAGCTGCGTTCCTTCTGGAGGCTCTACAGGAGAACTCACTTCTCTCCTTTCTCTGGTTTCTAGAAAATCCATATCTATGCCTTTTCCAGTTGCTTTGGCTGGTGGCTCCTGTCTCTGTGCGCAAAGCCAGCAACAGTCGGCCGAGTTTTTCTCACACTGCATCGCGCTGGTTCTCTGCTTTCACCATCACATCTTTCTCTGACTCTTTAAAGAAGCCTCGTGATTGCACCGAACCCACTCAGACAAGCTATGAGAATTTCCCCAACTCAAGGTCCCTAATTTTATCATCTCTTCAAAGTCCCTTTTGCCACGTATAGTAACAGATTACAGATTACAAAGGCTAGCACGTGGGCATCGTTGGGGCCATTAGTGTGCTTAGCATGCAACTCTCAGCTAGTACATAAGGATTCACAGACTACAAAGAAGGTGCAGGGAGTTCACAACAAGCCACAAATATAAATCCATTCTGCTCAAACATTCCAGGTCCCACGGCCACATGGGCTTCATGCACAGACACATTGAGTCCTCTGTGTGCCGTGCCTATGTGTCATGACCTTTCAGGGAGGCTAGAGGGCTGGCACAGGAGGTCAGGTGGGAGGAAGAGAGTGCCACATGCACTTGGTGCCCCCACACTGCCTTCTTTGGCTGGTGATTGGATGACTCTCCAGGCCCACCGTGAATGAGCAGGAAGCTGCCCCCTCAGCATCTCCTGGACCCCCGCTGCCCCTGATCCAGCATCCCTGGCTTCATCATGGCAGTCTGACTCATGACCTTCAATCTTGCTTTTGCCTCTGTCTCTATCTACCCACCTCTGACTGCTGCTCTTGAACTTGACCCTGATTTCATCCTTACCTAATAAACCACATCAGATCAGGGATAAGGGCCAAGTCCTCCTCTGAGAGGATGGACAACTGCCTATCTTCAGACGGGTGCAGAATTCCAAGGCACTCAGCGGTGGCAGCATTCTGCAGTGCAGCCTACCTCCACACCAAAGCAATGGGTGAGCTCTGGAAGGCACAGCTGTCACTGTCATCGCCTGTTGGGTGCCCAAGGCAATGTGGGACACCCAGCGTGGCTCTGAAAGACAGCTTGATTAATAACATGGAGCCCAAGACGATGCACAAAAGACCTGAATTTCTTTTAAGACTTGACTTTTTTTAGAGCAGTTTTAGGTTCACAGCAAAATTGAGAGGAAGGCACAGAGATTTTTTATATAACCTCTGCTCTCATGTATGTACAGCCTCCCCCGTTGTCAACATCCCCCACTAGAGTGGGACATTTGTTAATAATACAATCAATGACACTACATTGACACATTATAATCATCCAAAGTCCATAATTTATATTAGGGTTCACATTTGGTGTTGTATAGTTCTATGGGTTTGGACAAATATACAATGACATGTATCTACCATAGTATCACTCAGTAGTTTCACTGCCCTAAAATTCCTCTGTATTCTGAAGACTGGAATTTTTTGCAAAGACTCTGTGGCCATATTACCTAGGGAAAGTCATAAGGCCTTGAATTTCCTAACAAAATATTGGTAATTCTGCCTGAATCACTTGTATGTTAGAAAGGATGTATTTGGATT
>CM052451.1:13907822-13948007 GCA_028533085.1 Varecia variegata
AAAAGTCATCACATCTCTTCTTTAGACTCTCAATACCACCATTCCTAAACCTGCACGCTCCGAAACAACCAAAGGATTATGAAGGCTGAAATAGAACAAGCACTGGGAAATAGGACACGTGGCTCCTAGTACAGCCCCCAACTGGCCAAAGAGGGGTTTGGAAACGCAGTCACTAATAGAACGCACGGGCTGGAGGACTTGCAATCAAATTGCTAATAGAGAAACTGCTTATGCCAGGTGACTAAAAGTGTCCCGTGTCGTTAAACTTGTATCCTGTCCATGCAGAGGTTGGAATGACAATGTTTAAGTGGTCTGCTGCTCTCAATGGACTTTTTCCAATAAAGAAAAATGTACTCAAGAATAAGCAAAAAAAGCAAAATGTAGAAGGTGAACCCACAGGAAGAAATAACTAGGTCATCACTCTCAGCTGCCTTCTGTCTGTCCTCGTGTGCAGAGCCGAGGACACGACATCCGCCTGGCTGCCGTCCCTCCCAGGTCCATCTGAGCAGCCTGCACTCTGGAGTAGGAGTGACATGCTCCCTGATCATCCCTCTGACTGTATTCTTAGAGCACAGTGTCCTTTAACAAGTCGCTGGTATTTATCTGGCAGTCACACTGGAGTCATCTCTGCGTTCCATCACTCTAACCACCTTGCAAACCAGACTCCAACTGCCACCGTCCAGCGCTTCCTTTCTAACCCCAACCCTGAAGTTCACAGGCAGGCTGAAACCAGCTCTCCCTGCCCCAGGCTCGGGCAGAAACGTGGCCTCCTGCATTCTTTATGCCGCTCGGAACAGCTGCCAAACACCCTGGAAGGAGGTGGCAGAACTTCTTGAAGCCTCGGGGGAATGGAGAACTAACCTTCACAGAAACCCCCAGGAGGCTTAGTGGGTGTGAGGAAGTGGAAAGATTCCCTGGAAGAAAGGGAACCGTGAGCCCTCTACAGATGGCAGTTTCGTGACACACCATCTTACAACTTAAAGACCTGAGAAACTCGCGGTGCCACTTTTCCATGACAAAATTCCACCAGGCTCGCCAGAACACGGTGCCTCAAAATAACTGGCAATAAAAATAAACTCCTTGAAAGAGTTCTGTGGATGGATGATGGAGATGGGTGCACAACACTTAAAAATGGTTAAGAATTATGCATATTTTACCCAAATCACAGTAATAAGAAAGTTCCTGCTTACGCTTCTAATTCTTGATCAACAAACAGCAGATATTTACTTGTCAGCGCCCCCTATAATTTTATATTAAGAACTCTTTTAAACTGTTGCCATGGTTAATAATTTAGCAAATAAATTAAAATGTTGAATCAAATAATAACCAAGCTGTCAGGCCGTGCTGCAACTCTGTCTTTGGCATTTCAATTATGCGTGGTACTGGGGCTTTGATCTCCATAATGCATTGACAGCACACAGAAAACAAGACCATTTCTAAAAAATGTGTCATGCGCCAAACGCTTTCTCACAATCGATTCTAAATTTTCCAAGTTAAGAGAATTAGGTAATGTAGGCTAATGTTGCAATCTGAATCAATCTAGCTTTAATCACTTCTCCCCTTATTCTAGAAATTAGTTTGCTAAAAATGGCATGTTTTCAAATAAACTAGCATAATGGTTCATCATATTCCTCCTGCTGTCTTTGATGGATATTAACTAACAAGGAAAATCTGCACTCAAAAAAATGCTATTTTTAATTTCCTGATCTGCAGAGGTTAAAGAGTTTTTAACAGTATTGCTACAACAAAATACATCAATTTAAAAATCAATAAACACCTACTGTGGTTAACTTTATTTTATTTCAGAATATTGTGGGGGTGCAAATGTTTTGGTTACATAAATTGCTTTTGTACCGTTTGAGTCAAAGTTGTAAGTGTTGCCACCACCCAGATAGTGTGCACCTTACCCATTAGGGGTGAATTTACCCAGCCCTTCCTCCCCCGCAACCTGCTTGATTTCTGATGAATGTTACTTTCATATGTGCACATAAGTGTTGATCGAATAAGTTCCAATTTAATGGTGAGTAAATGTGGTGCTTGTTTTTCCATTCTTGTGATACTTCACTCAGAAGAATGGTCTCCAGCTCTATCCAGGTTAATACAAGAGGTATTAACATTTCTTTTTATGGCTGAGTAGTACTCCATGATATACATATACATTCTATTAATCCACTCTATTGATGGGCACTTGGATTATTTCCACATCTTTGCGATTGTGAATTATGCTGCTATAAACATGTGAGTACAGATGTCTTTTTTATAGAATGTCTTTTTTTTCCTTTGCGTAAATACCCAGTAGTGGGATTGCTAGATCAAATGGTAGTTCTACTTTTAGTTCTTTGAGGATCTCCATACTACTTTCCATAGAGGTTGTACTAGTTTGCAGTCCCACCAGCAGTGTATGAGTGTTCCTGTCTCTCTGCAATCAAGCCAACATTTGTTGTTTATTTATCAGCTGTCATAAAATATGTACCACAATTAGTTGTCGTATTCAAGGACCATCTCTTGAAAACCAGAACATGAAAACTTCTAACTGACCAATCATTGACCATTCTCTTGATAGTGTATTCTCTAATTCTGAAATTAGAATAAAAAGCAGCTGTGTGTCTTTTCATGAGACTTTTCCCCAGCACTAGCATAGTGTCTGGCAGGTAGTAGTGGCTCAACGAATGTGTATTAAAAAAATAAGCAGGTTAAATAGTATCAAGGGTCACAAGTTTATAATATATACTGAGAAGTGAGAAGCATTCACAGACACTTTACTTTTGGTCATAGATCAAGTTGCAAAAAATTTTCATATGTGGAACTTTATAAATTATGTCATTTCAAAATCTATTACCTTGCGATATGAATTGCTATCTGTATTACATTGCTGCATCCTATGAAGGGAAGTTGGTGGTGGTTTGGGTTTTTTTTTTAAGAATGTAAATAATTTTTAACTTTGATGATAGTGGATTTATTGCTGTTGATTTGTTCTTTTTAAAAGTAGAACATTTCAAATTCTAAATTCGAATTCCAATTTGAAAAGTAGATATTTTGAATTCATTTTGGAATATAAGGGAATAAAATATAAATAACTAAAAAATGAAGTACTGATACTTTTAAATGATTATACTACTTACTTACCCCTTTATACTGATATGTTAGGGACTGCTATGGTGCCGAAAGAGGATTTCTGAGGATTAATAACTAATTTGATAAAGGGTAGAACTTCTGGACAGAAGTGAGAAGGACAGTCAGTATCAACCTAACAAAACACACTGTTTTCTATTTCTTTTGTTTTACACAGAAATGCTTTAGATGGAAAGTATCCAGTAAATTTGAGTTCAATAAAAATAAAATCCTGTCCATATATTCTAAGTATACATTTTAGAAAGCAATCTCACCAATTTGGACCGTGCTCCTTGTGGTATGTTACCATTACAAGATCACAGCCACGCTCTACCAGTTGTTAATGCGAAATTCTATTTAAACATAAAAGAGATTCCATTATTTCCCAGTTCAAAAACCTATACTTTCTATTAGTAAGAATAAATCAATTCCCTATCCAGGATACCTACCAAATCAAACCCCACGGTCTCCAACTTTCTGAGTTAGGAGCCAGCAGCTATGACACATGAAGTCCTATGCCAAGACAGATTATCATGAACCTCCTCCACAATTTCTGAGACAGAATTGTAATCAGAGGGTAACAAAGGGAAGGCACAACATACTGTGTGCTGAGTGGTCTGTGTCCTGCTGATAGAGGAACGCCCCCTTGCTAACTTATGCTGAATTATGCATGCTTTTCCATTCCCTGAAGACACCTACACACGCACTGACCTCTTGCAAGCGAGGTGAGAATTCTACGTTTTGCTTCTGCTCATGTGGGCAGGGACTAAGCTTTATTTGTTGTCACTAATGACCTTTTTGATTTCTTAATACACCTCGAAGTAGCCAGGGAGGAGCCTCTGCTGTCATCTCTGGACATGGAAAAGCAAAGAACAACTTGTATCCCGCCTTATCTCAACCATAGCCGAATTTATGCCCAAACCCAAGAGCACACACCCAAACCATGGGGGAGGTCTGAATGCACTCTAAGTGGATTCAGCCAGCCTCCCAGTACACCAGGGAGCCAGGGCTATCTGTCCACCACCCACAACGACCCCCGAGACCCCTCACTCAGGGGACGGTGCTGAGCCAGGCTAGTGCCAGGCCTTCAGACCTATAACAGAACTTGAATGACTACTCCTCATCTCACTTTCAACTTAGAATCAAGCCTTCTGAATTAGAGATGAAAACTTTCAAAGGCTGGGTATGATGGCTCACGCCTGTAGTCCTAGCTCTGGGAGGCTGAAGCAGGAGGATCGCTTGAGTTCAGGAGTTCGAGACCAGCCTGAGCGAGAGCAAGACCCCGTCTCTACCAAAAAACAGAAAAAAATTAGCCAGGCGTGGTGGCGTGCACCTGTAGTCCTAGCTCTGGGAGGCTGAGGCAGGAGGATCGCTTGAGCCCAGGAGTTTGAGGTTGCAGTGAGCTATGATGACAATGACAATGACACCACTGCACTGTAGCCGGGGAGACAGAGTGAGACTCTGTCTCAAAAAAAACTTTCAAAGTAGCAGCCTCTTCCCTACAATCTGAAATCAACACCTTGCATCAAGTGTTAAATTAAATTATATTTGGCCTAAAGCTGCCTCCGTACTTTGAATCCCTACATAGCAAACTTCAACCTAACTTAAGAGAATATTTTTGTAACAAATAGCTGAATCTCGGCCAATCACAGCAGCCATGCTTCAGCCAATCACAGCTACCAACTGATCAGACCATGTCCATATAAGGCAAGCGTCTCATCACATCATGCCCAAATAAGGCAAATGCTCAGCTGTAGCCAGTCAAGCTGTGTCTGTGCTTCCATTTCTGTCTCTAAATACCTCCTGCCCACATTGCTGGGTGGAGCTCTCTGAACCGCGCCTGGGTCGGGGTGCTGCCCAATTCATGAATCATTCTTTGTTCAAATAAACTCTGCTAAATTTAATTTTTCTTTTAACACAAGAAAGCGAAGAGGAATGTAGAAGCACTCCTCCCTTCCACTATTAGTGTTTACTTTGGCCGAATGTCCGAGAGGTCACAGAACTATTTGAGGGAAAAGAAAATGCAGCCTTTGGTGCCAGTAACATGGCAGACTGGAAAGCTGAAGAAACCCTGTACAAAACACCTAAAGGAACTGAATTTTTAGAAAATAAATACTCACATAATACACACATATAGACACACACACACATATATATAAGTGTAAATCTGAATGCATGGTTGAGATGACACTAAAACAAAGGAAACCTTCAGAGCCATGAGATGATGGGAAAACATGAATCCAAAAGGTAAGAAAGATGAGGTTTGCTCTTGGGGAATCCGGTGCCAATCTGGTGGCCTGGAAATAAATCGATTTTATTGGGCCACACGGAAGGGACAGGAGAGAACACATAGGGCAAATACTGGGGTCAGAGGTTTCCAGAGTAGATCCCATGTACAGAACTGGAACCCCCCAAATGCAACAGCCTTAGGAAGTAAACTAGAAAAATATGGCCCAAAAAGAAAGTGGAGACACTAGCCTATCCCAGCCTTGGCTCTCCGTGAAAATGGAAAAAGGGCATCCCTGAGAATGACTAATGACAAGGCCTCCTTCACACAAGTATGGGCTGGAACTGACCTTTGTGGCCCCGAAATTTCTACACCACAGATTTCATTTTGAAAGATCTTGGAATCCCAGCACTCCTAGACACCTCCAAGGAATAATTGGTCACCATCCCATCCCTAAACAAACATTTTAAACATGGCCTCAAAATGTTCCCATAGATAACATTCCAATGACCAAGAACTCAAATCAAAATACCACAAAACTCTCGGGGCATAAGGCAGCCATGAGAAAGAAACATAGAAAAAAAACAAGCTACAAAATCATATTCACAACAATTGCAGATATTAGAATCATCAGATAAAGAATAAAAAATGTTTTATCTTTTAAAGACCTAAGAGTATGACAAAAGACAGAGAGATTGTCAAAAATTATCAGATAGGCTTGCGAAAGAACCAAATAAAATTTTAGATTTTAAAAAAAGAAAGAAGATCTGATTCTCATTTAGTAACTTTATATAAAAAATTGTTCAACAAAAAAAATAGTGCCAATAATTTTAAAGGAAAAAAATTATAATACAGTCCATCTCAATGGGCGACACCCAAACAATCTTCACAGGTAAAATAATAAATCAACTGAATAATTAAAACAAGTTCAACACCTAAAAACAATTTAAAAGTGAATAAATACACAGTATAGAAATAATACAAAGTTCATAAAATTCCATGAAGGTTTATTGAACTCATTTATTTTTTCTTCTTTTTGTACTATTTTCTTTATCATTTTTCAACATTTGGGGGTCTATGGGTATTTCACACTCAATCTTCATATAAAAATAATATAATACAAGAAAACATATTTCAGGCAAAATAAAAATGCTTCAAAACTTGTGGAAATAGTGCAATCATAATAGGCTCAAGTGTACAAGAGCTGTCTCTTCTCTCTTGCTTGCAATGTGTGCACAGCAAATGTTTTGATTCCTCTACCCTTTCTTTCCTTTTGTGCCTGGAACATGATGTGATGGCAGGAGCTCTAGCAGCTCTCTCTGAGCATGAGCATGAGGACCACATTCATAGGGGATGGCAGCAGTGAAGTGGAAGGCTTGTTCCTGATAACTATGTGGAACCACCATCCCATCCATCCCTGAATTGCCTACTTCCTCACTTATTCTTTTTAAGAGAGGGTTAACTTCTATTTTGTTGTTGCCATTGTTCTTTCTTTTATATGCAGGCAAACTTAACCCTCACTAGTGCCAACGGCTTCACATTCTCTGGACCAGCAGATACTTAAACCAAGATTTTCTCTTTCTCATGGGTACTTCTTTGGGTTTTCCAGGGGCTCCCGGGTTGGGACCCTCTGGCCAACATCCCTGTGATATGGGTGATGCATTCATTCAAGTCCTCTGATTGCACTGCCCCTCACTACCACTGCTCCAGCCCCTGAAATTCATTTTGCAAGCTCTCTGCTGGCTGCGCTTCTTGGGCAGAGGTCAAAGGGTTCCAGGCTGGCTCTTCATCCCCATGTGCGCCACATCTGGTCCACGGGAAGCACACACAAATTGCACACACAAATCGCACACACAAATCTCTCCAACACACTTGGCAGCAGGGAAGCCCTGCCCCAGCTGCCACCAAAATATCTCACCCCAGTCAGATGCCAGCCCCCCATGCTCCCAGCCCCAGGGGACACAGAGCTGCTGTCCAGGTGGCCTCAAGACAGCTGCTCTCTCCAGGCTTGGGGTGAGGACAGCACCCCCAGCCCACCCTTCCTCCAGGAGGAGAGGAGGGTGACAAACTCACAGCTGAGCCTTCTTCAAGTATTAAATAAACAATCCCCTTACAAATCCTGTATCGATGCTTTGTCCTATCCTCAGAGTGAGGAGGATTTTCAAGAGCTTGAACCCGGTTGTTCAGATATTTCCTTTGAAAATCTCCACTTTGGTCTTCCTCACAACTTATTGTATTAAATAGTAACTGCTATCTAGTGTATCTTGAGATGCTAAGTCAAATTTTCCAATTCAACAGGCTATCACAAAAACAAATCATTTGGAGATGCACATTTGCAGTAAAACTCTAAAGAAAAGCAAAGACACAGTTAACAATATTTGGAAGAGTAGTTACCCCTGCACTTGGGGAGTGGGAGGAAATATGATCTGGAAGCACAAGCAAGGGGCTTCAAAGGATTGTTCTAGATGCTTATGGACAGTTATTCACTTCATTATCATAAGCGAAACGGATATATATGTTAATACACATATATGTATTCATAATTTATGAATTTAAAAGAAAATGAAAGAATAGCCACAAGATAATATCTAAACTCTATAGCAAAGCAATTTGGAAATAAGACTGTACTCTGAGAATTAGGCCATGAATTAAAAAAAAAAAAGTGGAGGAAGCGCTAGGTCAAAAAATGACTTTTAGAAGTAGGTTGAAGGATTTTCTTAAAGGACCAGGGCGTTGTTCCAGGGACTTCAGTTGTGGTGCTTAGTTCTGTGGCACAGACAATGCCCTTAACATATCAAATCTATGTCATCATCTGGAAGGAAAGACTAGAGAAAAACATCACAGAGTTGATCATTGGTACCTCAGAGCTGTCGGGGGCAGGAAAGTCTACCGGCCTCCAAGCTGAAAAGAAGTCTTGGCTAAAAGACTCAAAGGAGTCGATCCTGCTGGCAGAAATATTAGCTCTATTGGCTAATATTTCCAACCATGGCTACACCAAGGCTCTGTGAGCTACAGGAACATTTTACAAAGTCCTCTGAATTCATTTTGCATTACTTTTGTAATTGCCAAAGCAACTTTCTAATTCTGACCTGGCTTCTTATATAAGGCGCTTGTCTATGAGAAAAGAAAGTGCTCATCACACAGATTTTATTGTTATTATTAAAGGCAACGTTTGCTTTATTATAATTAATAATGCCAAGAGCTAATATTTCTGGTGTGCTTATCCCATTTGATCTCCACGATAATCTTAATCCTATCAAGAGGCAGCACAGGAGAGTGGCAAAGACCAACAGATGGGTGGCCAAGATTCAAATCCTGGCTCAATCCTTAGTAGCTGTGTGACCTTGAGCAAGACATTGAACCTCTTTGGGCCTCAGTTTCCTTAATGTAAAGAAAGGATAATGGCAGTACCTACCTCATAGAGTTGCTGTGAGGATTAAATGAGTTAATATTCCTAGAGCCCTGAGACAGCACCTGGTTCCCAGTGAGCAAGATACAAATGTTTGCTATTATGCTCACTTTACAGACAAAACAACTGAGGCCCAGTGTGGTACAGTAACTTGCCTAAGTTCCATAGCTAGTAAATTGCACCTGGTCTAACTCAGAGATGTTTGATTCAGAGCCCATGTGCTAAGCCACCATGCCGTATAAACTGGGTATTCCTAGGACAGTTATTTGTCAAGGCAAATTAACCCATTAATCTCATCTGGGTCCTCTTCAACCTTCAGGCATCTTGGTTAGATGTCTTACTCAGGCCTTGATAATCCCTCTTGTAGGCTGAAAATGCAAGACTCCAGGGCTGGGAGACAGGAGACCTGACTCTCAGCTGAGCCCTGGTCTGGCCCAGTCCGCCCTCGGATAATATCACGGCAGCTGTCAGCTACCTCTTCCGACTTGCTACTACTGAACTCTGAGATTCTCAAAGGCTGCAATGGGACTTTGCACCATTGAGTTCTCGGTTTCTAGCAACATGCCAATGAACAAATATAAAATATGTAAATTTTCCTGTAACCCCAGGTAGATTCAGATTATCCCAACCCTGTCTTCAGCTGGCCATGAGAAATGGTCCAAACATCGTCACCTGCCAAGGGTGTCCCCTGCACCGCAGAACCCGTGCAGGCAATGAGCCGAGCTCTAGTTCCATTTCTGCCACTAGCTCCCACATGAACTTGGGTAAAGCCACTTTGCCTCTCGGAGCTTTGCTTTCTCCTTTTGTGAAGCAGAAAAATCGGACTAACTGGTCTATAAATTCCCTTCCATTCTTTGATCTTTATATCCATGTTGTAATTCAGAGCCAAAGCTCATTTGGATTTGACCACATTCAAAAACAACTCAAAATAAATTCTCACTTTAGGGAGACACACACACTGGTTTCCATAATGCATAAATGGGAAGCAATGCTGTTGCTACTTGCAATTGTGAAGAGACAAAGACACTTTCAAAAACCCCAACATGACCACTGAGAGGGAAAAATCTATCAGCCTGATAACCATACATTGCATGAAACTTACGGCCTAAAAGCTTTTCTCCCTAAGAATAATAAGGAATAAACTGGTCCTCTTCCTAATCTGCTCTATGCCAATCAGCCCCAGATGACATGTGTGTGTGTGTACCTATGTGTGTGTGCATGCTCAGAGCAGACTGCAGATTTTTCCGGAAATTTAAATAATAAATGAGAAAGCACTGTGAACACTTCAAAAAAGGACAATGTTCATTAAAGCAATTATCCCCAAATGATGTTAGATAACTTATCAAAGATACTAGATGATTCATAATTCTTACTTTTGGCTCTGTACTGATAAAATGCTCACTACTACATCAATGGTGCAAATAAACGTTTGAATTAACTGCACAGAACAGATAAGCTGAAAAGTAAGTAATGGACCACCACATAGACCTTTAGGTGACAGTGGTTTGATATCTTAAAATATTCTTTTTATTAGCAGCATGTACAATATGTAACTAGGTATTGACTGGTTTTCTCTTCTTCCAAACATCATTGCCATTTGTATTTTCCTCCTTTAAAGCTATTTTAAGATGCTTTAATTTAATAAAATGAATGCCATCCAGTAACTAATATACATATCTTTTCAGAAATCTGGTTCATGGAAAATGAAAACTATAGATAATAAATTTCTCCACACATTTTTAAAGGGTTTCATAATCTTTGTAGCATCATCCCTCTTAATGGCCCAATAGTAATGAATCCTTCATCAAACTTTGATGCAGTGCATTTGGTACACTGGCACTCTGGTAAGAGAGAGAGAGAGAGAAAAAAAAAAAAAAAGACAAATTATCCAGGACGCTGAGGTATGTCATAGGTAATGACAAGGCCAGGACTCTGAATAATAATGCCAGGCTGGCACTAAACACTTTGCCTAATTAGACTTCACACGAGGGGGGAAAAATGCTTAAATATTTAACAAGTATAATGGTGCAATCAATATACACAAATCAGGCCTGATAAGGAGTATTGCTTATTAAAAACACAGACAGATGATTCTGGGAAAGGTACAATCATTAAATGAAAAACCTCACAGGCTCCAGCTGTGAGCCCCATTTCATGAGAAACTTGATGCATTATTTAGTCCTATCCACTTGCTCAGTAGACGACAGATACACACACATATAGATTTAATAAAATAACTTGGTTCACATAGATCATCTTTGCTTTTTCTCAGAACTGTCTTTTCTTGATCACTTTTGCTGATGTCAAAATCCCAGAGAGTCAAGATATCCAACACCTCTCAGATAATCGTTTCGGCTAGGTCATTAGTCCTCCTTTTTATTACCTTCAAGAACACTTAATGTGTTGGAAACCTTCCTGGCTCTATTAAATCCAGCCAGCCTGCCACAAGATTATGAATATATAATTTGTTTATAGGTAGCTTTTAAGAAAACACACAGTATGCAGGAATATAGTTAAAACCAGGCAGGCATATGAACTGCAAATTATAGTAAAAGAGATTGCTAAGTGTGGGTTTTCTGTTTGCTTTCTCCAAGCTCAGCCTTATACTCAAATACAAGGATCCTAAAATGCAATTTACCCATTCATGAACACAGTTTCTTAACCCTGTTGACTATTAAATTGCTACAATGGTTCACTACACACATATTTATTGAGAATCTACTGTGCTATACTTGCTATACTCTTTGGAAGGCATTAACAAACTGTGTAAACTATGACCCCTTTCTGCCAGGAGTCTAGAGTTTGGCACACGTATGACATAAAAGCAGCTAAAATATCCACTGCCTCATGATGTATCACCTTGGTACCCCTGGAGATACCACAGTAGTCTTGGGAATAGACGTTTAGAGTGGCAAACAGACATACATTCAAATGCTGGCTTTGCTTGTCACAGTCGTCTGACCCAGCCAAAGTATTTGACCTACCTGAATCTTCTGCAAATAAATTGTTTCAAATAGTGTTTAACATATGGTAGACCTCTTCCTACCCTTCTGCCCTTTCTGTATTAAAAGGAGAAAAACAAACTTTGTTTTAATTGAAGAACCAATTATTCAACCTTTGACTTAGCTGCAATGATACCCATATCCACATCTTAGCTCTCTTTGGGTGCATATAATCTCATTTTTATTGATACATAATCACTATATTTATATTTATAGGGTCCATGTGACATTTTGATACATGCATACAACGTATAATGAATGACCAAATTAGGGCGGTACAATTCCATTTCTGACTTGCATCCCTAAAGAAACTCCTCTGAACTATTCTTACCAAGTGTTTCCAGGAAGTGAATAGATTTAAAGTGCAGAGGACAAAGGATTTCAAACTTTAATCCACTAGACGTATGTGACCAGATGACGCTGAGATCATTTAGAGTTGATTCCATTCATGAAGCTTTCTGCCCCCATTTCCATTTCTGATGTTGTAAAATCAACAGAAAATAAAAACTAATCCCCATGCTTTGAAATAGGCAAGTGAGGGCTTTCCATTCCCGGGGAAGATGTTCCACATGTCACTAAGCCCTGGCATGATAATATATTCCCTTCATTCTGTCTGACTCTCCCATGTGCTCCTGATGCCAGAATCCTGTCTGTTCAACTACCTAACCCCAGCACCAAGCACAGTGCCAGGCACACAGTAGGAGTCCATAACTAGATGCTGAACAACTTCAGAGCAGGCAGTTGGGTAGGTGGCATCATTGTAGGGGCACCTAAAATTACCTGCCAACTGGCCACAGTACCTAATGACATTGCATGGCCCATCATGAGCAGAAAGATGGAAACATGGGACCTGGGTTCCATTCCTAACAAAGTCATTCCACCAAGTAGCTGGGCCATCTTAGCTAAGTCACTTTGCCTCTGTGGGCCTCCACTGCTCACCTGAAAATGATGGAGATAGTCCCCATCATCTCAAACATGCTATTATTTCTGCAAAATACTGACATTAGACAAAATGATCTCAGAGGTGCTATTATTTCTGTTGATATATTCTTGCTAATCAATGGTCTTCTCATTACCTCTAACTCCAACAAGTTATTGACAAGACTATTAAATGAAGTCTACAAGCCCTCCAGGAATGAAGTATCTCTTTCAAATGCACGATTTTACCATTTCAAAGATTTCTAGTTCATATAAATTAAATAAATGAGCCTGGCCAGCTTTATTCAAAGCTTCTCCATTCATCCTCCGCCCTTCATTCCTACATGATGGAGAGCAGCAGCAGCCGACAGCCATTTCACACACTGGCGTGTCATCTGCACCAAGAATAATCCAACCGTCACTAGGAAAGGAGTTTAAAGAAACTAGTGTCCCCGATGTGCCTTCACCCCAGGCCGACCAGCTCCACAGGCCAAAGAAGCACCTTTTCACAGCTCCCAAGCAACCAGACAGTTTTACAAAGGATGCACACCCACCTCCCACCTGCCTCGCCCTGGTGAAAAGAATGAACACTCATTGGTTACCCCATGGCCACCAATAAAATTCATCATCTTCAGTGGATGGAGTGTGGGGGTGGGAATCACAGTCTTGGTACTCAGTGAACAAATAATTTCTACAGTTGGTTCATGAGGTCACCATCTTGAGTGGGAGAAAACCCAAAAAGCCTTCAGTTCCTGCATTTCCTCTAACCTCATTTCCATCAGAGCACTGAACGTGAAGATGCCGGTTCTGCACTAAGGGTCTAAGTGGGTGTTCTCTGAGCCCTCTGCTCTCCACACTAATAATGACCACAGCATTAGTCCAGACTCATTCTTGGAGGAAGGCAAAAAGCTAATTCTAGTGAAGTTGGTTAGATTCCCCTGCACACCCAAGGATATTCATGGGAAAAACCCTCAGGATTTTTATTTAAGTGAATAATATGGTCTCTACAAAGAAAAACTATTTTTGAGACAACCAAAAACCCTAGGTGTTGAACCAGCTTACTTGACCCAACAGAGGAACAAGTTTTATGCTCAGATGTTGGCTTCAGCCACCACTAGGACTGATGAATCAATTCACAGTCCACAAATTTCATTGCTTTGCATGTAACAGTTCCTGCATCTCAATGATTAAATTTCTGCTTTAAGGATTAAGAACTTGCTTATGGCCACAGAGCAGTTAGCTCTAGAATCCTTTCTCTACCAATCTAGTTTTCTTCTGGAACCAGTTGTTTACATCTCCATCTGGAGGAGAAATACAAAGAAAAAATATTTCTCAAACTCAGCTCTCTCCTGTTATTCAGAAATCTATGTGCCATGAGTTTAGTGAGAAGACAAAAGGAACCTCCTTAAACAGAGGCCAGGGCTTAGAGGTCATGAATATATCCAAAGAAATAGCCCCCAAAACAGAAGTCTCCTCCCTCAGTTCCCCATTATGTAGCCACAAATGTACTCAAATAAATCTTATTTCTAAGCATATGATATACAAAGTTACCCTGTGTATTCTGAGTTACTTATGTCTATCGAGGGTCCAAGGAGACATATTTATTTCCCATCCACTTGCTTACAGAGTAGATGGGAAAAAGAGAAAAGGAAAGCTACTATCTTTTGTACAGCTAATTAAAGTAGCCAAGGGGCATTGGGAATTCATTATTTAACACATGTCCTTGTCACTGTTTCACTCCTCTCAGTCTAGATCTTTAAGCTACACAAGGATACCAAGGGTGGTTTTCTGAGATCAGTTTCCATATCCAAGCACCTCATCATACTGACGTGCACAGTGGGTATTCAAGACATATTTGATTATAATAATCTAGAATTTAGATATTAAAAAAACTATCCAAGAGTAGAATTAGGAGATTCAGGATCGAGAGCAAAATAGCATTGTCCTCCTCATCTTCCAAATGCTCCTTGATACTTGTTTTTTCTTCCATGCTTCCTTCCTTCATTATAATCACAGCTGACATGTATTAAGTATTTACCATGTGCCACGCAGTTTACACGCATTGTCCCAATTAATCTGCAAACCACCCAATAAGGTGAGAATGATTATACCCACTTTATAGATGAGAAACTAGAATCTAAAGAATTAAGAGACTTGCCCCAATATCACACAGTTCAGAAAGAGTGGAGCTCTGTCCCTTTGCGTATGACTCTAACTCCCCAGCCCATTTGCCAAGGCTGCTGCCTTCCTCACTCAGTTCACTGGTTCTCCTACTTTCTCGCTTATTAGAATTCTCTACATACATTCACGATACTAATCTTCCCAAGAACCATATGAGCTAACTTGTATCTCATTTAAAGAACTATTCTTCTTCCCACTAAGCTATCCTTCCTTCTGTTGTTGTTTGTAAGTTTGCTCATTCATTTCAATACACTCTATTAATTCCATAAAATGGGCTTTTGAAAACTACAGTAACTTGCTTCAAGCAAACCATGCCCCCATTTGATACTGTTTTTAAATTTTTGGCATTTAAAAAAAAAACACACCCTGAATCAAGCTTCTCTTGCACCTGGGCAGGTTCTGTTTGCTTATTCACAGAAGGGCTGGTCTATGCCTATGTGCCGTGGCATAATAAATAATGAGTCAAGGTTTCCTGCTCCTGGAGAGGTAGATGCTCCCGAACTGTAATGATTTTGTGAAACCCACATTCCCTCTCTACCACACACGGCATCTACCCTGGACGCCAAACAAGGTGGCTCATGATCATAAAACCACTAGGAACATCTCTGTAAAAACCCTCCCTGGTCTAACAACACAGCCTGCAGGACCCGATACAGAGGGCCCTGTGGACCTGGCTCCCTGCCTCGCAGTGAAACAGACCTGGTTGTATTTAACCAAATCCCCAACTGGAGAAAAAAAAAAGAGGCTCATTTCTCTTGTGACCGCAGCTACCCCTTGAAGATCTCAAGTGGGAACTGGCAGACAACTAATAATTCTGATTTAGATACTTGCTAACACAGATGCAATGCCTTTGGAAAAACCCTGCAGGAGGAATCCAGCGAGCCAGAAGTCCATAATAGTCAATGCACCAATCTGGGGGTGCAGAGGGCTGCGGCGCTCCTCTAAGCTCTTCAGCAGAGCCCCGCTAGCTGGTGCTACACGGCTGAGCCCCCGACCCCACCTCGGCCCCTCATGAACAGGCTGCTCATATGCCTGCCTTGCTCTCCCCCGGGGCCCAAACTCTTTCCACTCACCCCTTGGACCCAAACCTTATTGTACATCATTAGCACCTCTCCTGGGTTCCCAGCTGCCATTGCCTCCTGGGATTCATCCTCTTCTGGCAGATCAAGTCACAACCAAGTAGGACAGGGACCCTATGCTGGCACCAGTTCAAAGATCACTCTACACTGCAGTCACGTTTCTCCGAGGCCCCAGGAGGGAGAACTAGAAAATATTATTTTAAAGGACATGATCACATTCTACCTTGGGTTTTAGATAACTCTATCTCTACCACCCCCTGAAAGTGCTGGGAGGAAAAGGGGAGGAAAGGGAGAGGGTGAGAGGAGACAGATGAGAAGGAAGAAGAGGACAGGTACCACTATTGGTTGGTGCCTCCTACTTCCTGGGTGGCTTGGTGCTTTACCTATACATCTCATTTAATTCTTGCAACAAACCTATAAGTTGTTATTAACCCTACTTTTCACATGAGGAAACTGAGCCTCAGAGATGTTCAGTAAAGGGACAACCCCCCCCCACACACACACTTAGTGGGGAGCAGAGCTGGGATTCAAACCCCAGGATTGCTCATGGCCGCCAAAGGCTCAAATGCTTCCTCTCTCCTGCACTACCTTCTACGTCTTTGTACTCCCTGCAGTGTCTAGCAGATTGCCTTCTAAAACAGGTGCATAAAAATCTTTGTTAGATGAATGCATGAATGGGTGACTCCAGCCTTCAACGCCTTAATATTCTGCAACCCACACACTTGATATTATTCATATATTCTGCTTATAACATGCCTGCAAAGTGCCTTGATAAGAAGTTAAATGTTGTACAGTGATGTTGCTCTACATTGTATTTTGAGCTACTAGAAAAAGCTACATATACAAACCTATAAATAATAAGTGCTGAAGCAGACCCACTGGTAAAAATACATTTGTTATCTTGCTCCATCCTGCCTCAAAATGGATACACATCCAGGAATCTAAGGAAAATCAAGGTTTGCATGCTTTTTCAATGCTCAGAGCTCTAAGACATTTTCCAGACTGCCAATTAATTCCATGAGTATTTATGCTGGAGAAGACAGTGAAATGGTTATGAGCTCAAGTCCCAGAGCCAGGCAGATGTGGACTAGGCCCAGCTCCACCACTTACTAGCTGACCTTGACTTACCTGCTAAACCTTGGTTTTCCCATATGTAAAATGCAGATAATAATAGTGCATCTTCCTAAGGTGCTGAGCTGATTAAATGAAGAATTCATGCACCACACTTGGCAGAGCACCTGCTACCTAGTAAAGTGCTCCATAAGCGTTAGCCATTTTTTTTTATCACAGGAAGAGAAGAATTGTAATGGAAGTGCAACAGGAAGACTTAAATGAATTACTTGCCTTTGCAAACATTATTATAAGCACTAAATTCACCTGAATCCTCCATTCCATATTATTGTGACCACTAGAATGATCTACCTTGAAATCAATGCAGTCTATAACCATGACGGTAAAAATAATAACCACTAGCAGATATATCCATATCTCATTTACTGTGTTGGGCCCCGTTCTAACCATTTTTACAGACAAGAGCAACACATGCAGTTGTCATGCAGATTGGACATTGTGCTGCAAAAGAGTGCCCAGCAGGGAGATAAGTGGGCTACAGTCCAGTCTACTCTTGGTGTCCCAAGCTGAGCACCCTGGCACAGGAGGATCGACGGCAGAGGGAGCACACCTAGCATCTGCCCTGTTTCCGTATGAACTGTTACATTCACTGCAACAAGTTTCTAATATGTGGGAGACAGAAGTAGAAAGTCACTTTTGGGAGTGACCCAAGTCAAAGACCACCATTTTAGTAATTTCATTAACAAAGCAAATGAATACACCACAAAATCACCAGTGAATAATTCCCATGATTAAGCTGTACATCATGTACCCATGTGCTTTGGGAACAAAAAAATAAGGCCGGCCCTGGTGTTCAGTATAAATAGGCAATTCACATCTACCTCCTCCCTGTTTCCTGCTTCCCTTTTCCGCCAGCAACTCAAATGTCCTTTGTGTGTGAGAATGAAACAAAATATCAGAGACGACCCCAGGGTAACCAAATGTTATATTTTATGCATTGCCTAAAAACAACAACAATAATTGTGCAACAAAGTAATGTTCCACTAAGTGATAGGTTCAAACAGTTCAAACATATCTCTGAAAATTGTAGCAAGCAATTGTCATTTTTGTCCAGGCAGCACCTCCCAAGTACAGGTTCCTAAAAATGACACCCAGGTATAAAGATGCATTCATTTCCTCCCACCTCAGGCATTCATAATCTTGGTCAGCTCAGGGCTCATGCCCAAACTAAATTGCCCTGTTCTACAGCAAGCTTTAGACGTATCATTTTGGTTGAACTCAGCTTCGGTCTAGGAAACCTAAGGAGAGGCGGGGAGACACCACGGCCTTCACTAGCTGGGTGCTTAAGGGAAAAGCCAAGTTCTTCTGGTTGTTGACAGGCATTACTTTGTGCAAATGGGGTCTCTATAACTTTTCCATATGCACAGAATCCTAAAATTAATCTAAAATATTCAGCTTAATCAGAGGGATATGATAATTAAAACATATCTACAACCTTTGCACAAAAATTATTCCCCATACTCTGTTTGCTAAAGAGTACTGACCTAGAACACATTGCCTTGTTCTAAAATCCCACTATGTAAAAATCAGCATTGGATGGCTGATAATTTTCTGAACTCAACCACATTCTGCTAAATAAAGTAAGAAATCCCTTGGTAAGATTCAGGGCCTGCAATGTGCTGGTCTCTCCTCTCACTGTTGCTAATTTTACTTTAAAGATGAAACGTTTTTTGTTTTTTGGGTTTCTTTTTTTGTCACTGTAATTAAATTTCACTGGAAACCAGAAAATATAATGTTCTCTTATTCATTTTGCAAACAATATGGCAATATTTTCAGTAATAATGTTTGTTTACGTACATTGTCAGTATTTTTCCCTACCAAATGGCAAATTATATCTGACAAATAAAAACACAAACAAATAAAAACACCTTTGAGTTGTTCAATAATTATTCTCAAGCCTGACTAACGTCATTCAAATCAGAATTTAGAAATAAGAGGGCTTTTCAAATATCCACACAGAAGAAAGGTGCTTTTCAGTGATGTATCTTGGAATGTGACAAAACCTATTTTTTAAAGGTGAGATGTAAAGTGGCCCCATTTTAAGAAAAAGGAAAGACATTGGGAGCTCCTACTAGCCAGATAAAATTCCTTGAAAAACAGCAACTCATACTGCTGTTAGTGCTATAAATACCTATTTAGGAAATAAATCCATTTTTAACATACTAAAAGATAAAAATAAGCTCTACCAAATACATACAAAAAAAGAAAAACTTTAAAATACTAGATGAAAATCATATATTTGATTTTTTAAACCTTTAAAAAAATCATATATTTAAATATTAGGCTACACAAAGTAAAAAGCCCAATTCTTTAATCTCCTTTAAACCTTCAAAGTTATTCAGAAATGCTACCAAATCCATCATTTAAGACCACTTTCATTTATTTTTAGACCTTTAGTTAATGCTTTTCACACAAGGTTGCCCTTTCTAATAAAGTATTCCATGTCAAGAACCCAGGAAGGGAAATTTCTTTGCTACCTGAAAGGACAGAATAATGGTAATAAATGACAGCCTGGGGTGATACACTAGGCAGAAGGGGCCTCTAGTGGTGAAGCCAACACTCCAACTTGGCATTACACGTTTCATAAGACTGCTTCATCACGAGGGCAAAATCAATAGGTAATAAAGTCTTCCTGAGGTTTGCTTCTTTAATAACCTCTATTAGCCCTAATATACAGTAGGGCTATCATTTAGAATCCCAAAGTCCTTTCATCGGGAATATAAAAAGAAGGATGTGACCTGAAGAATAATTTCATCTCATTCTGCATTTTAAATCAACAAATATTTATTAAGCCCCTTCCATCCTGCCAGCCGCTGGACATGGAGGAAATAGGAGATCGGGCACCATCACAGTGCTTACTGTTGTTTCTTTTTAATGTAATCAGATTACATTAAGAACAGAGCTGGGACAATATAAAGATTCTCACCAACAGGAAAAACCTGAAGTGTTGCCCCCCCTCCCCAAGTGTCAGCTGCTCATTTTCAAACATCTACGTAGGGCAGCGCCTGAGGTTCTTCAATTAATAATGGTTGGATGAATGAATGGAAAGAAAGATTGCATAGAAGGAACTTTAAAAAATTTTTTTTAAAAAATATCAAAATATACCAGCAATGATCATGGGTTATTAACAAAAAAAACAAAAAACAAAAATAAAAATATCAAAATATGCCAGAGTTGGGGATTCCTAAAAGTAAAGAAAGACAAAAGACAACATTTATGGAGCATGTACTGTGTGCTCGGGGCACTAGGATTGGATCCTAAATGTTATTTCTTCCTGCCAAACATGTCTATGAAGGGAGGAGAATGATTGGCATTTTACGAATTAGGGTACCAAGGCTGGGAAAGGGTAAGTATCAATAACTCGCCCAGGGTCCTACAGTTAACAAATGGGAGACACTACTCGGAGCCCAGGTCTCTGGAACCGCAGAGCGCAAGCTTGCTTCACTATGATGGAAATGGGTGAATCAGAACGTTTGAGATTTTGCTTTGAACCCCATTAATACGGTTTACAAATAGACATATGAGATTTAGAACACAAAGATGAATAAAATTAAACGATTTTAATATTGCATTATTTGGAGTACACATAGTGTGGTAGCTCAATGCAGAGACATTATTAAATATTTATTGGGTTCCTGCAATGGGTATGGCCCGTGCCTTGCTTTCCAGGAACTGATATTCTCTGGGTGCCCAACACAGAAACCCTTGTCATATCATGCACTGTTACATGTATTCAAGTCGCTTTTTATGCCTAAGGCATAAAAGTCTGCCTTTGCCTTATGTTCCTATTTCCAAGTTTGAAGGACTTTTTCTCCTTCCAATTAGCAACATGACAGCATAGCCAGGTTTATTAATGTTCACTGTTGCAAATAACACTCTGATAATTTGACTTTCGCGTAGAACAAGAAATCTTACACAATGAAATTTAAATTTCTAGTAGGAAAAGGTGAAAGGACAGTTCACGATCTTTATTACCTAGACGCATCTAATGACATGGAAGTAAAAACTGAGCCAAGGCTTTGAAATCAGAATAAAAGCGGAGTTTGTGAAATATAACCACGCTCTCATTTTTATTAGCATTTCCCAGGGCTCACTCTTTTGGCATGTACAGCGTTGTTAACATCTTTTCCTCTCTCACATTCTCTCTTTGCTGATCGATGAAAAGATAACTTCAGATCATTGACAGGAGCGCAGGTGCAGGAAGTGTGGCGGAAACAAACAACTTTGCCTGCGCTCTGCACAGCCTTCCTCTCCTCCCCGCCCTCCGAACCCCCCACCCCACCGCAAGCTCGTGCTCTCGCGCAGCTTCTCCCCACGGACCACACAGAACACTTCCTCGGGGCGTCCTCTGATCGCGGTGACCCTCAGACACATCCCCGTGGCCCCGGTCCGGGGCCGGCGAGCACGCTGCCCACGGGCCACCCCCGGCACGCCCCCTGCACCCTCTCCATCCCAGCAAAAATGATACAATAACAGCAGAGTCTTCGCGCCGCACGTGCAAAGGCTACTTTTCAGTGGGTTTTCGAGAAAGTCATTAGACAGTGAAAGGCCACGGGGAGAAAGAGTCGTGAAGCCAAAGCGACCCCGGGCGCGCAGCGGCCCCGGACCCTCCCCGGCAGCCTGGCCCGCGTCCCCGCGCGTCCACCTGGAGCCGCCGCGCCCTCCTCGAGCCGAGCCACCCCCGGGCGCCCACCCCAGCCCCGCGCCCAAGCCCTCGGCCCCCGCGGGAGGCGACAGAGAGAGGAGGGCGCGGCGCCGCCCCCGCCCCGGCTGCACCCGCCACCCCGAGGTCGCAGCTGGACGGCCCCGGGGAGCCGCGCCGAGCGGCCGGCGACACCGACGCCCCCCCGCGACGCCCACCGCCTCGCCGACCCGGGAGGGGATCCGACTCACCCAAGGCGGCCCCTGGCTCCCGGCCCGGCTCCCGGCGCTCCCGCCGCCGCTGAACTTTCCCTCCTGCGCGGCCGCCGCGGGCCCGGCTCCACCTCCCGCTCCGGCAGCCGCGGAGCCTCCAGGGACCCGGGGGGCGGGGAGCCGCGGCGGCGGCGGCTCGGGCGGGCGGGCTGAACCGCGGCCAAGCCCCGCGCCCCGCCGCGGGGTGGGAGCCGGCGGGTGCACGGGCCCGCGGGGCGGCCAAGGCCCAGGCCCGGCCGGGGTCGCGCCTGGCTGCGCCACCCGCGTCGCCCCCTGCGGTGCGTCCCTCTGTCCCGTCGGAGCGGGGCGCCCTGGCCGATGCCCGTGCCTCTCTGAAGGGGCCACGCTCGGAGCCCCGGGGTTCCCTGCCTGGGGGCAGTATCACACGTGACTGCCCACAGAGCTGCGGAGGAGTTGCGGGAAAGGGCTAGGACACTGTGGCGTGGCCCGTGCCCCAGGAGAGAGGTGGGCGAGTGCCCATTCTACATGTGGTCCTTCATCTCTCGGGACAGAGTTCCCCAGCCCCCCAGCCCACCCGAGCCCCTCTGTTTCCTTTGCACTTACCGGGCAGCCCTCCCCGCCCGGGGCCCATCACACACACAAACTTTGTCAGTTGCACTTGGGAGAATGAATTCCATAGTAGCTGTCTTTGCTGCCCTGGTCAATCAGAACGTCTTCACTAGAGAGCTTTTATTTTCAGGGAAGGTCAGAAACCCCTTTAACTCTGAGACCCACCACTGTGGGTACATGCTGTCTGCAGGGACCCCTGACGGCCACAGGGAGGCCAGGGGAGAAGTTGGGTGTTGAGTAATAAAAGATCTCACCGCCACCCGCAACGTGCTCACACCCTGCTGGCCACAGGTCACCTTTTACGTGTAAGTGCTCCAGCACTTCCCTGTGGGAGAGGGAGTTGGGAATATCATCACTCCCAATTCTCAGTGCAATTGAAGGAGATTTAGGAGAAGCCAGTGTTATGCTGGAAGAGGCTGTCACCTGCAGATGCAGCTAAACGACTTGCAGAGCCCCTACAGCAGAGTTATGGCAGAGCCTGAGCTAGAAACCAGCCCTGTAATTCCGGTGCAGTGCAACTCCCACTGCCTGGCCATGGCAGTGCTCAAAGTCCCCGTTTGGGAGACTCCAGCGCAGGAGACAGCACACAGCACAGGCTCATAGGTCTGGGGCGTTAGGCACTGTCCTGAAGCAGCTGGTTTTCTCTCAAGCACCTATTTACCTTCAGGAAGCATCCTTGCTTCCTACCGAGACTCCCCAGGTGGCTCTGTCCCCATCCCCACACCCCTGAGTGAGTTATTCACCCTTGTGACCTAATGTCTCCACAACAATTCCATTGAGATAGGTGTTTACCAAATGAATGAAAAACATATCTGTCCTGTTACTGCCCCAAGATGCTGTGTGGAACCGGAGGTAATAAATAAATCATTAACACGCATGCACACATTCATGTGTAGGTACAAGCCATTGGCCAAGCCTCATCCACATATTATAATATCCCATAGCATCCTCGTAAGGCAAATCATAGGACAATCTCCACTTTGCATATGGAGAGCACCACATGGAGGTTGGGGTTAGTTATGATTCATGTAAAGCTTCGAGCTTTCACAGTCCAGCTCTCTGGATAACCAAGTAACATCTTCAGAGCCTTCCCACTGCCACCAAAACATTCCCACACCTCTCTATATTGATAGATGTGTTGTCAGCGCATTGATTTCCCTTCTTCCCCTGAAGTATCTCCAGTCTTTCTGTCCAGTGCTGTCTCCAGAATTATAAAATAGGGCTTAAGCATAGAATTTGGTTTGGAAGATGGGCAGAGGACTTGAGAAGGAGCTGCCATGGCCCAACACGAACACACAGTTGGTACCAGATTCTAGGTGCCGGGGACTGACTCCGGGAAGATGAAGCAGGCATGTTTGTTGCTGCAATTGCCTCTATTCCTGTCACCTAAAAGAAAGAGAGAGATCACTTCAGGATTGATTACATTTCCTTTAGGAGCTCTTAACACACCTATAAAGGTACCTAAAGTTAGCATTTCCAAACTTTTTCCATTTGGATATTGATATATCAGCATAGCAATGTCCATATCAATATGTATCGGGTCAGTATGTATCAGTAAGCATCTAAAGTCATAAAGCCGATTCTAGCTAAAGGTTTGATGGATGCCTGCTTGGTACATTTTGATGCTAATTAACATACATTAATAAAAAAGAAAAGAGAGTTGAAAAAGTGTTAAAATAAATCTATGAAACTAAGTAACATCCTAATGTGAGAAAAAAATGTGATACATTTTTCTGGATGTACTAACCAGAAAGAAAGTAGATATGAAACAGCCTCTGGGTTATCTTTTAGGGAGCTACTATTATCAAGCGGTGTTGCTGATACTTAGTATCTATCACTAAGAGAAGCAACATTGTATGAAGGAAACAAACAACCAGCTCACTCTGCAGCCTCCCTATCTTAAGGATGCCTGGCAAAATTGAGACAGCGAAACTAGTAGGCAGATGGGCTTCCTGAGATCTCAGAGACCACAGGACCAGAATACCGAGTTGAACACCAAACCCAGATGTAAAAACCAAATTTTGAGACTCACTTAAAAAAAAGGGAAAACTTTCTACAGGGATTTTAGTAAACATTTTTCATAAACATAAGGATTTGTGAATCAAAATGTGTTATTTGAATTTATGAGGACATAATGAATGTAGCTTAATATGGTGCTGGTACTGTGGTAACAGTAAAGAAATATACAGAAAGTTCTAGAAATAAGTAAAGTCATGATGCCAGAGTGATTTTATCCCCTTGGGGAAAAAGGCATTTCATGTAAAAAATACATTCTAAAATGTATTTAGAGTGGCAAACTTTCACATTTATAAAATGCAAAATACGTATAACATTTAATTTCTTTAATAACTTGTTTTGACTATATACTACACAGGTATTAAACTTAAAGTACAGAAATATTTTATACAGTTCAAGGTCAGACTTCTCAACCTCACCAGGATTCTTGAGAAAGCCATCCAGGAGCTGAAAGTACCGTTGTGAAACTCATTCATTAAAACTCAATTACTTTACTTTCGAAGAGACGCACTCAAGTCGTGTTGACTCTTTCTTTAAATACGGTTCTAATAATCAGGTTTATCTGACTTCTTAGATCACAGCAAATGTGCTGTGTAGTCAGAGATCGCTCATGAGATGGAAGAGGCTGTTGTACTCAAGCATAAAGGCTGGCCAGACAGTACTCCTGTGGGTGGTAGGTCATTAAGATAGGATCTAATTATATTCCATATATTCTACTTAAGGAATCTGGAAAATATGAAATATATTTCTGTATAAATTTTCATTTTAAAAGAGCAAAATAAATGTTTGACCCAAAGAGGTAAATTTCTTGTATTTTTTTTCCAAGAAAAAAGTTCACACGTGTTCATGACCTCATTCCATACAGCATTGTAACTCAAACATAGTAGGGGCTTAATTAATATTTGTTGACTGAATATGGGATGCTTTTAACTTCTTCTGGGTGTTTTGCATTAACATTTTTAAATGCACACATGAAAATAAGTGAGTTGTTTCCTAGTATTTTCAAATTTACACTCTCCCTTGTTCATGCTGTTTCTCTCTAGGTCAGTCCAGAAGGAGGACTAAAGTGGAAACATGTGTCCCATGTGTCTCAGGGCACCACTACCAAGTTCTCTTCTTCAAGCGACAGGCACAGGTCTCTGGTACAACACTTTCAACAGTGTCACTGAGATCTTCACAGGTTGACTTTTCCATTCTACTTCTGTGGACTCAACACCCTCGCTCCCCCTAGCTATGGAAGAAAACAAAAGGGTTCCAGAGGGAACTAGTGTAGAAAAACAAGATGAGTGAGGCAGCAGAGATTATATCTGGTCTGCATCTGCCTGGCATGAAATCCAGGTATCTGAATGCAGATCTGCTCAAAATGGTGTCTTTTATTTCTACAGTAATTGCACTAATTCACCCATGTGCAGATCTAGCTCACGCAAGGCCTTTACTTATGAATAAATAAACTGGCTTTCAAATAGTTTCCCTTTGATAACTCAAGACTCTGTAGTTTACAGAAGGGGTCTTCTAACTTTCACTCCAGCTTTCATTTTTTTAATTCTCATGGATGGGCAATTTAAAATTATTTTTGTTGTTTGTTTCCAAGAGTTATCAGCATCTTTTAAAAATAGATCATTTATCATTTAAGTCAATATCTGCAAAGTCCCTTTAGACTTTCAGACCTCACTCTGTGCCCTGTCACTGCTCTAAACACAGTAAGAGAACATATTTCAACAACACACATTTTTATTTAAAGAATCTTTATTACCAACAGTAGAAACAGGATGGTAAAGGTATACTCTATTAGAATAGAAGAGTTACTGTAGAAAATATTAATACTGGACAGAGAAAATAGCCTGGGGAGAGGAAGTTCTGTTAGAATCAATATGTCCAAAAATAAGAAATACTTAAGGAAAAGGAACAAGTGGGATACCCACCAAAAAATGACAAAGACATAGCAAGGCACAGATGATAATGTGGGAAACAAGCTTTACCAATTTCAGAAACAAGAATGTCTCCTTTCCTATTTCCATATATTTCTAAGCCCTGCACACAGAGGGGATTCGTCCTGCAGAGACACACACATGGGCAGCTGAGGGCCAATGTTGCCTTCAAAGCATTTGATGCCAGTATCACTCCTCTTGCTATATGAGACATGTTTGGCTTTTTTGTAAACACAACCAGAAAATGTTTTAGTCAAATCATTATTCATCCAGCAACAGTAAATCAGGCAGTTACTGTGTGCTCAGCACTGTGGGAACTACAAAAATGACTAAGCACGGTCTTTACGGAGGAACCTAAAATCTAGTACTAAAGACTGAACACACTATTATAGAATTCAAAGGAGGAAAAAAGGAGAGATCCCTGAGTTGCCCATAGATGGTGTCACATTAGAAGTGGCTTTTGAGAGAGATCTTGAAAGGTGAGTAGGGTTTTGATGGGCAGAGAGAATAGGACCGTGTCCCCAAGAGGTACCGCATGAGCCAGACAGTAGAGACGGGAAAGTTCTGAGCGTGTCCTGAAAATGAGGATCCCAAATGACCGGAACACGGGGGATATTTAGGGAGAAAGGTTAGACTCTAAAAGTGCCCTGAGTCTAGATTATGGGGGACTTTGAAAGCCAGATAAAGAATTTATTATATGAATTTTAGTAGTGTGGGAATGTGTGCACGTGAGCAGACACTGTTAGCTGCCTGATCAATAGTCTCTCTTTCTTGCCGGAAGAGTCCTGATTTTGTTCAGAGCCTGTCTCCATGCGGCCTGTTAGAAGGACTTAGATGGGCAGTCAACAATACCCCCAGCTCTGGGTAGGGGTAGGGAATTAAATTAGGATTGGGAACAGGAAAAATCAATGGGAAAAATAGCTGTGCCTTTATGGAATCTGTGGGGTATCTTAGAGGAAAGGTCTGGTTATCAATGAGAAATACAGATCCAGGACTCAGGATAGGTTAGGGCTAGAGATATAAAGAGAATGGAGTCTATGGCCACACCACCCTGAACGCGCCTGATCTCATCTGATCTCGGAAGCTAAGCAGGGTCCGGCCTGGTTAGTACTTGGATGGGAGAATGGAGAGTCCTCTACTTATGAAATTGTAAACTTAATTAAAATAATGAGAATGAAAAGATCAATGGGAGGGTAGATACAGTGAGAGAAGGTGGCTAAGAGTACAATCTGGGGAACATTAGAGGAATCCATACTGGGAAGGAGTGGTGAGGAAGACAGGAAAACCAGTAAGTAATATGTCGTAGAAGCCAGAGTTTCAGGAGGTAGGGTGATGGTTACAAGCATGAAGTTCTGTAATATCCATTCGGTTAGTCAAGAAGTTTCTTTAGCTATATATGAGCCAATATCAGCATTTCAGAAAACCACAGAAAAGGTGTTCATGTTGGCCCCCCAGTGAGGCTGCATAGGGCAACCAAATATTAAAAGTTTCTCTGTTTTTTACCAGAATCATAAAATCTGTGTGGTTACACTAACATTTCACAGTGGGCCCAAACTGATTCACTCACTGTTGCTGACAGCCTGGGACGCTCTGGGATGTGAATGGTGACCCTGTCACCATGCACAAAGTAGCCAGCACGCCATCAACCTGCCTTACAAACTGACAACAGCCAGGATTAAGCATCCAGAAGCAGTGAGCAGCGCGTATGTACCTATATATTTACTTATTCTATTGTTTTTTAGCATCACAACCACGTCAGCCATATGGTAAATGTATTATGTACCTTCAATGATGGCAAATCTTTGGTTAAAATCTGGATGGATCAGAGATGAAATAGAAAAATAATGTTAATAAAAATGGGGAAAAAATCACTTTTATATGTCTCTTTCTTCACCACCTCTCCATTTACAGGCTCTCAAGACCTTCAACCTGCAGACTCATCCACGTTCAAGGCCTGAGTTTGTCCTAAGCAAATGCGGCCATTAGGAACCACAGCCCCACCACGGAGTCAGTGTGCTCCCCAGTCTGACCCTGAGTATCTGCCTGCCGCCAGCTGCACACTTTCCCTGTCACACCTTCTTACAGGCAGCTTTAAAGATTGGGCTTGTTTTCTGCAGGTCTGAGTGCTACTGTGGTAACAACCTCTGCTTTGAAGCCTGGACGATATGACCTGTGCCCCAATCTGTTCTTGACTGTTTTTCCAGTTTCACTCCCCACCCCCCAACCTCCACTACTACTCCCTAACTCTGAACTTGTCCCCTAACCCTGCTCCGACCTTGACAGCCCAGGCAAAATTGGCATAGACCTCTATACCTGAAAAACAGTAGCATCTCTGCACCCAAACTTCTACTGCCCACTCCTACACACTCTCAAACAAGACAGCAACACCATCACTCACACCAAAGTTTGCCATTTCCCTTAGGGCATGGTAGGTGGGACTAGTCAACTCTCAGAAGGGCCAACCCTTCCATCTGGCTAGTTCAAATAATAATAATTATAATAATGGTATCATCAGCATTTTTATTACAGTTAAGGTTTTGACTTTTACCATCTTCCAGGCACTGCTCTAAGCCATATGTACATTTATATACTTGCTACAACCCTATAAAGAAACTGAGGCTTTAAGGGGTTCTAGAGTGTTCCCAAGGTCATATAGCTCATAAGCTGTGGGGCCGGGATTCACACCCAGGCGGGCTTCCTTTTCCCATGGACACACCCCTGGGGTTCCCATACCTTACAGCCTGAGATGAAAGAGTTTAGATAACTAATAAAATACTTCAAAATATTATAACTACAGGGCAAAAATAATAAAAATAGTTTCTTTGTGCTGGAAAAGCTGGGAACCACTGAGCTCTCCAATATTCCCCCTGAGAACAAGGTAAATCTGGAATTGGGATTTGCTCACTGGATTCCCAGTTGGGTGATCTTTGCTGTGCAACATGTGCTCTTGTAATGTTCTAAATATAACTTCATCTGAGTTATTAGGAAGGGTGACGAAGGATCACAATGGAAAGTTCAATAAGATTTTTTTTTTTGGAGACAGAGTCTCGCTCTGTTGCCCTGGTTAGAGTGCAGTGGTATATATCATAGCTCACTGCAGCCTCCAACTCAAGCAATCCTCCTGCTTCAGCCTCCTGAGGAGCTGGGACTACAGGCATGCACCACCACACTGGGCTAATTTCTTCTATTTTTAGTAGAGATGGGGTCTCGCTTTTGCTCAGGATGGTCTCGAACTCCTGACTTTAAGTGATCCTCCCACCTTGGCCTCCCAGAGTGGTAGGATTACAGGCATGAGCCACCACACCCGGCCAAGATTTTGATTAATGGATCTCCTTCTTGAGTCATTTGCTTTCTTTTTTAGTCATATCATACCATGTTTTGCCCTCTAATTGAGATGATGGTCAATGTCATTTGTGTACTTTCAATTTATGCAGTCAAGAACTGGAGTCAGACTAACAGTGTTTATATAACTAAGTAGAGACGCTTTTTTGTTTCTTTTCCCTCTCACAGAACAGCTACTTCTCTTTCCTATATATACATCTATTTTTTACTAGCATCTTGGAAGACAACCAGTCCCAGGATCTATAAACAGTGCTTGCCTTCAGACAGAGCTTTTATCTTCATTGGGTAGAGAAAGATAGATTGTTCCCTCATTGATAAAGGGCTTTCTGGAGACTTTTACATAACTTCTGCTATGCATTGGAGAACAATGCCCAGGAAAAGGGGGGTGGATATTAAACTTCTATTGCTATATGTGCAGTTATATTTTTTCTGAGTAACATGGGGATTGCAGATAAAATAACAAAATAAATAATTTAGTAATACCACATGGCAGATTCATCAAAGGAGAATTGACCATTTATTCATTACCTTTTGGGATAATTTGCATGAGCTGCCTCCTCCCCCAGCAAGGAAGAGGCTGCTGGGAAGGCTTTTGGAAGCTCGAGCAACTGTCAGCGTTGGTGAGGCTCAGCCTCTCTTCCAATCCTTCCACCAAGCAACCCACCCAAGAAAATTCGGGAAGTAGTGCAGTGACTTGAAATAATTCAGAAGGTACAACACTTGCACAGAGAATGTTTTCTAACCAGGATTCCCTGTGGTCACGTCCTTGCAGATGCCCTAATGCAGCTCTGAATTCCTAGTTCAGGAAGATTAACTGCAGCTATGCTAGTTTAGATTGGGGGTTTTGCAAAGACTACTTACATGATAATAGCATACCTAGTCTAAGCTTTTAGATTCTCTTTCTTCAAAGGGACCACTCAGAGCCAGATAAATTGAGAGGCCAGCCAGGCAGCTTCTTAGAGTGACAATCTATAAGAGGAAACTATATAAGAGAAGACTAACATAACACTAAAATAAATTGGAAACATAGCCCCAGTCCTGAATAAAATATAACTGTTTCCCTGCTTTTGAAATAGACACTTTGGAGTTGGAAAACAAACACAATATACCCCTATCTCTGTTGAGTATTTTGGCAATGTACCTGTATGATCATACTGTATGATCTCATTTATATAAAATTCTAGAAAATGGAAACTAACACGTGACAGAAAGGAGATCAGTGGTTGCTTGGGTATGGGGTAGGCAAGAAGGGGTGAAAGGGAAGAATTACAAAAGGGCACAAGAAAATTTTTAGGGTTGATGGATATGTTCACAATCTTGATTGTGGTGATGGTGTCACTAGGGTATACATATGTCAAAACTTAGCAAATTGTATACTCCAAATATGTGCCGTTTATTGTATGTTAAGTATACCTCTCTAAAACTATTTTTAAATTAATTTTAAAATTTAAAAAATAGGCCTGTGTATTTGCAAGAACACATTCCATATCTTGCTTCTAGTAACATTTAGGAAGAACCTTCAGAGATTAAATTAAGTGATCCTGATCTTTTTGTTCAATGGCTAAAATAGTGGTTTTCCAAATTTTGCATGTATAAGAATATCTGAGATGTTAATTTGAAATGCAGATTCCAGGGTTTCACCCAGGGGGATGATAATGTTTAACAAACAGTCCTCAAAAAAAAAAGTAGGCATTCTATACATACATAAGCATATTATATACCTTGCTGATAAAAAGGATATGTAGCACTCAATTTTTAAATGATAATAAAACATCCAGTATTCTGTATTACAAATTTTATAAATCTAATGGATTCTTACACAATGCTTTCATTTTTTTTTTGCCAAACTCTTCTATCTATCTATAGTCAATTTACGGTTGCAACTGATGAACAAATGTAGTTCCAACATGAATGTTGGTTGGTTAATAATTTTGTTTAACAAGTAAAACTAAGTGAAACATCATTTATTAATCTCACATTATTTATGATGTGAGAGACTTCTTTGATGAATTTGGTAGTTTTTGAATATTGGAAGACTATTTCCTCATTTTTGTACTATTAATAATATAATGGTTATAGGCATGGCACACTTTACATTTAATCTAAATTATTAACATTTTCTCTATCATTGTTAGACAATCAACAAAGTGGTAAATCAAGCCTGGTTTATGTTTGCCAATTCCCATGGTGTAAATACTCCCACATGGCCAATTTCAACCTCCCACTGAATATGGAGTTGGGAAGATGCTCAGCAGTACACCACTATACAGTATTTCCACCGTACAGATAGAATGGACGTACAACCTCAAGAGCATAGATAATAGCAAAGTGTAGTAAAGTCAATACAAAGTGATGAGTTTTCAATATTTATCATCTTTGTTTTTAATATAATTTATGTAATTGTAAGCTTATATAATTTAATTTTTAATGATTTTTAGTAATTGGCTCATAAAATTACTTAAAAGTTGCCTCTCAAGAACTGATATAACTTGACTCCAATACATTGTTGGCTCCACCCCAGCCATAGGAATTAGGTCCTCTGGGGGTGGGGGTTCAGGAATCTGCATTCTTAATATCTCCCAAGATGATTCTGATGTATGATACTGACAGAGAATCCAATTGCAATTTTTTTTCTTTTTAGCTATTGCTATGTTTTGAGCATTTGTGTTCCCCAAAAAACAATATGTTGAAACGGAACCCCCAATGTGGTGGTATTAAGATATGGGGTACCCGAAAGAGAGGTAATTAGGTTATCAAGGCAGAGCCCTCACGAATGGGACTAGTGACCTTATAAAAGAGGCCAAGGGAGCTTGTTTGCCCCTTTCTCCATGTGAAGACACAGCTGGAAGGTCCATGAACCAGAAAGCAGGCCCTCACCAGACACCGAATCTGCTGACACCTCGATCTTGGAATTCCCAGCCTCCAGAGCTGTGAGGAATAAATTTGTGTTGTTTATAAACTACCCAATGTATAAACAATGGGTATTCTGTTATAGTAGCCTGAGTGGACTAAGACAGCTAGTAAACAGGTAATCTTCAGAGGCACATGACGTGGGGAAAGAATATAGGATTAAGTATTAGGAACACTAAAGTTCTCACTTTAGTTCTGCCACTTAATTATATGGCCTTGGGCAAATCACTAACCTTCTTAGTTTCCTAATCTAATAAAGAGGGAGTAGGACTAAGAAAGGATTAGTAAATGTAATTTTAAAAGATTTACTTACATACTGAAGTATTTATGGGTTTAATGACGTGATATCTGCAATTTTCCTTAAAATGCTTCAGGAAATGAAAGAAAAAAGAAGTTGGGCTGGGAGGTAAGTAAAATAAGATTGGCCAAATGTTTTGGTGATGAGAACACAGGAATTTATTATACCAGTCCCTCTACTTTTGACTGCACCTGAAATTTTCCATCATAAAAATTTCTTAGGAAGTCACTAACAAATAATCTAGGACATTTTCTACCTCTAAAAATAAGTTTCACATCATCCTCGGGTTTCTAAATTCTTTAATAGGGCAGGGGTCAGGACTCAGTATCTACTATGCGTTTGTTGCTTAGGAATCTGAATCTACTTCAAAGTCTGAGAGCAAAATAAGGGCTGAGCCAGGATTCTAACAACAACCTTCTGGGCTCCAAACCCCATGTGGGCCATTCGGGTCACAAACGATCTGAGCATGCTGCTGTCCCACTGTAGCATTAAATGGGAGCAGGGAGATGAGACAGAGGATGGAAATGGGGAAGTCGACTCAAATCTTCCAAATCAAGCTTCAGTATTTATTTAAAATACAACCTGCTCGTAGCCTGGTACCAGTTTGTGGCCTGTTATGAACAGGGCCTTGCACCGCACTGCCTGAGCTCCCCACCCCCAATTCTGCCCCCACCTCCCACGGAAAAATTGTCTTCCATAAAACTTAGGAACCAGGCCCCACAGCAGGAGGCGACAGAGCTAAGCTTCACTGCCTGAGCTCTGCCCACCCCCGCAACCACCCTCCCTACCCCATCCATGGAAAAACTGTCTTCCATGAAACCCATCCATGGTGCCAAAAAGGTTGGGGACCACTGATTCTGGCCTGTTGAGAAACTGCTGGTATCACTCCTATTTCCACCTATCATTTCAGAATGAAAACAGGAAAGGAAGGGTGAAACAATGTAAGTCAACAGAGTACTGTATTTTCTTTGTTGCAACTAGGTTGGCACCATAAAGAGTTTAGCAAACAGGAAGCATTCAATAAATGTATTTGGCTGAATCTAGGTAACCCTAAACATTTTCAGCTATTTGTGCAGTAAATAGTTTTTGAATACCTATTACATCCTGGGCAACATTTAGAACTTTGATACTGTATAATTTAGTAATTTTTGATTTCTAGTTATTAATAAATTATTGTGTCAATAATGCTACCCAAAATTTTCAGTTGGGAAATTTTAGGCTCCTCCTCTATAAATTCCATACAATGAAATTAATTCTATCAGCTTCAATTAAAAGATAGATGGTTAGATTAGAATAATAAAGGCAAGATCCAATTTCACACTGTCTACAAGAAACCAACTTTAAAGACATAGATAAGTAAAAAAGTAAAAGACAAGAAAAAGATATATGATGCAAACTCTAACTAAAAGAAGCTGGAGTGGCTATATTGGTATCAGACAACGTAGGCTTCAGAACATGGAACATTACTGGGATTGAGAGGGGCACTACAAAATGATAAAGGGATCAATTCTCCAAGAAGACATAACAATCTTAAATGTGCATGCACTGAATAACAGAGTTTCAAAGTGCAGGAAGCAGAACTGAAAGATGAAATGGAAAAATCCACATTCCTTGAGCTTGCTACAAAGTCTGGAAGCTAAATCTGAGACTCTCACATTAAGCTTGGTCTTCTGAAGGAGACTAAAGTGATCCCAGATTAGTAGCACCCCATGGCACACACCAGAAGGCAAAACACATTTTTTTCTGAGAAAAGCATCCTTGATTTAGGCCTTTAGTATCCCGATGGATTAAAATCAAGCAAACATGAGTTCACGGTGCAAGATCATCAAACATACAAGGATATAAGCCACCATGAATAAAGGCCCAGAAAAAATAAAGTTAGAATGCAAAGAACTTTAGTATTAGAGTTATCAGATATAGAGTACGAAATAAGTTTGTATGAAGAGGGAAAAATTTTGTGTAAAAGAGGTACAAAACTGAGCAATGGGCAACAGAACATAGCAGAAATGAGCCAACAAATCATTTTTTAAAGTAAATAGATCTTTAAAATATAATCAGCTGACACTAAAGGCTCAATGGATGGGTAAAATGGTAGATTAGATGTAGCTGAAAAGAGAATTGGCACATTTGAGGATAAATCAGAAGAGATAGCACAGGTTGCTGCAAAGAGTGACAGGAAGTAAAGAGTAAAGAATGTGCCATGTACCCAGTGGCATGAATTAAAATAAATCTAATTCTAGACATTTTGGTGAAACTGAAGAACACAAGAAACAAAAAGATCGTCAATGCTAAGATAACCATAATTATTTATCATCCAAACTTGAATACATTTTTAGAGCCAAAGAGAGCATTCTTAATAATTATCCCAAGACAACAGACTTAAAATGGTCATCTTAGGCAAACTCAGATGCCAGGTCATCCTATTAAAAGCACCTAATGAGAAAAGAAGATCACCTGTAAGAACAATCACTGGACTGCCAGCAGGCTTCTCAACGGCAACAGTGAAGCCAGAGAACTGTCAAATAATATCTAAATAATATCCTCTTCAAGAAGAAACAACTGTGGACCTCAAATTATGAACTCAAAAAAACTCTTATTTCAAGGAGAAAGCTGAAGGAAAGACATTTTCAAATAAGCAAAAACAGAGTTTATATACAGTGGTTCAGTAAAAGAACTTCTAATAGATTTTCAGAAAGGAAAGAAAATCAAAAACAAAACCTGCTGTAGGAACAAAGTGTGAAATGTAAGAAGGAATGAAATGAAGAAAGAAGCAAAAAAATTGGTAAATGAGAGTATACCTGAAGCAGGTATCATCTGTATAAAATAGTAATGTTGAATTTGGTGGCTTAAAAAAAAAAAAGGAAAACAGCTGGATAGGGTGGCACACACCTGTAGTCCCAGCTACTTGGGAGGCTGAGGTAGGAGTATCCCTTGAGCCCAGGAATTCAAATTTAGCCTGGGCAACATGGCGAGACCCCATCTCTTAAAAAAAATTAAATTAAATAAATAACCAAAAATAAAAACAAAGTACCGGATAACAGTAGCACATAATTTGGGGAAGGGTGGATCACAAGGAAACATTCTAAAGCTTTTAGATGATCCTGGGAGAGAAAGATGCTAATTAACTTTAGATTAAAGATGTATGGTAAAATACTAAAAGGAACCACTGAAATAAAAGAAATACAGTACAACTTCTAACCCAGTGGACAAGGTAAGAGGGAATAAGAAGAAAATGCAATTTTACAAAAAGCACAAGAACGGCAACAAAGTAAGAAGTCTGACAATACCAAGTATTGGCAAGATTGTGTAGTTACGAGAATTTCATAGCTGGTTGGAAAATTATTTGGCAGTATCTTAGTAAAGTGAAATATGCAGACTCTAGAACCCAACAGCTCCATTCCAGCATATAGAGAAGAAAAACTTGTGTGCATGTGTATAGAAATTAAAATGTTTTTTAGCAGCTTTGTTCATAACATTAAAAACGAGAAACAACCCTGTATTCACTTGCTAGAGCTGCTGTAACAAAATACCACAGGCTGGCTTAAACAAGATAAAATTATTTTCTCACAGTTTTGGAGAGTTGAAGCCCTAGATCAAGATATTGGCAGGTTTTTTTTTCTTCTGAGGCCTCTTTCCTGGGCTTGCAGACGGCCACCTTCTCACTGTGTCCTCACGTGGCCTTTCTCTGTACACGTGCATCCTGGTGTCTGTGTCTAAAGTTCCTCTTCTTATAAGGACACTAGTCAAATTGGATTGGAGTCCACTCTAATGGTCTTATTTTACCTTAACCCCCCTTTAAAGGCCCCATCTCCAAATACAGTCACATTCTGAGGTACTGGGGATTAGAGCTCCAACATGTGAATTTAGGGGGAAACACAATTTAGCTTATAACAAACCCAAATGTATACATAATAAACAAGAATACATAAATAAGTGTTGGAATAATTACACAGGAATATTACACAGCAGTAGCATGAATGAATTGTATGCAATAAGATGGAAAATGTTGAGTGAAAAAAGCAAGTCCCAAAAGACTACCTCCATTATAATACCATTATTTATGTAGGCAGGAAAAGAAAAGCAAAACTAAACAGCATCCAATTTAGTGATACCTATATATGATATCACTGTTTTTAAAAGGCAAGGGAATGATAAAGCTAAGATTCAAGATAGTGGTTATCTCTTAGGGAAAAGCAGGAGGTGGGACTTGTGGGCAACCTATAGTATTGGTAATGTTCTAAGTCATATATTGAGTGGCTGGCTATGGATACATATTTAATGTGTCATTACTTATATAAACTTGTATTATCATATACACAATATTTATGTATACTATATGCACATAATTACTGGCATATATTTTGTACCAAATATTACCTAATAATATTAGGTATTAAAAACACCTGTTACATAGAAGCGATGGGGAGATATTGGGTAAAGGGTACAAAGTTTTAGTTGGATAGGACAAATAAGTTCTGGATATATATTGTACAGTGTGATAACTACAGCTAATAATAATGCATTGTATACTTGAAAACTGCTAAGAGATTAGATGTTCTTAAATGTTCTTACCACAAAAAAATAATAAGTATGTCAGGTGATAGATAATTAGATTGATTTAATCATTTCACTATATATATGGATATATTATATATATCGAGCATCACATTGCACACCATAAATATATACAGTTTTTATTTGTCAATTATACCTTAATAAAGCTAAAGAGGGTAACATCTCTTATAATAACATATTATCATGTAGATCTATTGGAGAAGGGATGCTAACTCATTTATACTCTTTCACAGTTGTCCTAATTTCTTGTTATTATTTTAGAATAATTTAGGGGTGGGTGTAGAATTATATGAAATCTTTGCAGAGAATAGAATATATCTCTGGTGCATGATTACCCAAATGCCAGACTCTCTTCCCTTCTTCTGCAGTTCAAACATAGTACATTTGTGATTTCCTCCCATGCTCATAGCAATAACATAGTCAAAATCTACCTATTTTTTGTAGTCTCCTTATCTTTGTGAATTAATAATTGTGATAGTCTAATCACATGCACGACTTTCTTTAGGGCTGGTTTCTTAACCTCAGCCCTATCAACCATTTGGGCTGGATAACTCTGTTGCGGGCGACAGCCTCTGTTCAGCAGCCATCCTGATCTTCACCACTAGATGTCAGTAGCACATCCCCACTCCCCACCCCCAGTGAAGACAATCAAAAAGTATCTCCAGAAGTTGCCAAATGTCTCTTGGGACAAAATCAGCATCAGTTGAGAACCACTGTTCCAGAGCGTTCTTGATGCAACTGACACTTAGATACTCCACACTGAAATTACTTCTTTATATCTCATTCCACTTTCCTATCTTGACAAATAAATCCTTATTTTGTTCCTTAATGTAAGCGTTTAGTTTGCTACCAAAACAATGTTGACCACATTATCAGATTGAAACACTAGAGATAAGTGAGTTTGATTTTTTTTTTCTTAATAGCTCACTTCACAAAAGTGCTCTAGATATAGACTGAAGAGAAGACGCTTGAACTTCTCTGTTTTGTGCCGATAACAAAATTTAATCTTCTACAGCTGTGGACAAATCCATGCTTTTACTTAAACTTTCCCAATTATGTCATGGGGACTATAAAATGCTATACAGCAAGCTTTCTATTTTTTATATAAAGCCTTTTATATACTTAAGATTATTTCTTAGAATGGATTTTTCAAAAATAAGATTATTGGCTCAAGATTATGAATAGTTTTTAGAGCTCTTGAATGTATTGCCAAATTGCTTCACCAAAGGGTTGTGCCAGTTCAGACTATTAATACCATTATCTCTGGTTTGAAATAACCCCATCGACTCTTCTAAACTCTACTATTAATAGAACAATGAGACTTTTTCCATCCACCTTGAGGATATTGGCTTTCTTAGTTCTTTCAAGTGCTTTCCAATTTCTAGAAACCATAATTGCTATGATCACAAGTGAAAAGCGTGAAGCTTGTTTTATGGTTTTTGACTTTACAGCTATTGATTAACAGTTATCTACTGTCTAAGCTTTAGAGTGCTACCAAAAAAATTCATGCAAGTGTGTATCTATATACATGCAAGTTTATAGGTAAGTTCAGGAATAAAACAATGGGATAATAAAGAGAACGTGAACTATGTCAATGCTATCCTTCTGAGTTCATCCTCTGCAGAGTGTGGGGACACCTAGGGGTGTGACACATCTGATGTCATTGCTAAAACAGAAATGCTGCATCGGGATGCTGTTGCACCAAAGTGAGATTAGATTTTACAGTGTTCTGAAAACACTGCAGAATTAGAACTAAAAGCCACAGGCTTTTATCCTGACTCAAGTCACCGACAAAAACACTTTATTTTGTGTTTATTGAAATATAACACCTATTTTTTATGTAAAACTTTAAAAAACCCATTACATGGCATACAAATAAATGAAATAAGATACACCAGAAAGAGGCCCTCTTACACTTCAAAACTTAAAACATGATTACGAGGCATTGCAAATCACTGGGAAAGACCAAGATTTTGCAGCTTATGGTTTGGGGACACCTGACTTGCAATTTGGAAAAAAAAAAAACAAAAACCTGCTCTTAGATTATCATCCTACAGTATATATCAAAATAAATTTTATGAAAAATCAAATTACATTCAGATCACCACGTTACAATATATACCAAAATTTAAAAATAGCAGAAAACCGAATTTGATATTTAGTGAGTCTTTAGATGAAAAAATCCATTCTAAGCTGAAAAAAGATTAAAAAAAAAAACATGGGAAAGATCAACAAACTTGACTGCAATAGCAACAAAACACCAAAATTAAAAGCTAACAACAAACAGAGAATATCTACATCTATATTTATATCTATCTATATGTTTCTAGCAAGGGCAAAAGACAAAGTTGGGTATCTTTGCTTGATAAAGAACCCATATCAAACCCATCCCCACTCCACGACCACCAAAGAATGGGGGTGTCTTAACTCCTAATCTTAGAGAAAAGTCTTGAGATGCACATATCAAACCACTCTGGGGGCGTGAGACTAGGGAGATGCAGTGCAAGAGAGAAAGTTCTGTTTTTATGTGCATTTCATGTTGCTGTAATTTTACGATAAGCATGCACTACTCTT
>CM052451.1:13948507-13984198 GCA_028533085.1 Varecia variegata
CATATCAAACCCATCCCCACTCCACGACCACCAAAGAATGGGGGTGTCTTAACTCCTAATCTTAGAGAAAAGTCTTGAGATGCACATATCAAACCACTCTGGGGGCGTGAGACTAGGGAGATGCAGTGCAAGAGAGAAAGTTCTGTTTTTATGTGCATTTCATGTTGCTGTAATTTTACGATAAGCATGCACTACTCTTGTGATTTTAAAAAAGACATACATTTTTGAGGGTAAAATGCAGCATCACAACAGACAAACAATTCATTAAAAAAGGAAATAATACTAGTAAACATGGGTAAACAAACTGAGTCATAATCAAAGAGAAACTAATTAAATACTTGCTGTTTTGCTTCTATCAAATTGAAATAGTAGGAAACACAATTCCCAGTGGTGTTATGTAACGATGATGGCAGAACCAATTGATACAACGCTTTGGTAAAGCAATTTGGCGATACTTTTAAGAGCTCTGAAACTATGCATAACCTTGACCCAATTATTTCATTTCTGATAAACCCATTTTAAGAAATAATCCATTCTAAGAAATAATATAAAAGGAGCTTTGTCTGAAAAGTAAAAATAGTATTAATAAATGTCCAACAATGTGGAAATGACTAAATGAACTATATACCTACATTCAATAAAATATTAGAAAACCAATAAAAGAATACTTAAAAAAACTAATATTATGCTATAAAAATGATATCAAAGAATATATAAATCATAGAAAAAATTTTTAAGAAAAATCAGAGTTCAAAACTGTCTATACAGTACATACTATTAATGTACATATATAACTACATACTTTTTAAAATGCCTATATACCAAAGGAAAGAAAGGATCAGAAAAGAATACGTCAAATGTTACCCCCAAATGGTTGTTTTCATGCATGTCAGCTCATATTATAGGGCTGGCAGGTAAGAGATTCAATATTGAAGAGTAGCCACATTAGTCCTTTGTTACTATCACCATTAATGGAAATAAGTGTTTCTTCTAGTATTTTTTTAATTTAATGATCATGTATTACTTTAAAAACTATTTAGAAATCATTAAAAACTCAATATTATTAATGGTGGTGACTTCTGGGTATTGTAATTATGGTTAATTTATATATTCTTTTTTTGCTTATCTGTTTTTTCTGAGTTTCACACAAGAAACACATATTACTTATATAAATTTTAAGAGGTTTTTATGCTTTTCAATCTTTAACATATGTGGTTGTTACTGATCTTACTATATTGCTGTTCTGAAATTCACTCTGAGCCAATTTATTGAAATCATATTCACTGTAAGATGTTGATATTGGTCAAGATAACTAACCTGGAAGGCAAGACTTATACTTCTTACACTATATACTTCTGTAAAGTTTTACTTTCTTATACTTAACACATATAAATATATTACCTGTGTAATGCTTAAAATAATTCAAAAGAAAACTTGAAGAAAAAAATCAAAAACCATTTTGTTAGACTATAGTCAGGGCATATCATACTTGGGCTAAAAAACTAATACAGTAACTATCAACTAGTACTCTCAAGCTAGTAATTTCAAACAGGTACATGGCTCTTAGGACAGAGATTACTGTATTTGGAAGGCAGTTCAGAGAAAGAGAAAAAAGTCAAGTAGCCAGTGTTTTCTTCGTTTTGTTGTCTTGGTAACTAAGGCAGCTGTATGAACTGTTTTCTATTATTTTCCAATCCTGTTGCAGAAAGAAAATTTTCAAATGGGAAAGCAGATGTATCAAGGGTGTAATTAATCTCCCTGAAAAGGGATCCTTAAAATCATATCACTGGACATAAGGGGAAGGAAAGAACCCAAACAAAAGAACCAGAAAAATACAAACCTGAAGCCAAAGGGTGTCACACATTTGGTTCCCTTTAAACAGTAATATGAAACAATTTTGCAACAGGCCCAAAATCTCTACAGCTGGACCCTAAAGAGGCCCAGGAAAGTGTGGCTTACTCAGAAACCAGAGTGGGAAAAAGCTTCGTTGGGCCAAAATCACTAACACAAAGAAATAAAACTTCACTGGTGAAAGCTCCAAAGAGAAAAGAGTATGACTTCATGGGATAAATTGTTCTTAAAAAAAAAAAAAAAATGCAGTCTGTTTTCAATAGCCACATGTAAATGTGAATTAATTCTACCATAAGTAACCCAATCAAGGAAACAAAGATTTCGAGCAACTGCATGCAGCTAACATTACAGAGTTGTGTTAGTGTAACAATATCACAAAGCATTCACATGTCACATGCCAGCTTTCTACAACTGGTTGGTTACAACCAACCATATACATTCCACCAATACCTGCAAAGTGGAAGTTCAAATAGCCATGGATTGCGTTAGTTGGGTTAGAGATTTAGCTAGTTTTGAGCCAGCTCAACTTGACACAATTGGAAATGTTGACAATTTTTTATTAGACTTTGAGAGGATAAAAAAGACCAGGGATCTTGTTTTCTACTTTTTTTCCCCCACTATCCACATTGCCCAGCACAGAAGAATGATTTCTCCTTTAGCGAATCAATAAACTAGTGGGGACAATGTCAGCGATATCAGTTAGCAATCGAAAGAGATATATCCTCAGATTCAAGCAATTAACAGATAAAACAAGCAGCATGATGTTCTGGCTAGGCCAGCTTCAAAAACAATTTTTTTGAAGTTAAAAGAAAAACTCAGTTCATCCCAAGAACCATACTGATTGAGTTACCCTGTACATAGGAAGGGGGGGAAAAAAGAGTTTAATTATAAACCTTGTTTTTTATATTCAAAAATAATGTTTCTAGTTATTTTTATTATTACAAAAACAAATTGTGCTCCTTGGTCTTTCCTCCTAAAAAAAGAAGAAGAAGGAGAAGGTAGATTAGGAAGAGGAGGAAGAAAAAGAGGAGGAGGAGGAGGGGAAAAGAAAACTGAGACAAGCAAAAAGAGAAACAACAACAACAAAAAAATGCACACAAGCCCGATCTACCTGCGATAGCCACTGTGGGCAATCTTAGCATATGCACGTCCAAATTCTTTTCTTTGCATGTACAAATATGCCCCTGAAATGTACTTTTATAACCTTTTTTCACTTAAAAATATGTAATAATGAGTCCACCTAGCACCCAGATCTTGTTTCTAAACACCATTCTACACTAAGAGGAACCAGTACTCCTAGAGAAATAGCTGGTTCTAGGGACAGAGCAAGGAAAGGATGTAGTATTCCTTTACTGAGGCTACTGTAACAACTTATCCCAAACTTGGTGGCTTGAAACAACAGAAATGTATCCTCTAAGGTTCTGGGGGCCAGAAGTGCAGAGTGAAAGTGCCAGCAGGGCTGTGCTCCCGCTGAGGCTCTAGAGGAGGAGCCTCCCTTGCTTCTTCCTCCTTCTGTTGCCTCCAGACATTCCTGTGGCCATCGCTCCAATCTCGGCCTCGAGTTTCATATGAACTTCTCTGTGTCTCTGTTTTCTCCTCTTCTATCTCCTGTAAGGACACCCGTCGCTGGATTGAAGGGCCCCCGCGGGCCCTCCAGGATGATTTCCTTATCTCTAGATCCTTAACTTCATTACATCTGCACAGACCCATTCCCAAAGACGGTCACATTCACAGGTTCTGGAGGTCAGGACGTGGACGCGTCTTTCTGTGGGCCACTGTTCAACCCACTACAGACATGATGGATCCTGGAAACCTTGTTGTGCCAGAAAGTCAGAAAGAGTTCAGAGAATGATGAGGACATGTTAAAAAATAATAATAATGACACAGAAGACAGTATGAAAAAGTTCCCACTGGCCGAATAGGGATGAATAGAACATCAAATAAATAATGGTAGTAATAAATTATAACCCAAAAGAAAAATAGAAATCCATGCTTCTTGTATATATACATCATGTTATATAGGAAAATGACATATATATATAATATAACTAAATACAGAGCTTGATGAAGAATGAAAAGTTTACCTAGTCTCAATGTATCATCCCACAAAACACATTACAAAAGAAAAAAGGTGTAATTGACATTGGAGAAGATGCCACTGTAATCAAGTGACCCGGTAATAAGACAAATTGAACTTGTATGCTACACGATCAGATAGAATGCAACAAGAAGTATCAGCTCTGAGATCTTTTTGCCAAAGAGGCATTACCTGAATCTAGTCATGAGAAAACATCAGACAACCCCAAACTGAGCATTATTCTGCAAAATAACTGGATTGTAATCTGCAAAGATGTCAAGATCATGAAATCAGAGAAAGACTGAGGAACTGTTCTAGACTGAAGGAGACTAGAGACAGGACAACTACACGTGACGTGTAATTCTAACTGGATCCTTTTGCTATAAAAGATCATTATTGAGACAATCATAAAAACTTGATTGAGGCCTGAGGATTAGGTGGTAGTAAGATATTGCAATGGTTAATTGTATATGTAAGCTTCACTGGGCGATGGTGCCCAGATATTTGGTCAAACATTATTCTGGATGGTTCCATGAAGGTGCTTTTTAGATAAGATTAACATTTAAATATGTAGGCTTAGAATAAAGCAGATTACCCTCTATAATGTGTGTGGGCCTCATCCAATCAGTTGAAGGCCTTAACAGGACAAAGGCTGACCTCCCCTGAGCAAGAAGGGATTCTGCCACATGATACCTTTGGCCGTGAACTGCTACTCTGCCCTGAGGCTCCAGCCTACCCTGCACAATCACATGAGCCAATCCCTTAAAATAAATTTCTATCTATATATACACATACATCCTGTTGGTTCTATTCCTCTGAAGAACCCTAATACAGATATCAATGTTAATTTCTTGACTTTTATGGTTGCATGGTTGTTATACAGGAGAATGACCTATAACTAACCACAGTACACAAGTATTCGGGGGCACAGGGCATTCTGTTGGCAACTTACTATAAAATAGTTAAGGAAAAAAATCTTTACTCTTCCTACAAGTTTTCTGTAAGTTTGAGATTATTTCAAGATAAAAAGTTTTTTAAAAAATTAATGCAATTTTTAAAAAGTATATTGTAAACACCTTTCACATCAGCAGATACGCTCATGTAAACATCATTTTAAATGTTTATATATGCTGGATGTATATGCCATAACTTATTTAAACAAATCTATCATTAGACATTTACATTCTTTCCAACTTTGCATTATTTCAAACAGTGGTTCACTGAACATTATAGTAGTGATATATCTGAGTATATTCTTAATTATTTCCTCAACACAAATTTTTAGAAGTGGAATTGCTGGGTTGGAAGGCATTCATCTGAAATTTTGGAATAAATGATTAAACTGCCTTTTGAAACACTAAATTCCTTTGCCACCAACAAACTTAGACCATTACTATAAGATGATAGGTCACTGCTTAGGTAGAATTCACAACTCCTTAAATGCCCTAGCCTAGCACTCAAACTGTCCAGATTCCAGCCCCAACCTCCCTTTTCAAAACCTTAAATGCTTCTTATTAACATGGAGCCCTGTGGCAGCCCAATGGTCCTGATATTCAATGCCCTTGAAAGTGTAAACTGCATGTATGAGCTGAGAATGGGCTTTTGAGTCAGACCTGTATTCAATTACCAGCTCAACCACTTATTAGCTATTCTATTAATACTTCAGAAAAACTACTTACTTGGCACATAGTTTTAACCATATTATGTTTTTATTAAATTCTAAGAGTAAAATAATTTCAAAATATGAAATGACAAAGTCCTGTGTGTTAGTCCAGGAGAAGTAGACACAAAAATGGTATTAAACATGCAAAGATTATATTAAAGAAAACTCCTGAAAATGGATGGGGAGCCGGGAAGTCTGGGACAGCCACCACTGTGACACAAGGAATGAGGACCCAAGTGAAGGAAACATCCTAGACTGCCGTGGCCATGCAATCTAAGGAAATCCCCGCAGCAAAGCTTTTGAGGAGTCACCAAGCCAAAGTCAGCCAGCAGTGGAGTCTGTCTCCCAGGCATGGGCCTTCCTTAGCATCTCAGACACACCCAGACACCAGCTTTGGGCAGCCCGGTGCACACAAATGCAGCAATGGGTATCAGGACACAGCAGCTCTGGCCCTTGCTAATTATGATTCCCGAAGTCAGACAAGGCACATGCTCATGACAGCCACACCTGGTTTTCTTCCTGTCTCTGCAGGTTTCCAGTTAAGGAGCAATGCAACATTCAACCCCATCTGGGCAGGCAGCAGCTCATACTCTGGAACGGATTCTGCCTCTTGGAAGAAGGAGATAAGGGATTATGTTTTTCTAATCAGGAAGAGATGTGGAGGACTTATGGGAAGAAATTGCGACAAGTTTACTGAGAACCACAAGAGAAGACTAGAATAAATGAAGAAATATACTCTTTTCCTGGATAGAAAAATTCCCAGGCTATGGAAATATCATTTCTCTCCAAGTTATTTGCTATTCCAGTCAAAATACCCATGGGATTGATAACATTGTTCTAATAGTCATCTTAAACAATAAATAAGAAGCAATGGTTTTTTAAAATGTTGCAAAGGATAAATAAAAGAGAGGTCCTTGTACTTAACAGATATGGAAAATTATAACATTTGGTCATTAAAACCATGTGATGTGGTCACACAAATACACAGACTGATGGAAATGATTAGAGAGCTTAACAATAGACGTAACTACAAAGGGTGTTTAGTCCATGATGAACGAGGCCTTTTAAATCAAGCTCTGAGATAATTGGATAAATGGTTTTGGAAAAATAAAAGCAGATCCCTAAATCTCACCAAACACTAAAATAAATTACAGATTGATTATATTTTTAACATACAAAAAAAATACCCAGTAAAAAGTACTTAAAAATATGAGAGATTACTTATCTGAGTTCAGAATGGAGGAAGCTTTTCTCAGCACACAAGCAGACGCATAAAACTGTAACATTAAAGATTGATAAATCTGACTACATTACAATTTAAGACGTCTGAAAGTCAAAAAAAAAAAACACCGTAAAAGATTCTGGGAAGATGATGGTTGCAAAGATGACATAGTTTTTGGTACTTCCTCAATTGCCATGTATCAATAGACAGAGAAACAAGATAGCAATGTCAAAATCATGGCCAGCATTAGCAGCAAACCTAGGTGACAGGGTATTCCCACAAACCCCAAAATACAAGTAGATCAGGCCAAACCATCAACACCACAATACCTGTATGGTACTGACATCTTTGCAGAAGGGGGGTGAAGGAAGCAATGAGGCATATGACAGATGTAAGAACAGCACACATAGAATACCAACGGGTATTCATTCGTGGTAAAGTGTAGCAAGTCACCATGAGAGCAGAAGCAAAAATTGGAAGGGATGTCCCACTGAAATGTCACTGCATACTATTCAGGTGATGGTTACACTAAAAATCCAGACATTACCACTATACAATTCATCCATGTAACCAAAAACCACTTGGATCCCTAAATCTATCGAAATATAAAAAACAAACAAACAAAAAAGGCTTCTTGAAGAAATGGCTAAGAGGTCTGAAACAAAAGATGTAGAAGATGACCCTGGAACATCTCATTAAACCAGGTGAAAAGGAAGCTGTGAAAGACTACTAAGGTCATGACAAAATAACTCTATGTAGCCAACTGGAAGAGGATCCCACTGACCAAAGATAGGACAATAGGGTTTCAATAAGGTTAACGATTGCGATGGACTGAAATCTGTCAAATACATTTAAATCCAAGAGTTCTTAAGAATACTAAATAACATTTTCAAAAACCAAATTAGTTACTTTTGGAGGTTGATAGGAAACCAATTAATTACCTTGGAAAACTGGTTACTAAAGGAAATAGATCAAGCATTTATTTTTCTGGTCCTGTATGAACTGCTTCCTATATGAACTGTACCACTATGGTAACCAAAATTATATTTATGAGAATATTCCAGCCAACAAATGAAAGAGAAATGACAGAACTTGAATATCACCATTTCATAACCCCCAGTGAATTAATGCATCTAGGCATTAAACATCCACAGCTGCTAACACCACAATACAAGAGACCATCAGACATCCTGTGTTTTATGATGAAAGAACACGCTCCACCATCTACAGTCTTGCCAAATACATCAAGCCCAGCTGGATCCAGTGTCTACATACAGCTGCCAATTTGCAGAAATGAGATGACTTTTTAAACTTCACCATGCATATGCACTCAACAAAATTCAAATTGTGGGAAACTCTACATATCAAATAGTCTGGTCTCTTCTATAAGTAAATCATTAGGAGAAAAAAAGGGATGGGGTAGGGGACAATATAGAATAAAGGAACCTTAAAAGACTAATATAACCAGGGTTGGCAAGGAAATTGGATTCCTTGCACATTGCTGGTGGGAGTGTAAAATGGTACAGCTGCTATGGCTAAAACAGTTTAGCAGTTCCTAAAAAAGTTAACCATAGAGTTACCATAAGATCCAGCAATTCTACTCCTAAGTCTATACGCAAGAGCATGGAAAATGTATGTTCACACAAAGACTTGTACACAAATGTTCATAGCAGCATTATTTGTACTAGCCAAAAAGTCAGAACAACACAAATAGCTAGCAACTGATGAATGAATAAACAAAATGTGGTATATATCTAGAGTAGAATATTATTTGAGCATAAAAAGGAATGCATTTCATCCATGTCATAGCATATTTACAACCACGCTATAACATGGATGAAACTTGAAAGAAAAATTGTGCTATGTGAAAAAGAAGCCAGATACAATATTAAATAATTTCATTTATACAAAATGTCCAGAACAGGCACATCCACAGGGACAGGAAGATTAACGCTTGCCAGGGCTAGGGTGAAAAGGGACTAGGTAGTTACTGCTAACAGGTATAGAGTTTCTCTTGGGACAATGAAAATTTTCTGGAGTTAGATAGTGATTTTGGTTGTACAATTGTAATAAGGTACTAAAAACCATTGAATTGTGTACTTTCAAAGGGTGAATTTTATGGTATGTAAATTATATCTCAATTTAAAATAACAAATAAAGAGATATATTAATTTTTAATGGACAATACCATACTATCATATCTGGGGATGCATATGTCAGTGATAAAACTATAAAAATATACAAGGAAGTTATTTCGTAAAGTCAAGATAGTGGTTACTCGTGGGAGGAGGAAGGGAGATAGAAAGGGGCACATGAAGGGGTTTCTGGGGAGACAAAAGTTCTATTTCTTCACCTGGGAAGTAGTTACAAAGGTGCTTACCTTAGAATAATACACTAAGCAATACTTAGGTTTTATGTGGTCTCCTATATTCATCATCATTCAACATCAAAAAGGCACATTGTGAAAGTACAACTATTACAACAAAAGATTAATATTCTTACTTTATAATAATTTTTTAAATTAATAAGGAAAAACTTAGCTCAATTTAAAAACAAGTAAAGATACTTCATAGAAGACCTACAATGGCCAAAAAACATTTTTTAAAGTCCAAGCTTGCTAATTATCCAAGAAATGCAAATTCAAGCAAAAATAAGAATGTGTTTGATCAAATTTGGAAATGATTAATAAAATGACAATACCTAATGTTGAGGATGGAGAGAATTGGCATTCTCCCACAATGCCAATGGGAATCTGATTTGGAGAGTAATTTGGCAACATTTAATCTTAAAAAAATTTCGACAAAACTTTAAAATTATATGCATTTGAATAGCTCCACTTTTAAGAATTTAGCCCAAAGAAATGATCATGAAAGTTTGAAAAGGCATATTTACAAAGATATTCAGCAAACCATTATTTATATTTAAAAAAAACTAGGAACAATTAAATGTCCAATAATAAAGAACTTGTTAAATAAATCATCGACTCCAGCAAATCCCATGCAGCCATAAAAAAGTAGAACACATAATGACATTGAAGATATTTATAAGATATTGTTTTGCAAAAAGCAAGTTTAAAAGCAACGTCTAGCACAATACGTTTGTTTACTTTTAAACATTTCTATTGCTCAATAGAACACAAATAACTGTATACAAAAGAAACAGGGATAGCTGATTTATCGCAAAGTGAGTATCTTTTAGAAGATAAGGGGATTTTAAACAAACAAACAAGCAAACAAAAAGAAACAAGAGAATATCTGTGTAACCACCACCCAGGTCTAGAAATAGAATCATTCAAGCATCCCCAAGGCACCTTCCTTCCATCTTCCAATCTCTACACCCTCTCTTCTCTCCAAATGAACCACATTTCTGATATGATTGTGATCATTTCCTTACTTTTCTTCATAGTTTCACCACCTGTGTATGTATCAGCAAACGATGTAGTTTAGTTTTTGTCTGTTTTCAAACAATAAAATGAAATCATATAATATGTGCTCTTTTATCTCTGGCATCTTTCACACTATATTTTGGTCGTGAAGTTCATCCCTGTTGTTGTACACAGTAGTAGTTTTTCATTGTACGTATTCGAATGGGGAAAGTCTTTCTAAATGGTTGCATGAATATACCATGATTTATTTATTCATTCTGCTCTTGAAGGACATTTGGTTTCCAGTTCGGGGCTATTATGAATAATGCTGCTATGAACATTCTTCTGTATGCCTTTTATTACATGGGAACACACAATGCTGTTGAATGAATATTGAGCATTGGAAATGCTAGGTTAAATGACATGTGGATATTCAACTTTAATAGATAATGTCAGTTTTCCAGATTGCCTATAACCATTTGCCACTCTCATCAGAGCTGTGAGAGTTTCCATTTCTCCACATCCTTAAAAATACTGGCTATTGTTAGTCCTTTTTAATTTTAATAGTTGCACAGTTATGTAGCAGTATCTTGTTGAGATTTTAATTTGTATTTTCCTTATTTCTAATGGATTTATTGGCCATTTAGACACAATCATTTATAAAGTGCCTATTCAACTTTCTTGCTCATTTTTTCTATTGGATTGTGTGCATTTTTCTTTAAAAGTACAGAATATAAGTGGAGAAAAAGATTTTTTAAAAAGATTGCATGTATATTCCACAATGGTGATCATTATTTTTTTTAATTTTAAATATTTTTACTTCTTTTTTCTTGTTTTGCCTGCCCCATATGACTTGTAGGAAAGTGATAATTATTTCTGAATGATGGAATTATGGGTTATTTATGTTTTTTCCTTGTGCTTTTTTGCACTTTTCTAATTTCCTATAATGATTATGTATTATTTTCAGAAAGTTGTGTCACATGACTTTTTAATAAATAAAAACAATGAGTTTTTGCAAAAGATACTGTCTAGGGAATAAAGTTTGAATGCTGAACTGTTATATTTATGGGATTTAGGTTGAGTATCCCTTATGTGAAATGCTTAGGACCAGAAGTGTTCCAGATTTTTTCAGATTTTGGAATATTTGCATATACATAATGAGATATCTTGGGGATGGGACCCAGGTCGAAACATGAAATTCATTTATGTTTCATATACACCTTATACATATAACCTGAAGGTAATTTTGTACATGAAACAAAGTTTTTACTGTGACCCATCACATGAGGTCAGGTATGGAATTTTCCACTTGTGGCATTATGTTGGCACTCAAAAAGTTTGGGATTTTGGAGCATTTTGGATTTCAGATTTTCAGATTAGGGCTGTTCAGCCTATATTTGGATGATTTATGGTGGCGATTCCCTAATAATTACAAGGTGTTCTACAGCTAAAATTGAATAATAGTGCCCTTTTCCAATTTTCACTGGTTTTGTTTATTATGTTTAATGCCTTAGAACAGCAGTCCCCAACCTTTTTGGCACCAGGGACCAGTTTCATGGAAGACAATTTTTCCATGGACTGATGGTGGGGGGTTGGGGTATCAAGGGTTGGGGGAGGTGGTGCAGAGCTCAGACGGTGATACTCGGCCCATTTTCTAATAGGCCACGGACCAGTACTGGGCCGCAGTCCAGAGGTTGGGGACCGCAGCCTTAGAACCAAATTTAAAACATCAATTTATCAACCTTATATACATATCAATGAATTATTAATATGCCAAATAGGATCCAACAGAAACAAAAGTTTTGAAGTCTGAGCCATAATTAGGACAATCATACTTCTATATCAAGAAGAATTCTGGTGCTCACTCCTATCAGAACTCCTATTAAGGCAGCAGCTTCTAAACTAAAAGCATTTCCATCCCGATAAATCACAAGTTAAAAAGTGTTGGATTTTTCATACCCTGAATGATTCATTATCAAGCATTCGTACTGTACCCAATAGTGTGCAGCATAAGAAAGTTTGACCTCAAAGAGCTTGCCATCTAATTGGAGACATAAATCAAGCCCTTATGGAAGTAAAAAAATGCATCATAATGTATAAGTGATGCTAGGAGTCAAAGAAAACAGACTTAAAAGTAGAATGAAGCCAGAAAATAAGGTCTAATACAAGAGCACCATAAACTTTGGGTATGTATTTTTTACCCATTATTGGTACTCTACCTGAGCACTCTGTCCTGCAATAGATACTACTATACAATAGTAAGTTGTGCCTTTTTTTAAGAGACAGGGTCTGGCTATGCTGCCCAGACTGGATGGAATCTCCTGGGCTCCGGGATCCTTCCACCTCAGCCTCCCCAGTAGCTGGGACTAGAAGTATGTGCCACTGTGCCCAGCTACAATAATTAAGATTTTTTTTAGTCTAAATTTATGCTACCTTCTTATTTTTATCATAGCAGCAAGTCGGTGGTTTTAAGATGGTCTCAAAGCATTTATTCCTCAAGATTCCAATCCTTTCTCTGCTAATATATGCTATGATCCACATCTTATTTATATACACGAACATGCCTTCTTTTGTCCTTGCATAATCTGGAATATAACTTGAAGAAACCCTTAAAGTGTTATTAAAAATTAATTTCCTAAAAGAAAAAAATTAATTTCCAGCTATGACTCTCAATAATTCTAAATTCCGCACAGCAACTTGCAGTCAGCTTTCATAAATGTTAAATTAGCATTTTGACACAGAATTTCAAATGAACTGTACCAGAATGTTAAGACTAAATCAGCTTGGAATGTCAGGGAAGATGGCAGAATAGAAAGCCACCAGGAATCTGTCTCTTTACTGGGACAACAATTATATTCTCAGAATCTGTGTGATGTAAGGATTTCGGAATTCTGGAGTCTATTCAAAGGCTTGCAGCTTCCAGGGAAAGGTGTGGCCAGTAAAATGTAGTTAATTTTGATCGATTTCAGCCCAGTACAGTAGCAACTATGCATCCTCCCACCCACAGACCTATGGCAGGCAGCCATATTAGTGGTCCTACGTAGCTTGCAGGGGACAGAGTGGGCAATAAGGACTTTGTTTTCTAAAGATGGGACACCTGTGTTGTGACCATAATTAGTGCTTCTCATCACAGAAGAGTTGGACACAGAAGCAGGCAGCCACTGTCGTAACTCCCACCACCAAATCTGACTTGAGTGACCACAGTGGAAAATACCCAATTCTCAGATGTCATCCAGTTTACAGATCCAGAGTTCCTTAATGGAGGTGGAAGGGTTGCCACCCTTTAAGGAAGAATTGCCACTTGGTCACAACTTTATACCATACATCTTACTCAAAGCCATCTACAGAGGGACCAATAGCCATTTACCAGGGTGACTGGGCACTGGGGAAAAGGAAAACCCAGGCCTCCTGGGGCTATTAGATACTGACTCTAAATTAATATTGACTCCTGGGCACCCAAAACACTACATTGGTCTACCAGTCAAGTGACAAGTATGTTTCGGTCCAAGTCCATCTCACAGTGGGTCCAATGACGATCATTAAGGAATGAGCTTGTGATTATTTCCCCATAAACATATTTAGCAAGTAGCAGAAAGAATCCTCCAGTTGATCCCCTGACTAGTGGAGTAGGAGCCATTATGTAGCAAAAGTAGGACCATTATATAAGAAAAGCAGTATGCCCCTGGAACTACCCCATTTGCCAAAACAGTAAATCAAAAGCAGCATTGTATCCTCAAGGGGAAGTGCAGAGAATAATGCCTCCACCGGAGCCTTGAGAGATGGATAGCAGGTGACGCCCACTACATCCCAGTTGACACACTTGATCATTTATCCTTGAAAAAGCCAGATGGATTTTGGAGAATGACTGTGGATTGTCATAAACTTAATCAGGTAGTGGTGCCACCACAGCTGCTGTTTCAGATACATACCTTTATACTGAAGCAAATTAGCACCACTCCTGATACTTGCTATGCAACTGTTGCCCTAGCAAATGCCAGCTGAGAGGGGGCCCAAAGCAAGATAGGGCTCTGCAACTGTTTTAACAGATCCAGTAGAATTCAAAAATGTCAGTGACAGGCAGGGATGCTTTCTGGAGCTTCTGACATGGGCTAACAGTTTGAACAGCAGGATCTAGAATTGCTATTGGAGCCTGAACCCTCGATCACAGCACATCAACTGACAGGTGATCTGAGCTGCCCATCAGGAGCTTGGTATTATTTTAAATATCATTTGTGATCCCATCATAAAGTTGGAAGTGTGTACTAGCATTCTATTACTTATTGGAAATAAAATATGTAAGAAAGAACCTGAGCAGGTCTGAAAAGCCCATGGAAATTTCACAAGCATGGTTCAGAATCCCATGTAGCTGCACCTGTTTTACCACCTCTCCCTGGACTCATATGTGTGGCCTCATGGCAGCACCTGCTGTCCAGAAAGGTGTGCATGGTATGCTGGCACCTGGAAGCAGGCAGCCACTGAATGACAGCCATCCTCATGGATAGCCCCAAAACACAGTGAAGGGACGTATCTCTAGTAGGTAGAAATTTGGGCAGTTCACCTGAGTGGCTCGCTCTGGAAAGATAGCAGGGGGTTCCGGCTGTCTGTTGACATAGGCAGTGCTTGACAGATTGCCTGACATAGACTTAGAAAAGACAAAATTGGAAGACTGGTGACAAAGTCTAGGAGAGGAGCATGTGGACTCTCAGAATGAGCACAAATGTGAAGACAGGTACTTTCTATGTGAATGCACCCCAGAGGATGTCCACAGCAAAGAAGGCTCTCACTAGTTGGGTGGAAACAAGAAGATCCATCCTGTGGATGTCAGTCAGTCTCCTTCCCCAGCCATTTGGCATTTGCTCAATGGATCCATGGAAAAAACGACCATGGTGGCAGGGACACCAAGTATGAGCGCACCATGAACTTCTTCTCACCAAGGAAGATGTGACTGAAGCTCCCATTGTGTGCCCAGTCAATGGCAGAAGCCAAAGCATGACCCCCAGTATGACACCTTTCCCCAGGAGGACTAGACGGTCACCTGGTGAGGAACTGATTACATTGAACCTCTCCCATCATGCAGGAGGGATGAGAATTCACACTATTACGGATTCAGATTTGCCTCCATAACACTTCCACCTCTTCCACCACTCACCCACTTACAGAGCACCTGATTCATTACTGTTGTGGCTTAGTCTGTTTTCTGTTGCTTTTAACAGAATACCTGAAACTGGGCAATTTATAAGAAATGAAATTTATTTCTCACAGTTCTGGATGCTGGGAAGCCCAAGGTCAAGGCGGAGCATCTGACGAGACCCTTCTTGCTGGGTATCTCTGAAGAGTCTTGAGGTGGCACAGGGTATCACATGGCAAGAGGGCTCAGCGTGCTAATGTGGTAACTCAGGTCTCTCTTCCTCTTCTTATAAAACCACAAGTTCCATACCCACGATAACCCACTAATCCATTAATCCATGAATAAACTAATCTATTCATGAGGCTTCAATCCAATCACCTCTTAAAGGCCACACCTCTCAATGCTGCCTCATTAGGGATTAAGTTTCAACATGAGTTTTGGAGGGGATATTCAAACCATAGCATATTATATCCCATACAACATCATGTCAGACGCAAGAACTCATTCTATGGCAAAAGGAACAGGCCCAAGGTGTTCATTGGTCACATCCTGTTCCCATCACCCAGACATAGTTGGCCTGACATAACAGTGGAACATGATCTACAGGAGGCTTAGTTATGGTGGCCGCTAAGCCACATCCTGCGAAGCTGGGTACTGTCCTATAGACAAGTATATGCTTGAAATCAACCAAAGGTAGAAGGAGGGAGTGGACTCTCAAAATGTACCTAATAACCCACGAATGGGAATTTTTACTAATCTTGTATTATGGGAATTTGGAAGTCCTAATTCCCAAGGAAGGAGGGTTTCTGCAGGGAGCACAGTCATGGTTTCATTGAACTAGAAGTGACACTGCCACCTGACCATTTGGGAGTCCTAAGAAAGCGGTTACTTTATCAGTCAGATGATTGATTCTGATTACTAAGAGGAAATGGTAGCTGCTACACCAATGATGCAGGAGGGGCTACATCTGGCATCCAGAGGGTTCGCTGAAGCACGTCACGTTACCCCTATGTCCGGTAACAACTGTTGTCGTAGACTGGGTTACCTAGAAGTGACTGATGCAGGGATTTGGGAGCTCACAATTCTTTGAGGGAGTGCTTGTCAAGAAAAACCTATAAGGGAGGAGTAGGGTAGAGAAGAGGAAAGAGGATGTGGACTCAGACAAGTCTAGTCTTGGCCTCACCCACCAAGGGAGGACCTTGGAACGCAAATGTTGCCACACATTTGCCCCCTCTTGAGGCCAGGGCACTCACTTTTTACCCTGTAGCACCCCCTTGGGAGTGGCTAACTTGTCAAGGAAGCCAAGGACACTTGGCTAGAGAAGAAAGCAGCTATGAGCAGTCAGCAGCCAATACTCACAGAAGTAGGAGGTGGTTTTAAATCCGTATCAGTGGCAGTAGAAGTTTGATTACATACATTGTTTGTACATAGAACTTAGACTGAAAATGCTAACGAACTATTCGGAACTCACTTTTTTTGGTACATTCTTCCTATTAGGTAAATAAATACCGTTTTCTCCTGCTAAGTGCCGCCTCCTTTCATCAGAGCAGGGAGATTGTTTTGTTTCTCTTGTCTCCAGTGGAAAGCAAATCTGGACTTTTGGTGAAAATGCTGTTGCTTCTGGTTGGAGGAGAAAATTAAAATAGGGTAGTTATTTTCCTGTCGGTCATACGTCCAGAACATTATAAAAACCTCGCTGTTGGTCTGTGATTTAATCATCTTTGTGGCACCCACAGCATCCCCCAGAGCACTTTCCAAGTACTAATTGCTCAATAAACGTTTGATGGAGAAAGCAGTGAATAAAAGTGACATAACAACAAAATGTGGACGGATTTCAGCAGGATAAAAAGCGCCAGACCAAACGCTTTGCATGCTTAGTCTCCAAACCTAACCCCAGACTTTTTCGCGAGCATCTCAGCCCGGGGGAGGTGGGGTGTGATCCACAGGCAGGGTGGCTCCAGGGATAGGGTCCTCGACCCGGCCCGGGCAGCCCCGCTCCTTCCTGCGCCTCCCCAACCCCCTCTGCTTTTCCTTTCAAAATTCCTCCCACTGTGCAAGCGTCCGGGGACACCCAAGGACCGCTCGTCCCCCCAGGACTGCCCGTCCCCTCCACCGCGTCTCCGGAAAACAGAGCAAAGCCCAGAGGCTGGGAGGGGAGAGCGGCCTAGTGCCACCCCGGCTCCCGCGCATGCTCCCTGACTTGACCAGAGTCACGCTGCAGCCAGCAAGAATCGAAATCCACTTCTCCGCATTTTGGATGTGACCTGGAAGCAGTACAAAACCGCCAGCTTCCCCGCCGGGCAGGGAGCCGGCGGTAACTGACAGCCGGAGGGCGGAGGCTGCTCGCAAAACCCGGAAACCCTTCCCGATCCAGTCCGCGGACGGCCCCGCGCCTCCGCACATGCGCACTAGCCTCCCGCGGCGGCGGCGGCGGCAGCGGCTGAGTCCCCGGAGCCGGAAGGTCCGGCGGCGGTGGGTTGGTGGCTCAGTGTCTCCCGGGTCATGTCGGCCCAGGGGGACTGCGAGTTCCTGGTGCAGCGAGCCCGAGAGTTGGTGCCCCAGGACCTGTGGGCAGCCAAGGCTTGGCTGATCACGGCCCGCAGCCTCTACCCGGCTGACTTTAACATCCAGGTGAGGTCAGGGCCGTGCACGCGACCGCCCGGCGTGGAGGTGTGCGCACCTCCCAGCGCCCGGCTGCCCTGGTCCGCCCTGGTCCGGGCCGAGCCAGCCTGGGGCCGGCCACCTGCTGCGGGCCCGCCCGCCCCTCTTCCCATTTCTCCCGTCCCTTGCCCACCCCCGTGCTCGCACCTTTCACAAGCCTCCTCCCCCAGCACCTTGAGAGATAGCGGGCCCACTTGAGGTCGGATCTGCTTGGATCCGTGGGGCTGTGCTGTGCGCTCTGGCCTAGGCGGCACATATCGCCCCTAGGAAAAGGCCATTCGCTTCTTCATTCATAATGGCAGCCATTTGTCCAGCGCCTGCTACTTTTGAGACATCATCTCACATCATCCTGGGCGTCCAGCGGTTGCAAGTGAGCGCGAGGGTCACACCCCTAATCCCTGTGGCAAGGCGACCACGTATGTGGCGCTGTCCCACTAGGTGATGCCTTGCTCTCAGGCTCTCCATTCCCGCGGGGAGGGTACTCATTGAAAGCCCAGAAGCGATGCTGGAGATGAGGTAGGACCAGCCCCAGGCGGAGGTTAGTGACCAGTGGGCCTGATCTGTGTTGCAGTATGAGATGTACACCATCGAGCGCAACGCAGAGCGGACTGCCACCGCTGGGAGACTGCTGTACGACATGTGAGTGAGGATGTTTGCAGAACTTCCACTGCACTGGCTCTCTCAACGAGGTTTTGTTTCTGTCTGTAGAAGTGGGAGTTGAGATGGGGGAAGATCTTCAAGTTCATCCATGTCTCTGGTACCCAAAGCTTACTTGCTAATGAGTCTAGGCCCTCCGTTAATTGCCGACACGCCTTCAGAGAAGTCTTCTTATTCTTATGTGTTATTCTTGTTAAAAAGTCTTTCCCGTAATTGTTTATTTTAGAAATAATACATGCTCATTACAAAAGTTCAAACAATACTTAAATTGTAGAGAATAAAAAATGAAAGTGCTTCTAAACTTGACCAGAATTAAGTTTTGTGTGCAGTATATCTGTACAAATATACATAATACATATAAATACGTTTTTGGGGGGAGAGGGGGTTACCAAAGTGAGATCACACTATTCATTCTGCATCTTCCCTTCTTCACCGACTGTGCTGGACCTCCTCCTATGTCAGTATATAGAGTTCTACTTCATTCTTTTTCATGCCTATATAGTATTTCATGGCCATTCTTTTCTTGGTGGACATTTAGAGAGATAGTTTTCAATTATTTGGAACTATGTTCAGAGTGTCAGTAAGCAATTGTGTACCCGTATTTTGGTGTTTTTCTGTGGAATAGAGTCCAACACAAACATTTTCATAGTCAAAGAGTCTGCACATTTTAAATTTTGATACACTATGACATTACTCTCCAAAAAGTACTATCCCAATTTACATTTGCACTTATGGTGTTTAAGAGTGCCAGTTTTCCCACACCCTTGCCAACACTAGATATTATCTGTCTCTTTTTTATTTGTGCTACTGGTATTACTAAGCTTGAGTGTTGTTTCAGCTCTTCTCTTTGGCTGTTTGTATTCTATTATTTGCCTTTGCTCATTTTTCTTTTGGATAGTTTGTTTTATTCTTGTTGATTTTTAGGAGTTCTTCGTATATTATGGTTGCTTGTCTTTTCACTTATAATAATCTCTAAAGACTTTTGTAAGTATTCTCATTTTTCTAAACTAGTTTTTAGTTTTATATCTTTATTTTGGTTGTTTTGGCACATTTAAGCATTCCCTTGGAATAAAGAAAAATATTTTTTGCCAAATTCTAATGGTCTTTTTTTTTGGATACTGTATAGAATCTGACATTTTAATTTAATGCATTCATTTTAAAATAGGTTTGTGAATTTCCCAGACCAGCCGGTGGTGTGGAGAGAAATCAGCATTATTACATCAGCATTAAGGAACGATTCACAGGATAAACAAACCCAATTTTTAAGAAGTAAGAGTGGAGTAATAACTTAATGGTATACACATGACCATTTCTGGAATACCAAATCATATATAGTAATTTTACAAAAAAAGTTACACCTGTGGTATTGGTGCCTATATGTATGTTTTATTCTTGGCAACCTAAGTCTGTAATAATGTCACTCAGTACCTTGAGTGTTTGCTTAGAATCCTTTAAGCTTCTTTAAAGGATATGGATTTATCAGAAACTAGGGAACTGAATATATTTTTAACAGGTTTTACAGTAACCAGAAAACATCTATAGATTAACCAGATAGCCACAAAACAGGAAAGAAACTTTCTCTTTAGACTTCTGTGTTTGTTGCTGTAGCCAATCAATGATTTCAAAGTCTAGATAAAAAAGAAAGTAGATGGTTTAGGTCATTTCAACTTAAACAAGCGTGTGTTCTTTATCTCAACCTGCAACAAGCACTCTTCTGACGGTTTACATACATCACTCATGTATTCTGTATCCAATAAGGCCTCCAAATACTTTATGATTATTCAGCAAACATCTTGTGCTAAATACCATCGGACCCAAAAGCCTGCCAGGTTGTAGGTGAAACCTGACCACAGTGATCATTTGTTTATGTAGTGTTCACTGTTCCATACATGAAAATACCTTACTTAATACTTTTGCTTCAGTATTTTCTTTCTGAAAGAAACTTTTAAAGGTGAAATGTGTTGTACACAGGTTTATTTGAAACTCTTCCTGGCCGGGTCCAGTGTGAAATGTTACTAAAGGTCACGGAACAATGCTTCAACACATTGGAGCGATCAGAAATGCTGCTTCTACTTCTGCGGCGCTTCCCTGAGACGGTGGCACAGCATGGGGTAAGATTTCATTCTTCTCCTTGTTTTAAGAGAAAATAAAATGGAGCATTGATAGATTGATTAGTACAGTTAGGATCTGTAGTGTGTGTTGTATTAAAGTGGAGATTATGAGGAGCCCTGGATAAGACTGAACTTAAATCAGGGATTCTGTGTTGGTAAAGCTGAAAGGACATCACTGTTACCAAACTTTGTAAATTTCCAGGAGAAGTTTCTTATCAGTGTAAGGAAACAGTCACCAAACTCTTGACAGTACTATTTTTTGCAATCTGTACAGAAAAAATAATCTTTTTCCATTGTATTCAACAATGCTTTTTTATTTTTATTTATTTTTTCTTGGAGACAGGGTGTCTCGCAGGCTGGAGTACAGTGGCCTGATCATAGCTCACTGCAACTTCAAAATCCTGGGCTCAAGCGATCCTCCTGCTTCAGCCTCCTGAGTAGCTAGGACTCTACAGGCATGTGCCAACACACCTGGCTAATTTCTAAAGTTTTTGTAGAGACGAGGTCTCACTATGTTGCCCAGGCTGGTCTCGAACTCCTGGTCTCAAGACATCCTCCCATGTCAGCCTCCCAAAATGCTGGGATACAGGCTTGAGCCACCACACCCAGCCCAACAGTATGTTTTTGAATTTAAATGAGAGCTATAATTTATGGTCTTAATAGATATGTTTTTCATGTGCTTCTTCCCTCTATTCCTGCCACTTGCCTACATCTGTAATAACTATTGAGTGCTACTGGCAGGCATTGGTGAGTGTTAAGTATCTGCTTCTCTGTGTTCCTGAATCCCCTGAAGTAAACAGTGTCTCTCCTTACAGATAAGGAAACTGAGTCTTAAATGTTTTAGTAACTTCCCGTAGCCAGTGAGTAGTCAGGGTTCAAACCATTCATCTCCATTCATTTAAACTCTGTGGCTTAATTCTTTCCCATGCCATCTTTTGGGCTTCTGACCCTGGTTCACCTTTTCCCTACCTCTTTGTGTTAGTTTCCTAGGCCTGCTGTTACTAAGTACTAGAAACCGGTGGCTTAAAACAACAGAAACACTCTGACAATTCTGGAAGCTAGAAGTCCAAAAGCAAGGGGTCGGCAGGGCCATATTCTCCCTAAAGGCTCTAGGGGAGAATCCTCGCTTATCTCTGCCTAGCTTCTGGGGTTGTCAGCAGTCTTCTTCACTCCTCGGGCAGCAGCTGCATCTCTCCAGTTTCTGCCTCCATCGTCACATGATCCTCTTCCCTTTGTGTCCATGTCTTTACATGGCTTCTCCTAAGGACACCAGTTATTGGATTTAGGGCCCACTCTAATCCAGTATGACCTCATCTTAACTAATTACATCTACAAAGCCACTGTTTGTTTGTAAAGGTAAAATGTATTTGAGATCATATTCTGAGGTTCTGGGTGGATGTGAATTTGGGGTGACACTGTTCAACCCAGTACAGTCCCCAATTGTTACTCTGACTTTTAACCTTCTGTGTTACATAGTCTTTCATACTGTTCCACCCTGCCATAGAGCATCCCTCTGTGGCTGCAAAGAAGGTAATACAAACATCTTAGCAGATCTTGATAAGGGGCTTTCTACTAAGTTAGGGCACATCAGAAGTGGAAAAGTGGCCTTAAAACTCAGACAGTTCTGTCTGGTCCAGCTCAGACTGCATCATGGGCTCTTCCTAAGAACTTACCTTAAAAATGATAAGTTTTATCTGTATAATATATCTTCATGTAGAGAATGATAAAGTTAGTTTCTGCATTTCTTAGAAAATCTCTGCGTCTCTGTTACCATTCTAACTCTAGTTCTAGTGCTGCCCTTAAGTTTCTGTAGACATTTTGTTAGCATTTTAATTTTACTAATTCTGGGGAGACCAACCAAGACAGTGGTCAGATCAATTTGGCCTTCTTAGCTGTGTTGCTGATGCATTCTTTTGTTTTCCAATCTTTAAAATGTGGAAATTTTTTCTCAGGGAAGTTTGAATATACAAACTGTGATAAGTAAAAAAAAAAAAAAATACCCTGATTCTTCATGTAATTCTGACTTCTTTAAATGATTAATTTCATTTTGAAACAGGTTGGCCTTGGGGAGGCATTGTTAGAGGCTGAAACCATTGAAGAACAAGAGTCTCCTGTTAACTGCTTTAGAAAATTATTTGGTAAGAAAAATTGTAGTCTGTATTACTTCCTTGTGGTAAATAGAATATGCTGGGGTAAATATATTTTAGGGACAAGTTTATCTGTGGAAAGCAGAGGAGCTCTTCATATTATGGAATTTAAATTCTTGTTTTTTTGACCTAGAAAGCATTTTAAACAACTTCTAAACTTTTATTATGTATTTGATACCTCTGAAAGAATATATGTAACCATTTAAGTATGAAGCATAATAATAAACAAACACCTGAACCCCCACCAAGGTAAGAACTAGATCTCCACCCACAATGCAGAATCTGCTCGTGGGTTTCCTTGCGGACTCTGTCTGCCAGTGCCTTTCTGGTGTGACAATTTTAAAATAAATGTGCCATGAGGGATTCCCCCGCCTTGTGTATTTTAGATACCACATTAAGTGAACTCTAAAACAAGTTTTGTTTTTGCCAGAACCCTAGGGTAGACAACCTAATCAGTTTTTTCTTCTTTTTCCCCTTCAACAGTTTGTGATGTCCTCCCTCTAATAATTAACAACCATGATGTTCGATTGCCTGCCAATTTATTATATAAATATTTGAACAAAGCAGCTGAATTTTATATCAACTATGTCACTAGGTCTACTCAGATAGAAAATCAGCACCAAGGTAAGTGGGAATACCCTGCATATTCATTTAGACAGGCTTTAGTCAAATTGCAAATTCAAAAGCCCCTCAGCATTCTGATCATTCTCCTTGGGATGCATTCCAGTTTGACAGTGTTTCTAAAAGACCGTATCTAGGAAACGATACTTGAGTTAAGAGATGAGACTTTTCTGGCACCACTGCCACCCCTTGATCCAGTCTTCTTCCTGAACTGTAGCTTCCAGGTCCTGAACTTCACACATGCACCACATTTGCAAAGTAGGAAAAGTCACTTCTTGCTTATATCAGTGGCCACTTGTAGGTCCTTGAGAAAAACATATAATATGTTGAGATTCTTTACTCTTTTCTTTTGAATGAAGAATCAGTCTTTTTCTTTCTTTATCAAGTACCATATAAATAGTAAATAGTAATGTTAATTGTAGGCTACTTTTTTCCTCACATCACAGGTGCCCAAGATACATCTGATTTAATGTCTCCTAGCAAACGTAGCTCTCAGAAATACATAATAGAAGGGCTGACCGAAAAATCGTCCCAGATTGTGGACCCTTGGGAGAGGTTGTTCAAGATTTTGAACGTTGTTGGAATGAGATGTGAATGGCAGATGGATAAAGGAAGACGGTAATAAATAGTTTATTTCTAGGACTGCCTATCAAATCTTTTGATTGCATAATTCAATCAATTAAATTTTTTATGATTGTATAAAAGTGTAATAAGACATTTTTAAAAAACCATACAGTGCAGAGGTACACTCCTCTTTGGGCAAATTTTGTGACATTTAATATTTATGCAAAAGAGGGTAGTTTTCCACTTTATCAGAGGATTCCTAACTGAAGTATGAACTCTTAAGATGATGTTGAGTTTGAAACTCCTTGGTAGTTTAGAGAAAAGAGAAGCTGCTTGGCATGTTTGTGTCATGACATCTTGGTCTGATCACTGCTCTAATTCAGAAGAAAACATTTGCCATTCATATGCAGACAATGAAGAATAATTTTACATGCCTAGAGCTACAATTGGTAAATGTAATGGTTCTACCAGAGCTTTTTTTTTTTAGACCTTTTGCTGACAAGCCCAGAGTAAATGACTAAGTTTTATCATTTTTTATTTTTCAGAAGTTATGGTGATATTTTGCATAGAATGAAGGATCTTTGCAGATACATGAATAACTTCGATAATGAAGCACATGCAAAATATAAAAACCAAGTGGTTTATTCCACTATGTTGGTCTTCTTTAAGAATGCATTCCAGTATGTCAACAGCATACAGCCATCTCTTTTCCAAGGTTGGTTTACAAATTTTAGAGTGTCCCAAAATACTGGTAAGAACGACAAAAATGTTTACTTTAACCACTATCGTTGGATCCAAATAGCTATGGGGTGGTACCAGTGCTTTTTGTAGTTGGTGATTTAGTTACAGTTAGTTTGGCTTATTAGTTGGTAGCTTTTATATAAGTATATTTTCATTAAAAATTTCTATTGTCAAAGGATGTGGTGGTAATGTGAAACTAAATACAGATAGTGGATGCCTTTATTTTGTAAAAAAGGCAGTTGCATTGAAGTATATCACAATAGGCAAAGATTCTTAAGTAAAATACATGTTTTATATATAATATGTGCATATATACAGGCTAAGAAGTTTGAAAAATAGAAATGACGGTGAAATCTCCCATAATCCTTCCAGTATAATATAGCTCTCATTTTTATGTATTGCCTTATAGTCTTACATGTACTTAGACTTTGTGTGGAATTTGTAACATAATGTGTGTGTAATTTTGTAGTCTTTTTATGGTAATTGTATGATTCATTGTCGTAAAAAATGTGCATGTGCATATACATAAGAACAAATACAAAGAAGGAACTGTCACTCGTATTCTGCTACTGAGAGAGAATCTTTATTAACAATTTGGTGTATAGCTATGTAGTCTTTTTTTTCCTATATGCACATACTTGTTTGTTTACCTAATTGGGATCACACTGAACATACTTTTAATGACCTTTATCTTCTCATGACAGTTGAGTAAACTTCCTCCTCATATTAAGTGTTCTTTTCCTTGCTGCATTTTTAAGTGTTAGTGTTTTCTCTCCACTCCTAGGTCCTAATGCCCCAAGCCAGGTTCCGCTGGTGCTTCTTGAAGATGTATCCAATGTGTATGGTGATGTAGAAATTGATCGTAATAAGCACATACATAAAAAGAGGAAACTAGCTGAGGGAAGAGAGAAAACCATGGTAATCCTTTCAGATATAATTATTAACAGATTATATTTTTATGGTTTGCTAGAGATGAATCTTTGTATAATATGGCTTTGGAGATAAATTATACAATATAATTACTGTGCAAGTCAGTGGTTCTCAACTGGAGGCAGTTGTGCCCCCTGGGGACATTTGGCAGTATCTGGAGACATTTTTGATTTTCATGGCTTGGTGGGGAGGGGTTGCTATTAGCATCTAGTGGGTAGAGGACAGGAATGCTGCCAAACATCCTACAATGCACAGGACGGTCAATAGTGACGAGGTTGAGAAACCCTGGTATAAGTTACTTATACACGTTTTGACTGAATGGCATTGATTAAATTTAAAAAACAAAGCCAAAACTGCATTGGACATCTAGAGCAGGAAGCTGTGCTGGGTTCTGGCCTCGGAATGGGAAGTGCTGAGGCACTCAGGGTAGCCTGAACAAGCCATACGGAGATGCTGGAGAAGTTTCAGGAAGGAGTCCCGCATTTGAAATCAGCCTTGAAGGATACATAGGGTTTTATCGGTTGGAATTGAGAGGCAGACTTTGTTGAGTGGAGATAGTTTATGCAAAGATGCAAGAGCCAGAGAATGTGAAGATCCACTGGTCTTCTAACTTGGCCAGGTAATAAGCTATGCATGACAGTGATTTGCAAACTTTTACTTAAGCAGAGGAACCCTTTCTTTCAATAAAATCTTTAGCGGAGGCCCAGTGTGTAACAGAAAAGTTGAGTTGCTGCAGTTCAGGAGTTAGCAAACTTTTTCCGTAAATGGCAAAGTAATAAATACTTTTGGCTTTGCAGGCCATCTGGTCTCTATTGCAGCTACTCAATTTTGCTATAATAGTGCACAAACATCCATAGACAGTATGAAAAACAAATGAGGGAACCATGTTTGAATAAAACTTTATTTGCAAAAACAGAGTTTGGCCTGCCGGACATAGTTTATTAATCCCCGTTCTAGTTGAAATGTCCAAAGAGAGCCAAGAGCCTCACCCACTTTTTGTCCTGCTTCTTCCATCCTTGGGTAACATTTTACTAGATCCTGGGCACGATGAGAGATATGTTTTAAGATCACATTCATTAATTTGATGTCTCTGTAGACTCTCTAGAGGATGGTTTGGAGATGGGAAGACATAAAGCTGTTCTGGATGCTTATAAAGTTATTAACCCTTTTGATTAACTTAAGTTCTTTCCTCCCACAGAAAAATGCACACATGCACAATTTGCAAATTATTTTAGGGGTCAACAGATGCTTTGAAGCCCAGCCATAAACCCCAGGTTGAGAACTTTGTTTCCCAGGTGCTCCCATAAGCCTGTCTATGCTTTCCTGCTTGCCTGACATTCCCAGGTGGAGTAAGTCTTGTTAGCTCTTCCTTCTGGTGTCTGATGGTGCTAGTTTATCCAGGACTGCACATGAAGACCACAGACACCTCTTTCTTCCATGCAGATAACAGGTTGTATGTTACTAGTTTTAAGTAAAAGTAATGCCGTGCTCCATAAAATTCAGCTTATATAGCATAGCCCCAGTCCCTCAGTTTCTCTCCGTCCTTATGCTGCCTCCCTGCTCAGGCCGTCATAGTCTCTTTCCTACGCAGTCAGAGTAGTTATGTTGTCTTCCTGCTTTCAGCGTTGCACCCTGCAACCTCTTCTTGCCCCCGCAGCCAGAATGATCTTTTTGAAATATGAATCACACATGGCTCTCCTGCTTTTCAACCTCTCAGGGCTTCCCATCACACTTAGACTAAAATCCGGACTCTTCACTTTGCCTTACAAAGTACCTCCTGAGCAGGACCTTCCGTGCTGCAGACACACTGGCCTCTCTGAGCAAGTCTTGTGCTCTGAGCCCGTCCCTGCTTCCCGGCCTCTGCCCCTGTCGAGGCTGTGCTCTGTAAGTGGGGTGCTTTTCCCTCAGGTCGCAAGTTAGGTCCTTGTCGTTTGGTCCCAGCCCAAACATTTCTCCTTCTGAGGCTTCCCCTGAGCATGCATCTTTAGTAGCTGTCCGGTTTTCTCTTGTTCTTACTCTACTTTAATTCCCCGCATAACTCTTGTTTTGCTTGTTGGCTGGTTTACTGTGTGTCCCTTCACTAGAATACAAGCTCCGTGGCCCTAGGACTTTGTCCAGCTTATCCACAACTGCGCCCCGAGCATATGAACAGCGCCTGAGCCAAAGCAGGCGTTCAGCGAACATCTGGTAAAGGAGAGAATTCCCACTGACCCCTCCCAGGTTTGGCATCCAGGCTGTAGAGTAACTTTAAATCTTCTGAGCCCGCCTATCCTTCTGTTTTTTCACCTGTCACATGCTCATTTAGCAGGCCCTGTTCTCATTCTCTGGCCTGCCAACTGATCTGGGATTTCCATCCACTTCTGTTTTCACTGCCTTAGCTGATTTTCTCCTGGTTTTCATCCCATCCCACAGTCTGTGTGTCCTGTCACAGCAAAGGACACACCTGATGGCCCATGAGTTCAGCTCACAGATGCGTCTTGCTTTGCTCACAGTATTGATGTTGTGGTTGTTTAATAACCTAGCAATTAAAAATTAGAAACCTAGCATTTCTCATAACCCAGATTTCCAACTTCCATTTTATAACTGGAATTCCATCTGGCAACACCGGCCCCTGTGGTGGCCCACAACTGGAGTTGGGTGGTGGCTGCCCACAGTAGGTAGGAGTACTTTCTCCACCCAGCCTGATTCACTGGCTCATGTGACACGCCAGATGGCTGGAGCTGAGGGGCGGTCCTCTCCTGTGGGCAGTCTGTCCCCCCACCCAGCACGCTGTTGTGTGTGTTCCCTGCAGTGAGGGCCTTTGTTTCAGAACATGCCCTCGGAGCTTCAAACTACTTGCACATTTCAAAATCGATTTCTCTAAGTTTTACAAACATTTGGAACTCCACACTACTTCCCACCACACCTGGGGGCCTTTAATAAATTCCTGATCTCATTTTGAAGCAGGAATGTTTTCCATAAGTTGCAACACTAATGGACACACCATTCATGTTAGTGTACGGTATTAGATTGCCATGACTTGGCAAGAAACAGCCCCTGATGGAATAATACCTGACAGGTAGGTTTTGATTTGAAAGCATGTGTCATTACTGAGGGAGGATAAAAGCATGGGCGCTGGGCAGTGGGATGGGGTAGAGTCCCCAGGCAGGTAATGGCAGGAGGATGCCAAGCTCGGGAGGCAGGGAGAAGGGTGCGCAGTGGGAGGGAGGTGCGAACGGCGTCCTGTCTTAGCTGAGATGAGTCTGGGGAACGGAACTTTTAGCAAAAACATTTGTACATATTTTTAAATGATCTTAGCGGAGTAAAGATCTGCAGGAAGAATTTAATTTGGGTCATTGGATTAGTAAAACGACCTAGGTGGAATTAAAGAGTCAAGAAATTCTTAGCAAAATAAAATTCCGTAGAGCTCTTTTACCTTTCCTGGTTTTTTGGCAAAATGTCAGACTCTACCCAGTGGCATTTCCCGTAGTTACTTTTTTCCATAGCCCTCTCTTTTCTTTGGCTTTATATTACTTGAGATGAAGAGCAAGAAAAGTAGAAATCTTTTCTAACGCATTACTAAATACGTGTGGACAAATGTAATTCCTGACTGGACACCTTGCACTGGGGGAGCAGAGCTGGAGACAGGGGTGGCCAGCAGAGAGGAGTAGTGAACAAAAGATAAATAACAGTCATTCTCTGGCATTATTTCTTAGGGGACTCAGGCTTTAATTTTATTTCAGTATATGACAAACTATTATTTGGAAGCAAACTAATGTCACATATTGGGGGAAACAACCTCTAAAACTGCCCCACTTAAGCTATATCTCTCAATGTAAAAATCTAATTTTTGGCTTTTATAAAATGGGTATATTTTTAAATTATTGGAAAATTTAATTCTGTAACTTTGCTCCAAAGCCAACATAAACAAACATTAAGAACTTATATCAGAAAAAAATAAACTCAATTTTAAAAGGAAAAAAAGAATGTGTGAGACTGACTAAAAAGATGAAAATGTATACTAATTTTCAAAGCTAACTTGTTAAATTCAAAAATTTATTTGTTAGATGTATGTAGTATCCTTTGATATAAGATCCATATAATAGGCAGAAATGGCAGCAATAAACATAATAGTGTTTTGATAAATGACCATATTTGTAACTTTGAATTAATCTTGTTCTTCACATTCTTTAAGCAGAGTTCAGATGACGAAGACTGTTCAGCAAAAGGAAGAAATCGTCACATTGTAGTCAATAAAGCAGAACTTACTAACTCCATCGAAGTGTTAGAAAGCTTTAAATTGGCCAGGGAGAGCTGGGAGTTGCTCTATTCCCTGGAATTCCTTGACAAAGGTAAGAATGTGCTTGTCATATTAGTGCTGTTTAATGTTTTACATAAAATCATTATGCTGCCGGAAATGTCACTTACGGCAAATTAAATTGATTATAGTGTTAACACATTCTATAGGATTCTTTTAGATCATGATACCTAATCAGTTATTAATATTCGAATCACGAGTCACCTCTTAGCTACTACTCTGATGGTGTATTATAATCAGGGTTGGCGTGGAGTTTGAGGGAGAAGATTTTTTCTTTTAAATATTTGCATTGCTGGCCTTTTGTTTCTTGCTGGGTTTGTTTTGTGCTTTTAGTTCTTTTCCTACTGCTTTGTATCTTCCTCAAGCTGCATGTGACTAAGAATACCAAAGGTATTGCTGTTTTTAATCTGCATTAACCCCACTGCCTGAAAAACTCAAAATCCAAAAACTGTAGAAAGCCTATTTTGAATACAGACATAAAACTAGAAGGGGTTTTAGCTGCATAAAGTTAAACTATTAAGTATTTCAGCATTACTTAGAAATCATTAGCTGTTTGCTAATCAAGGTATTTTTACTATACTTTGGAATCAAGGCCCATTATTTTCCTTTTAGTCAGTGGACATTCATCCCCTGGGCTCCTGTCACATGCCAATACAGGGCCCTTGGTCAGATGTGTCATGTCATGTTTTCTAGGTAAATGTAGCACTATTCAGTTTCTCTTTGTCTCATCTAGAATTGCAGTCATGTACGTGACAATTTTGGGGGGGATTTTTCCTTTAGTTATAAATTGATTTTTTTAAAAAAAATAAACACTTTTACTGTTATATGTTTATTATTTTAATTGGGTGTAAATATAATAAAATGAGAGCTTTTTCTGGGGAAAGCAAAGTAGTTTAAAAGATAAATGAGGTAATACATGAAAAGCACTTTAAATAGTTCTTGGCACGTGGTATGTGGTTAGCAAGTGTTGGTGTCTAAAAAAGTTTTGCTTTTGTATTACTACTGATAAGTGTTATGCTCTAATTTTACTATCTAATTGAAATTCTAAAGCGGGATTTTAGAAATCAAAGTCTAAAGTTACTATACATTTTTTTGTAATTTGTCTCTCTGTTGTTCTCTTGTGCTGGGTTTATTAGTTTTGTTTTCTGCTTCTATGTTACATATTTTTGGTAAATTTGCTTTTGAATTCTCACTCAGAATTTACAAGAATTTGTTTGGCATGGAAGACAGATACTTGGCTCTGGTTAAGAATCTTCCTCACTGATATGATCATCTATCAGGTAGAGTATTACATCTATTACAAGTACCTGTGTGTGTACAGGATGAGTACGCTTGCACTAGGCCATTGCCGTGTACTAACGTTCTGTCTTCAGTGGCTGAGGGAGTGTGGTCCACTTTCATCTCAAAATAACTCCAAAACGACAGGGCCGTATTTTCTATGTTACTTTTGATATGGGCAGTCACACCCTGTCTATGAAAGTAAGATTTTTCCTTTTCAATATAAGATGAGTACTTCTCACCCCTCCTCTCTCCTGTCTTGCTATGCTGTTCTCCAGCTACTTAGGCCTAGAATGGAGAGAGTAGATAATCCACTAATAGATGTTGTTGAAACAGACAGGTTGCTGCTTCCATCCTTCATAAAGATGTGATGTTAAGTAGTGAAATATTTCTTAAAAAATGGTATATCCAAAATGTACTTTGCCAAAGGGCTTCTGTTTTTTATTTAGTCTTAAGACCAGAAAGAAAAACTTTGTACTTTTAGAGTACCTCCATAAAGAACTTCCATCTACTGTAAGTTGATTTGATTCTGTTGCCAGGTTTTCTTTTTCCTCCTCAGATGATCATGCAAAGGCACCTTATTTGTAGTTACTTTCTAATTGCTTAACTCTGGAGGGTTTTTGTTCTGTTTTGTGTTGTTTTAATGGCAATGTTTTGTCCCTCCTTGCTATTATGTCTTTCTAAGGGTCAGTACAAAAAGGCGATAGCCAGCCTGCATCATTTAGCAGCTCTTCAGGGATCCCTTTCGCAGCCACAGATCTCGGGACAGGGGACCTTGGAGCATCAGAGGGCACTCATCCAGCTGGCAACGTGCCACTTCGCCCTGGGGGAGTACAGAGTGAGTACTGTGCACCTGCACGGGCCAAAGGTGCACAAGGCCTCTCTTTTTCTTTTTCCTAGAGTGGCTTTTTAAAATTCAGTTCATGTTTGCTTGAATTTGATCTTTTTGCTTAGATTTATTAATCTGAGGGTAAAAATCACAGAGATTTTAATTTTCTCTTTACTGTATCTTTTTTGAAATTAGGCTTCTATACTTTTCAAAATTCCTGTTTATTTCTCCATTTAGTTGGAGGGTTTTGTTTTTGTTTTTGTTTTTAGTGTTCTAAATCAGTTCTGTTGTGCTTTGGAAAGACAAGGCCATTACTAAATGGGAAATGGAGGATTTACAGATTCTCCATTTCAATGATGACGACACCTGAGAGGACGCTGCAGGAACAGATTTAGAAATGGGTCTGTTTCCCCCAGGAGATTTTGAGCCCCTCCTACTGTAGGGTGGGGACCGTGTTTTTTTAACTTTGAATCTCTCATGGCACCTACCACAGTGGTTTGCAGGGCACAATAAATGTTTGAATTAAGTTAAAATTATAAGCATATTTTTATATATATAGGTACTGTATAAATTCAATGCCATAATTTAACACAAACTCAGATTTCTTCTCCTCTCTCTATGGTTTCATTTAAAAAAGCTTCAAGTTAGTTCCTTTTGGTCTTTTCTTCTTTAGATGACATGTGAAAAAGTCCTTGATTTGATGTGCTACATGGTGCTCCCCATTCAAGATGGAAGTAAAGCACAGGAGGAACCCTCAAAAGTAAAGCCCAAATTTAGAAAAGGTACAGTGATAGGTTTTATTATTTTGTAACAATAGCTTTAGGACTCAAGGCTGAAAAATGTTTTCCAGTTCCTAATGAGATAATACTGTTGTGATCTGTAGGAATTGATAAATTTTATAAAAAAGTTAACGCCTTTCCAAGTTTTTACTTGGCTCCGATTTTATAAGTAGCTGTAAATGTCTTTCTTCCAAAGCTCTCTTATCTTCCTGAGTTTGTTCTCTTTGAATAATATCATTGAACTCTTTTTCATATCTTTACCAATTCTAGGAAAACCTGTATTTGATTAATTAGGAAGTATCTCTTAGCATATCTCTGTTGGACTATTTTGAATTCACCTCAAGTTTCACATTGCTTGAAAAACTAAATTTATAACTTCTCTAAGTTTCCACCTTAATAGTTACAAAAAGATAAATAAATTAAACCTGAAGAAAGAAGACAGAAAATAATAATGCTAAGGGCAGAAATCAATGAAATAGAAAATAAAATAGAGAATGTTAATAAAGCCAGAAGTTTTTTGACAGAAATCTATAAAATTGACAAACCCCCTAACAAGACTGATCAAGAAGGTGAACACAAATTACCAGTATCAGGAATGAAAAAGGGAATGTCACTGTAGATCCTACTGAAATCAAAAGAACAATAAGAGAATAACTTTATGTCAATAAATTCAATATTTTAGATAAAAAGGAAAAGTTCTCTGAAAAACACAACTTACCAAAAATTGACACAAAAATGAAATAGAAAATCTGAATGTTCCTTTAGCTATCAAATTAAATTTGTTATCAAAAACCTTCCCACAAAGTAAACTCCAGGTCCAAATGACTTCACTGGTGAATTCTACCAAGAATTTAGGAGGAGATAGCACCAAAACCCTTATAGCAAAACCAAATGAGCATTACAAGGGAAGAACTTTAAAGGCCAGTATCTGTCATGAACATAGATGTCAACTCCTTAACAAAATATTAGCAAATTGAATACAGCAATATAGAAGACCAAGTATATCAGGAACGCAAAGGTGTTTGAATATACGAAAATCAGTAGAATTCACATTAGCAGATTAAAGGAGAAAAATCATGATTGTCTTAATAGATGCAGACAGAATTCAATACCTATTCATGATTTTAAAAAAGTCTTAGCAAACTAGAAATAGAAGGAAACTTCAACATCATACCTAACTATGAAATATTGAATGCTTTCTCCTACTAAGATCAGGAACAACACAAGGATGTGTGCTCTCGCAATTTCTGTTCCAGCATACTGGAGATTCTAGCCAATACAGTAGGCAAGAAAAGTGAATAAAAACATAAAGATTTAAAAGACCATTGACAGATATGACTACCTTTATTCACAGTCACATAGAGAAAAGTCTACATAGAAAAGTCTAGGGAATCTCCAGAAAGCTACTAAAACTAATAAAATTTTCCAAGACATTTTAGTGTACAAAAAATCAATTCAATTCGTATATGCTAGCAATAAGCAATTGGAAAATACAAATTTTCAGATACTGTTTATAACATCAAGAAACATAAAATACTTGGGTAAATTTAATGAAAGATGTGCAAAACCTCCACGTTGAATATTGTAAAACATTTCTGAGAGAAATTAAAGAACATTTTTGAAAATGGATAGATCAGGTTTATAGATCAGAAGATTCAATATTACTAAGGTGCCAATTTTCCCCAAATGTATCTATAGAGTCAGTGCTATTCCAACGAAAATGACAGCAGATATTTTTTGGTAGAAATTGATAACATGATTCTGAAATTTATATGGAAATATAATCTAGAGTAGTCAAAACAGTTTTGAAAAAGGCAAACAAAATTAGGTGACTTATACAACCTGACAGCAAGACTTAATATAAAAGTACAGTCAACAAGATAGTATTGGTATAAGAATGGAGAATCCAGAAGTAGACCAGCATAGATACGGTCAAATGATTTTCAGTGAAGCCTTTTCAACAAATAGTGCTGGAGCAAATTACTTTGTATATGTTTGAAGTTTTTCATAACAAAAGGTTAAAAAAAATAGATCTAGCCCAAACCCCTTCAAAAATTAAGTATGTCTCTGGTACAGAAACAGATTAGGTAGGTAAGCTGAGACATAGCTGACGTCAAGGCTTATTTTAAAGCTTTAATAATTAAGATAGTGTAATGTTGACAGAGAGTTTGACCAACAGAACAGAATAGAAAACTGAAAAACAGGTGACATTACAATTCAGCAGGGAAGAATGAATTTATCCAGTAAGTGGTACTGGGACAATTGATTATCCAAATGTAAAAACATGACAACAAAAAAATGAGATCCTTCCTTCATACTACACAAAAATCTTTAAATTTTAAGATTTAAATGTGAAAGCTAAAACTGTTAAACTTTTAGAAGAAAATATAGAAGAAAACCTTTGTGCCTTCTAGGTAGAGAAGGACTTAGGCTACAAACAGCACACAGCATAATGGGAAGATTAGCAAATTTGATCCTATTAAAACTAAAATACCAACAAAAGATACTATGATCAAATTGAAAAGCTGTCTAGCACATAAAATCAACAAGAACTTAGTATCCAGAATTTTGAAAGAGCTCCTTCAGACCAGTAAGAAACAACCAGCCACCTCCCTGTAGAAAAACAGGCAAAAGATAAGAACAGCAGATTCACAGAAGCAGAAATCCAAGTGGCCAAAACTATTTGAAAAAATTTTCAACCTATTAGCAATACGGGAAATTGAGATTAAAACAGTAAGTTATCATTTCACACACATCAGAATGCAAAAATG
>CM052451.1:13984698-14010680 GCA_028533085.1 Varecia variegata
AGAATGCAAAAATGAACGAGTGGCAATAGTATCAGGATGTGAATGATCACATTGCCCATATGCTTCTGGAAGGTGAATAAATTCGTACAACCATGTTAGAAACCAAGTTAGCATGACCAAGTTGAACATATCATTACCTAATTATATACCTCATCTCTTAGTTGTATACCTTAGATTGGTGTTTTTCAAAATGTGAGTCTGCATCCTCTGGGTCATGAGTTTCAACTAGAAATTTTATTTTTTGATGAGATAGAATATAATATTTTTAAAATGATAGCATCTCAGGTAGAAAGGGTAAATATTATTTTATGAACCTTTTGTTTTAGAAATATAAACACATATAAGTATGTGTATACAGGATCCTCATGTAACAAATATATTTATTTCTTGCTACTTCATGCCTCCGAGTAGAGAAGGATTTAGGATATAAGGAGCACAGACTATAAAGGGAAAGATTGGAATCTTGCTGTGAATGCCATTGCTTAAAGTTTTTTCCACAGTGTACAAGAATATATATATGAGAATGTTTATTTCAGTATTGTTTGTAACAATGAAAAATTGGAAATGTCACTATCCATCATAAAGAGAATGGATAAATCACTCACAGTATATGTAAATGACAGAATACTACATTAGTATCAATAAATCTGAAACACATGAGGTTGAATAAAACAGCAATTTGCAGAAGGATACGTACAATATGACATCATTTATTAATATATAGTAGACTGAAATATGCAAAATATTCCTCTGTGTTTATAAATACAAACTTACGTGGTAAAAGTATATAATACACAAAGGAATGACAACTGCCTCATTCAGAATTATGGCTACCTCTTAGTGGGGAGGAAGAGAATGGGATTAGAGAAGGATATATAAGAACCTTCAACTGATTTTGTGATAATTTATATTAAAATTAAAAAATTAAAGCAAAATATCAGTATTTTATGAAGCTGAGTGGTGAACACACCAGTGTTTGTAATATTCTTTCTATATCATTTTGTATATATTTAAAATGTTTTATAGTAACAAATATTTAAGCAAGTTTAGGAAAGAAGGTTGATAAATAAAATCGAGAGGCCATCATAAACCAATTTCACCATCATGTTTGACTATAATTGAAATCATGTGGCGGTTACTTTTTTTTTAATGAAAGCATCTTAAACATTTGCTTTTCAAAGGTGTTTTCTTTGATAACAACATACATTAACAATAACATAACATTGTGGACTTATGTTAGGTTCGGATCTGAAGCTCCTGCCTTGTACCAGCAAGGCTATCATGCCATACTGCCTGCATTTAATGTTAGCCTGTTTTAAGGTAAGCTTAAAGTTGATTAGCCTGAAAAAATTTTAATTTGAAGTATGATTCTGATGACCTGAAATGACTTGATCCTTGTTAAGGGATTGATAGTTTAGTACTTCTTAAGGGCTGGTTGGCCTAGTGGGAAAAGCACATGGGGTAGGAATTAACAAATGTTTATTAGATAATAACTTCACTAGGCCAAGAAGAGAAGGAAATTCTCCCAGTCCTTGAGAAGTTTATATGTAATAGTGGGACAAACATGTAAAAAGTAATCTTGCCTGTTGAAGCGTTGGGTAAATATTTTATGAATTAATATGCAAGCCAGACTATACTAGCTACAGAAGAAGTTGGGTTCATAGAGCCATGATGAGTTTGTTATAAAGCATTTTAGGCATTTGGGATCAAAACTAGTAAAGGCCGAACAGTTTTGGGAAAGTTGAAGGACTCTTGAAAGAACAGCAAGGCCCTTGGCTGCAGGTAGAACAAACCCTTAGAATAGAGAAACTTAATTGTTTCAAGAAGGTTTATGCACAAGAGAGTAACAACATTGGGTCTCCACTTTAGTGCAGTAATTCCCAAACTTAAGTCATCATCTGAATCCTTTGGGGCAATAGAAACAATTTAAAGTGTGATTTTACACATAGCTGCTCATTTAAAACAAAATGTCCTTTGGCCATTCTCTAATTCACACTCCAGCTTCTTTCCTTGTGGCTCACTGCCTTCTTTTCTCCCCAGTCCCATGTTTTCCTCAAACCCTTATTTCCTGGGTGGCTTCTTGCCCACCTTCCACCCCAAACAGTCCCCTTAAAAGAAATCTCTACCTTTTTTTCTCTGTTACACAGGACAACTCAATGTCCTCTAGCCCTGACTCCCAAATTCAGAAACTGCAGGCCCACTCATGCACGTCCAACTCCCATCCAAACACACTGCCGGCAGCCTGTTCGCAGCACAGAGGGAGCCTGAGCCGCCTTTGATTAGGATCCACTCTTCTTAGAAGGCAGTTGAGATGTTTTGCCAGCACTTTCCTGTTTTGTTCTCTTATTCTAATGACCTTTATTACACATCTCTATGTATAGTGTTTTTTAGGTGGTGATATTAGGTGTTTTTTAGATTACGCAGTGACTTCCTTTTCCTTCTGTGTCTTGCATAAATTCTTGTCTTGCAGCTTAGAGCTTTCACTGACAACAGAGATGACATGGCATTGGGACACGTCATAGTATTGCTTCAGCAAGAGTGGCCACGGGGAGAGAATCTTTTCTTGAAAGCTGTCAATAAGATTTGCCAACAAGGAAATTTCCAATATGAGAATTTTTTTAATTATGTTACAAGTATCCTTTTTCTTGTTTAAACATAACAAATTCTGGTTTTTTAGAATGAATGCATAATGCAAAAATCAATGAACCGTTCTGGGTAGAAATAATGGTTTTTACTATTTGGGGGAAAAAGAGAAGGAATGGGGATTAAAAATGGGGTGTGGCAGCTGGTCTTGTAAAAATCATAAAAGGCTTCAAAGACATAATTCAAGGAATCAGGAATATCTCAACCCTGCTCCATTTTCTACTTCTCGTTGACTTCTAAGAAGGTACCCAAGATGCCTAGTTATAGCCTACCTGGTCCTGATAGGTCCAGTGTGGCTAGTTTAGCCATGGAATATAAATAGTTCTTTAGCGTTTATCTATCAAAAGAGTGCCTCCTGTGGCCTCTTGGGACATCAGCTGTCCCCTAGGATTAGGTGTTAGGGCACCATGCCATAGCTGTCAGAGCTACCAATGAGTTCCCACCAAAAATGCTGCCCAGCACAGTGGCTGCTTTCAAGGTTAGGCAATGCTTTATTTCACACTGTTTATCAGGGAAAGACCCTCTTTGAATTGAAGGTTACACGTCAGTTTGGATGTTTTTACTTCCTTGCTTACCTTAATACATTATTTTTGAATTGCAGGGAATATGGTATCATTGTCCAAGTGCCCAGAGTGATAGTTGTCAGTCCTTTTTGGGACAGATAACTTTTGAGAATCTGATGGCAGTTATATAGCTTTTCACCAGAAAAATGCATATATGAATGTCATCAACATTTTGCATAAAATTTGAGGGACTCAGAAGCTTCCCCTCCAGAAGTATATAGAAATCATTGTACCGAAGAAATAATCACTTTATCCTTATGAATTTCACATTCTATAACCCAAAACAATTCTACCTATTCCCATTACTTCTTTCATTTCTTATTAAGAAAACAAAAAAAATTTTGCTCCTGTGACTATGTGAAATCTGTTTAATTATCATCTATATGAAAAACATGTTGTCCTCATATCCTTTAGCCTGGCAAATATTATTCCTAGAGTTACCTGTATGAAGCAGTCTGGATGATATAAGTTTTGGAATCGGACAGACCTGGGTTCAGATACTGACTCTGCAGTTGTTAGTGGGATGGTGACGGGCAAGTTACTCAACTGCTGAGAGCCTGTTTCCCTTGTTTTACACGTGGTTGACCTGAATCTGGCCTGCAGACATTGATATGCTGGAGGAATTTGCCTACTTAAGAACTCAGGAAGGTGGGAAAATTCATCTGGAGTTACTGCCTAATCAAGGAATGCTGATCAAGTAAGCATACTATCCTTTGTTCCGCCATGCTGAGTGTTCTGTTTCATGTAAATTTCTATAAACCTTTCAAAAATTTAACAGGAATCCAAACTTGGTCTCTGTTTTTGAGAGTCAGTTTTTGATTCTGGGTACCTTTTGAAAGATTTGCATTTCCTTAACTACATTTCTGAAAAAAACATTGTTTAAGTTGGGGTATTTCTGTCACTTTTGAAACTTTTTCACTGGACAAAGTCTCATTTGTATCTCTTCCTTTCCAAAATTTACAGATTGATTCTGATTAGACATAGAGTGCTTTTATTAAGAACAGCCATCCTTAATTAAAGTTGTACTGGATTAGGAAAAAACTACAGATTTACAAACTACATTTGAAACTCTCCTATGCAATCCTCATTGCTTATATAGCATGAAGTAAAATAGCTGGGTCTACTGCCTCCAAGAACACACCTGCCCCAAGAAATGATGGTGGGAGTGCTTGTTCTCAGGCATGGCCCCCTGTACCCACAGGATGTTACTGAAATTCCAGGTTGGCCCAGATGAAAATGCCAAGTTAGTATGACCATTTATGATTTTTAAATAGCTCATAAATCTTGCTTCTATCCTTTAATCCTCATTGTAGTTTGGATAATATATCCTCTCTGCTGTAAATGCCACGTGTAGTTTTATTTTCATACCTCCTCCTCTGCTTCCTGCATATTCAGTGTGTCTGTAAGTCAGTGTTAGAGTTACTGCAAGCGACTGAACCCTGAATGAGAAGAAAGTACGGCTAAGGCTGAAAACATTCACATCTTGTTCTATCTTTGTAAAGTCTTAGAAATGTTGACGGAGGGAAGTAAGAAATGTTCTTTCTGGATTTCTATAACTTCAGTAATTTGGTACATAGCAAACATTTCTTTTTATGTCCTGCAAGAATAGTGTCTTGTGGAATCCATGCTCAAGAGTGGAAAGATTGTTTTTTTCCCCTTTATCTGGTAAATGTTACTAAATATTCTAAATATTTAAAATGAAAGAACAAATGCTGTGTTTTTAAATATGCAAGACCTTTATACATCAGGTTGCTTAGGCAAAATGGACTGGCATGCCCCATCTCCAACTTTCCTAAGATTGCGAATCAAAACTATGGGAAGGATAACTGCATGATTCAAAATATTCTTAACAGTGTTTGAGCATAACAGTTTTTCATATGGGAGCCCAGGTAACCCCTTTGTGTTGTGATTTCTTTTCTAGGTTTTAAAACTGGATACACAAACATACCTTTAGTAAAACTTTTTAGTTAATTTCCGTCAACGATCACCAGGCTAATTATCATAATACAGAGATAGCCTTAGTAGAACCAAAGTCCGTGTACATAGGATTAAACCTATAGATGGTTATTGCTTTACTTAGATAATGCTTAACTGCTTGTGGAAGGGTGAGAGAATGGATTGTCAAAAAATCAAGAGTTGAACCTCAGACTTCATTGTACTAAACCTTTCTTCTTTTACTAGTTTTTACTGAGCTGACAGTGACATGAGACATGCAGATAATCCCTAGGACGAGGGATTAAAGCAAGGGTGTACTAGATAACCAGATAACATCACTGGAAGGGGTTGTTTTGGGTTATTTGTGTAAAGGATACCATCATACATTTCTGGGCTTTTGAGGGATAATTCCAGGCTCTCCCACCTTGATGAGTATATCCCTTAATTTCCTCTTTCTGTAGAAGACAAGCGTCTTAGGAAACCTGCAGTTTCATCAGTTTTGCAGCAGGAATAGGGATTGTTACCTAGTGATCTGAACTTGTAGCAATTTGCCCAGTCTTCACTGTGTGAGTCTCAAAGTTAATTACTTATGCCTAAAACTACAGCAGTAGAAGCAAACTGCGTAAGACAGAGCGCTCTTACTAATTGAGGTATGATTAGAATCTTGAATAAAACTATCTATATTCCTTTTCCCTTTGGGTTCCATACAAATTCTCTGAAGCCATTGCAGACCTTTTGGGTGGTTCCTCCAGATGAGTGGCAGAGATGTTGTGAGCAGTGTACACTCCTCCCCTAGGTAAGGTTGTGAGTCTGCCATAGTTGTGGCATCTCGGATACAAGCAGGTACAGTACAAACACTGAGGGCACCTGGTGCCTGACCCAAAGGAGGGATAAGCTCTTAATTTGTTGTATAGAACTTTTGCTCTTAAGTATTTTAAAATAGAGAAATATTTCTATGCCGATATTTGCAGTACTTTGGTTGCATTAGACTGGATTAAAATGGAAAACGATGTCCTATGTATGCTCTGAATAGGGTGGATAATGATGTTCTATGAGGTGATCACCAGCTATACACTAAATCCTTGTTGTTACAGAATTCTGCAAAACCATGGGTTCCAGACTCTTTTTTTTTCCCCGCATCTGTTCCTTTTCTCAATACTTTTTTGAAATTCAAACTCACCCTTTCTTTATCAAAAACACTGCCAGCCCTTCTAGTCCTCTTGGAAGGGCCCCTCCAGGTCGGGGCTTCAATCCTGTGAAAGATGGTTACCAAACGTCACCAGGTTGACTGCTGGGATTGGCGTGGGCACAAGAAGAGTGGAAAGAGGCTGGCTTTGAAAATGTGTCTTCTCAAATGTTGACCCTGCTCCCCACTGCCATTCAACTGCATTCCATTGTCCTCTTCCTCACTGGTTGCTTTTTATACCAAATCTCAAGTGGGCTGAGCTCTGGGACCAGGAACCGAGATGCCTCTGGACATGCACCGGCAGCGGGTGCAGTGAGGGCTTGCTAGCTTCTCCCTAAGCTCCTAAAACACAGCTGCGGCCAGGGGCTTGTTGAGGTTACCGAGTTTCTGTATAGTCTGCTTCCAGTCTTGTGTATTTTCTCTGGAGTGTTGTTTTTGCAGTGCAGGGTGAGTCGGTGTGGGTGTTTGAATGCTGCTGTTTGCTGTTTTTTAAAGGCCTTCTAGCCCTCCCATGGGGTTGCTGCAGCAGGAATTCTTACCTGTGCTTCAGCCCAGCATACAGACTGCTGACAGGTACCAAGTGGAACAAACACCTGCTCATAGTGTGCTGTTTGTCAACATGTTTACTGCCCATGGTTTTCTGCTCTTTGTTCCTCAGTGCTCTTTTTCATGCTTTATTTATTTTTTTAATTTGTTCTGCATTCCTTGGCAAACCATCTGGTTGTAATATTGTAACATTTCTTATTTTTTTCCATAAGTTGCCAGTGTGTTTGTGTTCGATTTAAAAATCATTATGGATCTGGAAAAAAATTAAAGTTATATAAAATTGTATTAGATTAAGTGCACATTCAATTAGGTGCTAAAGTATGATTCTCTTTTGATAAAACTTAAGGCTTTTGGTCATAAATATTTAAGGGTGCTGAAGTTTAAGCAGATTTTTATTTCTGGATTTTCATACTAGTGAATAGTGCTATTTGGGGTCTAAACAGCATTAGCACGGCTTTTCCTGCCACTGATGCTGTTATTTTCAGACCTTACCATTCTGAACTGAAAATATTTGATAGGCTAGAATGCCACATTTCTCAGCTGGTTTTTCCTGTTCTTAAACCACAAAAGCTGACTAATTCTCTTCTTCATTTAAACTACCAGAGGGATAGAGGCTCTAATATCAATATAATTGAGTAGTGTTGCTCTTTATGTATGGAAACAATAGGATTGGACCATGATCAGCGAGATATAACATTTACTTATATTTTTAGTAGTATTAAACCCTTTAGCTGACTCTGCAAATGCCAGTAACTTCCACTTGGTCAGAGGGTCGACTCCAATTTGGGGTTGCAGCCTGGAACTTAGAAGAGCAGTGTCTCAGGGCAGCATAAAATTGTCTGCATCTGTTCCCAGTGGGACTCAGCCTTGACCTCACTGACACTGTATCCTGATCACTGAGCTACCTACCCAGACTTGACTAGAAATGTTCACAAAGAACTGCATTTTCTCTATGGCCCTGCTGTTTTCTGACATAGTTCTTTATGTTAGAAAACATCTATGGGCATTGTAGAGTGTTCTATAATAGCTTTACTTGTCTAAACAAAGCCTGATTTTTTACTTCTATTGCACTGCAACATTATGACTCCTATTGTTCTTATTTTATATGATCATGTAAGTTTTAAAAAATACATTTTAGAGTGCTTTCAACAGTTTTATTTTTCCCAATACTTAAAAATCAAGTTTAAGTCCTTGTTACTTTGTCTGAGGGAAGTTAGGCAGTAAGGTGGGGAATGGAGGTTCCATTTGTCGAAATCTACCCAAATTGCTGAACTAGTAGTTAAAACTCCTTTGCTTTTAACTGAGCTGAGTCGTTTTTGATAGATTTTTCTTTTCCTTTCTTTATTTTGTTGTCTTCAGTTTTCCGGGATTTCGTTTATAATTTCCGTTTCTAAAGCACAACCTTTGGGGCATAGTTAGAGACATTTTGCTTGTGCCCAACTGACACTTCCACACACGTGCAGGTCTCCTCTGAGCATCTGGACAGATGTGCTCTCTCCTGACCTGGGGCAGATTCTTGTCTCAGGAACCCCCAACCCTCCCCGCGTTCTCTCAAGCAGATGAGAGTATGGATGGCTCAGCACTTTAGAGGAGCTGCCCTGTTCTGGTGTCCTGGGAGACAGAGGAGCTCACAAGCCCTGCAGCTGTGTAGAATGCAAACCTTTCTGAGCCTGGCAGGGAACTCACTTGGGTGACTGGCTCTTTCTGGTTTCCCTCCTCCCTGCTGCTGCCTCCGGAGAGTCTGCTGCCCAGCTGGACACGAGTGCTTTGTGGCCGGTGTGGACTGGACCATTAGGCCCTAAGTAACTGAACTGTTCCCAGTCAGCAGTAGGGACGCATAACATCAAGAGCTTCAGGAATTCAAAAGCAAAGCAGGTGGCATTTTACCCAGCACTTAAATGCTTGAAATAACCTTTTCTAGAATGGGGAAAATGTCTCTCTAGTTGTAAGTCTTTCTAAGAAGGAATGGGCTGGAATGTTTATTTGGTTGCAGCTTTTCTTTTTTTCTTTTAAAAACGTGTTTTACTTATTTATATTTAGATAAGAGGCAGGCTTTATTCCTACCAAGTAGCAGTGATCAGTGATGCTGATGCTAACCCCTGGTCTTCATCTGTTTCCCTGTCGCTGACCTCAGGCACCACACAGTAACTCGAGGCATCACCAAAGGCGTGAAGGAGGACTTCCGCCTGGCCATGGAACGCCAGGTCTCCCGCTGTGGTGAGAATTTGATGGTGGTACTGCACAGGTTCTGCATTAATGAGAAGATCTTGCTCCTTCAGACTCTGACCTGACTGGAGACCTTGCCACCAGAGACAGCTCGTAGCTGTAAAATTTTGGAGGATGACATACAGCACTGATACATGTTGCTGTCACAACTCTTAAAAAGAAGAAGACCATCTGAGTTCTAACTCCTTGGTTGCTTAAAAGTAGTTCCCAAGAGTCTGAGAAGCTATTCTATTTTTAAGAGTCATTTTTTTGTAATTTTTGTAAAACAAAAAGAATCAACCTGTTTTGTAAATAAAAATCATCCTAAAATTTTGAAGTTTTTAAAAATTTACTTTAATTCTTATGAATCTCTAAACAGGGGTGCATTTTTCTTCTACTTTTCACAAACATATAGCAAGGGGAAAAAATCCAACACAATTGCATTGAGTAACGAATTTCATTGATGTAGATACTTAAGACATATACCTTCCGTGATCTCAAAACTTCATTTTCCATAGTTAGGCTTTGGTAAATATTACATATCCACATAATATTAGACCCTGTCTTTTGAGAAGTTTTAATACCAAGAGTCTTTATGTAAATGAAGCTGAGCCTGTCCTCTCCCCCACTGACAGTCCGGTGAAGGAGTCGTGCTGGGGACCTGCAGAAAAGCCCAGGACAGGAAGTGGAGTGCAGAGGTGAGGCGGGCAGAGGAGCTTCCTCTCTGTCAGGCCACACAGGGGCCCTGCTGCGGTGCCAGGGCCGCCCACTGTTTTTTTTTGCAGGGGCTTTGGAGCAGCTCGGGCTTCATGCCCTGGCTCTGCCCCGCCCTTTATTTGCTATGCAACTTCCCCGTGCCTTAACCTCTTTGTCTGGAAAATGAAGATAACAGCTCTTCCCTCACAGATGTTGTACGAATTAAATGTTTTGCTCCATGTGAAATGCTGAGAAGAGTGCCTTGCACGCACATGGTTAGTGCTGGCCAATGTTAGCTATGAGGTTTATCTCTTTTTCCTTTTGCTGTTCGTGAAATAATGCATCAGGCAAACATCAAAACCATTTGTTTCTAGGGGCTGTGTAACAAAGAAAGAACTAAGAAGTAGTTCAGTGACTGCATAAAGTCTTAGAAATTGTCTCTAAGATCCTTTTTACAAATATATTAAAATCAATAAAGTGGTTTAAGTAATAGACATTTGATCTCAAAAATACCAATTAGCTCATTTTGAAGTGTTTATCAATGTAATATGAGTTTATTACAAATATATATACGTGTGTGTGTGTGTGTGTGTGTATTTTAGAGACAGGATCTCTTGTGTCGCCCAGGCTGAAGTGCAGTGGCACGATCACAGCTCACTGCAACCTTGAACTCCCGGGCTCAAGCGATCCTCCTGCCTCAGCCTCCCTCGGAGCTAGGACTATAGGTGTGCACCACCACGCCTGGCTAGTATTTAATTTTTTGTCTACACAGCCCAAAGAGAAACAGGGAAGGGCTCCCCTGAGGGAACGCTGACGTGAAAGCTCAGCTCGGGTGCACAAGACACAATCCCCCACCAGACGTCCCCCCGCCACCGCACGCACACACTCACACACACACACACATACTCTCACAGAATCGGCACACAAGGCAGTTCCTGAGGCTGCGGGGTTCTGCCCCCTGCCAGGACGCCCCTCTGGGAACACAGCCGCTCACGCGCAGTCCAGCCCTCCGGGTCACGGGGCAGAACTTTCGGGGAGACTCACAGACACATCCCTGAGGCGGCAAAGGGTCCCGCGGTGCGCCCACGCGACTCCCGACGAGGTTTCTGGGGCCTGGCCGGCCCTCCTCCAATCCTGGGATCCCGGGACCTTCCTCTCCAACCGTTGCAAAGCCCAGTGGGACACAAGGCACAGCGGGCTGCGGCTGGCCAGGCGTCAGGCACACGGTCCCTAGGCAACCAGGTGGGCGGCCTATGTGACGTCAGCGCCGAGCGCATGCGCAGTCCGGAGGTCGGCTGAGACTCCCGGATGTCAGGCTTTGTGATGTGGGAAGCACAGGTGGGGTGTCTGGGGTGGGCAAGGAGGCTGCCGCCGGACCCAGGGCCAAACTCTAATCATCCTGTTCTCAGGACCCCTTGGAGTAGAGCTCTGGGTGGGTTCCCGGTGGAGGCCCAGCTTCGTGGTGAGGCCTCTTTGGGTCATTTTTCGGGTTGGATGGTGTGGATGGGAGGGGTCACATGGTGGTGAGGGGGCATGGGACCATTGGGGCACAAGAAGTTACCTGAGTCCCCAAGTGCATGAGTCAGCTGAAATTACACTACCCGTGTTTCCACTGACTCTTTGTGGCCTGGCCTACAGGGTGTTGCCCTGGTCTCACACCCCAAGGGCTCCTGCTCGTCCCCACCGCTTTTCAGGAAAGGTGGAAACGTGGACCTAGACAAGTCCAAGGGACTGCAAAGGTGACCACACAGGTGGGCCACACATGGAACTCGGATCCCAGAAGGGCAGGTGGAGCGAGTGTGTTTCAGAAGCGGGACTGGGATATTACCTAGACTGACAGTGACCACAATGTCTGCTTCCAAGGGGCACCGAAGACCCCAAGAGTGGGACGGAAAAGCAAAGTATACCTGGGACAACAGAGGCCTCTACTGGAATCCTAGGCAGGTTCCGGAAATCCTGCCAGAAGGCAAAAGAGCTTTCTGAGAAGTGCCAACAGCCCCACCTTCAACAACTTGGGACCACTACCACCCTCTCCACCCGCACCCACCCAATCCCTAGTCTCTTGTTCTCAGTGAAACACAAGGGAGCCAAAGGATTCTGCAATGGTAGCCAGATCCTCCACCCTTGTCCCCAGGAACACAGGAAGTAAATGTATACCTTCAACGACGAAAGAAAAGTGTAGCTGAAATAAAACACATTTATTAGAGGGCAATGGCCAGCCACAGTGGGCTGCATGGAAGCTGCAGTACTCTTTATATTACAAAGAGTAATATAAAGAGTACTGCTTCAGGCTGTTAATTTATTTCCAGTTATTTTAATAGCCTCAAAGAATTACCCAGCTTTCTCCAGTGTTAGTTTTTTTCTTTCTCGTAATAGATTTATATACCTAATACCCTAAATACAAGAAAGGAAGAAAAATCATACAGCAGGAAGAAAATACTTCTGGGAAACCTGAATGCTTGATATTTAATTATAGTCCTTTTATGCCATTTCTCTTCTCCCATTTTTTAAACTGCCAAAGAGATTTTATTGCCCCATTTTAACAAATGAGTTTTCAAAGTAAACTTAAAAATAACACTGAAAACTGCACCAATCATGTGCAGTGGATAGCACAAGGAGCTTTCAAATTTAACTCAGCTGTGTGTAACCAGCATTCACATCAAAAATGGAACATTATCAGCTCCTCAGAAGCCCTCTACATGCCCTGTAAAATCAGTATCTTACTCCAAAGGTATCCGCTATTCTGCTTAACACCATAGATTAATCTTAACTGTCTCTGAATTTCATTCAAGTACTCTTATTTCACCCTACATTTGTTTTGTGAGATACATTAATGTTGGGTATGTAGCAAACTTTTCCTGTAAATGGCCAGATAGTAAATATTTTAGGCTTTGAGGGCCGAAATTTCAGTCTTTGTTTCAACTAAACTCCGCCATTATGGCGCAAAAGTAGCCATAGACAATGTGTAAAGGAATGAGCACAGCTGTCTTCCAATAAAACTTTATTTACAAAAAGAGACTGGGCCAGGTTTGGCCCATTGACAAGCCCTATACCATGATTAATTCTATCTACTGTTGATGGGCATTTGAATATCTTCAATTTGGGGCTGTTGTAAGTCTTATACATGTATTTTGATGCACATGTGTATGCATGTAAGTAATTTTAATAGAAATCACCAGTTTTCCAAAGTTGTGCCGTTTTGTACTGTCACCAGCAGGGCATGAGAGTTTCAGTTGTACATTTTGATGGGTGGGTTGTAGTATTATAATGTGCTTTTAATTTGTATATCTCAGATAACTAGGGAATTTGATAGGCTTATTAGCCATTTGGTTATCCTATTTTGTGAAATTCTTGTTTAAAGCTTTTGCTCATTTTTCTATTGGGTGGTTTGATTCTTGTTTGCTTATTGAAATTCTTTAAATAGTCTAGAAAAAAAGCACTTTCCAGATGTATATATTATCAATACCTTTTCTCAATCTATGACTTGACATTTTTTTCTATTCTTCTATATATTTTATTCTATTTATTTCATTAATGGCATTTTCTAGAAACAGGAATTAAGTTTAATATCCAAAAAAGAAAAAAGACAGCTTTATTTTCCTTTTTGGTAAAAACATTTGTATTTTCCTGCTCTGTTTTAGGCATCTTTTCCTATGCCAAAGTCAAAAAGATACTTTCCCGTGCTTTCTTCTGGAAAAATTATGGTTTTACTTTTCTCCTTTAAATCCATACTCCATTTAAGAATTGATTTTTGTATAGGGAAACAGGAAGCAGTCATGATCGTTTTATTTCCCCCATGGGGCCTCTTTTACTCAGCACAGTTTATTAAAAAGTCTACCTTTTCCCATATAAACTGCAATATCTTCTTTGTCATAAATCAGCTGACCATGTATGTGTGGGTCTGTTCTTGAATTTCTGTTCTATTCTGTTGGTCTATATTTGTCATGTTTGCATCAATTCCACACTGACTTAATTACTGTAGCATTATAGTAAGTCTTGATATCTGATAGTGTAAATTATACGTCTTTGTTCAGATTGTCTTGTATGTTTTCATTTCAAGATTAACATGAGTGTTTATAACTGATACATCGAATTTCTTAGAAGGTACTCAGTTCTTTGTAATAAAAAGAACATTTTAAAAATTATCCTTAAAGCTTTTGGTCTGTTCTGCTTTAAGACTATGTTGTCCATTACTCATTTTGTGAAGGTTATTGAGCTTTGTAAAAGAAAAATTATTCACCAGGCACTTGTTAAACATGACAAGACATTTTATTCCTTACCATTGCAATAGGAGGGAGAGTCTGAACTCCACAGGTAGAGATTTATAGCCAATGGCAGGGGGAGGAAGTAGATGGAAAATTCCTAAAAGGAACATTGGTGAGGAGGGGAGAAGAAATTGACTAGATATCAAAGGTTGGAGAAGAAGATCTTGATTGCCTATAAAAGGGGGAGAGATTCTTGATAAACTGGTTTAGCGGGAAGATTCTTTGCTAAAACTGGGCTCAGTAGACCAAGTAGGAGGCCCAGTAGAGAAAAAGGCTCAAAGGACAGAGTTTTCATCAGCTTCCAGAAGAACGTATCTCTAGTAATTAATTCTAACTAATTCTTTTTAATGAATGTAATTATGGCATAATATGCTGTTTTTGCAGCATATATAATTTTCAAAATCATTTAGCATAGGGTCTGTTCTACAGAGAGTATTCTAGTCTGATGCTGAGGATTTAGGATGGGATATGCTTTGTGTTATTGGCAATGGTAACATGGTTTTATCCACTGGATTTTGTCCACCAATATCTTTATTCATGGAGACAGATACTCAAGATTTATGAAGCATCGTGTAGTTTCAGGCAATGTACTACTCACTGGAAAATGTCTAACTCTCCATACTCGAGGATGCAGAGGCAGGCCTATAAACAAATTATTTTAATCATTTAAAAAGTTCTGTCTTAGCTGTATCTGGAATCTTTATGGGTTGAAAAGCAAGAATCTATGGATGGGGAGGAGCATTTGGGGATGACCTCAAATACTGGAGGGCTGTTGAACTGATCTTTGATGGCAGGTAGAACCCCCCAGCTCTTGGTGGAAAAACTCCACTACTCTTGGAAAAAAATTCAAACTCATTGTATCACAGGCCTTCTGTGAACTGCTGCTGGCTACTGCTACATTCCCATTTCCTACCACTCTCCCCTTCCACCAAATTCCAGCCTTAGGGGCCGTGTTTCTGTTCCTTGAACACACCAGGCTGGTTTTCTCCTCTGTGCTGCTATGGTTCAGCTTGCTTTTTCTGGAAGGCTTTTCCTGCAGAGCTTTCCAAGCCCAGCTCTCTGACTATCCCCATGCAAAACGAGCCTGAATAATGCAGGACTCAAAACATCCAAAAAACTACTATGATAACCTCAAGGAAATGTGACAGGATTTTGCATCCATTAACTATGAACAGCATGCTATTAAAAGAAGAACTGGAGGAGAATAAATAGAGCTCTTGGAAATTATATATGATAGCCAAATTAAAAAAGGAAGAAGAAGAAGAAAGAAGAAAGAAGAAGAAGAAGAAGAAGAAGGGGAGGAGGAAAGAAGAAGGAGGAGAAGGAGAAGGAGAAGGAGAAGAAGAAGAAGAAAGCAGAAGAAGAAGAAGAAGAAATAAAAGATGAAGACATAGAACATTCCCAGGAAAATAAACAATAGGATAAAGAAATGGAAAAACAGGAAAGAGAAGAAGAGAATATTAGAAGATAAAATATAGGAGGTCTAACGTCCTATCCATGGGAGTTCCAAAAAGAAAGTGCAAGGAAAATGTAGGGATAAAATAAATAAAGGAAGAATACAAGAACATTTCCTAGAATTGAAAAGCATGAGTCTTCAGATCAAAAGAACTCAGCAAGTGCTCAGCACAATTAATAACAAAAGACCCAAAGCAAAGAAAATCAAACAGTCATTTCTACGGGAACAGAGGTGCTAAGCACATTCTGAGAAGGAAAAAAGATCACTTTCTAAGAAACAAGAAACAGAAAGCCACTGAATATAGCATAATAGATAAAAGAGAATGGCAACCTTCAAAAATCCTGGGGAAATATTTTCAGCTAATAATTAGATGCCCAGAAAAATATGAATCAGGTATGATGGTAGAATAAGAACATATTAATTCTTACAAGGACTCAAAAAGAATTCACATCTCATGCCCTCTTTGTTAGGAGGTTATCAGAGGATATGCTCCAAAGAGGAGGAAAACGTGGTTCACGAGGGAACTCTACAGGAAGATGGTGGAGAGAAGTCCCAAGACGAAACACACTGAGTCAGCCCAAGAGCTGCAGGTCCCAATATGAGGAGGCAGAAGGAAGGTTCCAGGTGGTCTCCATGAAAGAATAGAATATCTAATATGTATAAGCATTTAGAGATGAAGTACTAACAGGAATATGAAAAAATTAATACGATGTTAACAGGAAATTATACAAACAAGAACAGACAATCCAGGAAAAGCAGAGTACCAGAAAGGTAATAAAGTGATGTTACATTAGGAGACTCACAAGGAAGGAGTAATAAAATACTGTAATATCATAATGTAATAAAATGTTACTGAAAACTCGGGCACTTGTCCATGAGGCCGAGTCAGAAGAACAAGGACAAGCAGTTTGGGGAGGAAGGAAAGATACATTTTTATTACTTTGCCAATAAAGCAGGAAAAATGGTAGACCTTCTCCTCTCAAAATCCGAATTTCCTGAACATAGAGATACAGAGCTTTTAAAGGAAGGGTTCTCAGCTTCAGGCAATTACTGTGGTTGACTATTCTTTCTAATCATCTCATCTCTGCCAAAGCCAAAGCCAGTGAACTCCACCACCTGCCCATCTGGGGGGCTGTGGCCACCTGGGAGTTTTAACAAAAGACTTCACCTGCCTCAGGGATGCAGGCCAGGCTGGCAGTTCCCAAAAAGTGTTAGGGAGATTTTAAAGAGACAGAAAATCTTTTTTTTCCCCCCAGGCCATTCCCTGTTACAAAACCCCAGCCTGATTTAAACAAAAATTCCCAAGTGAATGTTTAGTTTGAAGGGGAGCAGGGAAACCAGATAGTCATTTACAATAACATGAAATCGATGGATTATGTCTAAAATTGATACATCAAAAGCAGTAGTCTGAGACTATTACCAAATGGTGTATAAAGATAAATATAAGAAAACACAGTTTAAAAGGTGAAAAGAGGTTACCTCTAGGGAGCAGGAGATGGGAAGGAGAGGGAAAGAAAGAGTGTGGCTGTAGACTGGTTTTTTGGTCATGTGTTATTTAATTATACTTGATTTTTAAAACATGCTGCATGTTTTATTTTTTAAAATTTTGTGTTAAAAACATATATTTTAAAAAGTATTCAGCTCCTGAGTTGAATTCTTTGTAATAAACCAGTAATAATAAAGTGCAAAAAAAAAAAAAAAATTCAATACACCCCTTTTGCAAGGAAAGAAAATGAAGTGTTATATGATCACCAGCAGGTGGCACTATTGTCTGTAACTCAGAAAGAGCCTCGCTTATCCAGCTGCCTGTACTTTTCTAAACTCATTTAATTACATTGAATTGTGTAGCATTTGCATCACCAGAAATGAGCTCAACTGATTGATCATTATTGAGAAAAACTCTTTGCTTCTGTAGAGTTTAGGCAACCACAAACATTTCTATAGTGACTACACTCAACAGAAATGATCAAATTATCTAATACCAGTAAATTTTTTCCTGATATTTTTCTCCTGTTAACCAGAGATAAATTCACTAAACTCTTCCCTCTTTCATAAATATTTGCCTTCAAGGAAAACCAGCATATTTTCACAGAGCCAGCTAATTTATTTACCTACTCAACCTGACGGTTCATTAAAAAGTGTCAAATTTTCCAAGCACAGATGCTATTGGTTATGACAATACAATTGTGAATCTGAATAATGCTGATTATGAGGAGTAACTGAGTTTACCTAATTCCACCTCTATTAGCTCCACGTGATACTGAAACGCTATCTCAAAGCAACAGCAAAGACTGATTGATTGAGCAGTGGTTCCTGAACTCGACTCACCTGTAGTTGCCTTATCAGTGCCTTTCCTGTCTGGCTCCTGCAGTGCGCTCACTCCCTCACCCTGCCCCTTCCCCGCACTTGCTCTCTGGCCTTGGTCTCCATCTCGGTTCCTCCCACCTGTCACCCACTCCCTGACAGCTTTCACTCATTGTCTCTGACGCACCCACTCACACCATGTTCTTTGTCTCACCCACTCTTTCCTCCCTTTAGTGAACAGTATGTTTTCCAACATTTTGTCTTTCTGCTGGGACTCGCCTGATGTCTTTTCTCCTAGTGCATTTTTTCTCTGTGTTGGGAATTGTGTGTCTTGCTCCCTATAAATTAGGGGCAGGACCAGGGTCTTCCATATTTCTTTCCCGGGGCTATTCCTCTGAGCTGGACTGTGCAACCTCTCTTTCACCACCTGGGGCATTCTCATGGGTTCAGTGACAACATTTCAGGCCCCACACAAAGAGAAATATCATGCACAGAGGACTGGGAAAATAGTGAAGAGCTAGACAAAGGAAAGTCGCCACAGTGCTTACAACAAGCATTTGGTGAGTATAGAAACCAAAGAAAACCAAAATGGGTTTTTTTTAGCTGATACTGAATAACTTGGTATTGGTTAATGGCAGAGGTATTTTTGCCTCTGTTTTAAAATGAGATGTGTAAATAATGACACCTGAGCTGAACAGGAGCCAGCGGGACTAGAATGAGAAAGCACAGGGGAGTACGAGGAGACAGGTGACCTCACTATCTTGTCCACACCTCACGAGTGAGCGATCTTAAACGAGTCTCTTTTAATCTCAGTTTCTCAGAACCTGTTCCTTTAACTATAAAAATGGTAATACATATGCCTGTAGCCATAGCCTCTGGACGAGGAGAAATCTTTTTCTTTTTCTTTTTTAGAGATAGTGTCTGTTGACCAGTCTGGAGTGCAGTGATGCAATCATAGCTCACTATAACCTTGAACTCCCCGGGCTTAGCGATCCTCCTGCCTCAGCCTCCCAAGTAGCTACAGGCACACACCACCACGCCTGGCCAATTTTTAAATTTTTTATAGAGATGGGTCTTGCTACATTGCCCAGGATGGTCTTGAACTCCTGGCCTCATGTGGTCTTACCACCTTGGCCTCCCAAAGTGCTAGGATTACAGGCATTAGCCACTGTGCCCAGCCAGGGAAAATCTTGATTTACCATTTTTAAGATCTATAATTTTAACACACAGCTGTCACAATTCCCTTAAATTGGCACACAGTAAAGAGCTCCTGGAAAGAAAGGGACTTGATAAAATATTTACTCAGCAATTAAAGGATCATTTTTTATAAATATAAGGACATACTTTGTCCCACTAGAGGAAATTGGGGAAAATTGGCTCCAGGACATGGTGATAAGAAATGGGACTCTGTACTTTCCTAGACAATGATCCTGTCTTTGGCTCGGGCGTGCAGGTGGAACTCACCTGCTTCCAAAGGTGGGTCTGCTCCATATAGAACTCTTTGGAATCATCCAATTTCTTCCACAGTCATTGAGTGGGATTATTAAATCACTCCCTTAGTGTGTATGCATGGATTCATTGAAAAAACATCTGTACTCCTACTCTGTGCAGGGACTTTGCTCACTTCTGATAATCTCTCGAGACATGAAAACAAGGAGACATGGCCTTGCTTTCCATGGGAGTAGAGACAGCAGAGAGGGGCTTGAGAAACCTGCATTGAGCAAGAGCCTTAAAAACTAGAAATGGGGTTCCTAGTCTGGGACAGTCTGGGACAGTCTGGGGTTCCTCCCATGAACATCTAAGACAGCACAGAGCTGCCACACACACCAGCCAGGTCTCTGTTCAGTTAGTATTTCCTCCTTTTTCTTTCTTTTGCTCAATAAAATTAAGTATTTTTTTTTTTTAGAAAAAAACTGGTCTTGGAAATATCGGGATTATATATTATGTGGGTTAAACTAAATTGACATGCATTCTTTCTTTTACCAAATGTTTACTGAGCTACTACTTTGTGCAAGGCATTGTTCTGGTTTCTAGGAATATGGCAGTGAGGCAGGCAGGCAGAATGACTCCGAAGGAGCTTGTGTTCTGGGAAGGGAAGACAATCCATCACTCAGTCAATTAATATGCTAACAAATAAGAAAAATTTCACATAGTGGTGAGTAAGCACAGATATAAATAATAGTGACTAGGCAACTACTTTATGTGGTTAAGTAGGCATTTTAGGCTGAGATTTGAATGAAAAGAAGAATGATAATTATAAGGAGATTGGAGAAAAGTGCATTCCAGACACACTAAACTCATGGTACAAATGTCCTAATAATGTACAATGAAATCTAGAACCTCAGACAGGTCCCCGTATCTGGAGAAAATGGCAGGGAAGGAGGCAGAAATCAGGCTGTGTCAGACTTAGTAAGTCACTCTGCAAGATTTTTTTTTTTTTTTTTTTTGAGACAAGGTCTTGCTCTGTCATCCAGGCTAGAGTGCAATGACATCATCATAGCTCACTGCAACCTCAAACTCCAGGGCTCAAGCAATCCTCCTGCCTCAGCCTCCCAAGCAGCTGGGACTACAGGCACGCACCACCACACACAGCTAGGTTTTCTTATTTTTTGTAGAGATAGGGTCTTTCTATGTTGCCCAGGCTGTTCTCGAACTCCTGGCCCCAGGCGATCCTCCCACCTCACCCTCCCACAGTGCTGGGATTACAGGCCTGAGCCACCATGCCTGGCCTCACTCTGGAAGTTCTGATGCTGGCATTTTTGATGTTTGTGCACGTGCAGGCAAAGACAAGGAGGTACAGCGCAAATGCTTCCTGGCCGACAGCAATGGAAGATGCATCCCAATTTCAGAGTTGTCAAAGCATTAAAAAAAAAAAAGTAGGCCTCTGAATTAATGAAATATAGTGCTTTAGATGTGTTGCAGAAAGTTCTATTTTAAGCTGTCTTTGTTCAATCTTTTGTGAAGCGAACTATCATTTCCTTGTTATCCTTTCTTATAAATCCAGGTACTTAGAATGAAGCTCAAATTATAACAGGAATGCTTACCCAGCATGGTGAATAGATTATTTTAAGAGTAACTGGCACACCTGAAAAACCAAGTCTAAACTGTTGAAACTGAAATTGAAATCAAATAAGATGCTCAAATAAGCTTTTTACCAAGCTCACTTTAGGGTGCAAAGATAAATCTTTATCAAGTCTTACCAGTTGCTATGTAAATTCAATTGCTTAAGAGAAGATGTCTATATGCTTAGTATTAGGAAAATTAATAGACTTATTTCTTTCAAAATAGGTGTAAATTAGGATGACTGGTCTGGAACACGGAGCAAGAGTTTGTCGGCAAGAAGTTTGGGGATGAAATTATTTTGTCAAATCCTTTCCAATTCCACTTCCACTCCAGCAGCCGGAGAGGAAAAATATGCCACAAGTCAGGAGAAGCTAAAATGTTTCTAGGTGACTCAGAATGAATTATAGAGAGTTGACAAACTTGAAAATATAGACAATTGGCTCAATATTAACTTTTCCCAGTTACCCTGGTATCCAGATCTTTGCAAGCAGCACTACGCTGGGTTTAATGATTTTGGGGTTGCTAATGCACTGTGACCCTAAAATATAAATGCTAGTACAAAGCACCACATGTTGAAGTGTGAAATGAACTTAGAGGCTGGAAGTAGCCTTGTATTCTAGTTTGGTACATACAAGAACGCGGCCCAGAAGATGGGTAGGAATTCTTGGGTTTGTGGATTTAACGCTGTTTCACCAACAGAGCAGAAGCTCCAGGCGCAGTGGTGAGGGGCAGCCCTGGAGGTCACACGACTTGAGTTGTCATTTTGATCCTGATGTTCACAGATTTGGCTCCTTTGAGCAAAACCCTTCTTCTGCTCTCTGAGCCTCAGATTTTGATATTCTAGGATTTTTATTTATTGTCTTATGATTTTATTTCTCGTTTTAAAAACTCTTCTCACATGACCTTGGCATACTTCTTTTTTCAGCCGTAGCTTTCTAGGACATTCTGTGCAAGCTCAGACTCATTTTGTACGGCCAGCCTTCCACCCAAAAAGCTTGTGTCCTTCTGCATTTTTCTCCAGGGCTTCTCCTACTCCATTCTGGACAGCCTCAGGCTGCGCTGCAAGGACAGCCTTGCAGTGCAGGGAAATTAAGGCCCCCCCTTACCTAAGTGGGGGTGGGAGGTTGAGCTGGACCGAGCCAGCAGGTGGACGCTGTAGTCTCATGGTTGTAGATGGAAGATTCTGGATGCATTCTGCACACTTCTCGGGAGATCACAGGACAATGAAGCCCTCGTTTCTCCCAACCACAACATCCCATCGGGCACTCCTACATTGGCCTTCGTCTTTCCCTCTTCACTCTCCCCATTCTCTACCTCCTACTTGCTTTGATCACTTCCTGTAGGAGAGTTTTATTGCTGCATAACAAATTACCACACATTTTTTATCGGTGTTAAACTCATTACCTGGTTTGTAGGTCAAAGGTCTGAGGGGGATCGACGAGATTCTCTGCTTTGGATCTCCCTAAGCTGGAATCAGGTTGTCAGCCAGGCTGGGTGCTTTTCTGGAGGCTTCTGGAAAGAATCTGCTTCCAAACTCATTCAGGTCATTGGCAGAATCCAGTTCCTTGCAGTTGTAGGACTGAGGTCCATGTTTTCTGTCCGCTGGGGGTCATTCTCTGTTCCTTGAGGCTGCTCTCTGGCTCCTTCCACCTGTCCCCCACCATCACAAAAGCCTGCGATGGCATGTCACCTCCTTCTGGTTTGAATATCTCCAAATTCTCCTTCTGCAATCAACCAGAGAAAACTTTCTGCTTTAAAGGGCTCATGGTATTAGATTAGGCATACCTGGATGATCACCTTTTGATTAACTCAAAGCCAACAGATTAGTAACTCAATCCCACCTGCAAAGTCCTTTTGGCTACATAATGTTAACATAATTCCAATCACGATATCTCATCATATTCATGGTCCCAGAAATTAGGATGTAAAATCTTGGGGACTCATCTTTAGAACTCTGCCCATGATCCCTCCCAGCTAAACTACTTGTATCCAAATCCCTGCCTCAGGCTCTGCTTTCAGGAGAACTCAAAGTAAGATGTTCCATAAATAACAAACGACTGCTCTTTAAAATTCTAGTTGAGCTTTCTACTATTCCAACTAAATTCAAGATTTTAGAGATGTTTACTAATTTTGTTGTCCTTTTCATGGCTGTAAACATGTAAGAGAAATAAGTATAATAATTAAACAATTTCTCAAGCCTCCTTAAGAATGTTCGAGCTATTTGAACCTAACGAAAGCTGACAGTTCCTTGCCTTTTGATCTTCTAATATTACAGTACATCTCACTTTATATTTTATATTCTTTCTTTTCTTCTCTAATCTACAAGCTTTACTGCATTATCTCATTTACTCTTTACAAGAAGCCCGAGAGATTTTTTTCACCCTGGTTTTATAGACAGAAACCGGGGCTCAGATAGTTTCAGAAAATGTCTCAAGGTCACACAGCTACTCATGGCAGAAATTGGATGAAAACCTAGGTCTATCTGATGCCAGATGCCTACTGCTCCTACTTCACCTTGCTGCCCTCCAAAATTAAGCAAATTAAGCAGATAACCTGAGAGTAGGAGGTTTTTTGCACAGCCCCAGATAAAAATACACTTTAAGTGGTTGAGTTAGAGAAAATAACGACATTTAATGCACACTGGCTTTACAGAAATTACAGGGCACAGTAATGATCCCAGATCATAGTCCTGATATTCTCTGGCAGGACTTCTTCTAGAAAATTCAGCAAACCTCAGAGAACACAAGCACAGCTCTCTAAGAGTTTCGAGGGTTTCCTTTTAGTAAACCTGTTCATTATACAGCAATCTATTACTTGTAGAATAAAAATAACTTATTGTCAGACATATGAACAAAATGTTTCCCCACAGATATCTCTTTCTAGAAAATCTTACATGCTGTTCCTTTTGAAGGAAATTTAGAAAGTATTAACTACACAAAAGTCAAAACAAGATAGCAAGATGTTTGGAATTTCATTGACTTCAAATGATGGCATGAGAACCTTAGCTGGACGGACACTTAATTTTGAAAAAGAACTTCTCTAAAAGGCAGAAAGTAGTTTGAATTTGAAAATTAATGGGTGCTTTGAAAGTTGTTTCTGCTTTTAGAGAAGTTTCATTTTCCATATGAAACTTTATTATTCTATCAAGGATTAAGGTCATTCTTGACAGGAGGGGGATTTTCTCTAAACTCCAAAGAAATCAAAAGGAAGGAAGGGAAGGTGGGAAGGAAAGAAGAGAGAGAAAGGGAGAGGGAGGAAAGAGATTCTTGTTTATGAATAAAGCAGAACAGTGGATGACTTACTTTAAAATTTGTGAGGGTTTAATTTTATAATTGCAGTTGACCTTGAACAGTTGAACTTGATCTTGAACTGTGTGGGTCCACTTGCATACAGATTTCCTTCCACCTTTGCCACACCTGAGGCAGCAAGATCAACCCCTCTTCTTCCTCTTCCTCCTCAGCCTACTCAATGTGAAGATGATGAGGATGAAGATCTTTATGATGATACACTTCCACTTAATGAGCAATAATATATTTTCTCTTGCTTATGATTTTCTTAATAACACTTTCTTTTCTCTTACTTTATTGTGAGACTACAGTTTATAATATATATATATATAACATACAAAGTATGTGTTAATCGACTATTTATGTTGTCAATAAGGCTGCCAGTCAACAGTAGGCTATTAGCAGTTGTCAAAAGTTTTACGTAGATTTTCAGTTGTGTGGGGATCAGCGTCCCTAGCCTCCTTGTTGTTCAAACTGTATTTTTGTTTTGGAAGTAGGTATGTGCACACACAGGTACATGACAGAAATATGCAGTGCTTTCAGATGCAAAATGCTCCGGTAGAGTGGAGCACTTTGATTTTTCACTCTCATTTACCTTTGCAGTGAAGGAGAGTGTGAATGATGCATTACCGTACTAGCAAGATCTTTCTACAGTATCTCTGATCCGGGATTCTTCAACCAAGATTTAAACTTCTTAAAGGGCAGAGAAATAATGACCTCTATCTCCACCTCTCTCATCTTTGAGTAACTCTCTCAGAACACTCTTTCTTGTACTGAGTCACACTCTACCTCCGTACAGTGCCTACCAATAATACCTAGCTTTCTGTTTGGCTTTCTTTCCTAGGGAGGAAACACAGGAATAGGACTAAGGAGAGGTGAGCGTGCTATCTTCAAATGTTTCAAGACCCATTCTGTGATAGAGAAATTGTACTTGTGTGCTAAGACCATTGTGAGCTATGAATAAAAGTTATGGAAAGGCCAAAGAAACCCCGAAACCACCATTACTGTCCAACAATGTAATAAGCTGCCTGGGAAAACCCTGAATTTCTCATTATTGGAGGTATTCTAATTGAGGCTTGGTGGCCAATTGTCAGGGTACTATCAAAAATGATTCTATGTTACGTGGAATATTGTTTCTTATGAACTTCTTCTGACTATGCTGTTGTGCTTTCTGGATTACAACTCAGTACTCAACAACTTTAAAATAATAACAATGATAATGATAATCATTAGCATTTATTTAGTGCGTATATTGTAACAGGCATCGCACCAAGCATTTTACATATATTATCTTACTTAATCTTTTTAACAACTCTATGACAGAGGTGATATTGTTAGTTTTCTCATATGATGGATGAGAAAACCAAGGCTTACAAAGATTAAGAATCCTGTCTTCCAATTATGAGGATTAAGAACAGATCAGTGGTTGCCAGGGATTGGCAGTGAGGGGAGGGATTGATTACAAAAGGACACGAGAGAAATTTTTGGGGTGATGGAACTGTGCTCTATGTCATGATGGTGGTTGCTTGGCTAACTGCATTTATCAAAACTCATTCTAAAAAGGGTAAATTTTACAATATAAATTATGTCTTAGTCAATCTGAATTTAAAACCCTTGCCTTTGATTATACAGCTAGTTAGTGTTCTTGTGTGTGTTAGGACATTTGCCGATTTGGATTCTGAAGTTATTTTCTCCTTGCCCAACGCCTATAATTTGGGGAAGGTGCCATATTTGTAACAGTGGCTCTTGGCCTCAGTTCACAGTCCACGTGGCCAGTACTCTATGGGGATTTCTGTGTCAGAATAATTTTTATCACATTGTACTTTCTTGGTT
>CM052451.1:14011180-14040538 GCA_028533085.1 Varecia variegata
AAAAGGGACAAATTGCCTAACACACACTCCCCTCCAAAGCATAAAAGTCGCAGTCAGATGAGGCAACTGTCTACAACCAGGAAGTCCTAAAATGAAAAAGTAAAGAAGTAACTGTCTACTGGAGTGAAATACTACAAAACATGTACATAAACAAAGTAAACTCTTTGCAACAAGGAAATCAGAGAATTGCTCAGGCCAGTGTGTAGCAAGAATTGGTAGCACAAACTTATCCATACTATGAGTAGTGAAAGTATAGAAGCCTAACAGTAAATTAACCTCGTCATTTAGTTACCATTATTAACAATATGCTTTTTGGTATTATGTTCTACAGTTTAAAAATAATGTTTACACACATTGTCTCACTTGAGATTCAGCAAATCTCTCAGGTCGGTAGAGTAGCCTTATCCTACGAAGACACCTGTCTCTACCTCCCATTCCAGGTGCCAATGGGAATGGCCACAGAAACCAACAAGGAGGCCCTAGAGGTCACCTGACCCTGTGTGCATCATGAGGGCAGCTCACAGCTCCCTTTCCCACTTCCATTCCTGGATCTGGAAAAAAGAAACACAAAATCTCCAAACCCAAAGCTGTGTCACTTGCAGACAGCCACTGCGGCGTGAAGAAACTGGGTGTCTGTTATCAGAAGGCCTGCACTTCCAAGCCAGGGCCGGAGCAGATCCTGACCTGTTGGAGGCTGTCTGCTCTTTCGTAGAACACTAGGGCTCGTAACACCGCCACCGAGGGTTGTGATAAGAACAGCATCCATCCATGCATTCAACGTTTACTGAGCTCCTACTGTATGCAGGCCTAGGCCAGGCACCTGCAATGTGGCTTCCCGCCATCACAGGGTGACCACCACAGTTCTGGGCTGCAGGCCAGATCTTGGCATGTGAAGCCACTGCTTCACTTGGTCACAGCACCAAGCACCTGGACAGTTCCCCTGCAGCCTGCGCTGGCGCAGTGAAAAGAGTAACAGGAGGAGAATCAGGAAGCCTGGGCATTGGCACGACACAGCCATTACCTGGGCAAGAATGTGTCAGACACCAGATCTGTCAAATGAAGGAGCTAGGACAGATAATACCTAGAGTCCCCTGGCCTTGTAAGTTATGGTAGCAGCAAGACAGCATAACTCTAACACCACAGATTTTGTAATAAATAAGCTTCACCGCTTCCTAGTTGGGTGAATTTGGACAAGTCACTAAACTTTTCTAAGCCCCAGGTTCCTCGGAGGTAAAGTGTAGATAATGGTTCCTTTTGGGGTGCTGAGGGGATTCCAGGAGATCCTGCCATGAAGCCCCAGGCACAGCCCTTGTGGTGTGATGGAGGCTGGTTTCCATCCCCTCACTGGGCTGCTTGGTGGATGCCCTTCTGAGAGTCCTGATTCCAGCTCTAGCAGGACTTTCAAATGGGCACCCCACAGAGGAGCCCCAGCGAGAGAGGAGATGGGGTTCTGCCACCCAGCAAGCCTTTAAGCAAAGCCCTGAGCATCGATGAGCTTCACTTTCCTTACGTGTAAGATGAAGATACTATTACCTGCCCTGGCTACCTCTTGAGGCTACTGTGAGAGCAAAAGAGGATGCACGTGGAATGTTCTATGAACCCTAAAGAGTCATTCAAATGCCAGTGTGAGGGGAGAGCAAGGGCTGAGTATCTGCACCGCCCAGTGGCCTCCTGCCCACTCCTGGACGGTAACCGTGCACTCCCCTAGATTGTCACTCATTCCCAGGTGGTGTTGGAGCAAATTTTTTTGTGCTCAGCACATGACACTTCTGAGAGGGACACCCCTTCACAGTGTTAGCTGCAGAGGGGCTTTATGTCTACACTGTCTTTCTTCTACACAGGCAAGGAGGATAGTTAGGTATGGCTGCATTTCCTTTATACTGTGTCTTTAACAAGCCATGCACCTATGGACAGACATTTCAAGTGACTATCATGTTATAGAAAGTGGGGGTGCCTATTTATAACTGTAGTGTCAGAGGCTAAGGACTCTTTTCCATTACTTTGTTTCTCTGATGCCTTGCTTTGCTGAGAGACAAATTGATGGTGTTTCTAACATGAAAAGTGTGTTCTAAGAAAACACATGGAAAGAGTCCCACGTTTGTGCCTCTCTGATCTCCAAAGCCCAATTCTACCCATTTTTTTCCCACAAGTCTGTGCTCTATGACTTCCTGGTAATGTGACGACATATTCTCCATGCATGACCTTTGGAAAAAGTTACCCGCTACTTCTAAATGACTGATCCCAAAAATAATTAAGTAGGGATTTGAATGAAAGAACAGCTTGTGGGAAAGTGCAAAGGATGCCATCACATGTAGTTCCTACCGTTAGTTCAAACTTTTAATTTCCTGTAGGTACCAAAAAGAAGGCAAACCTCCAGTCAGACAGCAGGGATGTAGACAGATGGTCTGAAGGCTTTTGGAACTTCAAAAAATGATGGCTGTTTCCTCAACTGTTTTCTTAGTCATCTTGGGCAAGAAAATAGGCACCTAGGGAAGTAATTAGACCTCCGGGACGGCATGAAGAGAGCTACTCAGAAAAATGAACCTGGAGTTCAGACAGAATTGATTCATTTACTTGACTGCCTTCTGCTTATTTTGAAACATCCTCCAGATATATATTTAAAACTCAGTGGCAATTAGGTAATGATGACGTAAATAGTGGTAAGGTGTATAAGGAAAATAGAGTGGCTAGGATTGCAGTCATGCAAAATTAAAGATGTATGATGACATGTCTGTGTTATGCAACGAATCCCCATCATACAGTGAGATTCTTACATTGGGTTCAGACATGGTACTACATGCATAGACTAAAAACTGGGGGGGGGGGAATGCAAAGCTATCAAGAGGTTTGCAAATATCCAGGTATTTGGTATCATATAGGCAACTTAACTAATAACTTCTATGTAGTTTTAATGTAATAAAGATAAAGTAGAAATCACAAGGTGCTAGGCTACTGATGAATTCTTGTAACTCTCAACTGCAAAACCAAACTAAGGCCTTAAAAATGATATTTCCACTTCCTGACACCTGGGAAGTCAAATATATTGTACAAGAGCAGGAACTCTTTTCATCTCTCTCTGGATGACTTCTGAAAACATAGACTGATCCCCATTGAGAAGCACCAAATTATAGAGACCTCCCCAGGTTATTGGTCTGGTCACATCTCTTAAGTGAAAACCTGATAGATTGTTAGCAGATTTTTTGGATAAAAATTTCAGCCATTAAAAAAAAAATCAACCAAAATTTGCACGATTTGGAAAAATGAATCCTATTTCATTAAATAGCCAAGGGCAAACATTTTTACAGTGAACTATTTCAAAGCACAGAATGATCCCACAGCCACGGCAAAAACAGCAACCAAATATGAGCGCTCTTTGAAGAATTCTAAAAGCAGAAAATTAAAACCAAAACCAGAACCAAACACCACTAGTGAAAAAAAATCTTACTGTTTCACTGAACAAATCTACAAATCTACACTCAGTACCAACTCTGCTTTATAAAAACAAAACCAAAAAATTTGAGAATACATTATTTCCATCTAATATAGTTATTCTTGACCTCTTACGAATAATCTTATTTTATAATGGAGGAAAACATTAAAATGGACAAAAATTAATTTCTTCCTTTCCAACCAATTAGATCTAAAGACAAGAAGTTCTCTCCCTTGTTTAAGATGATTGAGATGTTAGCTTTAGGAGACAGATAAGCACACAGCAAAAATCTGGGAGGCTGAAAAATAAAAGATCAGCCTTGGGAGTAGAGTGTAATCTTGCTTTCAAGGAAAAACCTCCCAGCTGTGCTCTCCTGGTTGAGATCATCTTAGGAATTTAGAGTTTGGATTATTTATCCTCTCTAGCCAGTTTGCAAGGGAGGAGGAGCAAAGTTGGGACCTATCCAGCCACAGACTTGACGACTACAGTGTTCTAGTCTAGGGTTCAGTTCAGGGAGAGCCACCTCTCACCTCTATCCAGACCACTGGACATTAGAAGTCAAGTTGCCAACAAAACGAAGGGACAAAGGTCAGTGGCCACCAGCTGGCTGCCAAGTCCTTCCGAAGTCTCCACATTCTCATCAATTTGAGTCTAAACCATCTAAACAGATGACTTCGGAGCTTCTTAAAGAAAATGTAAATAAGAAGCTAAAGCATCGGACAGGCTTTTCTCCTGACTGACTCTTCTAAGGTGACATAAAAAGCAGAGCACGAGAGACAGCTCTCCTATAAAACTTCATGCTCTAGGAAATTCACAAGCACAGAAATCACTCCATTTAAGGACCGGCGCCCTGGGATGATTGACTCCAAACACACTTAACACATTGTCTTCCACATTTTCACTGCTCAGTCCCCATACCGAGAAATGACCCCTGGGCTCTGGGTTCCAAAGACAGTTCCTGGTGCACTTCTTAGGACACTGATTTTTCAAGGGTAAAATTCTGAGAATTAGGACAAGCTCTTCCATGTCGCCATAGTAGAAACCGAGCCAGAGCAATTCTGAGTGGAATTCACTTTCCACTCAGACGTCAGCACAGTTCTAGAAACGCCATCAACTTGAGCAAACACAACGTGCATCTTTGTCATTATATAATTTTTAGCTTGGAAGGCTTACTTTTCGGGAAACAAGATAACATTTCAAAATAATACTATATCATCCCTCAGAAGGAAGCAATGTCATTAACAAGTAACAGATAATCCCTGAACCCCGGCATTTCTATAGCACTCTTCTGTTCACAAATTCCTTTTTTTAAATTATTATTTATTTATTTTTTTGAGACAGGGTCTTGCTCTGTCTCAGGGCAAGAAAGTAAGACCCTGTCTCCAAAAAAAAAAAAAAAAATGAAAAAAAAAAAAAGATTGGGAAATGCTGCTCTAGACCATGTTCCTAAACTTTTAGGTGACTGAGAATAATACGTTGTACTAACTGGTGGTTTGGTGGATTTGTCTGCTTGGGGGAAGGGGTTAAGAAAAGAGAAAACAGCATGAGGAAGGCCATTTTCCAGTTAACCCATTACTAATCAGGAACAAAGAAGAGTCTCAGGGCAGGAACCATAAATTATATTCATCCTTGTGAGATCTACACCTTTGCATGACCCACACATTTTAAATGACTAAATGAATGAAAAGTAAACAAGAAAGTGATTGATGAAGGAATATCTATTCATTTCTTTTGTAAGGTTTGTCAGGATTGATACAGCTTCAAATTTCCAAAATTAAATTATTATACAGAAGTTAGTTTGAAGTGCTGGTTGGCCATTTCCCCTAGGCACCTATAGTTTTTCATTTACTCCTCTATCATTTAAAAAATAATATAAAAATAACTCATGATAATTTGATAATTATTTTTGAGAAAGGGTCTTGCTCTGTCACCCCAGCTAGAGTGCAGTGGCATCACCACAGCTCACTGCAGCCTCAAACTCCTGGGGTCAAGAGATCCTCCTGCCTCAGCCTCCCAAGTAGCTGGGACTACAAGCATGCGCCACCATGCCTGGCTGATTTTTTGAACATCATAATCAAACTGCTGAAAAACAAAAATAAAGAAAATGGATGTTACACACGGACACATGTAAACAATGATAATAATGACAGGTGATTTCTCATCACAAAAAGTAGAGAACAACAACAACAAAAAAAGACCCCTTGAAAGTGCTGGAAAAAAAATTAAGTGGCAACTTAGAATTCTATATCCAACAAAAATATCCTTCAAAATAAAGACATTTTACATTTTCAGATTAACAAAAAGAGGGACAATCTCTTGCCAGTAAACATGCGCTATAAAACATTACATGAAGAAGTTATTCAGATACCAGAAATTTAGATCTATGAGAAATAATGAAGAAGACTGAAAAATATGATCGATAAAGCTATAAAAATTGGTAAATTGAACTTCTCCAAATTTAAAAACTTGTATTCTTTAGAAAGGCACAATTAATAAAATGAAAATCATACACTGGAAGAAAATATTTGCATACACATATCTGTAAAGTTTGTTTTCAGAACATATAAAGAACTATAAAAACTGCACAAACTTAAATAAAGAGATTCAGGAAATATGATCAAATATTGAGTTTGTTCAAGTACAAAGTTTGAGTATGGCCACCCAGGAACACAGATTCCAAAGGATGGAGTCCAAGGATTCAGTGAGCTATGATCATGCCACTGACCTACTGTCTGGACAGCAGAGTGAGAGCTTGTCTCTAAAAAAAAAATAAATAAATAAATAAAATCTTTCGCCCATAAAGCTGTAAGAATAGGCAGCTTCATTGTTGAATGCTGTCAAACATTTAATAAGGAAATAAAAACAAATAATAGCAATGCTATACAAACTCTTTCAGAATATAGAGAAGGGAAAAGAGTTCCTGACTTGTTCTATAAGACAAGAATATTATTATGTGATATTTATATCAGAAATACAAGATTGCTTCAATATTTGTAAGCCAATCAGCGTAATTCACCATACTAAAAGGACAAAGGAGGACAGTGTTTTGATGATGCAGAAAAAGCATCTGATAAAATTTAACATCAATTAGTAATAAAATATTGACATACTAGAAATACAAAAAAAATGCTTAATATGGCAAAAGGCATCTATCCAAAACCTACAGCTAAAATCATACTTAATGGTGAAATATTGAACACTTTAACCTCCTAAGATTGGACACAACACAAAAAAATTTTTTTCTCACCACTTCTATTCAATATTTAACTAGAGGTCTCAGTCAATAAGATAAGAGAGTGAACAAAAATAAAAAGTATAAAGGTATAAAGGAAAAAGTACAATTGTCTTTAATTGAAGAATAAAATATAAAGAACAAAATAAAAGAAAACGGATTTTTTCAAATAACCTTAAGGAATTGTGAAATAATTTAGCAAGATCACAGGATACAAGGCCAATATACTCCTCCTCATCAATTTAATTTGTACATACCAGTGACAAACAATGAAAAATATACATATCATTTACAATAGCATTAACAAATAAAATGCCTCAGAATATATTTTAAAAAATTTTTGAGAACTCTACATGGAAAATTACACAACATGCAGAGAGAATTAAAAAATAAAAACACCTGAATGAATGCAAAGATATTTATAGATTAGGAGACTCAATACTAAGATGTCAGGTCACTCCAATTGATAAGTCGATTCAATGCTCTCCTGCTCTCAGATCTTGGAACTGTATCACTGGTTTGCCTGGATTTCCAGCTTGCAGAAGGAAAATCATGGGATTTCTCAGCCTCCATAATCATGTGAGCCAACATCTTACAATAAATCACGTAAATATAAAATAAATCATGTGTGTATAGATAGACACATACATATCTCCCATTGGTTTTGTTTGGTGGATAGCCCTAATATACTTGGGGCAAAAGATTATGGGCAGAGACAGACAACAGAGCATCTAAGGTCCTGCAGAGAAACTGGCATGAGCCTTCATACTCATTAGAATGACTCATTAAAAACAAAATATAAAAACAAAAACCAGAAAATAATAAGTGTTGACAAGGATGTAGAGAAATTGGAACCTATGTGTACTGCTGGTGGAAATAAGAAAACAGTATAGAGTTTCTTCAAAAAAATCTAAACATTCAATTACCATATGATCCAGCAATTCCACTTCTGGGTATATACCCAACAGAACTGAAAGTAGGAATTCGAACAGATATCTGTACACCAATGTTCCTGGGAGCATTATTCACAATCGCCAAAAGGTAAAAACAACCAAAATGTTCAGTGATCAAAATATGGATAAATAAAATGTGGCATACACCTACAATGGAATATTATTTAGCCTTAAAAAGAAATGAAATTCTGCTACATGCTACAACATGGAGGAATGTGGAGGACATTATGCTAAATGAAATGAGCCAAAAACAAAAGACAAATAATGTATGACTCTACTTACAGGAGAGACCTGAAACAGTCAAATCATAGAGAAAGTAAATAGAACCATGGTTACCAAGGGTTGGAGGGGTGAGGGAAATGGGGATTTACAGTTTAATGGGTAAAACAGTTTCAATTTGGGATGATAAAAAAGTTCTGGGGTTATGGGAATGCAAACAAGTACAACCTCTGGAAAGTAATATGGAGATACCTCAAAGAGCTACAAGTAGAACTACCATTGGATCCAGCAATCCCATTACTGGGCATCTACCCAAAGGAATAAAAGGCATGCTATAAAAAAAACACCTGCACTCGAAAATTTATAGCAGCATAATTCACAACTGCAAAGATGTGGAAACAACCCAAGTGCCCATCAATACATGAGTGGATTAATAAAATGTGGGATATGTATACCACGGAGTTCTACTCAGCCACAAAAAACAATGGTGATCTAGCACCTCTTGTATTATCCTGGATAGAGCTGAAACCCATTCTACTAAGTGAAGTATCACAAGAATGGAAAAACAAGCAACACATGTATTCACCATCAAATTGGTATTAACTGATCAACACTTAAGTGCACATATAGTAATAACATTCATCGGGTGTCGGGCAGGTGGGAGGGGGTGGAAGGGATGGGTATATACACACCTAATGGGTGCGGTGCAGTCTGGGGGATGGACACGTTTGAAGCTCTGACTCGGGTGGGGAAAAGGCAATATACGTAACCTAAACATTTGTACCCCTGTAATATGCTGAAATAAAAAAAATTTTTTTAAATTCTGGGGTTAGATAGTGGTGATGATTACACAACAACGTAAGTGTACTAATTCCACTGAACTATCTACCTAAAAATTGTTAAAATGGTAAATTTTATATTAAATGTATTTTATCTCAATAAAAAACTCATTGAACTTCACAGTTAATTTTTGTTTTATGTAAATTTTATCTCACTTTAAAAAATCATTTGAAATTGGGAAACACTTTAACTATTAGAATTGCAAATAAAACATTCATTCAAGAACAAAAGAATAAAGTACAAAATAATCAAGTTTTCAAAATAGATGTCTGATCCAAAGCATTTCATTTCAAATAGGTTTTTTGTTTTGTTTTATTTGCAAAATTCACTCATTCCAGGATAAAATCTTCTCGTTACAGGTGCATGGGCAGTAAAATGCAGGTACTTATTACCTTCCCTTAAAAATAAACCCAGGGAAGACTGGATTTCTTGTCTTATTTGCTTCCCCGTCTCTCAGCCAGTTGGCTTCTGATGCCATCTGGTCAACTGCCATTTGGGACCTGGCCTACCACAACATCACCCTCTGCTTAAGAACAAATGCCAATTTCTTTTCCTAGTTGAAATCTCTCAGACCCCTAAAAAACTATTATTTATTTCTGGCTGTAGAGACACAGGGCATCACAATTTAAAAAAAAAAAACTAAAAACAAAAAATATGTACATAATAAGCCCTAAGGCAAACACTAAGAAAATAACTCAAAACAAATAATAAAAAAATCATTAAAGTAATTGAAATAGCACAGTAGAAAATATTCAGTTACTGAAAAAGAAAGCAGTAAAGGATAAATAAATAGAGGAACAAAAATGACGTGACACACAGCAAACAAAAAGTAAAATGACACAGGTAAATCCAACCAATAACAGCATTAAATATGAATGGACTAAACGATCCAATAAAAATGAAGAGATTGTCAAATTAAATTTAAAAAGCAGGACCAACTATATGCTGTGTACAGGATACACTTTAGGTTTCAAAATACAAAGAGGTTGAAAGTAAAAGAATAGAAAAAGATATATCATACAAATGGCAACCATAAGAAAATTGGAGTGGTTATACAAATATTATTACACAAAGTAGGCTTTAAAACAAAAAACACTCCTAAAGATGAAGAGGGATATTTTATAATGATAGAAAGGTCAATCCATCAGGAAGAAGCAGATAATTTAACAATAATAGTTGGAGACTTCAATACTCCATTTTCAATAATGGATAAAACAACTAGGCAGAGGATAAACAAAATTAAAAATTGAACAACACTGTAAACCAACCAGACTGAATGACAGATATCTATTGAACACTCTACTCCCCAACAATAGTAGAATACTCATTTTTCTCCTGCACATGAAATATTCTACAGGTTAAAGCATATACTAGGTCATAAACCAAGCCTCAGCAAACTTAAAAGGATTAAAATTATACAGAGTATGTTCTCTGAGCACAATGAAATGAAATTATAAATTGATAGCATACCTAGAATATATAAAACATTCTTACAACTCAATAATAAAAGACAAACAACCCAACTAAAAATGGGCAATGGATCAAAAACCACATTTCTTCAAAGAAGATATACAAATGGCCAATAAGCACATGAAAAGATGCTTAATATCATTAGCTATCAGGTAAATATAAGTCAAAATCATGAGATACCACTTCTCATTGGCTAGGATATCTATATGTAAAGTGGTCACAAGCCTTTAAATGGGAGAAGGGCAGAACAATTATAGGGATATTCTGGTCAGTTCCACCACTGGGAATCTATTTTAGTCTTACTGAGTAAGGCCTTTCAGGAAACTCTACTTTCTCAAGGTTTACACCAAGGTTTTCTCACCCTGTCACTATTGACATTTGGGGCTCGTTAATTCTTATTCTTTGTTGTGTGGGGCTGTGACAATCGATGTTTAGCAGCATTTCTGGCTTCCACCCTTTCAAAGCCAGTAGCAACTCCCCGTTCCTCCAATTTTGACAACCAAATATGTCTCCTGACATTGCCAAATGTCACCCGGGTGCCAAAAAACTTCCTGATTGAGAACCACTGGCTTACACCAAGGATTTCACAGGGTAGGAATCAGTGGTGCACTGGTAAATATTTAACACCCAGCTCTCTTCAGGGGGCAAAAAGCCTTTGTTGGTAGTTTGCTGATTTCCATGGTGGAAATACTCCCTCAGTGACTTATTTCAAGCTATAAATGCTGTCAATGTGCTTGCAAAATGCCCAAAGATTTAACAATCAACTTTCACAAGCTGCTATCAACCAGCTTCAACATGTTACAGATAAAGATTTACAGCACTTGAGTGAACACAGCATTCCAGCTTAAAATATCTAGGAGTGCTGAAGTCCAAGTGATCCCTGAGGCCAGGCTCCTAGCAATCAGGGATAGGCCCAGAGCTCCCACTTCTGTGGTCTCCCCACCTTTCAGTGTGGACCTTGCCACCTACACTCCAATCTTCTCCATCAAATTCTGAGATCAGCTTTCCTTGGAACTTTTCTTTCCTCAAGCTGCCAGAACTGAAGTTTGAGATTGTAAAGCTTCCCTAATTCAGGCAGGGCAGAGCTGATGAGGCTGCCTATTTTCTCCTGGCCAGTCCAGCAGACAAACTGGGTTCAAGGCCTCTAGAGAAAGCCCTTAATTATGTAGGCTCAAGGTCCTGGTGGATTTCTAAAATATCAATTCAAGGAGGAGGAAAAAAGTCACCTATGAAATTTCATCACTTATTATAACACATTCAAGTCACATGATGAAAGTAAAGAGTACTACTGTATAATCGCAAATGTGTATGACAATGTAAGCTCCATGTGAGTCCTCCCTTTTGGTTTTAGCTTTTTGCACTTATTTCATTTATGAACAGAATCACACTGCATGTTCATTCATACATGGACTTCTTTAAGACTCAGAGAGTTCAATTTATCCATTTTAACTCTGGCTCTTTTAACTATTTTGCCAAGGAAACTAGAAAATGAGTTTTGAGAGAAATTAAATACCTTGTGGCATGGACTGATTTTCACCCTTCAAACTTTTACTCCCTTCCTTTATTCAATCACTTGTTCACATGAATGTTTGAGCACCTACTCTGGTACCCAGCTGTATGTTTGGTGGGAAGGATACAGAGATAATGAATGAGATTTCACCCCCAACTTGGAGCAGGTCAAAAATTCATGCAGTAGATAGTAAATAATACCCTATTATAAGTACAATAATCAAGGAGTGGACACCACTTTGCAATACAGGAGGTGATGACAAACTCTCAGAGGGAAATCTGGGAAATTCCACGGAGAATTTGTACTGCTTAAAATTTTTGTTTTTAGTATTTTTGGTTTTGTTCAACAATATATTACTTTTTTAACTAAAGAGTTAATTAGAAGAAAGAAGAGGAAGAGATGAAGCCAACAAAAAGTTCCAATCAAATGAAGTTGACTTCCATTCTTCTAACCCAGATTTGGCCTACCTAGACTTGATTATGGCAAGGGGTGTGTGTGTGTGTGTGTGTGTCTGTGGTTGAAGTTTCATAATTAATAAGTCTAATGAAAATTTAAAATAAAAAACAATCCTGCCTTCTCCCCATTTCATACTGGATCATCTTTTACTCAGTGTTATTAATTCACCGAACACTTACTAAGAACCTCCTAACTTCCCAGCACCCTTCAATACTTGGGAAAAATCTCAGAGGTGGAAAGAGCAATACCTACTTAGGACCTAACAAAAGAACCAGAAAAGCTCAAATAACAATACAAGAGTCTAATAATCAAGTCAATTCTGTTTCAAGCCTCTTAAAAGGGCTTTTCTGAGATGTTACAGTATCACCAGGAAGTCAGCAGGGGGCACCTCAAACATAGCTTCTACTTAGGGCTCAGCTCATTTTCAGACCTGGGCTTTGATGTTGGGTTTGAAGTTATTTCTGAATGTGAAACCATCAGCAAAAAACATTCATGATCTTGCATATTCAAATCATTAACTAGGTCTCATAAAATGTCTCCTTTTATCTTCTACATAGACTTAAGTTTTGTTTTGTTTTTTGGAAAAGGGGGAAAACTACTTATAAATAAACATTATAGATCCAGTGAGTTATTTGTGGGGATTCTTTTTAGTTTTTACGAGCTGTCTTGTAGGAAAGGCCTGCATCCTTCTACAGTTCTTCGGTGACAGCATTTGGCTGGTGTGTTCTGTCACTTCTCCCTCACCATAAAGCCTCATTCTGGATGTGACATTGCAATGCATTTGCTTTTTTTTTTTTTTTATTGTCTCTTTTGAAAAATTTTATTTCTCTTCTTAACTTTAGTCAGACAAATCCTTTCATGTCTAGAATAAAATATTTCTTTTTTTCTCTTTGTTCTTTTTATTTTGCTTTCCATTGTTTTTGGAAGGGGAAGGGTATGAATATTCCCAACTCAAGAAAATGAAAATCCTTAAAATGTGTCTGGATTATTTTATACCATACCTTTATGGTTTGAAGCAATTGTCCCCACACCCCCCAGATCCCAGAGCTGCTGATCTCAACCTCATTTTCACCTTCACCCACAGGCCATCATCTCAGTTCAGATCCAGTTTGTGCTACAATTTAATGCTGAGATGTGCCTAGACAGTGGTGGAAAAGCCCCCCCCATGACAATTTTTAGTAAACATCTTGGTTTGGCCTTTTCATATTTCAGAGGGCAATAGATTTTAAAATATTTTTTAACATGTATGATTTTGTATTTGTAAATTTGTACAATTTTATTTGTATTCACCATCTTTTTTCTATATTAAATGTAACTTTTGTGGTTAGAGACCAGATCCACCTCGGTACTAATATTCTTTAGAGCCCACTTAGACATTTCATCATATCTTAGTTTAAGCAAGGAAGCCACAAAATAAAATCTGCACTAAAATATGCGTGAACCAAAAAAATCTGCTTCCCAGCCTTTTCCAGTTTGCAATTACAGCAACATTAAAATATCACACATCAAATAATTTTCCTTCTCTCCTGGCATCGCCAAAAAATACCACACAGTTTGTGATTCGTGGTTACTGTTATTTAATCTACCTTGAGTTTCATCTTCACTTATCTGTAGAAAAGGAATATTAATTCAGTTCGGGGTACTTTCGTCAGGATTAAATACAGGAAAAGTGCCCAGTGTGTGTAAATCGCAGGCTCTAAATCAAAATAGGAGAGACGATAACAAGCTAGATGGATGGTTCCCTACATCTGGAATTTCTGGTTGTTTCCTTAGATGTGCACACTGAACTTTTTACTTAACATCGTTTTTAACGTCTACCAGGAGCAAGTGTCCCGCCATAAGGGTACTGTTTTGTTAAACGTTTATAAAATGCTTAGCTTCTCTTAACCTAAAGCTTTTTCAGTCTAATACCAACGGAATGCCAATAACCGGAAAAGCCGGGACTCACGCTACTGAGGCCAAACAACCCTGCTCCAGCTTGGACGAGACGCTTCACTAACGCACGCGCAGTCCTGGCCCAGAGATCACGTGAGTCTCTGCGAGAGAACGAAGGCACGTGACCGCTTCCAGCACAGCCAATCAGGAGAGCGCGTTGCTGCCACACCCACCAGCTGGCTGCTGGGCCTGGGACAAGAGCCAGCCTGCCTGCTTTCTGCCTGGCCCAGCTGCTGAGCTGTCTTTCTGGAAATCTCTGCATCTCTAATGGACGTGCAAACGTAACAGCCCAGGACACTCTAAAGCCGGTTTCATTATTTAAGGAAATATATACTCTAACTCCTGAGTGCTTTGATTTTGTTATCTGTTAACCTGGGCAGTCATTTTAAAAATACATTATAAACACACTTCCCTTTAGCAGTTATATAAAATTTTCTTGCAGTTCTCTGAAAGGCACAAAAGTGCAGTTTGGTTCGGTTCTTATCCAATGACATTTTTATGCGTGAAAATAGGCTGCATGAATATTCCATGTAAGATAGTAGGCATTGCTGCACTTCTGCTTGTATGTCATTTATACCATGAAGACATCCAATGCAATTGCACTCATCTTCTGTAGTCTTTTTAAAATTAGAGTTTACTATATGGTTTTGGAGGACTGCCATATCATAGTGGCATGGTATGTTCTGCCACTTCTAAAGTTCTTCTATGGGGTTTAATTTTGGGCAGGTTTTAAAATTCTCCACATGCTTTATGGCTGGGGTCGCCAACCCCAGGTCCCTACACAGCCTGTTAGGGACGGGCTAAAGAACCGCAGAACTCCGTCCCCCCCCCCTCCAACCCCTTCCGCTCCGCAGAAAAATTGTCTTCCATGAAACCGCTCCTGGTGTCAAAAAGGTTGGGGACCGCTGTCTTTTAGGATAGAATGAATGTGCACAATATGTTCTTTAATAATTGCGATACAAAACAATAAATTGTGGCATTTTAGATTTTGCTAAGCAAAACTTTCAGGAGATAAATAAATGAGGTTGCTAGGAATACTTCTACTTTCTTAACCTAAATATTCTCTGTTCACAATTCAAAATTTGAAAATCTACAATTTCAAAATAACACTGCAAAAGTCAGGCCAAGAATAAAAATAAGAATGATATAGTAACAGTGAAAGGGCAGGCATTTGAATCAGACTTGTCATATAATTATCTGAAGACTGGCCAACATTTTTCTTTTAGTAATTATTTTCCAATTATTAAGTTGATCCAATGTATCAACTTAAAGATAGATCTGCTATTTGGCAGAATAGCAAACTTTGAATTATTTGGGTATTATCAGCTTTTATTTTTTTGAGAAAACCTTAAAAAGTGAGCCTAGTTTTTAAAAAAGCCTTTTATCCTTCTAACCTATAAATGTACACTGTGTGTATGTGTGTGTGATGGACGGAGCCATGAGTAGAAGGAGACATTAAAAATATTCAGATCAGTAAAGATAGTGGATGGGAGATTCTATGAGCCAGTTTCTCAGCAATAAGGTGGGGGGTATAGAGTTAATTGCCCTTCCTGGCTAATATAAATCCTTTCCATTTCAAAAGATATTTGAAAATATTCTGAGCATTTTGGCAGAAAGGCACAGTCTCCAATGTCATTTTATTTTTCTTATTTTCCTTGCATGCTTCATACACTTTTAAAAATAGCTTTACTGTGATATAACTAACTCACATACCATATAGTTCACTCATTTAAAGTGTACAATTCAGTGGTATTTAGTATATTTACAGAGTTGTGAAATATCACCATAATGTCATTTTAGAACATTTTTGTCACCCCCTCCCCAAAGCTCCCCATTCTTTCCCTCCCCTCTCCCCAGCCCCAGGCAACCGCTGATCTACTTTCTGTCCCTATAGATTTGCCTATTTGTGGACATTTTAAATGGAATCATACAATAAGTGTCTTTTGTGACTGTCTTCTTTTCACTTATCATAACTCAATACAGGTTTAAATTATCTGACCTCCATGTCCTGCCTCTGAAGATCAAATGTGACTCTTGCATTCCTTGATGAGTTTGAGGATTGAGTATAATTTGCAGGAGGCAAAAATTAGAAACTAGTTAGAGCAAGTGGGCTTTTCTCCACCGCAGAAGCTAATGCGCTTGTCAATGTTCAAATACTCGATTGAGTTAAGCACAAACTAGGGAGCAATGTGTGTTCTTGTACCCGGAGACTGATTTGGGGGGCACTGCAAGTTAACAAACAGAATTCATCAAAAAAGGAGTGGATTAACGTACTGACCCAATGTAGTTTAACAGCTACACTTCCCCTCCTTGTAAAATTGGTGATTATTTAACATAAATCAATATAAGTTGAGTATTTAACATAAATCAATATAAACCTGTGTTCGGTGCTTATGCTGGGAGCCCCGGGGAGTAGATTCCCCTCAGGCTAAGCAAACAGGAGCGGGCAGAAAGCAAATTCTCCCTTCTGCCCTTTCCCCCTCTTCTCATTACTGTTTGCTCAAATGTTTGGGAGTGAATTCAGGGCCCTCCCTCCAACTTATGATTTTATAGCCAATAGGTGATGAGATTTATTTGCATATTTCCAGTCACATAAGAAGCCGCGGAGTGGAAACAGTGTCAGACTGGATTCTTACTCCTCCTCTTCCCCCTCCTCCTCCTCCGAGGAAACCTGCCACTTCCAGCTGTCCTCCCCTCCCCTTTAAAGCGCGACTTGCCCTGCGGCTGTCCTCCGGCTGCTTCAGCTCCGGGGGTCCATCAGTCGGTCCGCACCTGGCAACTCCTGCAGAGAGACGTGCCCCAAGATGAGCAAAGCCCTGTTCCTGGTGGCCCTGGGTGTGTGGCTCCAGAGTCTGACCGCTTCCCGAGGAGGGGTGGCCGCCGACGACCGTAAGTTTTGCGCGCAAACTCCCCTCCACCTGCACACGCGTTGGTGGCCCTGCTACCCGTCCTGCGGATGGCAGCGAGGAAGTTGGAAGGGGATGCGGTGAGCACCGAGCACGGCCCCGAGAAGAGTCACCCGAGTGGGACCCGCGAGGGGCAGGGAGGGAAACTCCCTCCGATCTTGCGGGGTCGGCGCCGGGTTCCCGCCCTGGGTTCCCGCGCTGTCCCTTCCTCTCTGCCTGCGGCCGCGTTCCCGGGCGCGCGGACCCCGCCGGGAGGGTCGGGGGTGTGAGGGCGGGACGAGGGAGGCGGGAGCAAGGGCCCGGCTGGCGGTGACCAGCAGTTACCTCCCCGCTGGGGGTGCCCTGGAATGAAAGGCACGCGGGCCAAGGTGACCCCGGCTTGGTCGGGGCCGCGGCTCAGCCCCCGCCTGCGGACGCGCCGGCAGACATTGGCCCCTTCTGGAGGAACGGGCGGGGCGCGGGAAGGCGTTGCTGGCATCTCGGCCGCACCGGGCACTCTCGCCCTCGGCTGACCCCCTTGCCCCGCGGTGGGAGTGGCAGTGGGCTGGGGATGCAGGGGGGGACTCGTGGCGCGGAGTCCCAGGGACGCAGCGACCTGCGCGCGTTCGGCGCCCGGGACGCTCTCCAGCTTCCACGTTCGCACGCCGCTCTTAGTGCCCAGAGAGCCACGAAGGGCTGACCCTCCTGAAAACGTGGCCGTCCACTTGGGGGTTGCCAGGTCTGCACTTGGCCAGCCCCGCGGTGGCTGCGGGCAGGACCATAGTCACCACCAGGGCGCCGCCCGCTGGTCCGGGCCCGGCGTTGGGGCCAGATTCGAATTTCTTTATTGCAGGGAACGTGAGAGCCCAGCTTGCCCGCTGTAGAGGCGGCCTGTGTAACTTGAACCCTGGTTCAGTTTCATACAACAGCAAAGTAAAAAGCAACTGAAGCGAGTCCTAAGCGGAGGCAACATTCCCTTTTTCTCTTCCGTGGTGGGGTTGCAGTTAGGGCAGCGTCGCCTGGATGTCGCTCTGGCGTCTCTGTGCCATGGCTCTGATTGCAGCTGAACGTTTGTTTTATTTCGGCATTAACTCGTGAAAGAACATTTTTGTTGGGTTAAAAAAGGTGTAGGTTCCATCAAAGCAGAATTGGATAAAAAGACAAGTATCTTTCCTATCAGATCAGTTTGAGAACACGGGAGAGTCAGCGAGAAAGCCTTAAAAATCTTGTTTCGGATGTTCCCCTCCATAGTGTTTAACACTGGCCAAGAGCATGGTAGCAAGCAACTCTGAATCCTTATTTCAGAAAGCACGCCGTGGAATAACGTTACTTTCACCATCAAACATGCACAGAAATGTGTCATCCATATTTTAAGTTTTTGCTAGGCTTTATTTAGGATGCTATGTTTTTGGGCTAGACAGTGTCATTTGTCTGGGTTTAGCGTCCTGAACTCTAACAGGAGGATTTTGGTGAGACTGAAAGATCTCTGAGGCCCCTCTAATTCTTAACTCTTTGATTGAAATGGGTACTCATGTGCTTAATTAATTTAATCGGATTTTAACCAGCACATGCTTTTCCTGGCTGCAAATGTATTAAGGAAGGATTATTTCTAAGCAGACTTGAAATGACTCCCACTCATTCCCTGCATTTCCACCCAACCCTGTCCCTATCATGCCTGTCCCATCACAGCAACTTTCTGCCCCTCTCTCCTCCAGATGCATTCATCCAGGAATGTGAGAATTCCAGGGTGAGAAAGTGGCAGCCGTAGGAGAATGATATCCAACACCTCCTCTGGGCTCTGAGTTTACTTATTCATTCTTGATTCTTTCTAAGAAGAATATGAGGCTAAGAGGCACTGCCCTCGGGCTCTGTGTCCTGGGTGACACTGCCATGTCTGTGGTGGCCCCGATTGGGAAACTGGAAGAGCTAGGAGAGGTAGCACGTGGGTCAGTGCTCAGCAGCTGCAGTTCTGTTTGACTGGCCGTGGTGAATTTCCAGGCGAACATCTGGGTTAAACGTGATGGGAGATGAGAGCAAAATAGCAGATGTCACTGGAGAACAGCTCAGCCAGGCAGTGATTGATTAATAGCTGTATTGAAAGGTGGGAGTCAGGTACAGGGGAAGAATTGCGATAGAAAATTTTAATTTTTTTTTTTTTGCAGCAGCATATTTTTAGCTCAGCCTTCTATTCTTGCTTTTTATGGAGGAGAAATTGGGCTATATAGTTTACTGCCAAACTGTCAGATTATGTCAGATTGTTCAAGAAAGTGCCTTGAAACTTACATTTTACTGTTAGTTTCTTCTCTCTGATGGCCGTCTCTTCCCACATTATTGCCGCAAAGGCTGCATTGCCTGCCATGTGAGGATGTTCTAGCCATCAAAATGATGGCTGATGATGACTTTGGATCACAAAGTGCAAGGAAAGTATTCAAGACATGAGTAGCATTATTTTTTAAGTCTGGATGGAGACAGGATTTGAATTTACTCATGATGTATTTTCTAACTTTTATGGCAACAACAACTTTTTAGGGATAGCTGTAGTCATTAAATATAGTTTTTCACCACAGTGAACTAAATTTTTTTTTTATCAACAGAGACTTTTTATCAACAGAGAGTAAATCTTTGTCACAAGTGGCTTTTGCCACATTCTCTCTTTGCAAAAGTTGAAGACTCCATTAGCTTCTGAAGGAGAAATATGATAGGATTCTAGCTTACTCAGAGACTAAGAGTAAATTTTACTGTGAACAATGTCATTGGGACTGTATGACTGCACGTTTCTATCTTGTGGCTATTTTAAGAATGTCTGTGTGCAGTGACATAGTTTTGATACTCAACAAATGTTAGTCCATACTAGTGGAGGAAATAAATATCTATTAGGAAGGAAGGAATGGATTATCTCAGGGGGTTTTACATATATACATATATAGTTCTACTGAAAATGAGACCTAACTTGTGCCAACTTACTCTTTTTGCCCTTTCTAGTCGTTCTCTCACAATGATCAAATGCTATCTTAAGTAGTTTGGTGATTTTGACTTTTTGAATGAATACAAGAAAATGTCCCCGCTGCTAATTGGCAGTAGAATACAACAAAGATGACTCAATTGGCATGGCCACTCAGTCTAATGTAGCCATCATGTTCCCTCCCTTCCTTCCTTCCTTCCTTCCTTCCTTCCTTCCTTCCTTCCCTCCCTCCCTCCTTCCTCTCTTTCTATCTCTCAATTCTAAGGTGGCCTTAATTTCTAAGGAATATGATAAAAGACCATCCAGTTGGATAAATGCAGAATCACTAATACCATTTCCAGGTATGGGAAACAGCAGTTTCCTTAGTAACAGTCGCATCTCTTCATCTGCCACCCAGAAGCAATCCCAGAGTGCACTGGGACAACCACACATACTGACTGACCCAGCTGCCATCTTCCTCTACTTGGTCTAAGCCAGTTGCGCCAGGGCTGATGGAGGTTTGGGAAACCCATTCACCTTTAGGATGCTGGGACATCCTTGAGGGGTTGCAAATATAGACATTGTGAAAATTCTTATATGAACACAAGGAGAAGGAAAGATTGCCTAAGCACCAATAAGATTTATGATTTCATACCTGATGTAGAATTAAAACCATCACATAGCACATAGAATGGCACTATTTTCCTGTCAAACTTAAAATGAAAAATAATTTCCTTTAAAAGTGAAATGAAAGTCTCCACATACAAGTTTCCTGGAGAATATATGAATTCCCTATTATTTTTCTTTCCAAGCTATGGACCCAACAGAAATATGGGTTGTGGGAAATTCCAGCTGTCAGCGAACCATACATATAATCTGATACAGGATCTATAGATTGAATAGACTTCTTTTTTCATGGAAATATACAAAGCCAGTCTTAGTAATTTCAAAGAATATTGTAGGTCATTTAAAAACCACCAGCAATACCAGGGCCACTAAATTGCGTAATTCAAGGGAAAAAATAGACTAAAAGTGAATGGCAAATAGACTAAAAGTAAAAGCCCGTGGGGTTGTATAAAGAAATAGTCTTAAACACCAGTTTGGCAAATAGTTGGTAAGGGAGGTTTATCTGTTGGATTGTTCCGATGATCTCTGCTTTAGAAAGATTGATAATCGAACATGTTAAAATAAGATTGTTGGAGAGGAGGTATGAGCTATTTGAGGTAGAAAGACGTGGGAGAGGGTGAAGTTAATTTAGTTTTAAATTTTCTAAAGCACTTTCTAACAGTCAAGTTCTTGGGCACTGAAAGAAGAATTAGATTAAAAATATTCAATATTCTTTTTCCTCTATCAGATAAATAATATAGCTACCAGAGTGCTTTCTGGTTAGCAAAAACGAAGGAGACCAACATTTTCAAATAAGATGAGAGGTAGAGTATATGCTTGGTAGATGGATGGATTCCAGTGCAGTTTTACTATATGGAAATGAAAAGAGATTTAAAGATTAATAGTTTAGCGTAGACTCTTATTTGAATAAATGATCTTAGAGTCTTTAGCTTTTGTAACAAAACTTACCTCTTTCTAATAAATATAAAGAAATTGTCTCCTACATTGTAGGTGGTTGAGTGTGTGTGTGGTGTGTGTGGTGTGTGAGATCAACTGATTGCATATAATGAATCACTTGGCAAGTAACCACGATCTTGTTCAAGGAATTTTGGAAAATAATTATTAAAAGAAAAACATTGGCCAGTCCTCAGATAATTATATGACAAGTCTGATTCAAATGCCTGCCCTTTCACTGTTACTATATCATTTTTATTTTTATTCTTGGCCTGACTTTTGCAGTATTATTTTGAAATTATAGATTTTCAGATTTTGCATTGTGAACAGAGAATATTTAGGTTAAGAAAGTAGAAGTATTCCTAGCAACCTCATTTATTTATCTCCTGAAAGTTTTGCTTAGCAAAATCTAAAATTTACAAATTATTGCCTTCTTATAGTATTAATAAATAGGTAGGGTTTTTATTTTTACTTTTTTATTAGACAAGGAAAATAATTTCCCCTAATATAACTTCCCTTTGATTGTGCTTTGTTCTGTAAAAAGGGTCTGATTTTATTTACAACATAATTTACTTCTAGTATTCAATGTAATATGATATATACTGTCTACAAATACCCCATGAAGATTTATCAACATTTAGATTTATTGTCCATAGTTTTAAGAGCTAGGTTCTCTTTCTTTACCCAGTTTGGGATTCACTATGAAGAACCAAATTGCACCCTTTCTACAGCCCCCTTTACTATAGTTTTTAAGTTTTGACTTTGTGTGTAAAATTGTAATGACATAAATAGAAAAAGAAATATTTGGGGAATGAATTAACCATGGCTCACACCTAGCACAGGTATTTCTGAACCACCCATTAAATGATTTCTTAAAACATTTTGAACTGGTGGGAACAACTTCATACAAAAGCTTCCTTGTGCTTCCAACTTTTCTTACTGCTAATATTTTTAAAAAATTATGCTCATGAAGAGCAAACAACTTTCCTTCTAACAAGCCTAATTGTATAATATTATGGGAAAAATTATTTTGATGTAATTAGAGATTTTAAGAGGGTGAAATAATACACAAAATAAGTCTCTCTATCAGCTTTGATCACCACTGAAGCATCTGTCATTCTTGCTATCCATATTCATCTTTAAAAAAACAGAAACAAAAGTAGCATCTGTGGTGGTTGCTTGTGAGCCTAAAATGTACCATTCCAGCAAATAAAAACAAACAACCCTCCAGTTAAGGTCCTAATCAATTTTTTCTGAATTACAGGAAGAAGAGATTTTATAGACATTGAAAGTAAGTTTGCCCTAAGGACCCCTGAAGACACAGCTGAGGACACTTGCCACCTTATACCTGGGGTGGCAGAGTCTGTGGCCAACTGTCATTTCAACCACAGCAGCAAAACCTTTGTAGTGATCCATGGCTGGACGGTAAGAGGCTCTTGGGAAAGGAATGCACTAGGGTCCACTGGGCATCCTGGCTTGCCCTAGTTGGTGGGACCCAATGATGGGTCCACAGCTTGTGCTTCTGCTCGGCTTCCAATAGCTTTGCGTTAAACTTGAATAAAGGCAAGTCTGGCTTGAGTGGGATCTAAAGCCACAGGTTCATGAGTACTTTCCCTAGACAGTGCCAACCTTCATTTTAACACAGACCTGCTTTGTGTCCTTGAGTCAGCCATTCCTGGGAGGTGGGGACAGGAGACTCTGCCCATCTGCAGAGGAAAATGTAGGTTAGGGTTGTGGCAAACTGGCGGAAGCCTGGCATGGTCCTGCATCACCCAGTACATCACCCGAGGTCCTTTCCTGAAGCTAACAGTCTGCAAGTTTGAGGAGAGGGCTGGAGTAGAGAGGGGAGGTGTGGGTTCCGGTGCTGGCCTTGCCATTCTCCACCTCTGTGACGTGGATAAAGTCACTTCTCATCTTTGGGTCTCAATTTACTGATCTGTAAACAAAGAGTTTCCGACATTCTCCAATTTCAAATTTCAGGAAGCTTTACTAGAGATGAGAGAGGGCTGGCTGGTCAGGGAACTGGCACGCAAGTTGATTAGCAAAGGTGAAACTGTGGTTAAATTTACTTTTAAAAAATATTAATATGTTTGAGCCCAGGAGTTTGAGGTTGCAGCGAGCTGTGATGACACCACTACACTCTAGCTTGGATGACAGAATGAGACCCTGTCTCAAAAAAACAAAACCAAACAAAAGTATCAATAAAGTAGTACTCTCTGTAAATATGCCACATGGTCACTTTACATGACGTAGTTCTTGCTTAAATATTTCAGTTTGTTTTAAAAAATTTCCGATCCCTAGTGAGTGGATCGTAATTGTTTATTAAAAAGGATTTATATAAAATAGATTGTTAAAGATATATTATGTCAGAGCTGCTGGCTGAAACAAGGAGCGACGAATATTGCATTCTGAAGAAATGACGTCATCCTCTCTTGATCTTGAAAGGCAACTGCAAAGGGTGGCCAGAGCCCTGACCACTAGGGAGGAGGTAGGGTGGGATGCAGGACCAATTCCTTGGGGTTTTGCTCTAGGCAGGTATTCTCACTGGTTCCCCCAAAGACCCACTCTGCATTCAGGCTTTTATAGTATCAATTGTTAAAGTTTTACTGAATTCATAAAATATACTTTTAAAATTGAAAGCATGGTAAACCCCAGTCTGCCATTTCTGAGCGCAACACATCCTTCTTTGGCATACTCAAATTTGCCTTGGAAGGGGCAGTCGTAAGTCTCCGAACACTCTTTTGGGGTCTGATTTTTCTGTCTGGGCTAATAGGCTTCCTTGCAAGTTTGTTTTCCATGTTATGTAGGTGTATTGGGCTGATGTGACCATGAAAAGTTGTGCATGAGTGTTTTAGGAACGCTTGTATCATCCTCTTCAGGTGACAGGAATGTATGAGAGTTGGGTGCCAAAGCTTGTGGCCGCCCTGTACAAGCGGGAACCAGACTCCAACGTCGTCGTGGTGGACTGGCTGTCCCGGGCTCAACACCATTACCCAGTGTCTGCAGGCTACACCAAGCTAGTGGGAAAGGATGTGGCCAGATTTATCAACTGGATGGAGGTAAGGCTGGGGGAGGAGGACCCTTATGTGTCCGAAACAGAGCTCTTGGCTGAAGCCAGACAGATGGCTGGTCTTTCTTCCTTTTTACTTAGATGTAGGTATTTTCTGGGGCAGTTCAAATCTTCAAAATGAGCATAGGTGTTATTTTACAGCCCAAAGCAGCATTTTGATAAGAATGATAATATCTATAAAGCCAATAAATAGTCCTGCCCTGCCCTGTCCTTTGGTATTTTCACAGTGAGTAGATCTGCTGAGACCAAGAACTCCATGGGCTGAACAGACAAAAGCCTGTTATTTCAGGACAGAGGAAAGAAATGGCATGTTCTGCCCATCCTTCCCCACCAATGGCTGGCACGTGGAAGTTTTACCCTGGCTTTGACTTCTGTTAGAATGCCAATCTCTTTGATGAAAATATTAATAGTATTTGTTCTTTGGTGTGGATGATTAAGGATGCAGATTTTTGTCGAGGGTTGGGGGAGTGATGGCATTGAGTAGGAAGACCATGGCAGGGAAGGTGTTGAGGATTTGAGGTGGCTGAGGGTTCAGAGTTCTGTCTCAGCAGCAAGGGACCCACTTCGGCAGCTATTCTCTGAAAAGTACCTTTGAAAAAGTATATTGGGGTTGGAAGGAAGCTAATACCCTGACAGGGCCAAAGTATTTAAACCAGATAATTAGAGGGTAAAAAATAAGCTATATTTATTAGACTGATCACCAAAGGACAAAAGTTATTTTTGTTGGCTCTTTTGCTAACCAGGCAAGTGAATTTGGGCAAATCCAGTCACCTCCCTGGACTTCAGGCTTCCCACCTGCTAAATGAGGAGGCTGGACCGTGTGTCTCTGATCCCTTCCCACTGTAATAGTTTCTCATTATAAGTCATTGCTTGGCCATGACTTTAAGAATATGACCTTTAAGAATAAAGTGATGTAGTATATTTAGAATAGGGAATAATGGGGTGAAGTTAAATATATATTTGTATATATGCATATGTACATATATGCATACATATATTATAAATATAAAAATACTGTATCAGATGTTTGGAAAAACTTCCTAATTTCAATCTGCTGTTAAAGAAAAAGAAACTCTCAACACTAGACAATATGTTTCTTTCTTTTACCTGTAACACCAAATTAAAATAAGTAGAATTAATTTTCAGTATTGCCTGTATTTTGAAAACAATATTTTGACTCAATTTACTTCCTTTAGTTTTGATCTTTGGCAAAGAGCTATAAGAACGTTTTTTTTTTTTTCCTTTTTCTTTTCCGAAGGAGGAATTTAACTATCCTCTGGACAATGTCCATCTCTTGGGATACAGCCTTGGAGCCCATGCTGCTGGAATTGCAGGAAGTCTGACCAAGAAGAAAGTCAACAGAATTACTGGTAAGAGAGCGGTTTCATTGGTCTTATCACAAGAGTCGAGATGTCTCTAATTCTGAAAGAAGATCAGAACATTTGTTAATTGCCCACGTGTGTGGTGTTCTTCTGGGGCAGAAGCCTGGTACTTGATTATCTCGTTATAGGGCTCTTCCGGGCATAAGATAAAATATAAAGGCTCACTCTCACGGGCTCACCCTCTGCTGGCAACAGCACAGGTATAAGGCAGAATTAAGCACAGCAAGCCCACAGATTTCTCTGAGAAGCTTGTTTTCCTCTCCCTCTGCTGTGCTTTGGTGGCATATTGCACAGGTGTAGTCACTTCTCACATCACTACTAGCAAAAACCAACAGCATCAACTCCAGAGGCCACTTGGAAAGAAGACAGTCCTCTAAGCAAAGGTTTGACATACAGAGCGAGGGAGAAAGCACCCATCACTGTTTAAAGGTCTTCTTACCAGATTCCGAAATCATTTACAAAAGGAAATGAGGCCATCCCGAGTGAAAATCTCTGGATAATGCCTAGTTTAAGAGACTCAAAATCATTTTAGATGGAGCCAAGCTTACTTTTATAGCTCTCTTGGTAATTGAAAGATCCAGTGACTATAGAACGGGAGCTAACGAGAATCTAAGTGGCTGCCAGTTACCTTCCAATGATGAGCAATGACATGCTAATGTCATACTAATGGAGATTTAAAAATGTCTTTTTTTCCCCCCCTCATCAAGGCCTAGATCCAGCAGGACCTAACTTCGAGTATGCAGAAGCCCCGAGTCGCCTTTCTCCTGATGACGCGCGTTTTGTAGATGTCTTACACACATTTACCAGAGGGTCCCCTGGCCGCAGCATTGGAATCCAGAAACCAGTAGGGCATGTTGACATTTATCCGAATGGAGGCACTTTTCAACCGGGGTGCAACATTGGGGAAGCCATCCGTGTGATTGCACAGAGAGGCCTCGGAGGTAAATACGATTTAGAGGTTAATTAAATGGGAGTTCTGTCCTGAACCCTTATTGACCCAGGGCCCTACCCAGCACCACCAGAGTATGTAGTTTTTGCATATACATTTGGCCAAAATATGTTTATGAAGAATTCTGACGTGTTCAGCATGATCACCTTGAAGCCAGACAGACAGCCATTTGACTTTTTATCTATCATATCGTAGACCACATTGGCTACTGCACTTGCAGTAGCCAGAGACAGTAAAGATGAGATTTAGACAGGAAAATGCCACTGACCTTGATAATAGCATTGTAAAATGTTATCTGGCCACGTGCTGTCACACTTTGACTATAGTCGCAAAACCAATGGGGTGATTTTGGATTTTACTGAAAATGAAAGAGATGTTAATTAGTGCAAATTTCCTTTGTTGGCCTTTTTAAGAGACAGACAAATCAGAAACCAATCTCCATTCCCCTGCAATGAGTCTTCCAAAATTCTAAGAAGAGAGAATAATGTATTATTAGCTTAATATTTACTTTAATAATCATGTTAACTTGTGTTAAATTTGTGATTTATTTTTAAGGGCCCTTTGCATACTTTATGGACACTGGGACCTACCTGCAGTCAATATGCTAATTGCTTTTGTGTACACTTTATAGAACTTACAGCATATGTTACTATTTTCAATTGTTATAAAAGCTTATGATAATAAACCTGTTCTTAGGACACTGCTGATTATTTCTATGGTTCATTTGATGTAAAAATCATTAGCAGGGGCACAGTCCTCAGTTATACATATCTATGACAAAATACTATTCATTTAACAGTTATGTCTTTTATGATGTGGTTTCTAGAATTACTGTATGTTTCTCAAAGTACCTAGAATATTAGACACCTTTAATGTAAGAGAAAGATGCTTTAGGGTTAGGGTTAGAGTTAGGAAAGTAAAAACAGGAGGAGAATGTGATAAAAGAGGGAAGTTAACCTCTACCTTAGATGTCTCTTATCATGGTTTCATGAACATACTCGTAAGTATAAGACAGCAGAAAAGTCAGAAGTTCCCCATGAACTTGCAACTTGCACAATCTTGGACATAGGTGAGCAGGTGCCACCAAGAATACCTCCTAAAATAGGGCTCACAGTCATAGATGCATAGGCTTATATGTTAGGGTTGTTTTATTCTAACACCACACCTAACCTATTTCAGACATGCAAAATGAAACACTCATTGTGGATTTGCACAGAGTCGAAATTTCCCTTGTGCCTCTTTTTCCCCAGATGTGGACCAGCTAGTGAAGTGCTCCCACGAGCGCTCCATTCATCTCTTCATCGACTCCCTGTTGAATGAAGAAAATCCAAGCAAGGCCTACCGGTGCAGTTCAAAGGAAGCCTTCGAGAAAGGGCTCTGCCTGAGTTGCAGGAAGAACCGTTGCAATAATTTGGGCTATGAGATCAACAAGGTCAGATCCAAAAGAAGCAGCAAAATGTACCTGAAGACTCGTTCCCAGATGCCTTACAAAGGTAGGAAGCGACTATTGGAAATGAGGAAATCTATTAGTCCTATTTGCATTATGCTTGCTGCATCTCGTGTACTGACTCTGTCCTTTGATGTGATGCTACTGAACCCTGAGCCCTCGTTGTGTTTCTGTTGCTGGAGAGGGAGTTGCATTGATCCATCGTACTGATGCCGGTAATTGCCATTGCCAGCAAGGCCCCGGTGCTCAGCCTAGGATTTGCAGCCCTGCTTGCCACCCTCCTCTGTCACTGTGACCATTAGCATGAGCCAGCGCAGTAGCGCTGAGCTCAGAGCCAATTTGAAACCATCTACCTGGGCTCAGCAAGCCCCAGAATTTTGACTGGGCCAAAGCTAGCCTACTGCTTGCGTTTGTAAATAAAGTTTTATTAGAACAGGACCACACACATTTCACTTCCATATTGGCTAAGGCTGCTTTCCTGCCACCACAACAGAATTGAATAGCTGAGACAGACCCTACAGCCCGCAGACTGTAAAGTGTTTACTCCCTGGGCCTGTACAGAAAGTTTGCCACTTCTAAAGTCTGCTTTACACGAATGCCAGAACTATCTGTATTTTTAAATAGAACTATCCCTGTGAGGCAAGGATGTACCAGATCTTCTAGGACATTTCCATTTTGCCATGAATTTGTTTCCCACTTGAATTTCAAGCTTGGCATCTTGCTTAGAGCAAGATCTAAAGGAATGGTGGGGAAACGGGAGAGCAGGTGGTCAGATGTCTCTGGCAAGAGGGGACTAACTTTAGAAAGGTTGGCTCATGTGGAATCCAGGTAGAAGCCCCAGGGAAGGGATGATATTAAAGAACAGATTCCCAAGGTAAAATATATCTGCTGTAGGTGCCAATGTGTAAGGCCATTTGTTAGAATCTGCAGAGGCGAATTTGGTGGCATAGAGGCTGGAGCATTTGTAGTTCAAGGAAACCTTTTAGGCAGTGAAGGAACCCTCAACTTCCCTGACTCTTCGGAACCAGGGAGTGTGTGTGGGGTAAGGAGGAGACCATGGGGCCATAATCTCAAAGACA
>CM052451.1:14041038-14069284 GCA_028533085.1 Varecia variegata
TCACATTAACTGTGTTTTAAACACCCACAAATAAAAAGCAGCAATCACCAGAGAGCATAACAATAACACTGAGCAGCTAGAACTCTCACACACTGATGAGGCGGATGTAAAGTGTCACACTCACATTGGAAAACTGCTTGGCAGTTTCTTAAAAAGTTGGCCATACACCTACCGTACGATCCGGCCTCTCCACTCCTAGGCATTTGGTGAAGAGAAATGAGGCATGTGTCGTCCGTACAAACTTGTGCATGAATGTTCATGGCAGCTCCATTTGTAATTGCTATAAACTAGAAACACACACATCTATCAACACATGAATGTGTGAACAAATTGGACTGAATCTATACCACTCGGCAATAAAAAGGAATGAACTATTGATACACTCAGCAACATGGATTAATCTCAAAATAATTATTCTGTGTAAAAAGAGACAGACAGGAGTGCATACTGTATTATTCCATTTATGTAAAATTCTAGTAAGTGCAAGTTAATCTCTAATACAGGCATGAGCCACCACACCTGGTCTATTTGAATTATTTGTTAAACAAATTTATAAATAAATGAATGGTGACCATCATGAGTAAGTACTTTTACATTTGACCAGTAGCATAAATCAATGAAACCTTCCATTCCACTCTCCATGTCTCTACTTCTTCAGGTTTCTACAAACAGAGGGTATAATAAAAATTGACCAGTACACTCATTCTTCCTGGGAACAGAACATGTAGGATGTTCTAAAAATACATTGTTTGATTCAAGATGTTCCTGTATGTCCTAAGAAGGAGAAAACAAAAAGGATACAAAAGGGAACTGAGATATTGACCCAAAAAAGCCACTAGGAAAGAGTGGGTGAGTTGAGTTGGGGTTTACAAAAAAAAGCAATGGAAAGCAGAAGTTAGGAAAGAAGGAAGGAAGATCTTCATGTCAAGATGCTATCATTTTAATACCTTAATATTGATTTTAAAAGAAAAAATAACTTTCCTTTTCCACCATATGTGCCAGCATCATGTGAGGTTGTGTCATACACTGAGGGCATGACAGTACTAGCTAAGTAAAGAGTTGGTTGAAGTGCTTGAGTGACACTGTGACCTCAGCACTTTGATATCCAAGTATGGGCTAGAAAATTAGGCTCTTAGATGTCCCCAGTGTGGAGGTGGCGTTGGGAAATTGGGCAATATAGTGTATCTTTCAGAATTAAAATTTGATACACACTTTGGCCCAGCAATAGTTCTAAGTATTTCTCCGACATATAGATTCTTGTATATGCAAAGTGATAAAAGCACATAGATACTAATTACAGCACTATTTATAATAAAATATTAGGAACATTTAATATAGTAAAGGGTTAAATAAATTGTGGTGCAAGACTATATGGCTATATCCTGTCATTTAAAAGAAATAGCTTCATATGTACTGATTGGGAAGATCTCCTCAAAATATATTAAATGAAATACTTACAGAACAGTACTTTTGTGTGGGAAATGTATGGAACCCTATACACATTTTGTTCTCTTAAATTATTTTTCTTTCTATTTTATTTTTTATACTTTATTTCTTTCACATTGACAGATAAAATGGTATGTATTTACTGTGTATAACAATGATGCTTTAAAGTATGTATACAATGTGCAATGGCTAAATCTAGCTAATTAACATATAAGCTACCTCACACAGTTATCATTTATGTGGTGAGAACACTTTCAATCCACACTCAGCATTTTTCATGAATACAATATATTATTATCTATAATCACCCTGTTGGGCAATAGATGTCTTGAACTTACTCCTCCTAACTGAAGTTCTGTATCCTTTGACCAACATCTCCCCAGCACCCCACCCACACCCCCTGCAACTACACAGGCCCTGGTAACCACCACTCTATCCTCTACTTCTGTGACCCCACAGGTATACGAAAAGGTGCTCAACATCACTAATCATCAGGGAAATTCTAATTACAACCATAAGGAGAGATCACCGCACACCTGTTAGAATGGCTATGATCAAAAAGACAAAAGAGAAGCGTTGGTGAGGACGTGGAGAAAAGGGAGCCCTCGGGCCGGGCGCGGTGGCTCACGCCTGTAATCCTAGCACTCTGGGAGGCCGAGGCGGGTGGATCGCTCGAGGTCAGGAGTTCAAGACCAGCCTGAGCATGAGCAAGACCTCGTCTCTACTAAAAAATAGAAAGAAATTATCTGGCCAACTAAAATATATATATAGAAAAAAAAATTAGCCGGGCATGGTGGCGCATGCCTGTAGTCCCAGCTACTCGGGAGGCTGAGGCAGTAGGATTGCTTAAGCCCAGGAGTTTGAGGTTGCTGTGAGCTAGGCTGATGCCATGGCACTCACTCTAGCCCGGGCAACAAAGCGAGACTCTGTCTCAAAAAAAATAAAAAAATAAAAAAAAAAAAAGAAAAGGGAGCCCTCGCACACTGTGGGTGGTAACGTGCTTTCTTACAGCCATTATGGAAAACAGTATGGAGCTTCCTCAAAAAATTATAAAAAGGAACTACTATATGATCCAGCAATCCCACCACTGGGTATATAATCAAAGGAAATGAAATCAGTATGTTGAAGAGATACCTGCACTCCCATTTCATGGCAGCCTCATTCACAATAGCCAAGATATGGCATCAACCTAAGTGTCCGTTGATGGATGAATGGGTGAAAAAAAATGTGGTATATAAGCACAATGGAATACTATTCATCCATAAAAAAGAAGGCTATCTAATCATTTGCAACTACATGGATAACGCTGAAGGATATTATAATATATTTTGTTTTGTGGGAGGAAGGGAGGGGATAGGACCCTACAGGGAGTGGGGAAAGGAGGGGGACCTTCTATAGGGCATGGGGGTGAGGGGCTAATATTATATTAAGTGAAATAAGCCAGGCACAGAAAGACAAATACTGCACGATCTCACTCATATGGGGAATCTGAACAGGTGCTCTCTTAGAACCACATATGTTCTGAATGCATTGACCATTTCCACTGGAACTCTCAGAATCCAGTAACAGTAACTGCTCTAGAACATGGAATTGGGTCGCTGAGGGACATAGGTATCCTGTATCCTCTTAAATACCTTTTGCATGTTGTACATATGCATGAATTATTTTTAAAAGTAAATAAAGATCATAATTTAAAATCCATCTATTTTGAATATTTGTCCCTGAAGACAGATACTAATTTTAAGTCAAGTGCCCGAAGGAGATGATAGCACTGAAAATGACGAGAGTTGGAAAATAGCAAATGGAGGAGGTATTTAGGGCTTTGGCATGATTTCACCGGGGAAGGGGAGTCTGGCACGGTTGTTCTCGATGACATGGAGAGTGCTGGTAGGGAAAATAAGGATGGCCAGCTGTGCTCTGTCGCTGCTGAGCCTGCAGCAAGGAGGAATTAGAGCAGAAGGGACCAGAGTTACGAAAAATAAAACCGTTAAAGTGCTGCAGGCTCTAGGTCACTGGACCATGGTCATCTTCTGGGAGAGCTGCTAAAGGGTCTGTCCTTTATCCTGCCTGTGCGACATCCTCACCAGACCCACAACAAAGGACCGTCTCCCTGACAGTTCTGATTTCTGCCTGACACAGTGAGCTGCACGGGGTTACAGCCTACAGCCGGGCAGGGAAGGACGGGGAGGTTTGCAGGTTACTACGGGGTACCAGGAATTGGCAGCCCGGCCTCGTGACTGGGCAGAGCTCAGCCCTTCCCACGCAGCAACGAGGGCCTCCAGGTGCAAGGCAAGCGGGAGGTAGGGAGCCTCCCGGCTTAGCTTGGGAAGCAACTCTGGGAGCTTTTCCAGTGGACTAGAGAGAGAATCTCCTGCAGAAATCCTTGAGAGGTGGATCCAGGGCCATCCCGGATGGATGGGAGAAATACGGGAACACTCAACAGGAAGCGATGGAGGGAACAGAGAGTGGGCAGAGAATTACCACGAAGGCAAGGTAGATCGACTCCTCCATACTTGGGATTATTTACATTTTCCCTGTCCAAATATTGAGGAGAAAACTTTCGTTTAGCTTTAAATTCTTTGAAGGGCATGTTTCTTATTTCTCTGCTTCCTGGCTTGATTTTCTCTAAGTCTCCTAGTGCCTAGACCACCTGCATGTTTTATTCTTTGCTGTGAGTTGCAGAAAAGCTTTCTGTGGGTGGGGGGGTCTCTGCAGCTTCTTTAGGGGTGGGAAGGATGGCATGGGCCAGGGCTAAATGGCCAAATATGTGATTTAGGAGGTGAAAACACCCTAGGGAAAATACACATTTCTCAGCTGCTTGGTTATTTCTCAATAAATTACACTCTGCCTAGTAACAAAAAAAAGGTTTTCATGTACTTTAAAACATACATGTTTTTGCAATCAAGAAATGAGTGGAAAGGAAAATTGAGGCCAACTCTTACGGTGAAAGCAGGGGAGCGCGAGTAAACAGAGACAGCCCAGGAGGCCCTGCAGGATTAGCAGAAGGAGCCAGAATTCAGCCCTCACAGCCCAGATCAGGCAGCTGAAATGCAAACACCCCGAGGGAGGCCATTTACTGACTTAGATTGTGTAAGTGACCAAGAGCAGATCCTTTTCTGGGAACCGGGTTGGATTTGAAGGGAGAGAGAACACAAGTTTCCCAAAGCCTGTCTCTAATACTTTGTCCTTATCTCCTGCCTCCAGGATCCAATCACAGAAAACTACCCTGGTTCCTACACCTTGACCTTTGACCCAAACCCCATCTAGGATGCCCATGGGGAGGAGGGCAGACCCGAGAAAACATTAAGCAGCAGTTTTAGGTTTTTGTTGACATTTGTGCCTTTTCACTCAGACTCTACTTTTCTCCCCTGCCTGTGTTGCCTTTCTTATTGATTCTGTTTTTTAAAAAGCACAGTCCTAAGGGTGATTCCTTGGCCATCTGATGGAGAACCATGTCCCAGGAGTAGGGGACAATAGCATCGTGGACCTTTCCTGCCACCAACAATGGTTTTCAACATGTGAGTAAGATGAATGAAGGCTACAAGGAGCTTTGAAGGAAAAAATAGGGGAGAAAAATGAATATATTGGAGTCAGGAGGCATCAGTTCCAGCCTTGGCCCCTGTTCTACTTACTAGCTGTGGACCTCTGGGCAAATCATTCCATTTGTTGGTGACATTTCTACAATTGGCAATAATATACTAAGTGCCTAAGGGCAGGACTAAATCATTAAGATCTAATTCTGTAAGAAATGTAGTAAAAGGAGAGCACACAGCAAGGGAAACCGAGTGGGCCAGAGGAGCAGTGGCTGTATGTACAAAATCGACCTGGGTTGTTTTTAAAGCAAACTCATCAGTTCCTCAAGATCATTTCAGGACTTAGGAGAGCCTTAGTGCTCCTGTTTGTGACATCCCAACCCACCCCACCTGATAAAAAATATCACAACGTACCCTAATCCACATTAAATATAGTTTTTTGTTTAAAATTAAAACTATTTTTATATTTTTACTTTTGATTATTTTTGTGTGAGTAATTAACAGGGATATTTCAGCACTCAATAAGTCTTCTCAAGAATTCTTATAAAGTGAAAAACATCTAGCCTGAAATCGTGTTTGAATGTAACGAACTTTTTGTAAGTATTATATTCAGCACTTAATGACATTGACATCTATTTGTGGACATTGAATTAAATATTCAAAGCCAATAGTTATGTTTTCAAGTCTCAAGCTTTAATAAGCTAAAATCTCCTAGAACCATAAGCCCTCCAGCTGTCTGGTCTCGGCAGCAAAGGGAAGGGACCGAGAACACACTTTCCACTTCAGGGAAATTTTTCTACACTGCTGACTTGGGGGAGGGATCCTAGCCACTGTCAAAGGCACAAGTCTCCTTTTAAAACAATACTTTATATAGTTTATAATTGGCTAAATACATATAATATAAAACTAAAAACATATATAATAATATAAAACTAAAAACATGAAAAATACTCAGTTCAAGACAGTGGTTACCTCTAGAGAGGGAGGAAGAGAGAGAAATGGAATCAAGCCTTGACAGTGTCTGTAATGTTTTATATCCTTAAAAAAATATGAAACAAATATGGCAGAGGCTGGGCGTGGTGGCTCATGCCTGCAATCCTAGCACTCTGGGAGGCTGAGGTGGGAGGATCACTTGAGGTCTGGAGTTCAAGACCAGCCTGAGCAAGAGTGAGATCTTGTCTCTACTTAAAATAGAAAAAATTAGCTGGACAACTAAAAATAGAAACAAAAAATTAGCCGGGTGTGGTGGCAAGAGCCTGTAGTCCCAGCTACTTGAGGATGTCACTGATGGAGCAATAAGATAGAAGGAGCCTGGGTCCCTGGATGACTTTGTGGAGCAGAGCCATTTTGCCAGGACTGCCGACTGCTCACCTGTGGACTGTTACATGGGAGAGAAATTAAAATCTATCTCGTTTGAGCTCCAAAGTTATGGATCTCTTTGTTACAGTATCCTAGCCTATGCCCTAATTAATGCAATGACTGAATAAGAGCTTGAATTTTTAACAGACCTCTCAGAAAAGATGGGAACTTTTATCAGGGGTCTGTGACTGCCAGGAAGACCAGGAACAAATACTAGCTTGAATCTAAACAAGAGGAAACAATTCAAAATATCCATGTAGAAGGACATTTTGCAGAAGAACAGGCTTGGATTCTTTAAAAATGTCCATGTCATAAAAGACAAAAAGAGGCTGGGGTATCAAATTAAAGAAGCTGAAAGGATCATGGTAATTAAATGAAAAGAATAACCCTTGATTGGACCCTGAATTTTAAAAAATTACATATGAGACATTATTGATACAACTATAAAAAGTAGAATATCAAATGCATATTGGAAAATAAAACATATCAATATTAAATTTCTTTATGTATTGTAATTGTATTGAGGTTATATAAGAGAATGTAGGAAACACATGTTGAAATATTTGGGAATAAAGTGTTTAATGTCTGCAACTTATTTCCAAATATCTCAGCAAACTAATAATGTAGTAGTTATAATAATTTGTATATATGGTAAAATACCAATGATTCATAAATGTAGAGGAATCTACGTGAAGAGTATATTGATATTCTTTGTACTATTCTTACAATTTTCTGTACATCTGAAATTTTTTAAATAAAATATTGGGAAAAAACATAGTAGGAAATAGAAATCAATACCTTTCAGACCTTGAGGTAGGGAAAATATTCTTCAACAAGACACACAAAAAATGATTACATAAGAAAATATTGACACATTTGACTGTATTAAAATTAAGAAGTTCTGAAGTTCTGTTCATCAAAAGAAACCCTAATCCCAATGCTCTATTTTTCCCAAAGCCTTGCCATTTCCTTGCATATTCTATGATTTACTTTATTATATTTCTGTTAATTGCCTGACTCCCCTCATTAGAAATGTAGACACTAGAAAGGCAAGAATTTTTGTGTGTTTTGTTCACTGGTTTATTCCTAATGCCTACAGCAGTGTTAGCATACAGTAGGCACTCAATAAATATATGTTGAATTAATTATGGAAGGAATAGATGAATGAAGGTGGGTAAGGCAATGAGTTATGTAATTAAATTCTAATACTTGTTTGTAATCCTTTTGATTAAATTATAAAACATTGTGGCTAGGTGGCTTTGGTTAAGATCTGGTTTTGACCAAGAATTCTGCAGCTGTAACTCAATTATGTCATTTAATCCTGTCACTATACTTACTTCTAAAGATTGCTCTGGTGACAGACTGCCTGGGTTCAAATTCCAATGTTTTCATTAATTAACCACAGAAAGATGGTCACAAACAACTCATGTCGATTCACTAGGCCTCAGCTTCCTTATCTTTAAAATTGGGGAAAACAAGAGCAACTATTTCCTAGGGTTGTTGTGAATAGTACATAAAATAACACACATAAAACAAAGTGGCTGGTTCACCTTAGTACCCAGATGTTGAGAGCTGCTCTGCTAACGTGGATTACAGGGCTCGAACCTGCCCTTCTCATCTCTCCATCAGCATCCATACTGCTCCTGCTGTATGCTTTAGGCTGCAGTGAGCATGAACTCCTTTTTCCTGAATATTCATGCGCTCACGCTCCCAAGGGCCTTTGCATATGCTACTCCCAGATGCATGGAACACCCTTCCCCTGATTGTTTATCTAATTGCTACTCATTGCACACATCTCATCTTGGCCAGACATTATTGTTTATTGAATGAATTGCAGCACCGTCCCGACATAACTAGACAGCTTTCTAAATGCACCAACCTGGCACAAAAGTGCTCTATCTGCTGAGGATTACCTCCCTTCCTGCTCACCCTTACAGCATTCTCCACGCTACACTGATGCTTCCATATTCGCGCCCTTGCTAGTCCAAGGTAAGAACTTGGACCAATCCCCAAGCACGGGCTTTGTTCTCAGGCTTGGAGAAATAACACCTTTCAGAAGGTTCTGTGGGTTCCTCTGTGAGTTTCGGTAGGCTGCGTTGAAAAGGACTGTGCAGTAAACCCTGCCTGCCCCATGCACAGAGCAGGAGCTCACAGTGCGGGGATCTGGACGTGTTGGAAAGCTCACAGCCACTGCGCACATGTCATTTTTGTTCCCTCATGAATCACAAAACCACCTGGCATCTCGCCTCATAATGTCCTGTGAATATGAGGCATGAGCCTCTGCAGCGCACAGGAGTGTGGCAGGGTCTGCCTCCTGTCACTGTAACCTTGACAGGAAGTGGCTTTGGAGATGACCAATTGCCTAGAGATAGAGATATGTTGGCAAGACAGAGTGTTTCCCTCTGGCCGCCCCGTTCCCTCCACTGCCTTCTGGCTGGAGTCCTATGCCCTGTGGCATAAACACATCGCCCTCTCTCCATGTTGCGTGCGGCTGGTGTCATCTCTGTCCAGTTTGCCTTCCAGGGCTGACACCCAAGCTTCCAGGACTCACAGTCTGTACTCAGACCGTCCTGTGGGCAGCTGGGCGGGGTGGGGGTGGGGGCACACAGATGCCCTTGGAGCTGAGAGCTCTGTTGACCTCAAAGGGTCAGGTCATCTGAGGGGTAAAATAACGCTTATTTGGTGAGCGTTAACCAAAAATAAGTGCAGAAGGCATGCTAAGGAAATGAATTTGTGTCTTTGAACAGCTTCTGCATCTGACATTTTTGAGTGCCTCCCAATTTTCTAGATTTTATTCTTGGCTTGGGATCCAAAGCAAATAAAAATCTCTGCCCTCCAGGAGCTAACATTCTGATGGACTTGATAATTAACTAGACTGGCTCATAGGACTAGGGAAAACAGTTTATTTACCAGCTAATTATAAAGAATACAACTCAGGAATGGCCACATGGAAGAGATGTATAGGGCAAGGTATAGGGAAAGGGCTGGAAGCTTCCATGCCCTCTCCAGGTACACCACCCGCAAAACACTTTTAGGTGTTCACCAACCCAGAAGCTCTCCGAACCCCACTGTTCAGGGGGTTTTATGGAGGCTTCATTAATTAGCCAGGGCTGATTGAATCATTGGCCACTGGTAGTTGGGGGGTGGAGCTGCAAGTACCAACCCTCTAATCACATGGTTGGTTCCTCAGGTAACCAACCCCCATCCTGCAAGAGTCACCTCATTAGCATAAACTCAGGTTTGGGTGGGAGGGGCTTGTTATGAATAACAAATGATGCTCTTCTCACTCTCATCACTCAGGGGACTCCAACGGTTTTAGACACTCTTGTGCCAGGATAGGCCAGGGCAGAAACCACATATATATTTCTTATTATCTCACACTACCCCTCCCAGAAATTCTGTCTGGTGGCAATACCAGGAGAGTGAGCTTGGACTGCTTTGTGAATTTTTTTTTTTAAAGGTATTTTCGAACGCTTATTTAAGGCTCAACTCAAAGTGAAAAGCTAATATTCACGCATTTAAAATAAAGATGATTTCACCCACGCTTAATTTCCTGGAAAAAATTAGAGAAAACAGTTCCTAAGGAGAAATCAGGGAACAGAAAGCATGGTGAGTCAGAAAAAATCTGCTCTGCCCCACAGCGGGGTGTTTCTCTGACAGCTGCGCTTGTGTTGTGGCACGTGGGTGTCACACATGCTCCTGTGCTTACATCTTGTATGTATTTCGTATGTTGAGAGAGAAAGGATGCCTCTGTTTTCTCCAAATGAAGCTTTCTGGCTGTGGGTTAAGAGAATTATGTGATCAAAGGGAATCCTGGATCGTAGGGTGAGCGGAAGGAAGAAGAAGTTTAATTGAGAAACGACAGGGCATCCTCAGGGAAGAATTGGGATGCAAAGTCAGAAACAAGCTCTCGTGGTGCCGGAGGACACAGAAGGAATCCGTTGCCTGAGCTCTCGGCTCTGTGACTTCAGGGATTCTCACACTCACTTGTAAACCTGTGCCAAGGGCGGGGCGTGGGAAAGTACGTGGCTGTGGTCACCCCTCCATGAATTGCAGCAGGGACCGGGACACAAAGCCTCTTGAGAAAGCAGCTGCTTTCCTCCCCCACACAGCCCGGCCACCACGGGGAAGATTACATAAGAGGAAATTTGCTTAGCCCTTAACAAAGTTTATTAGCTTAGCAGATCTGTCTGTTTAACGAGTGTCCATTTCTGAAGGCTCCATCCATCAAAGTGTCTGAGGCTTAGTGTGATCTGTGAAAAAACTGTCAAAGACCCCACAAAGGCAGCACATAGAAAAAACTTGTAGCCGATGGTTTGGGGGGGATTTGAAATAAAAGATAAATATCAACTATCAAAGAATGTGAGCTGGTTTTCTCAAGGCTGGACAGTTGGATGTAGAGTGGAGCTGCCCCATCCCTCGGTGGGCATGGGAGGGAGGCATGGGAGGGGACAGCTGGGATGCCTTCCAGGCTAATAGTGGCGGATGAGGTCTCAAGGCTGGGCTGGGTTAGGGCCAGTTATTTTCCAAAGCGTCGGTGCGAACCATGTTCTACCCAGGGAATGCCAAAGGCAAAACTGGGACGATGGAATTCTGCCATAGAGTTCAGAGGTCAAGTGTGAGCTAGAAAGAAGCAGGAGACAAAGTCAAGATGAGCAAAGGCCGTGTATCACGGCAGTGCCTGCACTTGGCTCCACGCCAGAGGGCGCAGGTCACACTGCAGTCCGTAAGAACCGTGCCCGGCAGAGAGAGCTGGGCTGTGTGACACCGCAGGCCTTTGCAGCCAGGGATAGTGAGATAAACGGACCGTGAACCACGGGAGCTCCTGGACCAAAAAAAGTCAAGATCATTGCTAAGAATAAAGCTAGAGCTTCCTCGTTTTTATTGGCTCTCCATTTTTTTTTTCATATGTCAAACTTTTATTAAAACATTTTAAAATACAACTTGCCCATATATAAAATGCTAAAAAATGGTCTCTTTCCAATGCTCCCTGCTAATGACCTAAGCCAAGGCCCTGTCATAGTCTGGGCCTGAAAGACACTGCATTAAAGAGAAATGAGCACTTTAATGAAACTGAAATGGTGATCTCTAGGCAATGCCAGCAAGTGCTGTTGTCAAGCCCAGTGTCACCCTGCTAGTGGTATCTGGCAAGAGCAGTGTCTTTGCAACTCCTGGGTCTACTCAAGAGCTGTCTGCACCATGGCTAACAGACGTGGGTAGGGGCGGCTACCAACGTCACTCACTGCCACCTACCGGAAATAAAAGCCGTCTTCTCAGTCTCCTGCCAAGGTAGGACACGCAGCACCCAAGAGGAATGAGTCGATGAGGCCATTCAAAGGGCAGCACACTGTCGTCAGCACTCAGGTGACGTCATACTGGTCCATTTGCCAGGCCTACCTCATGGCGGACTGTGACAATACCGGAAGGTGCCACCACTGCTTCTGAAATTCAATTGCCTGCACGAGTGAGTGCCTGAGCCTTCGCCCAGTCACAGAGGGCCTGGGACAGAATCAGGATGCAGGGAAAGAGCTAAGGTCTAGAAATGACACAACAGGGTGGTCATTCCAGATCCAATCACGGTCTGAGAAGTTGGGAATGTGTTCCGTAATCTCTGAGTCTGTCTCACCTCTAAAATGGAGACAATCATAACTATTCTGTTTCTCTTACTTCCCAGGATAGGAACAAGAGCTCTGAAAAGAGTCAAATACTTTGCAAATGTCAGGGTTACAAATGATGCTGTTGTCATGGTATAAGCAGGACGCTGAGCCCTTTCAATAGCCTGCAAAACACTTCAGTGTCCATCTCGTCCCTCCTCTCAGCTCCCACCTCCCACCGTCCCTCTCTCTGCTCCAGCCACACTGGTCCCTTGGCTTGCACATCACGCCAGGACCTCACTGTTACTCTTCCCTCTGCTTGCACTGCTGCCCTACCAGCTCACCTCTCTCCCTCAACTCCTTAGGTTTTATTCAAGCATCACATTCTCGGTGAAAATTTCCCTGACCGTATGTTATTTAAAACTGCCTACCTGCTAGCATTCTCTAAACCCATCCCTAACACATGTGTTTCTCCAAAACACATCACTCTCTAATACACAAGTTAATTTACTTTTATTATGTTTATATTCTATCCTCCCCCATCAGAATGTTAGCTCCTGGAAGGCAGGGATTTTTATTTGTTTTGGATCCCAAGCCGAGAATAAAATCTAGAAAATTAGGAGGCACTCAAAAAATATCAGATGCATGGAAGGGGAGAAGTTGTTCAAAGACACAAATTCATTTCCTTAACGTGCCTTCTGCACTTTAGCTGAAATGGCTCCACCCAATAAAATGTCTGTTTCAGCGCTTTATTATCAATCGACTTGGCTTTTGCTCTGGTTCCTTTAGAGACTACAGGACATTTTATTGAAGTTTTTGGTTGTTGCCCAGGAAAGAGCATTAGCAAATGCTAAGTCAGGTATTCACACATTTGCTGACTTCCTGGGGAAACGAGAGGTACTTCAGAAGAGGCTGTGGGTGAAATGGGATGGATTATAAGAGCCCCACAGGGGAGAGAAAAACTAGGTAGCACCACACTATAGAACAGAAGGCTTCATGGGCATTCATAAAACTCATGTTGCTTATTGCAAAAGAAAAAACCAAAAATCATTAATTTCTCTCTCATGGTTTTTTTTTTTTTTCTTAATAAAAGACATCGTCTGAACTCAGTGACTTGGAGAAATCTGCTATTGCTACAGAACCATGTAGCATATAGAGTTCTGCCAACAAGAAATCTATTTCCCTTTGGGGGTTACGTTCTTATCTTGAGTTATTTTCTCTTGGCCTAGAACATGCTGAATTATTCTCAAATGGCTTGCTTTTGGGGTCAGTTTTTTATGTAAGGACACAGTTACCTCACTGTGATCTGGTCAAAGGCAGTCTCAGACCTGCTGGGAATAGGAGAGGGGCTGGAAAAGAGGCCACCTCTTAGCCATCTGGAAATACATGCTCGTAGATTATCTGCTCAAATTGGAGGCTATAAGGATGTTAGGACATGAATGTTCTCACCATGTGAAATTATCTATCGGATTCAGAATACACTCTGGGGAAGCAATACATCGTCGTATCAGACTACGCTTTAGAATCAAACAGTCCTGGGTCCAAATCTCAGTCCTTCTACTTACTAATTATATGATTTGGGGCAAATTATTTAAACTACCTGAGACTCAATTTTCTCATCTCTAAAGTGGGAATAATAATATAGACATCAGGGTTTCCTGGATCAAATGAGAAAATGTATGTAAAGAGCTCAACAAATTGTTCTTGCTAATAATTGTTATTGTTCCAAAAACCCAGGAGCATAGTTTTGTTAATCAGGGAAATTTTCCCTTAAATGACAAGAAAGAACACAGAAGGCAGGAAGAGGGTGTAGTGAGGACAACATAGTCATCTGGCGGAACTTTGGCCAAAGTGATAGGATGATATCACTTTCCTGAGTCCTGTTGAAAGTGCCTGACAGCAGACCAACATGGCAATGTCAGAGCTGTTGGTGTGAAGTTGGACGGAAGGCCAGTGGGAAGCTGGACCACACGCCCCAAGGACAAGGAAAATGATTCTTCCTCCCTGCCTCCTTCCTTTCCTTCCTCCCTCTCTTCCTGAGGCATCTTTCTAACTCTGTTATGGTTGTCCTCCCCACACAGTGCCTATTGTGAGTCTAGACTCCATGTCCTCTGGACTTGGATGCTCTAGCCCCACTTTGGTTCACTCACTAGTTGAGTTGGGCAAATCACTTTATCTCAGAGTTTCACGGTTAAGAGCATGACCTCAAAACCAGTATGTCTATACTCTACCAGCCTGCTCTACCACTACTAGCTGTGTGACCTTAGGTGAGTTGCTTAAACTCTGTGTGCCTTGGTTTATCCATCTGTAAAAGGGAGACTTACAATAGTATCTACTTCATAAGGTTGGTATGAGAATTAAATGAGTTATTAATGTGAAGCACTTAAAACTGTGCCTAGCACACAGCTAAGCTCCCTATTATTTTAATAGCTCCTTATTATTATCTGTAAAATAAGGGGACTGTACTATCTCCAAGGTTCCTACCAGAACCAATACTTTGTGAGTCGTCTAGGATCTCTCTGCAGTGACTCAGTTTCCCACTACCTGCTCTGCTCCCTTTCCCATCCATTCTATCTCATTCATCTTTCAGGTTTCACAACTCCTCTCCTTGGCAGCAATTACAGAGTTGTCCAAATGCACCAACAGATGCCCTCTGCTAGGAGTGTTGGCCTGGGAAACAGATGTCTAACATGTCACAGTCATATTATGTTCAGGAAGACAACATCATGTTCTTGCACAGGAAGGAGACTCTGGGAGTCTGGATTTGGAGCAGGGCCAGCACAAACATCTCTACAGTGGTTCCCCCCTTACTGGTAGTTTTGCTTTTTTTAGTTCCAGTTACCCGCGGTCAACTGCAGTCTCAAAATATTAAATGGAAAATTCCAGAAATAAACAATTCCTAAGTTTTAAATTGCATGCTCTTCTGAGCAGCATGATGAAATCTTGCTCCATCCTGCACTGCCCCACCTGAGAATTTAAGGGTGTCATGATAAGATAATTGGAGATATACTAAGTGTCACTAAAATGATAAAAAGATAATCCATGAGTCATTTTCAAAGAGCATAGTTAGCTCCACCGCAAGGCAGCAATAGTCTGACTAGGGTATTAACAGGTTGCTGCTGGCACCATGCTATGGAAAGAATCACATCTTCATCTCTCTAGACTGGCAGAAGGGTAGCATATGGTGCAAGTGTGTTCCTCTGTTTTTAAAATAAATCCTAATTCTGAGAGTCTTTCTCCTCCAGTTTAGCAGAGAAGCTCGTGACCTTGGGTAAATAAGAGTCAGTTGAGTGCACCCTCCTGACCATCCTCAGAGCCAGGAAGGGAGGAAGGGACACTTCCTAGCCCAAGATATAGTACTCCAGGTAGGATGCCACATTGCCCATGTGGGGGAGGAGGGTACCATGGCGTCAGGGGACATGCAGTGAGGCCACCAATGGTCTCTCAGAGGAGTAAGATCACAGAGCTCCTCTCACTACCACCTGGGAGAGACAGCCCTGGGCACCCCCTTTGATGGGTCTAAAGGGGTAGTCAGAGCTCCTGTGTAGAGTGGCCAGTTATGCGTGGCCCAGGTGTTTTAAAATACAGGCTTTGTTATTATTTAAGTATGTCAAGGCCAACAGATCAAGAGATGACTGCCACTGAAAAGATAGTCCGTTACTCACAGATCCCAAGAGGAAGGGGCAGGACACACCCCAGGGAGGTCAGAGAAAGAGGAAGGAGTAGGGAAATGCGGGCAAGAGCCATTATTATGACTTCCGTGGAAAGGAAAGGCAAGACAGGATAAGCAGACTTCGGATTGGCTGGTTTGAATAATTTCAGCAGGCTCTGGGGCATTGGCTGTCCCTAATTGTCTGGTACTTTGCCCTGGGGTGATCAGGACAGGGGAATAGTGGCCTTGAGTGTGAGAGCCAGAAAGAGCAGATGGGGGGGGGATAGTTTGCATTTGAAAGGGCCAGTTGTTTACTATCACTAGAAACTGGTTAGCATTGAGAGGGCAGGATGTTGTTAATAGGGTGTTAGGTCAATTAAAATATCTGACTGAGGTTTGAGCTCCAGGATTAGCTTGTAGGCAGACCCTCTATTCTGACCACTTACTATGTATGGGTCCTTTGCTGCAGTTGTTGGTGTGGTTGGGGTCTTAGTCCATTTGCGCTGCCGTAACAGAATACCACGAACTGGGTTATTTATAAAAAAACAGAAATTGATTTTCTCACAGTTCTGAAGGCTGAGAAGTCCAAGATTAAGGTGCCAGCAGGTTCAGTTGTCTGGTGAGGGCTGCTATCTGCTTCCAAGATGAAACCTTGTTACTCCATGCCCTGGAGGGAAGAGAACGTGTCCTCACGTGGTAAAAGGTGGAAGGGGAAGAGAGTCAAATGCCCCGTGAAGCCTCTTTTATAAGGGCCTTAATCCCATTCATGAGGGAAGAACCCTCAAGACCCAGTCACCTCTTAAAGACCCTACCTCTTAATACCAGCATATTGGCCACTAAGTTTCAACACCTGAATTTTAGAGGCGATACAGTCAAACCATAGCAGTTTGATAGGTGATGTCAAACATAGGTGACAGTCCTTGAGTTGCAGGGCTTGTATTAGCCAAACTGAACAGCACGTAGGCCTCAGCATTTGCCATGTCTAATCAAAATAACGCCTTCCTGGGAGGGTTCCAACCTTCAGATTGCAAACCCCAAAACCACCCAGGCCCACAGTAATGAGAGCAGCCGTCAATAGAACGGTGTTAGCTGCTCCTGACAGTTTTATTTCATTTTTGTGTGGTGGAAGTTTATGCTCTACTGGGTCCCATACCACACAAGCAGCTGCCTGGCCCATGGGACACTCTGTGGCTAATGAGTTTCTGGAAGGTTTGTGGCATTGACCTGGCCTCTAGCCTTTATGGGATGAGGGCAAGATAAAAAAAATTATAAAGATACGGAGACTTTATTCAAGTTCCTCATATACAAGGGAGCCTTATATATGTAGAGGCAAGACATCTCCCCCTTTAATATAGCAAAAGGTGATGGAGAAGTTTTTAAAGTTGATGTGCAATGTGAGCTGGCCAATGGGTCTTAAGAGAGATAAAGTCCTGGGACGAGTCAGAGACCTTTGTAAGGGAATCCGGTGCTAGGACAACGGCCTAAAGTTTGGCCAGCTGTGTTGATCCTTGGGTCCTGAACTTTAGCACGGACATCCAGGCTAGGAGGTAGAAAGCAGCGATATTCCACTGAGCTCCGCCACCTCTGATGATCGGCAGTGCCATTCGTACAGCCCGTAAACTCCCATTGCTGTTCGCCCAGTTAACCCCAAGGGATCCCCTGGTTGTCAAGAGGTCTGGGGCAGGGGTGACCTCCTCCAGCTCTGCCTCTTTAGATCCAGACTCCTCCTGTCCACTCTCCTCTCTCAGGGCGCTGCATCCGGGTCCACGTTGCTCCAGCTGCACAGCCCAGCAGAGAATAGGCACAATTCTTAGAACGACAGGTACGTCCACATGACTCCTCTTGTCACCCGCTGCTTGGAATCCCTTGCCAGCTTCCCCGCCGGCTGGCCAGGCCAGGCATCCTGGCATGTTTTTCTGAACCGTGACCTTGACATCCATCTGACAGTGCCCAGGGCTCTCTGGGGCTGTGCTGGGATGGGCCTCTGCAGTCACGTTCGTTTCCCAGCTGTTCCCTGTCCCCAGCTCCCCGACGTGGAGGGCTCTGCCTCCAGCTGGCTCTGTCTTCCTGCTCCCAGGTCTGTCCACTCCTCTCACCTGTGCCTTGTCATTGGCCCTGCACAGAGCCAAACTCCTCCTGGGTCCTGCTCCCAGCCAGTCTCATGTGTTCCCCGGGAGACGGCCAAGGACTGGAAGTCCCGTTTCTGTGTATACCTCAGACAGGCCTGCAGGCGGACTGGGCTGCTGGCAGGTGAGCACCCCCAGGGCATCTGACTTCCCGGGAAGCTGCTTTTCACAGCATGGATGGGGTGGGGTGGGCGGACAATTGGGTCAGGGCAGGAACAGACAATGACTTTCCCCTTCTCACTTCCTTTTCTCAACCCCCTCCTTTGGAATGCAACTAGCAAAAGGCCTCAAAAGAAAGACCTCTATGTACCCAAATCCCATCCAACTAATTTTTAGTCCTGATTTTTGTTTCATTTGCTATTTTAGTTTTCTGCAGCTGCCATAACAAATTCCCACAAGGTAGGTGGCTCAAAACAACAGCAATTTATTCTTTCACAGGTCATGAGGCCAGAAGTCTTCAATCAAGGTGTGAGCAGGGCTGGTCCCTTCTGAGGGCTCCGGAGGGTACGCATTTCTGTGCCTCTTTCCTGGCCCCGGGGGTGGGGGGGGGGGTGGCGGGGTGTGCTACTGGCAACCCTCGGCATCGCTTGGCTTGTGGAGGCGTCTCCAACCCCTGCCTCTGCGTTCACGGGGACTTCTCTGGGAGTCTCTCTGTGGACTGTCCTCTTTCCGTGACTACTCCAGTCGTTGGATTTAGTTAGGACGCACCCTAATCCAATACGATTTCACCTCCATCCTTAACTGATTATGTCTACAAAGACCCTAAGAATAAGGTCACATTCGGAGATCCAGGTGGACATGAAATTTGTGGGAGACACTATTCAACCGACTACACCTTATAAGCAGCAATATTTAACAAAATTTCCCCACTCTTTTCCTTCATCTTTCTGGCCACTCCAGGATTTTTTTTTTTTTTTTTTGACCTATAAGAAATGTTTAAAAAAATTCACATGTATAGTTTCTCTTGAAAAATGGCTGGGCCTTCATTCCCCACACTGCCTCCATTAGAGGATGACTCCACCCTCATGGTCACTACCTGCCTGGTCCTAGGGGCATTTGAGATGGTGACCCTATCACCAGCAGAAGACTTTCTGCTAATATAACCAGCATAAATTTACTGAAATAGTAGTGACAGCATAATAAGATTTCTACCGTGCTGGGCACATCTATTTATTCCTTTTATTCATCTATCAGATAATACCTATAAAACAAATGCCCACTATAGGTTAGGCACAATTCTTGGCACTAGAAATAGAATTTTGAGCAAATACAGGTACACTTGCTCTTATGAAGTTTGCTGTCTAGTGAGGAAGAAAGATTTGAATCACATAAATAAATTTTTTACATGTTGATAAATTTTATATGTGAGAGGTCCGTGGTGCTATGAAAAGATAGACTGGGAGACATCGGGTGGATGACATATTCCTCGTTCTCTGTCAGAAGAGTGCTGAGGACTTGAGATGAAGATGTGAATCATAGCACGTAGGTGTTAGTTGAAGCATCAATGGACAATATTGCCCAGAGAGCATGCAAAGTTGTAAAAGAAGAATTCTGAGGCAGTATAAAAAGAGCTAATGATGGAGATTGAGAATAAGAGAGCCAAGAGTTTAAGGCAAAAATAACAAAAGAATAGTGATGTTGGCCGGGCGCGGTGGCTCACGCCTGTAATCCTAGCACTTGGGAGGCCGAGGCGGGCGGATTGTTTGAGCTCAGGAGTTCGAGACCAGCCTGAGCAAGAGCGAGACCCTGTCTCTTCTAAAAACAGAAAGAAATTATCTGGCCAACTAAAAAATATATATATAGAAAAAATTAGCCGGGCATGGTGGCGCATGCCTGTAGTCCCAGCTACTCGGGAGGCTGAGGCAGTAGGATCGCTTAAGCCCAGGAGTTTGAGGTTGCTGTGAGCTAGGCTGACGCCACTGCACTCACTCTAGCCCGGGCAACAAAGCGAGACTCTGTCTCAAAAAAAAAAAAAAAAAAAGAATAGTGATGTTGAAACCAGGACAAAGAAGTCTTGGGACTAATGGAGACATCTATGGTACCAAGTGTTGGAGCCATCCCACGGGAATTACTCATTGGCCTGTACACCAAAGGGTTCATGTGTGACCTTGGTGAGGGCAGTTTCAGAGAAATGAAGTGAAACTAAGTTTGAAGTGAGTTGAGGGACAGAAAAGACAAGAGAATCAATTCATTGTCCAAGGAATTCCTCTAGAAAATGAAGAACAATTGTAGGTGGCCATGTTTTCTCAGGTCTTCTTGAAACATGGAAACCTCTTAAAATGTCAATATTATCCATTGTCAATGGAAATTGAAAATGTATTACAAACTACTCTCTATTCTTAGCTTACAGACACAGAAATTATTCATTTGATAGCTCAGAACAATCAATGTGATAATCCATTACTCTATTGTACTGTAATAAAGTACTATTTCAAGGACCTGTCAAGGTTTGTAGATTATCTCTGCTCATATTAAATTATCTTATATTATTGCGATAAAAAGAATGGAAGAGATTTTAATTAATCTTAAAAGCTAGGGAAGGCTGACATATGAGCAATGAGAGATTTAACTAGACATGGGAAAGCAGCATGTACCAAGGTCCTATGGCTGGAGGGACAATCACATGTGATAAGACTAAAAGAACAATTAGCTGGAAAGGAAGGGAAATGTCACAGCAACTGAGAGAGAGATGCGGCATTCAGACCATAGAGAACCTTTTCAATCATACTAAGGAGTTTTGTAGTTATCCTAAGAGCAATGGGAAGTTGTTAATATGTGTTTAAAAAGAAAATATGGGTCCAAGTGCAGTGGCTCATGCCTGTAACCCCAGCACTTTGAGAGACAGAGGTGGGAGGATCACTTAAAGCCAGGAGTTTGAAACCAGGCAACATATCGAGACCCCCATCTCTACAAAACATAAAATAAATTAGCTCGGTGTGGTGGCATGTACCTGTAGTCCCAGCTACTCAGGAGGCTGAGGTGGAAGGATCACTTGAGCCCAGGAATTTGAGGCTACGGTGAGCTATGATCATGTCACTGCACTCCAGCCTGGGTGACAAGGTGAGATTCCATCTCTAAAAAAAAGAGACAGAGAGAGAATATGTTCATATTTGTCTTATTAAGGAGAATATCTTGGATGCAATTTGGAAACCAATTTAAGGGGTGCAAGGGTAGATATGGGGAGACCAGTTAAGAGACCTTTGCCAAAATCTGAGTAAGAAATGACAGTATTTTGGAATTGAGTAATCTGGTAGAGATAGAGAACTATGGAAGATTTGAGAGAAACTTAGGAGGTAAAGTCCACAGAATTTGGTGATGGATGGAAAATGGGATGATAGTGAGAGGGCGGAGTCAAGGGTAGTTCTCTGGTCTAGCAAGTGTGGAACAGACGCTATTCACTGAGCTAGGGAGGGGTTTGAAATGGGGCGAGGGGAGCATGCGCTTCCTTTAGGACATGTTGAACTTGATGTGCTGTTGAGACACTCGAGGAGATACTGAAGTCTGGGGGTGGTGATTTGGGTCTAGAGCTCAGAGGAGGAGTTTGGGTTAAATAAGACAACATGTGTAAAATACTCAGTTTGACATCTGAACACAAGTGCTAGCTGATGCTATTATTTTCCAACAGTGTCTTTAATGTGGTCATAATTAAACTACATGATTAAACAGACTTTAAAGTACTAAAGCAGTGCCCAGCCCACTGTAAGAGGTTAATAAAGGTTAAAGAGGAAACCTCTGAAACACTTTTTATTTCTGTGTATCAGTCTAAGAAATTATGTCTTCTGAGTTTGGCTCTGCTTTGGGAACTTCAAAAGGGTGAGTATCTCCACCTCTTGTTTAGAAAAGCTTATTTTGCTTTCCAGATAGAAATTTAACATTTCTAGAAATGGCCTCTTATACTGGCATCAGTAAAAGCACTGAATTAAGAGACAAGAGACCTGGTTCTAATTCTTAGCCTGGCTTTCCCCACTAGCGTGACCTCCTTTGGGCTTCCTGAATGAATCGTATAAGATGACCCCTTTCGGTATTAAAATTCCTTATGTGATTTCTAAACATCTCAGCAAAGGACAGCCCCTTGCACTCAGCTAGGAACCTACAGACATAGAGAAGCCAGATCCCAACAAAGAGATGAGCCCGGCAGGCTCCATCTCCCCGTCCCCAGCCTGGGGATGGCCATCTGGACATGGCATGGTCATCTGATGAACAGTCATCTTGCATTTGCTTGTTGTTATTCTCTCAGCATTTCCTTTTAAGTTAAAAGTCAATGATTTCCCCACTTCCTGCCCCTGAAACAGATAGAAGATGTGAAATGCAGAAAAGGCAGGGTCAGGACACTGGCGCCTTGGAGGCAAATTGCTCTAGGGAACAAGGACGTGGGTGTTCTGAGGCACCACTTTGGGTTTCCAAACCCCTGGGACCCTCGAGCCTTGGGAAGCAGATGAGGCAGCTGATGTGAACCGCTGAGAGCAGATCGACCTAATCTCACTTCGCACTGGACGACCCGTGCAGAGAGGAAGCAAGCACTTAGGAGGATACCGGGAGAAACTGACTGCCAGAGAGACTTACAGTGTTCCAGAGCACAGCTGCAGGTCACAGAATTTAGGGGAGAGGAAAGGTCTGTTAGGGAGGTGGTGAGTTCAAATCCCGGCTCTGCTACCAACTAGCTCCATGGCCTTCGACAAGCTGCTTAGCTTTCTTGCCTATACAATCTTTATTACTCATCTAACCACCTTCATGTGCCAAATCCAAAGTTCAGATGCTCTCAGTCCTCAGCAGAAGTGATCACTCCCTCTCCTTCTTACTTTCCTTCTGACCTGGCATCAGACCACTTCAACAGCTGTCCATCTTGGCCTCCTTTGCTGGTTTCTCTTCATCTTTCTCCCATTGGGCCCTGGGCTCAGTCTTCAGACAGGTTTTGCTTCACTTCCCAGATGATCTTACTCTATCCCAGAGCCTCATCTACCATCTACAGATTGGTGACTTCCACCTGCGTATCTCTAACCTGACCTCCCCACTGAACTCTGTCTAGACTCATGTAGCAAACTGTCCACTTGGCGTCTGCATTGGGATGTCTCATGGACACCTCAAACTTAGCAGGTGCAGAGCTGAATTCTTGAGGAATCTTCCAGTTATCTGTTCCCCATCTGATCTTCCTCATCCCAGAAAACGGTAACTCCATCCTTCCATCTGCTCAGGCTAAAAACCTTGGATTCATGCTTCATTTTTCCCTTTCTCTCTTCTTCCACATCCCTTCAAACCAGCAAATCTCGTGGGCTCTCTCTTTGACTACATCCAGAAGGCAAGTAATTCTCTGTCTCTGCACTGCTACATACCAGCACCAGCTGCCATCAGCTCTCACTGAATTATTGCAACATCTTCTAAATGGTCTTCTTCCTTCCACCTTTCTCTCTCACTTTATTCTTTACACAACTCAAGAGTAAACATTTAAAAAACATGAGTCAGAAGATGTCACTTAAGGTGTTCCAGTGGCTTCTCATCTCCTGGTGAATAAAACACAAAGCCCTTTGCACTGGCCTTCAAGGCTGTCCATGGTATCACCCCGACTGCCTTGCCGACCTCCTTCCTTCCCCGTCCACCTTCTCCTGCTCATCCTGCTACTCACAAGCAGTCTGTACAGCTGGTAGCTGACAACAGATACCACTGTGCTTGTGTTCTCAGTGGGTACGATTGGGGGCAACAGGGATGACATTATACCAGTGCAATCACTGGCCATTCCCTGCGAGCTCCCGCGTTGGAGCTGGCACTTGCTTTTCCCTCTGCCCAGATGTTTTCCCTGGATCTCTGCTTGACTCCTCTCTCCTTCCATCCGGGTCTGTGCACAAATGCCACTCTGTCAGAGAGGCCTCCCTGACCACACTTTGTAGAATAATATCTCTCCCTTGTCACACTTACCCAGCGATTATTTCTTCAAGGTTCTGTTCACTGATGGAGCCCATGTGCCCATACAGTGCCCACCGAGCACTTTGTAGGAGCTCAATATTAGTTGAATGAATAAATGAATAAATCTTCCCTCACATAACCATTTTGGGATACTTTTTCTTTCTAAAACTTTCCTAAATTTCATCTGACACTTTCCAAGTGTCATCTGGCTAATAACTCCAAAAGGGCCCCACATATTGTGCTTTTCCTAATCACATTTCCTAGTGATAACTCTGGGACCCTGGGGCTCTCTAAGGATGCCCCAGCTCTAAATCAGTATATAATGGCATCACTTCAAAGAAGAATCATATTTGGAAAAGTCATGTGCATGGAGATTAGCCATCAATGGAGTGCCTTGGGATCAAGGGTTCACACAGACAAACATGCATAAATATTCACACACACTCACATGCACACACACATAATCACACACACTTGCACATAAACAATGTGACCTCTTTGGTAAATATTATATTTTGTCTCTAAATCAAAAATATGTTCTATTTGTCTATTGGAACATATCCTTTGGTTTTTAAAACATTTTAACTAAAAACCAAAGAAGTTCAACTCCACAGGGATTCTTACAGAAATTAGTTGGCTGGTTCAATTTTTAAAACTAGGCCATCCATGATTTAGAAATGACTAAACACAAAGTATTATAAAACATAACCAAAAATGCATGCATTCACATAACAAAAAAAATTGTACTTTTAGGATATCATTTTATAAAATTTTAATTGTATGAGATTTTTTAATTTTCAAATCCTAAAATGACATTGTAGCAATTTTAGTAAATACAGAATAACAAAATTACCTACCTACAAATGTGTTCTGTGTAGGTAACAACTCCATAACTCCACTTATGCTACCATTTTGATATATTTATATAGAGAGTTATATTTTATCAATGTAGCCCATCTTGGAACTCTGCATTTTCTCTATCACTTGAGGAGCTAATCCACAAATATAATCATAGTTGTGTCTACAGTATTTGTGTTTTGGTCTTCCAAATGTGGAGGGCAAAAGTAAGTTAGTCCAAACATTTGCAGCTTTCTACTTTCTGACCATTTATTTTATTATTAAATTATTAAACTGTCCTTAAGACTTTGGCACCATTCTAAGAGCCTTATTTCTTCCTTCATCCAATTCCAAATATTTATCGAGCACCTACTGTATACCAGTTCTAGGAGTTTGGGGTCTATCAGTGAAGATGACTAAGAGAAGATCTCTCCCCTTGTAGAGCTTACTTTTATTAGGGAGAGACACATAATAAAAAATGTATTTATTTTCTGGTTCTGCATAACAATTATTTACAAACCTAACAGCTTAAAACCACACATACTTACTATCTCACAGTTTCTGTGGGTTAAGAGTCTGAGCACAGTTTAGCTGGGTCCTCTGCAAGCAAGGTGTCAGCTCGGGCTGAGTTCTCATCTGGAGGCTCAACCGGGAAAGAGTCTACTTCCAAGCTCACTCAAGTCGTTGGCAGAATTCATTTCCTTGAAAGCCAGCTTTGAAGCTTTCTTCAGAGCCAGGCTTTAGAGAGGAAATTTCAGGCAAGACAGAGTCTTATATAACATAATGTGATCACAGAATGACATCCTGTCACTTCTGCCATATTCAATTGATTAGGAGTGAGCCACGGTCCTGCCAACATTCAAGAGGAGGGAGCTGCACAATGGTGTGCATTTCAGAAGGCAAGACTCATTGAGGGTCACCCTAGGGTCCGTCTGGCACAGCAAGCAAGTAATTCATACAGTGCATTAGGCAGTGATAAATGCTGTGGGAAAAGAAGAAGATTAGAGCAGGGTAGAGAAAGTTGAGCATGCCAAGAGGGGCCTGGGGCAGGATACAAGATCGAACTGAGTGTCCTGGGGCATCACCGAGGAGATGAGGTTCCTGCAGTCTTGGATGAGGTTAGGGAGTTGAGGAGTGAATTTCTGGAAGCAGGAGCAGTTGGCACAAAGGCCCCAAGTTGGGAGCCTGCCTGGTGTGTCCCAGGAATAGACAGGAGGTGGAGAGGCTGCCGCAGTCAGCAGAGAGAGCCTCCCCATTTCAATCCTTCGGGAGCCACACTGCAGAGGGGCGGGCAGGCAGCAAGTATTTACAGAGTGCTTGCTCTGTTCCAGGCTCCAGGTATATAGAGAGAAACAAGACAAAGTCCCTGCTACCAGGGGGCTTACACCCTGAGAAGGAAAAGACAGACAGTAAAGAAGAGCCAACAAGCATAGCGTTGCTTACCGGGTGCCAGACTTTCTGTACATGAATGTATGTAGTCCTCATAATAGCTCTATGAGCTGCAGGACATTATTTTCCCCATTTTACAGAGGAGGACATTGAAGCACAGTAAGCTTCATGTATCTGACGTCGTACAGCTAGTCTTACTTCTGTATCTATTCTTTCACCCCTACCGGATGCATATGGTCAAACGCACAAGTTATTTTAATAAATAATATGATATTGTCGCGATGACTGGAATTGCTGCTTTAACTGATGCTTAGAGAAGGGCCCCCTGAGAAGGTGACCCCTGAATTGAGAAGGTGGTGACTTGAAGATCTGGAGGAGAGAGAGGCATGCTGTTGAAAAGTGCGAGGGCCCAGAGATATGAAGAGCTTCTTTCGGGACTTATTAAAAAGGATGTCACGCTTTATATAGTTTGGGGACTTGCTTTTTTTTTTCCTTCTCAACATTATATTATGTAGAAAAATTTATATTATTGCATGTGGCTATATTTTATCCATTTTTATTACTGTATAATATTCTATTGTATGATCTATAAAATTTGTTTTTGCATTCTCCTCTCATGGGACGTGGTAAAGCAGAATGATGGCTCCTCTGAAGATGCCATGTCCTCGTCCCTGGAGCTGGGAATATGTTACGTTGCATTACAAAGAGGAATCGAAACTGCAGATGGAATTAAAGTTGGTGATCAGCTGACCTTGGGATGGGTTAATTATGCTCGACTATTCAAGTGGGCCCAATGTAATCATTAGGGCCCTTGAGTGTGGAAGAAGGAAGTAGGAGAATCTGTGTCAGGGTGATTCAGCATGAGCAAGACTGGACCAGCCATTGCTGGTTTCGAAGATGGAAGTGGACCCTGAGCCACAGGACATGGGCGGCCTCTACAAGTTGGAAAAAGCAAGGAAACGGATCCTCCCTACAGCCTCCGACACAGCACTGCCAACACCTCGAGATTAGCCCAGTGAGATCCCCTTTGGACTTCCGATTTCTAAAACTGTACACTAATAAATTTGTGTTTTTTTAAGCCACCAAGTTTGTGGCAATTTGTTACAGCAGCAATAGGAAACTAATACTATTTCAAGGTTTCCATTTTCTAAATGATTACAAGCAGTGTTGCTATGCATATCCTTGTAAATGTCCTCTGATTTATAAGAGTTTCTTTTGGCTGTTATGCCTGAGAATAGAAAGCCTGAGTTCTTGAATATGTGAAAGTTCAATTTCATAGGATAATGCCAAATTGTTTTCCATGTGGTTGAACCAATTTACCTCCTCACCAGTAATATATAAGAGCTCTGATTGACTAAGATCTTCTCCAGCACTGGGTAATGTCTGATGCATTCATTTTTGACAATCGAGTAAGTGCAAAATTATATCTAATTGTAACAAGGAACATATGGCCTGCAAAACCTGAAATATTGATTGCTATTGAGGAAGGCATTTTTTTCAGGTATTTGGTGGACAAATGTCTTCCTCTCCTGTGAAATGCAGGTTCATGATTTTTATATATTTTCCTATTAGTTGTGATTTTCTTAGGAATTCATAGAACCTTTTATGTTCTTGATACTAACTAATCCTTTGACTGCTAGGTGTGTTCAAAATATCTTCTTCTAGTAAGTGGCTTGTCTTTGCACCTTTAAAGGAGGAGTCTACAAATTACAACTAGCTGGTCAAATCCATCTCATGGCCTGTTATTACATGGCCTTGACCTAAGAATGGTTTTTATGCTTCTAAACAGTTGTAAAAACAAAACCACTACAACAGAGAATATGCAACTGAGACCACTGCATAGGCCTGCAAAGCCTAAAATAGTTACTGTCAGATCCTTTTGCTGTTTTAAAGCCTCCATTGATGAACATAGTTCTTAATTTGGTTAAACTTTCAGGCTTTCAATGTCTTTAAGAAATTCTTCCTTACTCCATCAACAGAAAGGTATCAACCAATATTTTCTACTAAAAGCTTTAAGGATTTCCTTCTGGCACTTAAGTTCTTAAACCACTTTCAATTTTTTGTGTGTATGCATGAAGTAAGGTAGAAATCCAATCCATGCTCTCCCACCACCACTGGATAATTATTTAATTTCATCTCCATTTATTTTCCTTTGATCTTCCATCCAGTTCCGTCATGTATCAACTTTTCATATTGGACCTATTTCATGGCTTTCCATTCCATTGGTCAGTTTGTCTATCTCTGTCTTAACACTACACTTTCTTAATGACTTCAGTTTCATGATAAGATCTGATATATAGTAGGGTAAGTCTGTCTTCCTTATTCTTCTTATTCAGAATGGACTTGAATATTCCTGGCCATAGCTCCCCATTTTAATTTTCAAATCAGTTTGTCAAGGCTCATGAAAATCTC
>CM052451.1:14069784-14095816 GCA_028533085.1 Varecia variegata
CTCACTCTACTGCTCGTACCAGGAAATCCACATTCAGGAAGGATTTCAGGGCAGCTTCTTTTCACTTCTTCCCATGAAATCTTGGGTCTAATAGACTGTTTCTTCTGTCCTTCTCCTACTTTTATTTCTAAGGGGGGTCAGGAAAGGTAGGGACACACAGAGATCACGAGAATGTCAGCAACTCCAGCATAAGAGAAAAAGGCTCTTCCCCTTCCCATTTGACAATGAAGAAAACAGAAGACCCAGTTCACCGAGGATCAAGTCATTTCTGCAGCTGTAGGTTTCACCACAGAAAAACCACTCAGCTTATACAAAACAAGCAACAACCTTCCCAAGTTGGCATTAGACAGCAGTACAACATGGAACACGCTTTCTCAGTTCAGCTGGAAAAACCCAGTGAGGAACATGCTGGGGACAGAGGACAAAATGATCTGTTGGGAATCTGCCAAAGAAAATCAGACAACAGATAAAACAAGACTTGTCAGTCATCCCACTGGTTTCAGGGGCACCCTGCTCGCTGCCTCCTCCGTGGAATGAGTCACCCCTTGCAGAACTCGTCACAGCTCAAGTTTAATAAACCTCACAGCAGCCTGGGAGGAAGCATCACTCTGTCCTCCCACAAAACATGGGCCACCTGAGGCCCCAAGAGTAGAGGGAGAGCTATGAGTCACACAGGTGAGAAGGGGAGAGGGAAGGAGATGCCCAGGGGAGGGGACGGGACACCCACTGAGCAGCCCCCAGCGATCTGGTTCCAGGGAAGCAGGTGGTGGCTGAAGTCTGAGCCTCGTGAGTTCACATGTGACGGGGCTCAGGGACCATCTCTGCTGCTACTACTCATTGTCAGGCTCCTCGTCACTGTCCTCCCCCAGGGGAAACTCCTTCGTGGGCTTCTGGGTTGCGTACATCCGGGTCTCCATGGGGCAGTCCTGGCTCAGAATAGCCTGCAGTGGTGAGAGGCGAGGAGAGAAATCACTGCACATCTTCTACCCATTCCGTTCCCCCATCAGCTCATCCCACTCTAGCCTTGCTGAGGAAAGACACACTAAACAAACGCAGGACCCTCTTTCTGCTTCATGTATGTGCACAGGCCTCCCCAGGCACCTAGGTATATCCACTCTTGTCAGGACAAACATCCGGTATGCTTTTAATGGAGTCGTAACAGTGGCAGTGCCAGCTCCGGCAGGCAGGGAGCCGGCTGGAACTGGCACCACTGTCCATCCGACCTTCTGCCTTCTTTTGTGTTTTTGAGCAGCCTCTACATCCACTCCTAGCCCAGCCAGGCCCCTCAGGGTGCCTCGTGCTGCAATAAGAGGAAAGTATCTAATTAAAGGAAATCACATGTTGTGGATCTCTTCCCTGAGGTTTTTGTACTCTGAAAGAGATGCTCTGGTAAGGATAACGGCACACTCGAATGAATGATCGAATGAATGAGTGAACGGACGAATGTGCACAGTGGGATTCTGCCCATTTTGGGGGGAGACAACTTGGCAATTCGCACCTTGCCAGTAACCACAGCAACTAGAGGATGCCTTTGAGGGTCCCTGTCCCCAATTCTTTGTGAGCTTCTCATTTTCCTTCTTTCCCTAAGACTCTTCCTAACAACCCAAGGAAAGAGAGGAAGTGGTTACTGAGAGAAGGGAAATTAAGGAAGGGCACAAAGGAAGGATGAAGATGAAAAAGGGATCAGAAAATGGGACAAAGCAGAGAAACTACTGAGAGAGGAAATGAGAGCTCAGGACGAAAGGGAATGGGAGAAACAGGGAGAAACAGAAGTGGATTTTTTTTTTTTTTTAGCAGTCAGAGCTCCTTACAAGCTTCTCCTCCTTGGCTGGGGGGCTCCTCAGGTAGCAGCAGAGAGGAGCATAGACAATGTTGACGACCCCAACGATGACCATGAGCCAGGGGAAACCGACGGCCTGCACAATGGCACCCCCGGTGGACGGGCCTGTGAGGAATACATCAAGGTCATGTGTGTTTACGGAGCCTGGTCACATGTACGACACTATGCCAAGGGCAGTGGGAGACCCAGAGCATGCCGCAGGGTCAACTATCTCCAGAACCTTACGATGGTCCTGCTCCACTCCCAGCTGGGAAACAGCAGACGGGGAGGGTGGGCTCCACCAGCGTACCTATAGCGAAGCCCATGCAAAGAGCCACGTCGGCGATGGCGTAGATGCTCCCGTACACGGAGGCGTGGCGCAGGTCCACCAGGTGTCCCATGGCGGGCATCATAGAGGAATCTACCATGCCTGTGGCCAGCACAAACAGGGCACTGTCAGCCCCACCCACAGTGGGTGGCATGCCCCTCCCCTCAGGTCCCCTCACTCTGCCTGCCATCCGCCCCCTCGGCACCAACACCTGTTCCAGGTGGGAATTATGAGTCCGTCTCTCCACACCCTGCCAGCCGCCCTCCTGCTCCTTCTGCCTTCCCACCTGCCCCCTCGGATGAGAAAAGGGAGAGGAAAGGCATTGCACCCAGCGTTCAGGGGCTTCCTGTTTCCTTTGAGGGCACTTCTTACCTATGGCAAAACCAAGCCCGGCATTGGGGCCAATGAGACCAAAAATGTTGTGAGCCAGGGGAACCTGCAAGGGAAGGAAGAAGAGTTTGTCAGGACTCCAGGTGGGGGCAGGGCTCAAGGGGTTGTCACATGACGTGCACTCACATTAAGCATATGCTATGGGCCACACGCATCATTTCTTTGCATTTTCATACCTTCTTATGAAGAAGAATCTTTCCCTCCATTGTAAAGATTTGAAAACTAGACTGGTGCCATTTGGGTTAAATGCCCTGCCCAAAGTTACAGAGCTGCGGAGTGCCAAGATCAAGTTTGAACCTCAGACTTGACTCCATTATACCACGATAGGGTCCTTTTCTGTCACATGGATGCTTCCTCCCTTCCTCTACCCGTCTCCACCCAAACACACACTTCTCTCTGCATTCTTCACTGAATGGAGTTGCCTCTTTTCCATTACTGATATCATCCAAAGGTTTTGTTTAAACCCCTAGCTCAATAGCCATTGGAGCAAGAAGACAGAGAAGAGAGCCCAACAACCAATTAGCCATAAGCTAGAGGGGGCAGGTGACATGGTTTCGGTGACACATTGTGAGGCTCCTTCCCACAGCCCTCCCAGCCCCTCAATGAAAACCCTTCCTTCCCTTTTTTGCAGGTTCCTCACTTCCCTCTCTGGGCAACTGTCACCCAAACCTGCTACCCCAGGTTCACTTCTTAAGGGTTTAACATACTGTTAACAATTGTGGGGGTGATGCCTCCAGAAGTGTTTATATTTTATCAATAGTAATTGGCTGAGATGTGCTGGCGCTCAGCCCATGCCTGACACTGAGCTGTGGTTTATGGGGATAAACCTCGACAACCCTGGAACCTCGACAACCCTGGGGACACCGTCAGAATCCTCTCTACCCAGATGAGGATGCTGAGCACAGAGAGGTGAGGTCACCAGCTCAAAGTCACACACACAGCAAGTGGCAAAGCCAGGGTGGAAGCTGGAGCTCGAGCTCCCACTGGGGACCTCCAGCCGGTCCTGAGCAGAGTACCCAGCATCTTGCTGCCCTCCCCCCCTGTCCCCAAGCCTAGGACGCTTTGTGCTCCTGAGTCCCACTGGGGAGAGGGGAAATGGAGGCTTACAGGACTTGAGTGCGGGCTCTCGAAAACAGAAAAGCTGCCTTTCTTCTTCAATCAAACATTCTGGGGCAGAGACTGAGGCACAGATTGTGACTGAGGCTCCCTGGGGACTTGTGGGGTCTATCAGGGTGAGATGAGTCAGTGAAGCCACAGAATGCTTCATCTACTCTGCTGGCCCCAGAAACAGATACCAACATGTGTCACTTCATATGCCCACACACAGCCTCAGACCTCTGGGCCTGCTGCCCCTCCGCCCCCACGCTCTCCTTCCCCCGCCCTCAGTGGGACGCCCTTCAACTGTGGCATCTCTCCTGGTGCTCAATTCCTACCTCCTCAAAAACAGTCTGGCCAACGGTCCTTGCCAAGTCAATCCTCCACTCACTATAAAGGAAAGTGGTCTTTAAACGTCTGAGTCTCTCTCTCAACTGGGCCTTTCATACTTACACAGAGCAGGCTGGTACCCACGACCACCATCCCAACCAGGGCGCACAGCCACCTGGAAGAAAAGAGCCATCGTCAAGCAGCACAAAGGGGAACGTCCCTTCCACCCCCGCCCCGTCACCACCATGCTGGCCAGTCCTGCCAGCCCTAATTCCAGCAACCCTTAGGACTCGAGAAGATGACTGCATCTCTACGTGATGGATCTGTGCCCAGGGGAGCCCTCTGCCCATCCGTTCATTGCCCTCGTCTCCTCCCTGGCCCCACCAGGAAGTAGAGGCGGAGCAGGTGCAATGGGACATATTCTTCCTTCCCTTAGAAGAGGAATCAGCTGGCTCAGAAGGCACTGGACCCTTGGGAGTAGCCCTCAAACTTAACTCGTGCTGTTTTCCAGTCCAGACTCCCTCCTACCTAGCCACATTTTATTGGGTCTCTGAGGTACACCTTGAAACCCACAAAAAGCACCAAACTTCTTTCCTTCTTTGATTTCCCATGGCAGCGCTTTTTAAACTTATTTTTTAAAATCTTTATGCTAAACCCCAAAGATCAAACTAAAGCTGTTACCACTGCAGTCGAGGAACAGAATCCAGACTTACATCCCTTGCCCCCAGTCCTTTCCCCCGGGTGGCCTCCAAGGCACTTCAGTGGCACTCTCTGGAGTTCCATGGAACACAGTTTGACAATCACTGCCCCAAAGTACTGCTTTTTTCAAAGCTGTTCTCTTCTGGGTTTATTTTTTCTCTTCAACTGGGTAGCAAACAGCTGGAAAGTGAGGGCTATCCCTCATGTACCCACTGCCTCTTCTAGAGCAACCGGCGCAGAGCTCAGGACCATCCTCTGTCCATACTGACCTCTCCACCCATCCACCCACTACCCATCTTCCCAGCGGGCAGTTTTTATCAGTGTGTACTTGTCCTAAGCTTTTAGCCTCAGAGAAGCTGTTCATCATCCCAAGTGCAGGGACAACCTCAAAGGGCTCTCCCATCTTACATTCCTAGCATTCTTCCCAGATCCCCAGGCTACGTACCGCCCCATCTTGTTGGCCAACACCCCAAAGAGGTTGGTGCCGATAAGGTAGGACACACTGGCAGGCAGGAAAACCAGACCTGGAGAAAGACACAGACCCTTACCTTAGCACATGTCCAAGCCACTCCAAAGCACCTTGTGTCCTCTAAGACAGTGATGTCCCCTGGTTACCTTCTGGGATCCCCAAACCACTTTGTTTTATGGTTTGGGGACCTTGTGCAAACCTAGAGCAGATGTCCTAGGATCTCACACCTCTGCTTGCTGCAGGAGCAGGGCTGTGTTTAGCCTCAATACACTTAATGTGCTTCCAGCTCCCCCCTCAGACTTCCTCGTGAATGGCCCTAAGGAGCCATTCTCCTGTATAAAATACCCCTGATTATCAGTATGAGAACATGAGCTTCAGAGAGAGATATATATACTTCCTGGGGAGTTGATTCCTGTCTTGCTATTCACCTGCCCTGCCATTGCTCTGATAGGGACCTTGGATAAATTAATAAACCTTTCTGAGCCTTGGTTTCCACATCTGGAAAAAGCAAAGCTACAATTTAAGTCATACCAGGTTACAGAGAGCAGTGAATTAGATAACGGATGTAAAGTGTTTTATAAATTGAAGCCCTGGTCATCTGGCTTTTTGTGATGGTAGAGTGACGTGTTCTGGAAATGTGGGCTTTGGTGTCTGCCACACAGTTCTGGGTTCAATCATCACTTGGCCACTTATTAGCTCTGTGACCTTGGGTGATTTACTTACCCTCTCTGAGTCTCACTCATCATTCATTCATTCGTTTATTCATTTCAATGAGCTTTTATCATGTGCCAAGTATTCTAGGGGCTAGGAATAGAGCAGTGGATAAGACAAACAAAATCCTAGCTCTTGGGACGTTTACATTCCAGGGAAGCAAGACAGACAACAAACAAATAAACAAGTAAACAAATAAATGAGATGAAAAAGATGATTTTGAAAAATGTGGTGATATGGCAGGGTGATTGGGAAGAACAGCTATGCGGGATTTGGGGGTCAGGGAAGGCTCCTCTGAGGAGGTGGCACTTAAGCTGAGACCTCAATGACCAAAAGAGTAGCCCTTCCCAGTGGAAAATAAAAAGCATCTAATGCAAATGAAAAGGACTTAAAGAAAAAAAATCACTTGGCTGAAGGATAATGAACAAAGTAGAGAGTGAGAAGATGGAGGCCCTAGGAAAGAGTTCGGAATTTCTTTTCCAGGGCCATGGGAAGCTTTGGAGGGAAATGACATAATCAGATTTATATTTTCTAAAGTCCCTTAGAAGAATGTGTTCATGTGACAAGAGTGGAAGCCAGAAGACTATTTGCAGAATCCAGGAGAAAAGTGATGATACCTCAGCTTAGAAGTCACAGTGGAGAGAAGTGAATAAAATGGGAGGTTTTGGAAGAAGAGTTGGAAACTTTCTGTTGGATTCAGTGCACACACTGGAGTAAGGAGGAGGAGGGAGAAGCCAAGGATAACCTAGGTTTTTGTCTTAATGAATTGGGTGGCTGGAGATAGGGAAGATTGGTAGACGAGGAAGAGCTTGGGGGAAATATAAAAGGCTTGAGATAACTGTTAGATACGCAGAGATGTCAGGCAGTGGGATATATAAGTCTGGAGCTCCAAGGAGAGATAAATTTGAGACTCACTAGTTTACACATAGTTCTGAAAGCCATGAGAATGGACGGGATCATCTATGGAAGATCAAATGGAGAAGAATAGAGATCCAAGGTCTGAGCCCTGGGAACTTCTACCTTTAAATGTTAGCAAAGGAGGAGAAGACAGCAAAGGTGATGAGGCGTAGCCAGTGAAGGAGTTGAGAGGAGATGGAATCCAGAAGGGGATTCTGGCCTTTGATCAGAGCTGGGACAGTGTGTGTAGGTACAGGTGTGGGGGAGTGAATACATTTAGTGACGGAAACTGGTGAATTCCCTTCTCATTGCTTCTGTTTTCTCAATGACTAGGAGACAAAGTCAACAGCTGAGAATGGTGAAGGGATGGGGCATGTGTAGGAGCTTTAAGTGGAGAGGTGTCATTTGGAAACAGTCATTTTGGAAAGTGGGAAGGACAGCACAACTAGAGATCAGCAACAACTAAAGACCGCCGGGCAGTGTAAAGCCCGCTTTAGATTTGTGGCCGTAAATTTAAGGTGAGAGCAACAGCCTGGCTGTGTGTTTTTCTGCAGCCCCATCCACTGCTTAGTTGCAGACAAGGAGTAGGCAACTGATAGATTTAATCAGAGTTAAAGCTTTGCCAGGTGACAACCCCAGGGTGAGAGAGGAGTTTCAAAGGAGTGACACTAATGATGGACCATTGAATCCAAGCTGAGTAAAGAATGAAGGGCCGGGCGCGGTGGCTCACACCTGTAATCCTAGCACTTGGGAGGCCGAGGCGGGCGGATTGTTTGAGCTCAGGAGTTCGAGACCAGCCTGAGCAAGAGCGAGACCCCGTCTCTACTAAAAATAGAAAGAAATTATCTGGCCAACTAAAAATATATATAGAAAAAATTAGCCGGTGCATGCCTGTAGTCCCAGATACTCGGGAGGCTGAGGCAGTAGGATCACTTAAGCCCAGGAGTTTGAGGTTGCTGTGAGCTAGGCTGACGCCACGGCACTCACTCTAGTCTGGGCAACAAAGCAAGACTTTGTCTCAAAATAAATAAATAAATAAATAATGAAGTGAGGACATGGATAGAGATGGAAATAGAAACAGAACTTAGGCCAATGGATTGGTCATCTCAGAGTGGCCAAAAATTGTTGATTTTGGGATATTAGAACACCTGAGCAGGGAATATGTAAGAACTTGCTTGGACTTGAGATTTCAGAGGGGATATAATTAACACTGATGTCAAGGTCAGCGTTTACAGAAGGTTGATGGTTAAGGTGGAGAGGAGGAAAAGGTCATTGTAAGAGAGTAGATTAAGGAAGAGGACAAGATGTTATCCACCTGGATACTGAAGTCACCAAAAATGGTGACAGGAGTAGAGGTGAAAGGAATATGAGTCAGATGTTGACAGCTTGAATGAATGAATGATGAGGGGCAGCTAAGGGGTCACCAGATGATTGCAATGAAGAGGGGTGGGGTGGTGTAATCTAACAACATGATCTTCAAAGGAATTGGGGTCTTTGAAGGAGGACAGAGAGGAAATGATTCAGAAGCAGCAAGGAGAGCAAGGTCTGGGGGAGCATGGACTTCCACCAAGAGGCTGCAGGGAAACAGTGTTCACAGAAAACATCCGGGGCTCAGGGCAAGAAGAAGAAGGAAATGTTCGGAGAAGAGAATGAGGGCACAGGAATGCTTCCCAACGACAGAGAGTTCCACAACGTCCAAGATTGGAAAGGGCATTGGAAATTGGGTTAGATTAAGAAATCTCTGAAATATGGGTATAATCATAATTTCTACCAGATAAGCTGGTTGTGTTTAAATGAAATTGTGCATATCAAGCATTTTGCACAGTTCCTGGCACAGAGTAAGTGCCCTAGGAGCACTGGCCTTAATTATTATCATCATAATTGGTGAGTGACAAGGTCAGGACTTGAACCCAGGCTTTCTCACTCCAAATCCAGGTGTTTCCGCTACTCCACACCCCCAGTGTAGCAGCACAGATTGCTCTGGTCAAGGGACTGCTCGGAATCAGCAGTGTGAGTTTCTTTGGTTCTCACCAGCCCTCTTATGCTTCTCTGTACCCAGAAGAAACAATGCAGCCTAATAAAAAGCGTCATGACGATTACAATTATACCAAAAGTCAACAGTTCACCAGTTACTGGCTGACAGCTTGTTTGCTTTTAATATTCTCTTCCATGGATTGGAAGTAAAGCTCACCTTAGTGTATTTGTCTAGTCCATCTGCACAGGTGGCAATCTATTCCAAACTGTACCCATTTGTTTGTATTTAATTGCTTTAAAAAATTTAGAGGTTATAACTACTCAACTGTTGTTTATCTAATATGTGAGCGCAAGCACCTTTAGGAAGCCTAGCAGTCTCCTAGATACATCTCCTTGACATCATTTTAAAGGGCATGAAATTTCCTGAATGAGATTTTCCTCCATCCATGTAGCTTATTCTTTAGGATCTGGCTACAGCTTACATTTCTGCAGCATTTTGTGCAAAAATAGGTGTTCCAGACTATATGTCTATAGATAGGTGTATATTTTTCACAGCATGTCTTTAAGGGGTGAGGGATTACACATTCTGTGACTATCAGAATTACTTAAACAAAAATCATTATAAAAATTGTAATAGAATATTTTTTTAATTTACTGAATATATCCTTATTCCATGCACTATGCTGATCCATCTAGAATACATAGGTCAAAATGACCCTAAAAATATGTTCATTTTTATAAATAAAAAGAGCAATCTGTCTTAGTCTGTTTTCTGCTGCTATAACACAATACTGGGTAATTCTTAAAGAGAAGAGACTTATTTGGCTCATGATTCTGGAGGCTGGGAAGTCCAGGGACATGACTCCGGCATCTGCTTGGCCATATTGCAAGGGCCTTCTTGTTGGGGCACAGCATGGCAGAAGATCATCACATGGAAAGAGGAAAAGGGGACCAAACTCCCCCATTTCATCACTAACCCACTCCTGTGATAACAGCCTTAATCCCTTCATGAGGACAGCACCCCCTGACCTCATTACTCCTTAAAGCTCTCACCTCACAATAGGGTTGCATTGGGGATTAAGTTTCCAACACAGACATTTTGGGGGACACGTCCAGACCATAGCAGAGTTCAAAGAGGTTAAATAACTTATCCAAGGTTACAATCAATAAGTGGCCAGGTCAGGCTTCAAACCTGCGGGGATCTATTTCCAAAGCCTGGGGTGTTTCCTCCCCTTGATGATAGTACCTTGCCACATAGCAAGCATTCAGTCACAGCCTACACATCACTCTCAAAAGCATTGACTCCTTTGTTCCTCCCAAAAACCTTGAGGTGTTCTTTATGTAGAGCAGTGGTTTTCAAAGGGGGGTTGCTGACTGACCATATCAGCATCATCTGGAAACTTAACAGGCATGAAAGCTCATGTTTACTGAATTGTTCAAGGTCACTCAGCATCTTATGTCATTTATTCTTCCAATTTCTCTTTGCACTAGATAGTATTATGATATTCATTTAGCTTTTTTAATTTTGTTTTGTTTTTTGAGACAGGGTCTTGCTCTGTTGCCCAGGCTAGAGTGCAGTGGTGTCATCATAGCTCACTGCAGCCTCCAACTCCTGGGCTCAAACAATCCTCCCGCATCAGCTTCCTGAGTAGCTGGGACTACAGGTGCATGCCACTGTGCCTGGCTGATTTTTCTATTTTTAGTAGAGACGAGGGTCTCACTCTTTGTTCAGGCTGGTCTCGAACTCCTGACCTCGAGCTATTCTCCCGCCTCAGTCTCTCAGAGTGCTAGGATTACAGGTACGAGCCACCATGCCCGGCCTCATTCAGTGTTTAACACTCTCTCCAGGTGATCCTGATGTAATCACTTGAGAACCTTTGATGTCAGATTTTACAGACCAGACAGTACTGAGGAAAGCTGTGAAAGATGGTGGCAACTGGTAACTGGGTTGCTGGAGAAGGGCAGTGCTGCAGTTGCTCACTGGCACCAAGAACCCGACTGGCCAGAGCCTTGAGGCAGTGGATGCGTTATCTGCCCTAAACACCAACTAATTCAATTAATTGTCATGGTCAGAGGCAGTTGCAGCTCAGAAAGATTCAATTTGGGGCTAGGAGTGCAGCTGGGAGCCTTGCTTAGCACCGTCCCCTAAAAATTAGATTTAGTGCTTTTTATTGCATGCTGAGCTATATCACGTTCTTATCAGCTTCCCCTCTGGCCCAGTAAGCCTCTCTTCTCTGCAGTGACGGAGCAATTTGCACGTAGCCTTCTCTGCCCTTTCTTCAGGCTTCCTGGGAAGGGCTGGATCTTCCTCTCTGAATCTCTGCATGGAGAATAGGACACTGGAGCTCTCTCTCCTAGGCCCAGAGCTTCTCCTGGGACACAGAGCCCAGCACCTTTCCTACGTGAGTGCTACATAAGCACCTTTTTAGAGGTGAAAAGACAGCAAAAGGGTAATCTTGGGGATGGAGCATTGAAGAGAGGAAAACGAGGATGGTAATGGTGGTGCATATTAATACTGTATGTGGTAGAGAGCATTTCCACATCTTATGTCATTTATTCCTCCAATTTCCCTTTGAACTAGGTAGAATTACGATGCTCATTTTAGAGATGAGAAAACTGATGCTCAGAAAGCCTAAGTGATCTGCACAAGTCTGCATAGGCAATCTAATGGAGCGGAAACCAAAACTTAGCCCTTTAGACTGGAAATTTTTAATCATTCTACTATATAGCTAGGTATGTGACCCCCCCACCCCACGCCCTCCCACTCTGCCCGTCCTCAGACTGCTTCTCTGAGGGACTGCCCACCCACTTGGGCTTGATTCATGGGTATGGACCTGGAAGGTCATTCTGAGAAGGAAGCATGTTGTCCCTGTGTGACTCTGATGACCTGGACCTGAGAGGAAGGGCCCAAAGTACCTGCCTCCTGCCCCGGCCTAGCAGGTGCCAAGATCACTTACCTAGCTGCCACTCAGGGGAGCACATGGTCTGCATCATCCAGATGGGAAGTGTGGGCTCCAGGATGGCCACTCCCATGTTGGAAAAGCAGATGGAACCTGTGGGGACAGTGCTGTGAGCCAATGGGGCTTCCTGAAGCCTAGACTCTCCCGGCCCAGTGGGAGGCCATTGTCAGCTCACCTGCAGCCACCAGGATGTAAGGGTCTCTGAGAAGCGTCAAGAGCGGAGTCCCCTTGGTACTCTGAGAACATGGATGACAAAAACACTTCCATTTGTACAGTGTCTACATATCTCCTCTTTTCACAGAATATGAGAATGTGCAGACAAGGCCTTAAAGACCATTTTACATTAGTTCCATCACTGCAGACTAGGAAACCCAGTCCAGGGAGAGAAAGTTCAGGAACTTGCCTGATGTCCCAGAATGAATGGTGGCAGAGCCCCTCCTGTGTTCAAGGCAGGCACTGTGGTGGTCTCAGAGAGGGGGCAACATAGTCCAGAAGTGATTCCTGCCTTCAAATGACCATCAACCAGGTCAGAGTGGATTGGTAGCAAGGCCAGGACTGGGCCACAGATATCTGGACTCCTGGCCTTGAGTCTCTGCTAGACTCCCTGGCACTGTGTGTCCTGGGAGAACCACAGGCAGATGCTGAAACCCAAAACTGAGCATAGAGGCCATACTCAGAAAGCCTCTCAAGCTTTCTGAATTCTTTGTTCTGACCACTTTGAGCCAACACTGGACTGGGGTAGTAAAAGCAGCTTGAACACCTAGGTTAAAATGCCAGCCTAAATGTCCAGTTCCAATGTCCCCTCCCCTCAGGACATATTTTCATCCCAGCTAAACTTGGTCACCCACCCTCCTTCCATGCACCCAGCAGTCCCTTGGCCATCACCTTTGCTACCTTTGCCTCAACTACCTGCCTTCTCCTCTCCACAGTTCCATATCCTGCCCACTCTTCACAGTCAAGCTCAAATGGCTCCTTCTTTTCTAGAATGTTTCCTGACTCACTATCTGGAATGTCTCCCTCTTTCAAACTTCCTGAGCACAGTCCTAATTCTCTATTGTGTTTACTGCATTCTTTTAACAGATTTAATAGTTTTGACAACCTTCTTTGCATAGACGCAGGGGTGGGTTAAGATATTTAGAGATCCTAAAACTAAAATGATCATGCGCTCACCCCATATATAATTCAATGTAAACAAGCTGATGTAAAGCAGAAAACTACACATAAAGAAGTCGAATAAACCCTTCGACCCAATGATCCCACTTTAGGAATTTATTCTAAAGATTACTGCCAACATTATTAAAATGCATATACGTAAGTTTATTAATTGCAGCACTATTTGTAACTGCAAAGCACTGAAAACTACCCATATGGCCAAACATAAGAGATTGAATAAAATATGGTATACACACAATGGTGTGTGGGAATGGATCATATAGCTGGAAAACAAGAAGGAAAAACTCTATGATCTAATAGGGAGTGATTTTGGGGATATATTATTAAGTGAGAAAAAAAAGAGAACACACAGAATATATAGTATGCTACCTTTTATGTAAGAAAAAAGGGGGAATAAGAAAGCACATAAACTATTTTGGGTAATAAACACAAAAGCATAAGAAAGATAAACCATAAAACAATAAATCTGGTTCCCTATGAGTGGTGGGGGCAGGGTAGGGGAAGGTAGAAAGATTGTAGAGGGATTGACACTGTCTGAGTATGCTTTCTGGAATGATTTTGATCTTTAGATAGTCATGTTCTATATATTCAAAAAATAAAATTATATTAGTGTTATGGACCGAACTGTGTCCTCCTCTCCCAAATTGATATATCGAAGTTCTAACCCCTAATATGACTGTATTTGGGGAGAGGGTCTTTAGGGAGGTAATTAAGGTTAAATGAGGTCATAAGGGTGGAGCCCCAATACAATAGGATTAGTGTCCTTATAAGAAAAGGGACACCAGAGCGCTCTCTCCCTCTCTGTGCACACACAGTGAGGAAAGGCCACGTGAGGACACAGTGAGAAGGTGGCTGTCTACAAGCCAAGAAGAGAGGCCTCACCAGAAACCAACCCTAGCAGCACCTTGATTTTGGACTTCCAGCCTCCAGAACTGTGAGAAAATAAATATTTGTTGTTTAAGCCACTCCGGTCTGTAGTATATTGTTATGGCAGCTTGAACAGACTAATACACTTAGCAAGAATGGAGAAAAAAACCTAAAACTAAATGCGAAGAAAAACAAATGAACACAATTGAATTTTAAATGCATTGTGCATTATATAATCACACTAAAGGTGGACAAAAGAACACATGCAAGTATAATAATTTGTAAACACAGTACTTCAGCTATATTCCCTAAGTCTAAGGAAAAAAGAACTGCAAAAATCTTGAACACTTCTTGGTAGGTTTGTTTTTTGTAGTAATATGGGTATATAAATTATAAGTATTGTAGGGTTGCACAAATAGGTAAATGTTTTGATTTTGGGGGGAGCAAGGAAGGATTCTCACTATAAAAGAAGGAAGATAAAAATAAGGAATGAGGAAAGCAGGAAAAAATCCTGTGGAGTTGGGCTGGAAGTGGAGGTCTCAGTGTGAACATGTGTGAGTGTGTGTGTGTGTGTGTGTGTGTGCACGCATAAATACATATTCATATTCTGCAAGGCTTCTTTGACTCTACTTAAGCCCCTTCTGCCATCTTTGTCCAACATCAAGCCAAATATGCTCACTATGTCCCACACTACCCTAAATGTGACCCTACTGGGAATCCAAGTACAGTTCCCACTTTCCCTGACTCTACTTCTCTTCACCTTTCTTCTGGTGGTTTAACAGGCATGCCTGGTTTCCTGCACTTCCCTTTCTATATATCTCTTAGCAATGGAGCTTGGTGTCTACTTACCTCTGGAGAGACTCTGGAAGGCTGTAGGATGCAAAGCTGGAGAGCTAGGAAAGAGGGGGGAGACGGTTCAGTCTGTCCACCGACTAGCTGGGGGCCCCAATACCAGCCATCTTGCTGCCACCCTATCACATACAAATCCAACTCCCTCAGTTTCTTCCTTCTTTCCTAGGATGGGGCAATCCTTGACCCAGCAAAACATGCCCACACCACTTATCAGTATTAGTCAAGATGGACACCAGAGCACTGACCTGGGCTGCCAGTTGCCTTCGGGCTCTAAGGGTGACTTACCACCATCCAGTAGTGCCAGGAAGGCCAAGACAAGGAAGGGAGAAGACTTCCCAACCAACTCATACATCACACTTCCAAAGGGAGCTCCCACTGCAAAGGCAAAGCAGGCACAGATTCCAGAGGTGAGGGTGAATCCCAGCCCGGGAAACTCGTGAGCATTTACTCCATGGGCATTTACGGAAGGCCTGCTAGGGCTAAGCTCCATGGGAGGTTCTAGGGATTCAGAGATGGAGAAGATACGATCGCTGCCCTGAGAAGCTCACTATCTACCGGAGGAAGTGTGTGTGTGTGTGTGAGAGTGTGTGTGTGTGTGTCGGGGGGAGTGGACAATTAGAACATGGTGGGAAGTTCAACAGCAAAAGGTTGCATGCACAGAGGGTGATGTAAGTAGAATGCATCAGAAGTCCAGGTAACCACATGAGTTTTGCCAAATGCATAGTGCCTGGTGGGGCAGAAGCTTGTATGAAGAACACAGAGGTGTCAGAAAAGACAGTGCAGGTGGAGAAGAAAGTGGGTGTTACTAGAGTATGAGTATTTGGGAGGACAGGAGTGCAGATGGGGAAGGTTGAGGCCGTGGAACCGAGGGTCCTGTGTGTCTAGATGAGGTGTCTACTTGGCCTTGTGGCCTAGGGAGAGACATCAGGGGAGAAACACCACCAGCTCTGCGCTCAGGAAGATTCTTCTGGCGGCACCGTGGAGGAAGGAAGGGATGCGAGAGAGCTCAAGCAGGAGGCAGGTGCCATATTCCAACCAGGAAGAGATGAGTGGATATAAGGGGGCTTTTTCATTTGGGAGTGACTGACGATGAACGAGTCCAGGATGCACCCGAGCGTTAGGCTGGGTATTTGGGTTAATGGATACTAACAAATGACAGAGTTTTTGATTCCTCTCCTCCCCATGGTGGTAGAAGGTAGGGCATAGGCCAAGGAAAAGATGTGGGTGTTTTCTTTTCAATGAGCTTGTAAACTCCTGGAGGGCAGGAACAATGTCTCACCTAAATCCCTTCTGCAATAAGTGCTCAGCAGAAGTATGTGGCTTGTCGATTAAGTCATACAAGCGATGAGCCCCAGAGAAAGGATAACCTTACGGTTTGGAGCTCGGGACTCAGAGCCCAGAAAATCAGTATGTATCCTGGCTCTGGCATTTCCTGGCTAGGTGACCTTAGATGACTATTTAACCTTTCTTACCCTCATCTCTATAATGGGGGCATTATTCCTCCTTCACAGGGTGATGGTGAGGAATAAAGGAGACTGTGTCTGTAACGAATTTCGCAGAGCACCTGGCAAAGGGTATGCCCTGTCCATGCCTCGAAGCAGAGCTGAGCCAGGCAGTGGCTGCTAACGTGGGGAGGTTCACTTCTGCCAACAGGTTGGCTTTCTGGAACTTTCCCAGGCCCTTCTGGGCTGTTCAGCGTCTTAGGAAGAAAGAAGTTTCATCTTTCATCAGTAATATCTCTCAAGGAGTCAAAATATGATTGGGCCAGGGAGGGAAGGAAAAGACTCATCTTCCATGACCTTGGGAGCACCTGCCTCCAGGAGCCATCTTCAGAGAGTCCACAGTCCCCCCAGCCCCTGATCCTAGGGCTCACTGGTGCCACTTACCCAACAGTCCCAAGGCAAGGCCCCCCAGGGCGGTCCCCATGGCTCGCCCCCGCTCCCTGTCGTCAGTGTAGAGACTTGCCAGCATCCCGAGACCTGCACGGGGAGAAGCAGAAGGAGCCAGAACGTGGGAGCTTCGCTTGCCCCAGTGGAGTCCTTGGTCCCTGCCCTACCATATCTTCAGAGATAATCCTCCCTAGAGTTTCAGCCTGAGGAGTGTTTTAAAACATAACCCATAGTACTCCACAAATACTGCCCCCGCAGGCCCCCGCACCCTGAGAGTGCTCACCCCTTCTGTTCAGAATATTGTTGGAAGTGCAAAGGCCTCTGGGGAGGTGACACAGAATGCCACCACCCAGTTACACCACATTTCACAGCGCTTGTCATGTCCTAGTGCACTGCCCTGAATGAGAGGACGGCAGAGCAGATCAGGAAAAGGAAAACCCAGGAACACAGAGACTGTTCTATTCAACGGGGGTGCCCAAGGAAGAGCTTGAGGGCACTAGGACCTGGGGAGGGTGTGGGCTGGTGCTGCACACCCAGGTCCATTGGTCTGGTGTAAATTGGCATAAAACATCAACTTCATGGGATTCCAGTAAATATCCTATTTGGCAATACTTTGCAGGCCATGGGGGTATTAACAGCAGTAGTGTTAACATTACTGTTCCTAAGAAACGTTAAGAGGGGACAGAGAAAGGACCATTAAGTAGCACTAAATATTATAAAAGCCTGGTCTACTTCACGGTGTTACCATGGGCTTGTTCCGAAATGAGCTAGCTGCATCTGAATATTATCAGAAGAAGTTATTATGTCAGACTTAGGGATTTATGGGCCCTTTACCTTGTTTCTGAATCACAATTTCTACCCACCAGGATGCTATTTTCCTTAATTTCTTCTTATAAATCTTACAGGGTTTGAGCGAGTAAGAGACGTTTGTGTTTGTGCGTGTTTGTGTGTGTGTGTGTGCGTGTGTGTGTGTGTGTGTGTGTGTGATGAAGATGTCAGTTGTTACCTGCAACAGATGAAAATGAAGATCCAATGCCTTGAAGGGTTCGGGCCACAAACAGCAGGGAGTAGGTGCCAGAGAAAGCAAACACTGGGCAAGGAGAACGGCAAGAAAGCCCCAGTTAGCAAATTGCCTCGGCTTCCCCAGCCACCAGAAGACATGGCCACAACATTGCAGATTTGAGTCATTATGTACATGTCTTAATAAGGCTGGATGACTGCTCCCTGTTTTTGAAATTGTCTTTCTAATCTTCCATCCCTCAATCAGAACTGCTGTTTAGTTGGCAAGGAGACTGAGAAACCACAGAAACATAAGCCAAGGCAATGTCTTGTGTTTCAAGGACTACTGGCATTGGGTAGAAAATAATATATTGTGATTCAGTCAGACCCTGCCCCTTACCTTATATTGGAAGATCTTTTAACCAAATCAAATCGTTATGTATTAAGTAATACTAAACACACAGCTCTGATAGACTCTGTAGCAGATGTGAAGTCAAGAGAATATTCAGTTCATGCCCTAGAAGAGGTTCAGTCTATTGGAGACTAACATACGTGAAACTGAGAACCAAACAGGAATATGTTATCCAAAACAAAATTACAGGGTGCTGGTGGTCAGGGTAGTAAGCTCAGACATGTCTCACCTCCAATTTCAGAACAGTGTCTACTAAAGCAAGAAGAATCTCCCCAAAGTGTCTGAATCAGAAGAATTTTAATCCCTTTACCCATTCATTACATATGTCTTCTGGCTGTGTTTATAATCTTCTCCCATTATTTCCCGACATGATCACACTGAACTATTCTTTGTCTCCCAAACATATACCTCCTTGATCTCTCCTGGCTTTCTGATTTCCAGTCTACTCAGTCTAGTATTCTTATGTCCTTTGATCAGCTTGTCTTGGTTTGCCCAGAAATTTCTTGGTTTTAAAACTGAACGTCAAAAAATCCCACAAAAACTGAAAGTCTCATATGCTGGGAAGCCCCTTGCTATAATTTGGATATGGGTTGTTTATCCTCACCAAATCTCATGTTGAAATTTGGTTCCCAATGTTGGAGGTGGGGTCTAATGGGAGGGGTTTGGGTTGTAGGGGCAGATCCCTCATGCATAATGTTCTGGGGGCAGTGATGGTGAGGGGTGGTGATTGAGTTCTCACTCTACAGTTCCTGCAAGAGCTGGTTGTTAAACAGAGCCTGGCACCGCTCCCCCCCCCACCTTGCTTCCTCTCTCACCAGGCAATTTTGCACATTTGGCTCCCTTTTGCCTTCTGCCATGAGTGGAGGCAGCCTGACGCCCTCACCAGACACTGAGCAGATGCTGGCACCATGCTTCCTGTACGGACTGCAGAACCATGAGCCAAATAAACTTCTTTTATCTATATATTATCCTCAGGGATTCCTTGATAGCAACACTAAATGGACTAAGATACCCCTCAATCCCAGGCAAACCAGGATAGCTGGTCACCCTATTTAGGAAGACCAAGGCAATTTGCTTATCACTTTGCACCCTTTACATGGGACCCCATTTTGCCCCTAATTACATTAAGTACATTTCCTAGTTGGGAAGTTCATAGTAGTAATGAGGGTCAGCAATCTCTTTTAAGTATTTTAAAAACACTGAATGATGCTATAAGGATATCCTAAACACCAAATGTAGTTTCTTTTGGCTACAATTAGGCCAACTCAGTATAGCAAAACTGGTTATCTCATGGAAAATCATTATTTAATACATACAGTTAGGTGGGTAAGAAAAGCTTTCAGGCCAGGTGCAGTGGATCACATTTGTAATTTTACTGTTTCGGGAGGCCAAGGTGGGAGAATTGCTTGAGGCCAGAGGTTTGAGACCTGCCTGAGCAACATAGCAAGACCCCATCTCTACAAAATATAGAAAAATTAGCCAGGCATGGTGGCACGTGCCTGTAGTCCCAGCTACTAGGGAGGCTAAGGCAGGAGGATTGCTTGAGCCTAGGAGTTTGAGATTGCAGTGAGCTATGATGATGCCACCACATTCCAGCCCAGGCAACAGAATGAGACCCTGTCTCAAAAATATTAAAAAAAAAAAAGAAAGGAAGAAACAAAGAAAAGAAAACAAAAGCTTTTAAAACATGAGCTCTTGGCAGAGAATTAGGCAAGGACCTTATGCTAAAGAGTTCGGGATCCACTAGCACATTGCATTATCTTATTTTGCAAGGTGTTTGTCTCCCTAGGCAACCATTATTCACTCCTGGACACCTGGAACCAAGTCTTTTCATTCTTTACATGACTGTGGCCATCCAGGCATAAAACATGTGCTCCATAAAGTTTTATGGAAAAAAATGTTAAATCTCATTTGATGAAATAGGGCATCTTATTGTTTTTTAATTTGCTATTTAGCATAAGCTGAGCTTCTAGAATTTCAATGAACATTGCTAACTTGAATTTCCTTTTCTTTGATTCAGCTAGACTTTTACTAGTAAGATGCAGTTCTCAAGACAGAATTTCACATCTCAAGCTCTTGCACTTGGCAGCCTTCCAGCCCTGAATGCAACAAATTCTTCTTAAATACTGGGTTGGTAGGAGTCCAGTCCTATGCTGGAAGGGAAGAAAAGTTGAGGAAGAGGAATAGAGAAAGCAGATAACCAACAGAAAGGCAATAAAAACACGAGGAAGAAGGAGGTGTGTCGTTGGAGAGCAGAGAGTCAGCATTACCATCAGAGCCAAGGTGGGTCCCCAGGCTGCCTTCCCCTGTGTGAACCCCCAAACACAAACCCCATTCCTTCCTTCTTATTTCACTTCTCAGGGTCCATTTCCAGACTTATTTTTCTCACTTACTATTTTTGTTCCATCTCATTTTATTAGGAACATTTAGCAGATACTGGGTGGACTATTTGTCTTTCTCCTTCTTGCTTCTTTAGCAAATTTACTCTCCTAAGCCTTAACCTTTAATGTCTTTAACTGGAAAGCAATAGACTTCTTGGAATTTTCCAGATGCTGTTGTCCAATTTCCTTTTTTTTTTTTCTTGGTACTTGCCCTTTACCATGGCATATCAAAATAATATGATCTCTTCCTGAAGCTGGGAGGTTGTATTGAACTTGCTCAAGGGATTGCCGATAGATACACACAGAGACACTATAGCATACACATTCAAAAAGCCTTCATAATTTCCCAGCTCAAGTAAATAAAGCATCTGTTCTTCTATAGCAGAACAGACAAATTCCAACTAGACTGAGTTGCCACTACTGTTCTAGTTCCCATACCGAAAACTACAAAGCATTTAAATCAACTTCCCAGTTCACTTAGTCACATGCCTAATTACTCTCTGGGCTACCCCAGTCTCCACACTAAATCCACATAAGATCAAAGACAATCAGTGAAGGGAAGAAAAGAGGCAGCAAGTTACTTACTAACTGTGGAGAGAAACATGATAACAAAGCCAGCAAACATGGGAATGTGATATCCAATCCTAAAAGGGAATTAAAAAAAAAGATATAATTCCAATAGGCATTCATATACTTCGACTATGTTTTTTAATGTAAGCGGGAGCAGAAATGCAGTTATTTGAGCACATGGTAAAACATGCCTCTGAATGCAGATGTGGAGATGGAACATGACACATGAATGAGTCCAAGCAAATAAACAAAAACGCAGTTACCCATAGACCAGGGCCAAGATTCTCATTTCCAGAAAGGATAGCCTAGGTAGAGTACATACCCCTTTGAAACATCAGGATAATCCTAAACATGGTGATTGGGAAGACAGTGCTCTAGGATTACAATAGGACTGTCCCCTTCCAGCCCTCATCTGTTCAAGCCGTGTTCCAGAGCACAGATATAACATCAACAGAACACTGCTATTCACTGGCTCTCTTCTTGGTACTAGGTATTCAATATATCACTATGAAAATCTAAAGCCTGTGCATTGCATGAATAATACGTTATCATTTGGGGTAACCAGCTTTCCAAATACCAACTGCCCTGGAGACCAGATAAGTGAGTATTCCTCCTTTTCCCCTTCTAAACCACCTTTATATGCCTCAGCTCATCCTCCTGTTCCTGAGTCCCTGAGCACCCTGTCGGGCACTGCACCCACTGAGATACCTGTTGGTGAGAGGTCCCACGCATGGGTTGACGAGAAGTTGCATTATAGCCTTTGAAGCAAACAGAACCCCGACACGGGTGTTCTCTTCCTCCAAGAACTCTGTGCCTTGCAAGCAGTTGTTTCTACGTGCTGAGACGGCTTCAATAACTGGAGGGGGGCTGATGTCAGAAGTGCCATTTGTCTGTGCTGTGCCATTGGGTGCACTTTCTTCAACAGCCAGCGTGGTGTTGTCAAAGAAGGAGAAGATGGTGGAAAAAGCAGGAGAGGTGAGGGCAGACGGGGAACTTTTGGCACGGCTGAGGTGCAGAGAGTAGTTGACTTCTTTGAACTCCGTGACATACAGGAAGGTGGGCACAACGGGCACTGAAAGTCAAGGACACGTGGTGGGGGCTAAGGAAGGATTGCCCTTTTACCACTACTAGGTTCTGGGGCACTACGATGAGGTTTGGTCTTACGCTCAAGGAAGGTGTCTAAGTGACATGACTTAAAGCCTGCTGATAGACCCTGCTGCCCCAATTATGCTGTCAGCTAAAGTACCTAAATGCGGCCACCATCACACAGTTAGTCCTGGTTATTCGTGGATCCGTGTTGGCTAATTTGTCCACTCACTAAAATTTCTGTATAATACCCAAATCAATACTCGCTGAGCTATCACAATTTTTTGCAGACATATGAGCATGTTCCAGCCAAGGTGGAACCAGGCGGGGTCTGCCTTCTTGTTCCTGCTCTCACACATACGTGACCAGAGGATGGGGGGTGGGAGGGGACCGGGCAATGTGGCGCCGGCAGCCCCAGCTCTGGGACCTGTTAGATGTTAGACACAGGCGGGCTTGAATCCCATCATGGGCAAGTCATTGAACAATTCACATATATTTTACCCAAGAGGGGCAACTTATTAGTACCCATTTATACACTGGTGCAGCTTAATGCAATGATGACGAGTACCAACTGGAAAAAGCAGGACTCGGAGAGAATGAACCGAAAGGAAGGCAGGTCTTGATAAGGACTTGGCTATGCAAATAAACTACAGTATTTTTATAGAGCAGAGGCTGGATAGAGCAGAGGCTGGAAAGGCCACGTGGTGAGATGCTGCTCGCTGCCAGGGGCACGTGGAGTCATTAGCACCTTGGGAAGACAGTTTGAGGAGGAAGGAGCACACAGCGGGTACTGGCTCCAGGTCACCCTCTTTTCTGGTCTGATGCTCTCTGAACCTCCCCTTCTTTGAACCTCTGGAGTCTTTCAGCCACATTTGGCAAGCTTCAGACTCCATTTCCTCCAGTCCCCAGCAACCTCTGTGTGGTTTTGAGCATAAAAAGAAACATTCTCAAGTCCATTCACTGCTGAAACCGAGCAGGGTGTGTGCTGCCTTCTGGGGCCCAAGTTCAAGTTAACCCTCAGCACAAGACCCCCAAACGTACCCACCACAGTAAGGAGCATGTTGTCCAAGAGCAGAGCAACAAACACCACCACCAGCACCAGCTGCCGAGACGATCTCCGCTCCTTCAGCCACCTCTGAGGAGTGTCTAGAACAGTCCTGAGCATGGCGAGGGCGGGGCGGGATATTCGTCTCCTTCAGGTTCTTGGGGAGGGTCCTGTTACAGCTGCAGGTCTTCTGCAGCCTTTACAGAAGAGGGGAAGAAGTCTGCCCAGACGAGCGAAAGTCACTATGAAAATGAAAGGTGCAAAAGGTTGCAAGTAGTAAGATGGTATTTGGAAATGTTTCCATTGTCTGTATCACTGTTCACTTCTTACACATCTCTATAACTCTACCTGGTTTCCAAAATACCTTCCACATAAGTGTTAGCTATTGGCTGTTTACATCTGGAATTATACCTAAAACATTAAAGAGAACACAGATCACCTATGCCTGTTTTTCAAATAAGAGACATTTGCCTATCACCTTGATGGTTTATGTCATAGCTGATGATTATTATTTACGGTCCTATTATTTACTTCATCTTTCCCTTTAAGCTTAAAAACTAATTTTATGGACCATGTCAAAAGAAAAAAAATTATGCTCTGTCTACATACCACCCCAAAATTATCGTCTGTGTTCTATGTGCCACCCAAAAATATTTCAGGTGGCACAAGTGTCACTTGCACTGCCCACTGAGACTCTTCGGCCTAGACCAACACTTTCATCTCACAGATGAGAAATCTGAGACTCAGAAGGTTAGGAGATTAGTTTTGGGTCACACAATTAGTGCCAAACTGGGATGAAATCCCAAGTTTTTTAACTTGTAGGCTTATTCTCCACCAAGTTCCCTTGCTCTGTAATACTAGAAGCACTTTTATTGTTTAAGCTAGAAACCCCTGCTCAGAAATGTGTGTTGCTCTGGGGAAATAAAATACTAACTTTCATGGTCAGTTTCCTATTTAGGATTTTGTATCATTAGTCAGCATTAAGTCACAGTACCTTGTCAAACTTCAGGTAATAACAGCTTCTGGGAAGAATTTCATTTTCTTTTATGTGGATTCTGTTGCATTATCAGCAATACCAGTCATTTAAATTTTAAAATAGATTGCTATCACGAAATGTATCAGGCCCTTTGATTAGGTAACTCTACTTCAAGGAACTTATCCTAAGAAAATGATCAGAGGTACAGCCAAAAATTTATGTTCAAAATTATTACTTGCTCAATTATTCTTATTAGTGAAAGAAATGGAACATTTTAATGGTGGAATATTAAGCAGCTCTTAAAATCATGCTTTCAAATAATTTTGTTGACTTAGAAAATACTATTAATATAATGTTAAGTAAAAAAAGATATTAAACTGTATCTACAGCTTGATCTCAATTATGTAAAAATAAATATATGTGCACATTTTTGAGAGACTAGTAAGATACCCAGATGCCAGCTATTTATAATTAATTACTTGAATTATCTTCTTTTTCCTTTTTTTATAATTTCCAAATATTCTATAAGGAGCTACTTTCATAATTGAAGAAGTAAATAATTTTAAAGGATTATCATTGGGGTTTAATAGCCATCCTCAAATATTGAAAGCATCCCAAGCATTGAGCTACTGTGCTCTAAGCACAGAGCTGGAAGAAGAACATCGTCCATGCTACGGATCCAAGTGATCAAGGTCCCAAGTGAACCAAATTCCCAGATAAGTTTTAACCAGAAAATGCATGCAATTTTACTTAAGACCCTTCATTTCTCTGTATAAATAAGGTATTCCTAAATACAAATTCATTTAGAATACGTAAGGATGACACTAAGAGACTAAAAGAAAAGCAATGGAAAACAAAAAGATATAAAATGGAATGAAGTAAATAAAGTAAGTCCTACAAAGAAAGACAAAAATAAACAAAACAAAACCAAAAAACCACCACCCACCAAAACCTCAAAACAAATCCAAACAAAACCAGGAATTTGCCGACAAATCAATAGTAAACTTTACAGTCAAAATCCTCTGACGAGAGACACAAATTACAAGGAAGGATTAAATTTGTCCAGAGGGAGGAAAAAAAGTCTTACCTTAGAGCCCATATTGGTGTGAGCACTCGTGAGGTGCGGTAGCTGTTAGCAAGGCAGCAGGGACTGCTCTCTGAAAGCAAATGTTGCTGATGGATTTATTGCAACCTGTTATCTGAGGATGCTGTGTGTGCGCGTGCGTGTGTGTGCCCTTTGTCCACAGAGATTTAATTGGAACCTCCAACAGGTTTCATTCAGACCTTTCGCTCCCTGCATCAAAGGCAGGGAGGCAGGGCTGGCAAGGGTAAAGAGAGGGGAGATGTTATCCTAAGCCAAGAGGCACTGGGCTATGCTGTTTTTCATCTGTGCTTATCAATCATCGAACTCTTTAACTCTTGCCTGAGTCTGAATACAAGCTGGAAGACAAGACAGAACCAGAGTGCAGTTTCTGTTCCCTGCTGCTTGCTTAGTCAACGAGGCTACTTGTACCCCAGTTACTTCCTGGAAAGAAACAAATTTTAGAACACTCATTGGGGGGAGGGGGGGTCGGTAAGAATCTATGCATGTTGTTCTCAAGCCATAAAAATTCAATATCTATGGCCTCTATAAAGGCCAATTGTGCACTGTCTTTGCATCCCAATACTAGCTTGGTGCCTGGCACGTAGTAGCCTCTAGGGAATATTCCTAGTATGAATGATGACTGGATGGATGGCTGCAGGAGAGAGTAGAGCTCATCGTAGAATCTCGGGAGGCTCTGTAGATCTATATTATTCTGACATTAGGAGTCATTGGTGGCCATCACATTGGTACCAACTGATCAGCACTTAGGTGCTCACATGGAAGTAACATTCACTGGGTGCTGGGAAGTTGGGAGTGGGTGGAGGGATGGGTAAATTCACAACTAATGGGTGCAGGGAGCACTGTCTAGGGGATGCGCATGCTTGTAGCTCTGGTGTGGGTGGTGCAAAGGCAATACATGTAACCAAAATGTTTGTACCCCTGTAATATTCTGAAATTATATTATGGCTATGTAATTTATATTATATATATATATATATATACACACACACACACACACAGATATTA
>CM052451.1:14096316-14143337 GCA_028533085.1 Varecia variegata
CAGGGCTCACTCAATAGGTACTGTTGATAGAAAATGTCACTCCAGTGCCTTCATTTCTCTAATGATCCTACGTAAGTCAAGAATGAAAGCCTTTTCTGGCAATGGTCAGATTCAGACTTTGAGACAGTGATGCCACATTGCCATGACAACCGGTAGAAAAGTGGTGATGATTCAAATTAGCATATGTCCCTAGAATGTTCCCTGAGAATCCCAGATGTTCTCAGTCCAGTGTGTCCCCAGGTCATCTTTGACATAGAGAAGGGTCCTCAGGCAGATGCCATGTAGATGCCTTAGATTCTCATTTCAGAGGATCAAATGTTCCTAAATGTCTTAGAATTTATTTGGTCTTCCAAAGTTCCCCTAGATGGAGGTAGAATAGACCATCTATAATTACCCTGCATCAGAGGGAATCTCCCAGATGTATCCAAATTTGTACATAGGCAATAGAGCCAGAACTAGGTGGCTACAGAGGCCACCCAATAAAAAGGCATGGTCTATGTGGTCTAGGAAGCTTAGAGCACCGGTATCTCACTTCTGGAGCTTAGGAAAATCACTTTACTTCCCTGCGATTCAGTTTCCACATTTGTGAATTAGAAAGTTAAGTCTAATTGGTTCCTAAGGTTCATCCCAGATATAACAATCATTAACTGGTCTTAAAGTTAAAACAATGTGTTCATTAAATGGTCTTAAAGTTAAAACAATGTGTTCTTACTTAATGTAGACTCTATGTCATCTGTCACTACCCACTTCGACCTGATTTCTTCCAGGTCTCTGTAACATTGAATTTTTCATTTACCTGATTGCATGCTTATTTCACCACTAGCCATAGAACCTGCTGCCTGTTAAAATGAAAACCATACCATTTTAGGAGGCCAATGCCTTATTCATTAGGCTACTGGGGCTTCTGAAAATCATATCATTTTAAACAGAAGCATCCTGAGAGTCCTAATTTTACTTTTGATTAAAAAGCATAATGGATGCTTATGGAAAAAAATTGACAAATTAAAGAAGAAAACAAAACATCTCAGAACTCAGAGATAGTCATTGTTAACATCAGTACATATTCCTTTTCAATATTTTCTGTGTGTATATACACACACACACACACACACACACATAGATAAAAAGGTTATACTGTACATGCCATTTCATATAAAGGGTTCTACTCAATATTCTATTATGAAAATTTTCTCATGCTTAAACTATTTTTCTGTTTGTCTTAGTGTTAGGATAATTTCCCGTCAAATAAAGATATTAGCATGGTTGGAACATTTGGGTTGTGAAAGGGCTGTCTTCAGCTGGCACCTGGAGTTTCAAGGACACGTTTCCCCACTTCAGACAACAGGACAGCAGTACCTGGTAAGGGCCCTTTCAGCCATCAGCCGTTTCTTCATTTTTATGTTTAAACATTTGTAGCACTCTGAGTAGCCATTGTTCTGATCATAGGAGGCCCTCTGCTGTTTCCTCTCTTTTCCACAACACATCCATGACCCTAGTGACAATGGAAATAACTAAGGAATATGGAAGAGAACCACAGATCTCAGTTTTGGGAGGTCAAAGTACAGTAAAACGCACTCTGCATCTGATGGTCAGAATTTAAAAGTATGCAACACAATAATAAATATATATCAAATACATAATTTTCATATAAATTATATATTTAATATAAAGCTAATTTATGCTGAAAATGTACTCATGATTTTATATTGGTTTATGCCTTATTAATGGAAATGTACAAACGTACATGACCGTTTAATCTGCTACGGTTTGTCTTCATAATATTTTCCTGGGTCAGGATTTTCCAGCAAACAAAGAGAGACACACATTATACGGGGGAAATTAGGTCACTGGCATGAGCTTTTCTTACCCTTCCCTTCCCTATTTTTCTTCCCTAACAATCATTTGTAATAAAAGAATAAAAGTTTGCATTTCTATTTAAGATGTTGATTTCTGGAAACCTCTTTTAAATCCTTGAGAACCAGGCATGACATGAAACCCTTCCCACTCACAGATGGAGGCTGGGAGACAAGGAATTGAGGAATGGCCCAAGGTCACACTGCACTTAAGAAGATAGTCAAGTCTGAAACTGGGATGGTGACTCTGAGTCGCATGTTCTGACCACATTTCCTGCTGCTGGGGAATTCCTCGGATTCTTGCGTTCCTTGGGAGTAAAGCAAGGGTAGTAGGATTTCAAGGAATAAGAGGGAGACAATAACAGCAAACAATCTGAGTAAAGGTGACTGTTCCTTAGGGGTAAAAAACCCTCCATATGGAAGAATAAGATTGGTGGACAACTGTTCATTCTTAGGAAAACAGCAACACCATTTTCATTTATCTAATAGGTATGTACGAATTACCTTGCTAGGTACTTTAGATAGAAGACACAAGAAAATTGTAAGATACAGTCCCTACTTAATACAAAACTAGTCAGCTAGACAGGGAGATATACCATTTAGCTCTTAGAAAAGAGGCTGACACATAGTAATTAATACATAATTTTTTTATTGATCAATAAATCAAAGTATGTAAATAATAATGTTACTTAAGACATAGCTAGCCCTTGCTATTTGCAAAACTTTGCATTCTTATCTCTTGTAATGCTTATAACAATTTTATGAAGATGGTATTACTCATTTTATGAATGAGAAAAATGAGAACTAGAGAGAATAAGTTTTGTTCAAGGTCATAGAATTAATGAACTCAGGGCTTAAACTACCTCTGGCTGGCTCCAGAGTCCACACCTCTAACCCATAATACTGTGCACTCCTCTGCCTCCAGGGGATACTCTCTGCGTGAGTATATGTGACTTTTGGATATTTAATGTATACTTTAGAGGGGGAAAAGATCTCCTCCCCAAATCGCAGCCTCAATTATTTATATCATTGCACAATCTCTTCTGATTTTTATCAATGTACAAACATGTCTTATACTATTGCAATTGGTCTATATCTGTGTTCAGATCTTTTCACTCAATATTATTTTGTGTAAATAGTTCCATATTGTTAAATTCCACTAGCTATATATCTTACTTGTGCCAGTATCCATTAAATATAAAATTCTTGTCTAGTTTACTATTTTAGGTATTTAGATTACTGCTTCATTTTCACTATAATTAACAGTATTGCCATAACAAGCTATAAACATATTCCTTTGGTTAATAATCCCATCACTGAGATTACTGAATCAAATTATTAGATCAAACTGTGTGAACAAGTTTACGATACCTAAACCATACCAGGTTGCTTTCCAGAAGAACTGGCCAATTTACAAAACCACCAGAAATGTGTTAATGCATCTCTTAGCCCCTCATCCTGCCAACGCTTAAAAAAGAATTAGTTGGTTAGTTTTCCTAATTTCCTAGTTTAACAGATATGGTAGAATCTCGTGCTTGTTTTAGTTTAAATTTCTTCATTATCAGGGAAACTCAAAATTTTCCTTATTTTCCTACCTGTATTTTTCTGTGTACAAAAATGTTTGTTTTATCCTTCGCCTTTCTTATACATTAAGGAAATAATTTTTTAAAAAACCTCAAAAAAAGTGTTTAAATAATGATGCTTGAAATAATTCTGAGAAACACTCATTCAGTTTCAGTTGATTGACATTTTTGGTTTACTTGTACTCTACACCTCCAGTCCCCAACCCTGGGTCTTGGAGGGGTACTTGTCTCTGGCCTGTTGGGAACCTGGCTGCACAGCAGGAGGTAAGCAACCAGCAAAGAGCAAGGGAAGCTTCCCCTGTGTTTACAGCCACTTCCTATCACTCGCATCACTGCCTGAGCTCCGCCTCCTGTCAGATCAGCGAGGGCATTAGGTTCTCATAGGAGCATGAACCCTACTGTAAAGTGCACGTGGGAGGGATCTAGGCTGCACGTTCCTTATGAGAATCTAGTGCCTGATGATCTGATGCCCACCACCCCAACCCACTGGTCCGTGGAAAAATTGTCTCCCATGAAACTGGTCCCTGGTGCCAAAAAGGTTGGGGACTGCTGCTTTACACAGATCTGTTATAAGATCCTAAGAAATTATAAATTTTTTTAAAAAATGTAGTTGTCTTAGAAGTTGGAGATGGTACATGCATACAAAAATTTGAATAAACCCCTGTGATTCCGTAAGTGGCAATACCCCTCTCCCAATTACTCAGTGACATTTACCTGGTTGCTTTCTTTAAGGGCTTTGGCTCCTTTGAGAATCTGATAAAATTCTATGGGCCATCCCCACGGCAAATGCCCACAGGCATGAGTTTTTCAAAAGGTTTCACAGACTTCCATGGATTCCAAGTTAACGCCCCCTGTTTTACAGCTATCTTGGACTTATTTCTAGCATTTTTTTCCTTCAAACTCTTTCTCCCCACTGCACTGTACTCTACCCTCCCATTGCCAACCCCCTTGTTCTGTATCTGAGGTTACAGAGAGGAACAGCAGAGGAGAAAAATATAAAGGGACACTTTTCAATGGCAGCATCACAAGGACGAGCTCTGTGATAGAGGGAAGGCCAGAGTGCTACAGGGATGTGCCAGACGGGAGCCATCACTCCGGATGGAGTCAGAGTTCCTCCCCCTGACAGCTACAACAGCTTCCCAACTGGTCTCTCAAGTTTTCTCTTACCTTCTGCACCAGTTAATTTTTTGCTCAGTAGAACAAGACGTCTAAAGCCTAATCAGATCACGTTACCTCTTCTTAAAATTCTACTTTTAAGCTAAGTATAAAATTCAAACCTCTGTTCACCAAGTCTCTCTGTGACCTGGCCCCACCCTCTCTCCTATGCTCTCTGCTTAGTCTGGTACATTCCAGCCTCACTTTCCTCCTTCTGCCTCAGGACTTTTGTACCTGTTTTTCCCTCTGCCTGTATCACGTGTTTCCTAGAGTTTCCACGACTTGTTTTCTCTCTTCATTTAGGTCTAAGGTGATGGAGAGGGGCATTCCCTGATCACATCATCTATGAAAATCTTCTCTCCATCTTGGTCACTCTTTTACTCCTGACTCTGTTTTATTATTTTCTTTTCACACTTGTCACCAGCAGGCACTTTATTTATATGTTTGTTTTTTGACTTTTTGCCTCATATACATGCTATGAGGACAGGGACTTTGTTTATTTACTGGTATATCTCCAGGACTTAGAACAGTGCCCAGTACACATAAGAAGTTCCTCAACAAATGTTTGTTAACTAAATACCGGGGTTACTATTCTGCTTATGCACTACAGACCATAACTGATTCCTGTCTCCAGAGGAGAAAGTTAAAGAAAACTTTTTAAAAAGTAAAATTCTTGAACAACTCCTAAAATAATAGGATAAAAATTATGAAGATGGCTAATAGTCTGATACTCATATCTGAAACTTACCTACTATTGTGCAAATTGCAATGAGAAGACTTGGTATATAATTTTGTTACAAAGGAAATTGTCATATACTGTATTTGAAAAAAATCTGTACAAACACATGTTAAATGACTGAACTACATAGAAAGGTTATTAAACTAAAAGTAACATTTTCCTTCTCATATTTTTATATATAATATATGTAAATGTTCATAAATTAATCTACTCTACATAGCATTTTGCAATTGCTTTTTTATTTTAAATTTAATAATGTGTCTTGGAGGGGTTTTTTTTTTGTTTTTTTTTAATCTCAACATTTAAGCCTGCACTGAATTCATTTTGAAAGGCTGAGGAATAGCTTTGACTGGATGGGCTATAATTTATAAATGGGAATTTATAAATAATTTTAGAATATTTTTAGGATTTTACTATTACAAAAATGTTCATGAAATATCTGTGTCAATATACTCATGCATATATAATATATAATATAGTAATATATACTATATAATGTATAATATAATGTATCATATATAATTGAAAATATGTCACAAACACTGTGTGTATGTAAATATTTTTTTCTTTAAAGATAAGTTTCTAGCACAGAAATATTTGAATGAGATACCATCAAATTACTCTTCCAAATTTCATACCAATTATGCTCTTATCAATAAAATGTTAAAATTCCTGTTTCCTCTTATACTTGCCAACTTTAGACATTAGTTAAACTTAAAAATTTAGTCAGTCTCATGAATCAAAATGGTGTCTTCTATTATTTTGCCTTTTTTCTTTAATTATAAAATATACTAAATGATGCTCAATTTCACTCATAATTATAGAGCACTTGCTTCAGTGGTGTGGTTCAAAAGGGCTGTGGGGGCCGGGCGCGGTGGCTCACGCCTGTAATCCTAGCACTCTGGGAGGCTGAGGCAGAAGGATCATTTGAGCCCAGGAGTTTGAGGTTGCTGTGAGCTAGGCTGACACCACGGCACTCTAGCCTGGGTGACAGAGTGAGACTTTGTTTCAAAAAAAAAAAAAAAAAGGGCTGTGGGCATTTATCCCAAAGTGCATGGAAATGAGATGCACACAAAATAGACTTTAAATAGCTGAATAGTGTTCTCTTCATTTGTAATATACCAACATTATAAACAGTTTGAACCCTAAAATTTCCCCCATGTAAAAAAGCTTAATTTTCTCCATCTATCTCCCCATATCACGATGGCCTTCTGATGGCCAAGTACAGTGGATACTTGTAATGCTCCTATACTCACCTTCTCTTCAGTTTTTGCATTAGACAATAGCCTTTCCTTAAAATTTTCTCTTTTTGCCTCTGGGACATGTGCTCTGGGTTCTCTTCAACTTTAATAGCATTCCAAATTTGATCCTTGTCCTCTTCTCCTAATCTTAATGATCCTCCAAAAGTTAGCCTTTAGCACACTCTCTGGTCTCTCTTTTATTTCCATATTACTAGTATGATAAATCACAAATCTCACCTCAGTGCAGCCCAGATATCTTCTTGCACATGTACACGTAGTCCAATAGAAACCGCATTCTGTAGCACTCTGGGAGGCCAAGGCGGGCGGATCATTTGAGCTCAGGAGTTCGAGACCAGTCTGAACAAGAGCGAGACCCCGTCTCTACTAAAAAAATAGAAAGAAATTATCTGGACAACTAAAAAATATATATATATAGAAAAAATTAGCCGGGCATGGTGGTGCATGCCTGTAGTCCCAGCTACTCGGGAGGCTGAGGCAGGAGGATCGCTTGAGCCCAGGAGTTTGAGGTTGCTGTGAGCTAGGCTGACGCCACGACACTCTAGCCCGGGCAATAGAGTGAGACTCTGTCTCAAAATAAAAAATAAAAAATAAAAAAAAAAGGAAAGAAAAGAAACCGCATTCTAGATATCCCACAAGAAACTTAACAGATCCCAGAACAGAATAGTCGTCCGTGTCTTCCCCCAACACCAGCAAGGTTCTTCTACCCTGTCAACAGCATCACATCAGTTCAGTCGCTCAGGCCTCGAGCCTGGGCTGTCTGTCATCTTGCGCAGCTGGTCAGTCACCCTACATTAGTTCCATCCTTTAAGCAGTTTTCCAATCTGTTCCCATTCGTTTTTCACACCACTACCCACCCCCTAAAACGAGCCAATATGTGTTTGTTGAATGGTTACCTGAGTGAATGAATTGGGTAGAAAGCTAGTGAGGTGAAATAAATGATGGCATATCGTACCTTATGTTCATAATCACTGCAATAGCTTTTATATTTGACTTTTCAAAGTGGTTTTCATAACTTGAGGTTTCTTCATTCAGTGTCATGAAAGGCTATTGGAAAACGGACATCCGTGGACCTCTTCTTGTACGTGTTTGCGTTCCTTCTCTCTCTACCCCCTCCTCTGTGTCTCCTTCCCCTCCTTTTCTCCCTTCCTCCTTTCACTCCTGTCGCTGTCCCGCTTCCCTCACGCCTGTCCCGGCCGCGCGCCCGCCCTCCCAGCACGCTGGTCAGCTCCTCCACCGGCGCGCGCCCGCCGCGCCCACGCGGGCCGAGTCACGAGGCTGAGGGCGGTGAGCCGCGAAGGGGGCGGAGCGAGGCCGGGGCTCCGCAGCGCGCATGGGCGGAGCCGGGTGCGCGGGCCGCCCCGGTATATCTGCGCCTGCGCGGGGCTGCTGCTGGGCCAGTCGGGACGGAGGAGACAAGATGGCGCTGCGGGCGATGCGGGGGATTGTGAACGGGGCCGCGCCCGAGCTACCCGTATCCACCAGCGGGCCGGTGGTGGGATCTCGGGAGCAGGCGCTCGCGGTTAGTCGGAACTACCTCTCCCAGCCTCGCCTCAGTGAGTATCAGAGAGCAAGACGCATTCCGCCTTTGCTCCTTAGCCTAGCCCTTTGCTCCCACTCACCTGCTTAGCCAGCGCGTGGGGGGTGGGATTTGTTTTTCCCTCCCGTGTCCCCCCCGACCCTGACCCACATGTCTTTCTCTAGAAGGAAATTTGCGTGCACCTTACGTTTCCGTGAGGTGGGCCGAGGGCAGGAGCACCAGCGAGAACTTTTTCCTAGGCTTGGTGGGCTCCTGGCTATTCCCTACCCTCTCCAACTTCCCTAGGCTGGAGCGTTCTCAGGCACTTGCTTCCTGTCTCTGAGGGCCGCTTCTTGTCACTCCGATCTTAATCTTCCCCTGACTTCTTTTGGATGACTAGGGGTCGAGGCAACGCCCCTTCCCATCCATTCCATCCCGCTGGTGAGGACCTCAGGGCAGGTCTTAAGCTCCTGCCGAGGGCGGACGGTGTAGTGCCATCGCTGACGTGGTCAGGCCTTTCGTGGATGGAGGTCAGGCCGGCAGCCAGAGGGAGATGTGGCTTGTTGTTCCGTGGAGGGGCTGCTCCACAGGAGGACACCTAGATATCAGAGAACGCTAGAGCTGAAAAGTACCCTGCAGGTCATCTAGTCCAGCCCTCTCGTTTTACAGGTGAGAAGCCTAAGGTTCTGGGAGGGGTAGGACTCGCCAGGCTTCAGGCTCTTAATTATTGGCAGAGCAGGAACTAAACTAAAAATCCAGGTTTTTAAATTCCCGTTGCGCCTTTTTCTACCGTTGCTTCTTCCATTACTGACCGGTTAAGCAAACTTGGTTGAGTGCAAGGTTCTTTAGGGAAGCGAAGCAACTTTGCCCGTGTATAGCATATAGGCATAGGCTTAAGCGTTGCTGTGATTACAAAAAGGCCTTAATAAACCAGGTTTAAGTGGACAGCTCAGCAGTTCCAAAAGAAATGGTTCTTGATTACTAAAGAATACAGTTGTGTAGCATCAAACGTCTTCACAACTTCCTTAGAAACTGGGGATTAGCCCTGGAAATAGACTTAAAAAAAAACTTGGGAAAGCACCTGATGTATCCCCAGGTGGTGAGACTGCATTTACACTCGTTAGTTACCAGAGTGCCTGTTTGTGGGTGACTTATTGGTGAAAAAGAATTTCAGATGATGGGTTTTAGTCTGGGCCATCTGAAGCCTGACTAATCCCATCCTGATCTGTCACTGGGTCATGTGACAGCACTGCAGTGGGAGGAAGAAAGAAGGAAAACACATTTGATTCTGTGGATTGCTGAGATGTGCCTTTTACACTGTGAATTGTTTGAATTAGAGAATGCCTGTTGGGGGTTTATATGAGCTGAATAAGTGTTTTAGGAAATTGACAGATGTTGCATTCTTATATAAACCTTGTCGGTAAATTTATGCCTAAGAATGACAAATTCTCTTTTACGAATTGCATTTGTATGCTTTGCGTTTGGGCAGAACAGATGGACATTAGTGGTGCCTCTAGAAAAAGGTTATAAGGGTGCAATAGTCTGTTGCCATTTAATTATTCAATGCCAATTCAGAGAATTTTGACTGATATTGTTTAAAGAGTACTCCATGATTAAGGTTGTAAGTCGTTAAGAGAGATGAGTATGATTTCTTGATGTTCTGTGTGTGCCTAGTCAGTGGCTGAAGAATTTCTCCAGATGAAATTATTCCTGGCAAAACTGTTGCAGTATAGTGCTTAAAACTGAACCTTTAGACTAGGTCAGGGATCCTTTTTGCATCCCCAGTGACTAGCACAGTGCCTGACACAAAGAAGGTGTTTTGTAATTGCTGTATGACTTGGATTTAAATTCCTTGATCTAATGGTTTAGTGGATAGATTCTTAACACGTATGGAATCAGTAGGGAGCTGGTGGAGCTGAGTTTCCTTTATGTATGTGGGTTATTCTAGAAGGCATAGATGATGTTAGGGAGAATACTGAGCATAAAAATAAAAAATAAAAAATTTAAAAATTTAAAAAAGGCATAAATGATATTCTTAGGCTAACAACTAACTGCATTCAAATATCATGTTTTTCCTATTTTGCCACATTTTTTATTCTACTCAACAGTTTTAATTGTTTCTGAATAAATATTGATCAACCTCTTAATTCTTGTAATTAAAGATTGATGATACCATCTAAGGTGATATGTAATTATAGTTATTCAGTGTATGCTTTTTGAGTGAAGGAATGGAGTAATATTAACAGTTCCACTGTACAAATTAGATCCTGTATAAAAACAGCTTCAGGATTATAAGAATGTTAACAAGAATTGGAAAACAAGATAGGCTTGAAATTGGGAAGTTATCTTGAGCACTTCAGCTGAATTTGTAAGGTCACAAGGAGTGAAAACTTGATTTTCTTTTAAAAGAAAAGGTTCAACATTATACATAGAACTTCTGGATGCTAAATATTTTGAATTCAGTGATCTCCATTTTTTCCTGAGACTCTGGATGAACTAACATTATGTTTCTTACCTCATAAAGCAGAGCTAGCCTCAGCAAAAAGTCAAATAAACTTTGACTTCTTGCTTTTTTGTAGAAACTCTTCCTCAGTTGCCTACTGGTCAGGGTGTGAATCTCTACTGTTCTTGCACAATGGAAGATGACTGCTCTGGGTTTTTTGTTTTGCTAATAAGGTGGAGGCTAAAGGACTAGGACTGTTATTGTGCAATGGCAGTCAAATTTTCCTTTGAATATTTCACAATCATTAAGTGGTGTTAGTAGTGTTGAACAATCTCTTACCCTGCTGGAGGAAGAGGATGTCATCTGATAAAATATGTGCTCCTTAAAATCTATGTAGATTTTGGTTTTTCAATGTTACTCTGTAACTATTTTCTGCTTGATAGTTCGAAATCAAAGGTAAGACTTTTTGGTTGCAAGATGTGTTAAGTATGTAGTATAAGCATATATGTATGTACCATGTTGTCAGAAGTTCTGATTATCCCCCATCTATGCACCTGTGAACTCAAGTTCTTGTTCATTTGGAAATTTTCAAGAGAAGAGTGGTCATTATTTTGATAAATAGAAATATTTACATAAGTTGTGTAAGGCTGGTGGCAGGCTCCGGCCAATCCAAAAAACCTTACAAGTTGTAAATGGATTTTGCCTTTTTTGGAGAGCAACTTAATGTCCTTGACAGCTGGATTCTACACAGATACCTCTGCTTTGGACTGTTAATGGTGAGGCAGGCTGGATAAATATTGTTGAGGGATAAAAGGTAGTGTTTGGTATCATTTCTCTGCTTGGTTTTCTTTGGGAATAGTTATATCATGGAAAAGAGCTGTAGTTTTATATAAATTGTTTTTTTAGTACCCACTTACAGTCCAAGAGCTAGGAACTGTGTGTTCTTCATATTTTCTAACTATTCTGAGGATGCAAGTCAGAAAAGTTATAGAATCATAGAGTAACAACCTTAGGATTAAAGAAAAACAAAACAGTTAGAAGCCTGGACCGTCCCCCCCATATAAAAACAAATTTATCAGGTCCTTAGTTTCCTTATGTGTAAAGAGAGGGTGTATCAGCCTTGTCTCCCATATTAGTCTGTTTTCTGTTGCCTATAACAGAACACCTGAAATTGGGTAATTTATAAAGAAAAGGAATTATTTCTTATAGTTCTGGAGGCTGAGAAGTCCAAGGTGGAGGGGTTGCATCTGGGGAGAGCCTTCTTGCCAGTGGGGACTCTACAGAGTCCTGAGGTGGCCCAGGGTGCCACCTTGTGAGGGGATTGAGCATGCTAAGGGGCTAGTTCAGGTTTCTCTTCCCCTTCTTGTAAAGCCCCTCCCATGATAACCCTTCATTCCATGGATGAACTGATCTGTTCATGAGGACAGAGCCCTCAGGATCCAGTCGCCTCTTAAAGGCCCCACTTCTCAGTATAGCCACATTGGGGATTAAGTCTGAACGTGAGTTTTGGATAACACTCAAACCATAGCGCTTAACCTCACAGTGTTTTGTGAAGATGAAATCAGATAGCCTGTCCAAAGATGCTCTGTAAAAGCATGAAGCTCCAAATGTAAAGTTTGGTAGTATTTTTGTTTAGTTTGAGTTACAGTATTTATTAGTTTAGTTTTTATATTTCAGTTGAATTTAAACCAATCATGTTTAATTTCTGATTTGTATTGGAAGTGGTCTCCTTGGTCCTCTTGTGCTTTTCATGGTTTTCAGTGCTAGGAAACTGCTCAAGCGTCTCTATCAGCTACTCCCTTCTCTGCTTAAACACTTCCAGCAGCTATGGCGGTACTGGAAAAAGATTATTTTGCAGTAATGATAGAGTGTGGACAAAAGGGAATATTGCCTAGTATATTAAATAGTGAAAACCTATTTTACATAGCTAAAATTGCAGACTTGTGAAATTATTTGGGGTAGCATTGTTTCCTAATTCTTTTAAGTGCAAGAGTGTATCATACCACAAAAAAAAATGACCAGTTCAGTTTTAGAATTTGGGCTGCAGTAGAGTTAAAGAATAAGTGACTCTGGAGCCAGACTATATAGCTTCAGTTCCTTGGACATATTACTTAATTTCTCTGAGAATAATTTTTCTCTTCAAAAACTTGGAGTAATAATAGTTACAGAGATTAAATGAGAAATTCTGAGCAGTATTTATTAAATGTGTGTTGGCGTTAATCAGTTAGCTTGCAGGGTTACTTACTGGATTTTTTAAAGGCTGTATACATTGTTGCAGATTTGGAGACTTCATGAAGTAGAATCTTGTTTTCTGTGGTAGAAGTCAGCTTGATTCACTGTTTCCAGGAAAAGCTGTGACTTCTTTTTTTTGGTCATGCTTTTGCTCGTGACTGGTAAAACTTCGTAGTTATGGAATGAGCTTGGATTTTAAACATGAGATTATGAAGCATTGTTGCTGTACAGATTAGTTCAAAGGAGATGCAATCTTGTTGAAAAAGTAAAAGAGAATTTTAAGAACTTGAAAGATTTTATTGATGTTGCATTTTACTCAAAACAAAGCTTCTTATAAATATGAAAACTAGATTGTCCATCCCCACCCCAACTGTTTAGGTAAGGGTTTTGAAAAGGTCTGTGTTTCTATAATATATTTCTGAAAACTGGGTTTCAAGAAAACGTGTTTTTAGTGTAGCTCACTTTCCATTTCCATTTAGCAATTTTAGGAAGTCATTGAAAAATAGAATGTTGGGAGTCTTTTAAAATGAGAAAAATGAAGTAATTTTTTTAAATGTTAGAATTTTTTTAAGAATTTTAGATTATTTTAAAACAATGGGGAGGGTTTTCATAAAAGTGGCAGAAAATGTGGCAAGTGGAGTCTTTCTAGTAATCTTAGGGGAATGATTAATCCTTTTATATTACCATCCATTCAAGTAGCTTACTTTTTAAACTCGTGACTTGCCTTTTATTTAAGATGAAATTAAAACCCCCTCCGTTGACAATTACAGTACAATTACTGATGTAGTCAATTACGATGTATTCAGTGTATTTGATGTCTGGATATAAATGTCCTATTGGTATGAAAGAAAGATGGAAGCCCTGATAGTGCTGACCTGCTCTGTCCCAGCTTTTGTCCCAGCGCACTTGCTTCCTGGCTGATAGGTGCTTAGGCTGAAGGAATTGTGGTTTTAAATTCCAAAGCCCCTTCAGTGAACAGACTGGTTATTAAATGGTTTCCTCATTCTTGGGAGTCCATACTTGTGCTAGGAATCTCTGTCCAAGCTTGTTATGAGACCTCAAAAGAAATCAAGCAAGTGAAAAATCCTTGGTTGACAGTTTCATGTAAATTATTTTAGACCTGGTAGTAAGTTTTCTTTAAAAATTGATTGCATGTATTTTTTCAGCTGTTCCGATTATGAAATTGAGTGAATTCTGAAGTTAGAATTACTCTCCCCTGAGTGTTCTGTTTATACGTAATTACCATTACACTTGCCACATAGGTATGGTTAAGGATGAAGGGTGGCTACCTCCTTTCTAAAATGAGGGACTTGGGTAGTGCCTTGTAGAGTAGACTAGCAGTTTATTCCTAGGGTGTGACAGCAGAAAATATCAGCCTCTAACCTGGTGGTAACATTTGACTTTTTTAAAGGATACTCATTTACCCCTGGCCTTGCTTTCCATTGCCCACTGTCTCCTTCACAAAGTTCTTTCTCCCTCGTTTTTGTACCCATTTAATCATGGCTTTTTTACCTTGCAGGCTACATTTTCTCAGTTTCCTTTGTGAATTTTGTCACTTCTGCTTAACATAAGGATTCCCTTTCTCTTCCTGATCAATTTAGCTAATTGCCATGTCCTCTATACAGCTTTTCCTTTTCTCACAGTGGTAGGAACTGTTACTGTTTCTGCTGTGCTTCCACAAACCCTAGGTGTTCCTCAGGTGAGAGCCCTTATCTCATCACATTCTCCCCACGTGATACTGAACGAGCAGAGTCTTGTCCCTCAGTGCCTTGTTTTTGTATCTTGGGTGCTTAGAGCAATGACTTACTCATAGCAAGGATTCAGAATGTTTTTGGTTGGATGAGGGTGGGTTATGAAAAGTTGTATAGGGACAGACATTTTGGAAGTTCACTGAAAAGTGTTGTAGCTATTTGAGTTTCATATTACAATAGGTGTGGTAAAGTAGAGGTAATTTAGGCTTTTGTGCTATTTGACAAAAGTTGACTCTTCTGTGTTTCTTTCCAGCATACAAGACAGTATCAGGAGTCAATGGTCCACTAGTGATCTTAGATCAAGTTAAGGTAATACCACTATCTGTTATGATCTATTTATGTAGTTAAAAACGTGGCATTAAGTCTTGTATAATACACTTTAGATTTTTGTTATGATTTTTAAGTCATTCTTGGGACTGAGTGTCAGTGTTATATCAGAGACCAGAGTTGTAGACCAAAAGCCACAGGCTGGATTCCACTACTGGATCTGCTATGGATTCTGTTTGTGGCCCCTGAGTCCCTCATCTGCTAACTTAAAAAAAGAAAAAAGTTAATCCTACCTAACAGATTTGTTAGGGGAAAGACCAGCAATATTTATGAGTGTGTTTTATAACCTGTAGAGTACTGTACAGATATATGGTATCTTATGGTCCTTGTCAAAGACTGCCATGTGTTATAGTTTTTTTTTTAAACAGTAAGTATCTTTTCCACTAAATTTTAAGCTCTTGAGTAAATGAACTATGTTACTTTTATCTTTGAGTATGTCTTTTATCTTTGAGGGCTTGACATTGGTATTCAAATAATGAATGTACAAGAACAGATTATCTCAGTAGTGGCTAAAACCTTAAAGCAAAGAATAGTTTTTACTTATTCTTTTTGTTGTAAGGTCCTTTAGTTACATGTTTTTTAGCCAGACTTACAACTAAGAATTATTATCTTAGAGAGGCATAGAATATGACTTATACTTGGATACCCTGGGCGCTAAGCCTTTTGCCTGAGCTGTATGATCAAAATACCCTCCAAGAAAGTAATTTATATAATATACTTTCTAGAACATAATTCTGCATTGGTTATTAGGGTGGGTTGGGGGAGAAGCACACAGTTACTAGTTTGTTGAGAGAGGTTAATGATGGGTGTGTGTTTGGCATGTGACTCCTCTGGAAATAGAAAATACACTGAGAAACATTTCTTAAAAGAAAGGGCAAAGTGCATTGTCTCTTTATCGCTAAGAGAAACTCTGTGTGTGACAAGATACCTATATAAATTAATCTCAGGATTAAGCCTAGCAATTTTACTTTCTAGCCGCAGTTTCACGCTAGGCTGCAGACTGATTCAAAGCCTCAATATATTGAACCCAAGCTGTACAGGATTTACATAGATGCATATTCATGTTTTGGGAAAGAATAGAGCCTACACTTTTAGTTTTTGAGGAAAATATTAGGAAGCTTTATTTCTCCTTTTTTCTACATTCTTTATTAAATAAAAATTTGGGGTCATATTTTTAAAGTAAGAAATTTTTATGTTAGTGTATTATTGAAAAACAGCCCAGAAACTATTTGAGTTTCAGTGGTGTTAAGTGCTGAGGTTAGCACAGAAAACATAATGGTGGAAATGAGAAAGAGCCCCCCGCTCTGGAGCACCGGGCAGTGGAGAAGCAGATAGAGTCTAAATACATAAATGTGTAATTAGGAAGCTCTGTGAAGGGTGAATTAGGGTGCCATGAGAGACAGTAATGGGACGGACTTAGAAAACATCTCTGAGGAAGTAATTTTAAGAGAGCTAAAAAAGCTTCATGAGTGTTACTTTGGGGTATAGTTCCAGGTAAGGTAAATAAATTTTATGTAGTTGTAGAAAAAATGGCTTTAGACCAGGAGATTTAGAGTGGGGTTTTTTGTTTGTTTGTTTGTTTTTCATTTTTGGCTTTTGTTTTTAACTTAAAACATGCACATATGATCAAGGATCATGCCAGTTAGAATAGAAGAAGATGAAGCCCTGTTACCAACTCATTTTATGAAGTTAGCATATCTTTGATTCCAAAGCCAGACAAAGGATCATACTGGAAGAGAAAAATATAGTTATTTGTAAACACAGATTCCAAAATTCTTAAATATATTCACGTTAGATGTTAGCAAAAATATCTGTTAAAAATCAACAAAAATATGACAAAATTAGAGTTTATCCCAGTAATACAAAGATAATAATTTAATATTAGAAAATATATCAGTATAATTCTGCACATTCATGGATTAAACTAGAAAAGGTTTATGCTTTTTTCAATAAATACAGAAAAAGTATCTCATAAGATTACTTATTTCATTTTACAAAAAGCCTTGCAGAAAATAAGGAATAGAACCAACTTTTAACCTCAATGAGTATCCCCTGCAGTCTACAGCAAACAGCATACTCAGGAGACTCTAGAAACATTCTGGTTTAAGTCAGTGAAAGGAAAACTCCAGTGTCCTCTCTATTGCTGTTCTCAGTAGGTACTTCATTTCTGACACCAGGTATGTGGGTTTTTCCCTGCAGCAATTCAGTTCTTCAGCGAACACCCATTATCGGGTGTCTTACAGTTTAACTGAGTTCTCTGACACTAATTGCCTGGAGTTGGGGCGGACCTCAGTGGTTAAGGGCTCAGTTCCACAAGACTGACCCCCACTTCACACACCAATCAAAAGTGGTGGGTCCCCAGATTACCCACAGCTACTGTCTGAGTTGGCTGCAAATCGAAGATTCCCTTCTCAAGCTCCGTAATTTGCTAGAATAGCTCACAGAACTCACGAAAACAGTTTACTTACTATTAATATTACTGATGTATTAAATAAGGATATATTAAAAGATACAAATGAACAGCCAGATTAAGAGATACATATGGTGACATCTTGCAGGATTCGGAGCACAGGACCTTCTTTCCCTGTGGAGCTGGGGTGGGCCACCCTCCCAGCACATGGCCACCTTCTTGTTCTCCAACCCAGAAACTCTCCAAACCGCTTCAGTTAGGACTTTTATGGAGGCTTCATTACCTAAGCATGATTGATCAAATCATTAGCTGGTGGCGATCAAGTCAATTGGGAGTCCCACTACTCTTCCAGAGACCCGGGGATGGGGCTGAAAGTTCCAACCCTCTAATCAGGTGGTTGGTTCCCCTGGCAGCCTCCCTCCCCCACCTCCTTAGGAGCTTTCAAAAGTCATTGCATTAACATACACTCTGGAGTGGTTGAAAGGGGCTTGTTAGGAATAATCTTTTCCTAACATCTTTTCCAAACATGTTCTCTCTGTACCTTATTCTGTATTTGCCAGTATTTGTGTCAGTGATGTGTGTTGTAAGGACTTAAACTACCTGAGGATATTGTAAACTCTCTCAGCATAAACCTGAGCGTGTTGGAGATTAGGAATTGTACATGCAGACATTCCACGGTAGAGACAGCATATAGAGTAATTTGGGGAACTTTTAAAATGTTGGTTATTGATCCTTTATTTTTTCCTGCTTAGTTTCCCAGATATGCTGAGATTGTCCACTTGACATTACCAGATGGCACGAAGAGAAGTGGGCAAGTTCTAGAAGTTAGTGGTTCCAAAGCAGTGGTTCAGGTGAGCACCACTTTAAAAACTTGGCAAGTTGAACTGTTTACTAACAGCAAACACCTAAGGAACACTACTTGTTTTTTTCTAATGATCACTTTATAAGTGTCTTTGGAGGTTGATTACTGGTTGCAAGGGGAAAAAAAAACAATTACTGTGTATCATCTTACCCAAAGTGTCAGCCACCTACATCCACTCTAGTCCAAAATCTCCTCTGGTAAAATGGCTTTTTTTTTTTATGGATAAAATGAAATAATAACAGAACGAGAAAGCCGAAAAGCAGAGTTCACTCACTGATTGTGGGATGAAACCAAAACTGTATCTGAGTCTGTTCCTTTACATTGTCTCTTATAGTCCCTGGTTTTTAATGTTATCTCATTGTGAGAAATGATAGTTTTTTTCAAATAACATCTTCCCTTAAAAATTAGTCTAGCTGAGGTGTTGGCAAAATTTCTGTAAAGGCCCAGACAGTAAAGTATATGGGGCCATGTGAATTCTTTTACATATTTCTTTTTTTTTTTTTTTTAAATAACTCTTTGACAATGTAAAAAACATACTTAGCTTGCTAATGGAATTTGGCCTGCTGCAGGTGTGACCCTTGGTCTACAGTTGATAACTTGGTTCATCACCATGAAGATTTCTCTGATATATTAAAAGTAGTATACATTTATGTATCTTACTTTATAAGGGCAGTTTAAGTGCCCACCATCTAAGTTTCTTTTACCCTTCTGATGTATTCTTTTTATTCATAGGTATTTGAAGGGACTTCAGGTATAGATGCCAAAAAAACGTCCTGTGAGTTTACTGGGGATATTCTCCGAACACCAGTGTCTGAGGATATGCTTGGTAAATGGATATGATTCTTCATTCTGAGCAGAAATCTGTTTCACTTTTAGACGTATTTCATAAGGTTTTAAAAAATTATGAGTATTTGACGGTCTACGCGTACTGTTTGTTACTGTTTTATAGGTCGGGTATTCAATGGATCAGGAAAACCCATTGACAAAGGTCCTGTTGTACTGGCTGAAGACTTTCTTGATATCATGGGTAAGGCTAGTAGATGGATTTCTGTGTTTTCGAGAAAATAGCCTCTATCTATCTTGTACCTTTGCCGGATAGTGATTTTTGTAATACATTTTAAGTAGATAACTTATGCTCTCCGTAGATTATAAATTATTTCATAAATTAATTTTTCCTAGAAATTACCTTATAATTTTATGTAATATCTTAAGGTATAAAATATGTGGTATATATCTGAAATGAATATGGTAAAACCATAACTTTGAAATTAGGATTTCTCTCTTCTTTGCTATACCTTTATTTCACTTTAGGAACTTGAGTTCCGCTGTGGTATATTTTATAAGTCTACAAAAGACTAAAGGTAAAAATTATTTCAAGTTTCAGATTTTAAAAGTAAACTGCTTTTTAAGAATAGAGAGAAATGCTTTATACAGTTCTGGCCTTCTTGGTGCTTTCTCTTTTAAATTTGATTTGATTTCTACTTCCATTGATGAATACTGTGCAGACAGATTAAAATTTTTCTTTTTGGAAATGCATTAGGTCAGCCAATCAATCCTCAGTGTCGAATCTACCCAGAGGAGATGATTCAGACCGGCATTTCAGCTATAGATGGCATGAACAGTATTGCTAGAGGGCAGAAGATTCCTATCTTCTCTGCTGCTGGGTTACCGCACAATGAGGTGAGAACTAGGATCTGAAATTTAGCAGGAAAGAATTTCTAAATGCATAACTGTTATTAGAAATAAAGGGTTTTCAAAATAAATACTCAAAGTTCTTGTTTGTGTAATCCAGTTACCTTGAATCTTTGTCCACGCATATGTCTTCTTGCTTGCCCTTGCATATCCTCTCAAAAAATACAAAATAGTTTTGTTAGGTAAGTCCCCTAAAACCTCCCAGTTTCATGTATGATTACAATTCCAAAAAGTTTAGGTTAAAAATTATTTAGCTGTAGAAATGTTATTTTAGATTTCAGCTCGGTTCTTTTATAATCCTCTTCAGATTGCAGCTCAGATCTGTCGCCAGGCTGGTTTGGTAAAGAAATCCAAAGATGTAGTGGACTACAGTGAAGAAAATTTTGCAATTGTATTTGCTGCTATGGGTGTAAGTATAAGGTTTTGTATTTGTTTTAATTTTAGTATGACATATAAAATTAATTGCTTGTGTTACTAGAACAGTGTAGTAAACTACACATACATAGTTGAATTTATCTCCAGGTAGAGAATTTGCAACTTGGCATTTTGGCCAAACTAAGGATTCAAATTTAGCGTTTGACTAATTTGAAATTTAAGAATAATATAATACTGTTTGTGCCCCAAACAGTTTTTTTACTCTGTTGGCTTTTGTGACAGTTTTTTTGGTGCTTGAAACTTTTAGATTGTGTGGCTTGGCCTTCATGAGAAATAAATGATGAGAATTTTTCTTCTCCCACCACTAATGAAATCATTGCTATTTAGGTAAATATGGAAACTGCCCGGTTCTTCAAATCTGACTTTGAAGAAAATGGCTCAATGGACAATGTCTGCCTCTTTTTGAACTTGGCTAATGACCCAACGTAAGTAAATAGAGCTATTTCTTTTTGTTTGCCCAGACCCAGGGTCAAAAATGTTACTTAAGACTAGGGAGAGGTTAAGATGTGGTAATGAAAACATATGGGCCTAGGAATGAGGTAACCCTGTGTTTCACTTCCACCCCTGCTATTTGGTAGTTATTTGGCACTGGGCAAATTACTTAGTCTCTGAAGCTCATAGACTGTGACAAATACTTGTCTCATTTGTTTTGCATACTAAATGAGATCATACATATAAATTAACTAGCACGCAGTTTTTCTTCTTACATGAGAAATCTGCCTTCCATTTCTTTCTTCCCTCCTCCCCTCCCCCTACATACTCTCCCCTTGGTTTGAGAAGCTGTGTAGCTCTGAGAAATTTATAAAGTAACTGCCTTACTTAAGACTTTTTAAAGTAAAAATTGCTTTATTCTCTTCAGTTTATTTAAAACTTTCAAAGGGGAACTGTACTATTATTTCCAGAATCATCTGGGTTTGGCCTTCTGGTTTGTGTGACCTAGGACTTAATGTTCCCTTTCAGTATTGAGCGAATCATCACTCCTCGCCTGGCTCTAACCACAGCTGAATTTCTGGCGTACCAGTGTGAGAAACACGTATTGGTTATCCTGACAGACATGAGTTCTTATGCTGAAGCACTTCGAGAGGTAAGTGTTTTCTTTTTTTTCCCCTGTCAGTTAAACAAAATGGGTTGATTTTCAGGGCTATCTTGTCCCTTTGCAAGTTTTCTTTTTTCTTTAATCATGTTTTTAAGCTCATTACTCATATATTAGTAGAATACCTTAATTAATCAGAAGGGAAAATACCACGTCTTTTCTGTCAACTTGGTAGAAATGATTGGAGGATGATATTTAAATTATTAGCCTGTTTATCATACTGTCAGTGTCTCCACGGATTAAGAACTAACTGTAAGGCCGGGCACAGTGGCTCATGCCTGTAATCCTAGCACTCTGGGAGGCCAAGGCAGGAGGATCACTTGAGGTCAGAAGTTTGAGACCAGCCTCAGCAAGAGCGAGACACTATCTGTACTAAAAATAGAAAAAGTTAGCTGGACAATTAAAAATAGAAACAGAAAATTAGCTGGGCATTGTGGTGAGGGCCTGTAGTCCCAGCTACTCGGAAGGCTGAGGCAGGAGGATCCTTTGAGCCCAGGAGTTTGAGGTTGCTGTGAGCTAGGCTGACACCACTGCACTCTAGCCTGGGCAAAGAGCAAGACTCTGTCTCAAAAAAAAAAAAAAAAAAGAATTAAAGACCATACTCTGGCAGTTCTCTCTTCAGAACTTTTTTCTTTAGAAAACCCAATCTTTGTTTAGGGACAATACTAAGATTCTAGCTGTTACTGCCCAGAAGTTTGGGGGTGTTGTAATATAAATTACTAAAATTTTGAGTAAGTTACTCTTTTAAGCATATAAAAAGGGAAAAGAACTTCTGAAGAGAAATGCTATCTAAATTGCTCAAGATCCATCACCATATCTCACTTTGATACATTGCTATTTCAGACTAACTCTGGTAAAAGACTATTTTTTCCTTCATAGATAAAGACCGATACTTTTGTAAAATACAATAAAAATTAGTTATTAGAAAAGTGAAATTTTTTAAAAGATGTATAATTTACAAACCCAGATTTTTAAATTATTATTAGTTCTAACAAGACAAAATTATTCTGTTAAACTTTCTAAATGCTTATCTTGCCTTCTCTATTATCTCATTGCACATTGATAACAGCTGATCTATAGACCACACTTTGAGTAGCACTGCCCTAGCACACTCTTGTGCCAAAATAGCATTTAGAAGTTGCATTCAATAATACTTTAGGGTTCTTATTGATTGTAGGTTAATTTGTATGCCTGTATTCCAGTATGCATGTCTCTAAGAGAAAGACCCTTTTATTGTTATTTTATGCAGTGTAATGGCTTTGTGATCTTGGGAAACTGTGTCTGACCCTTGATTCCAACCATAAATTAGAGATAACCTTCCTTAAAGGGTTGTTGTGAGAATTAAATAATGTATGTAAGGTACAACAGATGATTCCTGATATACATTTCTTTCCCTTTTGACCTTTTTGGGATTAGTTTACGTACATATGGTTAGCTTCACAGCATGAAATAAATCTTGTGAACTAAGAATCTTTTCTCAGTTTTAAAATTAACTTCCTTTGATTTATAGAATTGCAAGCAGATTTTCTTCTAGCAAAGTATTTGAAAATTTATATTACGGCAATATGATTTTGGGGAAAAAAATGGTCCTCCACTGTCAACATTTTTTTGCAGAATAATTCGAACTTACGTTGCTAGGAGATTTTTTAAAAATCATCTCTTAAAGACAGTATTTAAAATGAACAGGATGGGATTTTCAACTTGTTGATTTGGCATGTTTAAACAAACACATTCTAACGAAGCTCTACTTGTTAAATTCTGGTGTGTGATGTTCTCCTTGACTTGCTGTCAGGTTTCAGCAGCCAGGGAGGAGGTGCCTGGTAGACGAGGCTTCCCAGGTTACATGTATACAGATTTAGCCACAATATATGAACGTGCTGGGCGAGTGGAAGGTAGAAATGGCTCGATTACTCAAATCCCTATTCTCACCATGCCTAACGATGGTAAGTTTTAATCTTTGTGTATAGCAGACATATAATTATTGTAAGGACTTTGATTCTAAGAGAGAAGACCTTTTTAGGTTGAAATTCTTTTGAGAGTTTAACTAGTTACCTATGCTTAAATAAAATTTTTCATTTGAAACTAACCCATAATTATCCTTTTTGTGGAAGAAGAGCAATTTTCTTCTTAATTTAAATTTTTCACTTCCATTTGTTAGGTACTATTGAGTGCCTGCTGTTTTAAATGTAAGGAATTTTTAAAAAGAATATGTGTTCTCTACTTAATGTAAGTTACTCAGTCTAGTTGGGGACTGAGTATGTTATGTATTGTGCACCAGGAATTTAAGATTGTTTATGTTAAGTGCCACATGAAGAGCACAGATAGTAAATGCCACAAGACTTTAGAGGCAGAATTTTTAACCAAGGGCTGGTTAGAAATGACTTTTTTTTTTACTGTGTCTGTGAACACACACAGCGCAGTGCATCTGTGTGGGTGCTCAGGGTGGCTTCTGGGCTGAGACCGTTCAGAATTCCTCTTGTCCTTATTTCAGTTTTTAAAAAGCACTTTTATAAGATATTTTCAAAAACAGTTATAAATGAGCTCTCTTCTGAGTGCCTTGTAAGTATTCACTCATTTGATCCTCGTAGCAACTTGGAGGCAGGTGCTGTAGTCTCAGCACAGGGAGGTAAAGTAATCTGTCAATGTGAGCAAGTGGTAGGATTAGGACTCAGGTGGTCTGAGTTCATAATTTACACTAACTGCTATGCTACACTGCCTCTGACGTGAAAATGATTTGTTCTAAGGGAGTAGCTACAAAATTATCCAATTTAACAGATTTAGAAGCGTATTGCTTTGTGTGACCTTTGCGGTGTGGCCTGCATAGTGTTGCTTTCGTTGTCTAGCATCCCTGTATTTTGCATGGTGAAATGTTGTACGTCCATCTGAGATAGCTTATGAGTTAAGAATATTCTCTCAATATACATCACGTTGGTAAATTTCTGTAAGGGAATTTTGTGTTTAAAATAGAATTTTATTTATATTTTTAGGGGTGAGCAGGTATCTAGGAGAGAGGGTATTTTTTTATGAGTGTAGCCGTTTACCTCGTAGTGCCAACACACGTCTAACTGCTGTAACCAGACAAAGTAAACTGGCCAATGTGGTAGCTGCTAGTCATGTTTGGCTATTGAAGTTCAAATTAATTAAAATTAAATAACATTTAAAGTAAGTTTTCCAGGTTCGTTAGCCACATCTGAAGTGTTCAGTAGCCACACTTGGCTAGTAGCCACGCTGTTGGACAGCACATTTCCACCATCACAAAAAATTGTTCTAATACCACTCTTCTAGGTAATGCTGTAGGTAGTACAGATTGACTTCTTGTGGGTTTGGTTCTATGAGATGGCCGCTTTAAAACTCACAAACTAAAAATGCCCAGTTTCACGTCATGTATGTTCCTCTGGTAGATATCACTCACCCCATCCCTGACCTGACTGGGTATATTACGGAGGGGCAGATCTACGTGGACAGACAGCTGCACAACCGACAGGTAATTGACATGTGAACGACGCAGTAAAGCTTATCGATCTTTCATCTCTCCTTAGTGACTTCTACTTTGCTGTTAGGAATTACTTTGTTCAAAGTATCAATTTGAATTGTTTTTAATACGGCTATAAAATTGTCATTTCTCTATACTAAAATTCTGGTGTGGGCGGAGTGCCAGAATTAAGAATGATCACTTTTCTTTATTGTGCCTTAAAATAGAGTCTGTTATCTCAATTTTTGGGGGTAGTCTATTCCATAATGGTATATCCACCAATCTGACTATTAATAGAAAAACAGATTTTTGATAGTTCTGTAATAGACATGGCTTTTAAAATCAGCTTTTAGGTAGAATTCTTGTTAATCGTTTTATTTTGGATATGATTTTTTAAGTCAGAGTTCAGAAAACCATTTAGACTTGCTCATGTGGTAGTACCTACCAGGCAGATGTTGAAAATTGTTTTTCAAAATAGTCTTGAACTGTTTTATAAATTACACCTTTTTGGATTTGATCTCAAAAGAAATACAATGCTATAATGTGTTTCTTACTACCTTTTCTCTCCAGGAAAAGATACTAGAATTCACGTAGAAAACAAACATAGCAGTTTTATATGATTTAAGGGGTGATAATGAGTTTCAAATGTTTCTTTACTGCTAGTAAAGCTTGAATTTTTGTACTTAAATGCAGTATTTTTTTTCCTTCTACCTAAGATTTACCCTCCTATTAATGTGCTGCCCTCACTATCACGGTTAATGAAGTCCGCTATTGGAGAAGGTATGACCAGAAAGGATCATGCTGATGTCTCCAACCAACTGGTACGTGTGTTCTAAGAATGGTGTTTGAAAGAAATGAATACCTGTTTCAGTTCGTTCTTTCTACAGTCTTAATACCTCCCTTTCTCCCTTATCATTTTTCTCTTTTCCATCTGTGTAGAATTTCAGTTTAGACTTGAAATGGAAAATATGTACTCATTTGTTAGAACCAAAACAATATTTTTCTCATGAGGATAGATGTAGATAATCAATATTAAAAATAGTATGCTTGAAACTCATGTCTAATGCTACATAATTTGTAAATAAAACAAGCAATAAGGTGGTTTTAATTTTTTATTAATAATTTTAATAAGTGTGTAAAATATTCTTGAAAGTATGATCTAACATATTTCTTGCTTTAATATATTAAGCAATCACCAGAACACTGAGATAGTTTCATATATTACATGAAATCCTTGATTTTTATAGTCACAAGATTGTACACCAAACACAAATCAGAACAATTTTGACCATAAAGTAGAAATGACAAACCTATTGATAGCACAAATATTTTTCTTGAGTGGAACTTCAAGAGAGATTTCTCCATGGTTTAAGTAGGAGTGCTCAATTTCAAATGCTCTATGAATTGTAAGCTCATTGACATATTGAGGAAGTGTATTTTTTGTAAAATGTTATTAATGTCTCTGTATTGCATGCCTGAAGGCTCCTTTCCGAGGAAGAATATTATTATAAAGTCCTTCTGGTACTTTCACGTGAGCTTTATGTGAATTGTGTTTATACATTCCTTCTGTGGTCTCCCGTGAAGAAAACTACAGCAATGGATTTATATATCCCAGGTTACTGTTAACGTTTATAAAATCTTCTGTCTACTCATACAAGCCTGTCTTCTCTTCAGTATGCATGCTATGCGATTGGGAAGGATGTGCAAGCCATGAAAGCTGTAGTGGGAGAAGAAGCTCTTACCTCAGATGATCTTCTTTACTTGGAATTTCTGCAGAAGTTTGAGAGGAACTTTATTGCTCAGGGTAAGATGACTGTTGTTTTTCCTGCTAACATACAAGGCCTCATGTGGTTTTGAAGCCACCTTTCCCACTCTGAGAAGATTTACACTGGTCTCTGTCCAGTATCCCTCTGATTAGAGGAGGACGTCTTCCCAGCCCTCTGGCTCCTTCTCTGCCCTCTGAACACCTTGGGGAGATCTTAACTTGCCTATCCAGTTATTTAGCTACCGTCTTATTTTTTCCTTCCTCCATTGTGCTTCTGAAACCTCCATCCAGCTGGCCTTCTGCTGTGCTGCCCTCATTGCCACTTGTCCTTCCTCATCACTTTTCCTCGACAGCCATCTCTTTTGGCTTTGGGGGCTTTTGGGGCCTGAGGACTTTTCTGATTATCTGTTTTCATCTCCTTTTCCCATGTCTTACGTTCCTGCTCCTTACTCAGTTACCTGTTCTTTCTGTGCTTTTTTCCCCCTGTTACTGACTTTTCACCATGCTGGGGACTCTGGACTGCTCTAATCCCACAGCTCCAGCTGCCTTAGGGACACCGTCATTGTTTCTGCACCGCCCCCTCAGGCTCAGTTTCCCAACTCCGCCTCCTGCCTAGCAGTGCCACAGTGCTCTCTGCAGTTTCCGTCTACCCCTGGCACGACCATTGTCCTGATTAACCCGAGCTCAATAATTGGGTATTATTCTTAACCTTCTTCACTTACTCCCCAGTGATCAGTTATTTATGAACTTGCGTAGTTTTTCTTCAAAATATTTTACCCTATTCTGTTTTCGTCTCCATTATAATATATAATATAATAAAGTGTTTCTCATTTTAATATGCTTTGACTCAAATGGGGATCTTGTTAGAATGCAGACTCTGATTCAGTAGATCTGCTTGGGGCCAGAGATTTTGTATTTCTTTGAGTTCCTGGGTGATATTGAAGCTGCTGGTCTCTGACCCCTGCGTCAGGCCACACACTGAGTCTTAAGGTCCTGGTCCAGCCTTTGTCCCATCATCCATGGCCGCTGGTGCCAGCATTTTGACCAGTCTCCTGACGCCCTGTGTACCATTGCCAGGGCAGCTTTATTATTCGTTTTATTGGTTGTCCCTCTGCTAAAAACAGCCTATGCTGGTTTCCTTTACGTAGTGTGTGTCGGGTTTTCCAATTATTTGACTTGGTCTCTCCCATCACCCCTGCTCTTGCTGGTAACATTCTATTCTTGACTTCAGTGGTAGTTACAACATGTGTGTTTACTTTGGAATAATGCTTCAGGCTGTAGACTTAGGATTTGTGTGCTTTTCTGTTATGCAATGCATTATTAATATTAAAATCCCAAAATATACATGATTGTTGGGTTTCTTTTTTAATGCAGAACCTCAATACCTTAAAAAGTAAAATGTTTTTCTCTAGAGAAAAGAACCCAGGACTCCAGCCACTCCTGATTCTTTGATTGAAGAATAAAATTTATTTGGGGGATGAGGATGATTCTGCTATTAGAAATAGTTACAACAACTTTGAAAACCACAGGCCTGTGCATGTGGTTAGGTGCTCGATTGACATTGAAGGCCTTGTAAGCATCTGTGCTGGTCTCTTCAAATTCAGCCTTTTCTCTCCTGTGCAAACCTTTGTTCTAGAGAGACTGCTTTTCTCACTGATCTCTGGACAAAACACTGAGTCTAGTTTCTATTGTTCATGGATCCTACTCAGTTGTCAAAGCCCAGCTCAACCTCCCCAGCCCCGCCCCCTAGACTCCTCCCTGTCTCCAGCCCCCCGGCCTCTCCTTTCCTCTCGTTCCCTGTGGGACTGACTGTTCGTACCCTCATCTCCACATTCAGTCTCATTTAGTCTTGAAAGTCCTAAGTTCTTCCTTTTTTATATTTAATACTCACACTGCTAGTCATATAACCAGTAAATACTGAGTAACACTGCTAAGTTGGAAATCCTTTGCTTTCATTAATTCAATCTCAATTTTTTAAGGTCCTTATGAAAATCGCACTGTGTATGAGACTTTGGATATTGGCTGGCAACTGCTCCGAATCTTCCCCAAAGAAATGCTGAAGAGAATCCCTCAGAGCACCCTGAGCGAGTTTTACCCTCGAGACTCTGCCAAGCATTAGCTGCTGCCTCCTCACTGGCTTGGTCCTCTTGTGAAATACTGGTCCTGTTTTCTTTATTCCTTTCTCCCCCAGCCCCACCTTTGTGTTGGAGTTTACCGTGTTACCCTGTAATTAAAAACAAAGAATAGGTAACATATTGTGCCAGTGTTGCAATGTTTTAAACTGCTAACAGACTTTAAAATATCCCCTATTCATAAAACCTGGGTTTTCAGTGCTTTGTTTAAAGTAGCTGCAGGGATGGAGTTTTCTTATTGATGTATGTATTTGTACATAGTGGTGTAGTTAGTTAGGCAACAACGTCCTCATTGTTTGGGTCTCTTAGACCTTACCTCTCAACCCCCTGGAGAGTTTCACTCTGAAGTTACAATGTTTTGGTCTCTAAATTAGGGGCAGGATCAGGCCTGAAAGAAATCTCCTTGCAGAAGAGCCACCAAGAGACTCTTTCCTGAGTGTTTTCTTTTGGGTGGTCGTGTGCCTGTGGGTCTGTGCTGCTGCTCTAAGCAGATAGTTTTTACTGTCTCCTTGCTCTTTGCTGTACAGTGAATAGATTAGCAAAAGGAGTTGCCTTTTCCTCTTTAGTAATATGCATTGGGACCCCTGTGTCTTACAGTTCTCCCTCTGAGTAACACACAGAATCATGCAACTTTTGCACAGCTGGCATTTACCTGATAGCAGCAAGATGCCTTGTCTCAGTGATATTTACCGGGTTTCCATGCAGAGGAATCACGTGATTAAAATAGCTAATAGAATTGTTGCTTGGGGTACAATAAAAGAAGAAGAAAGAAAAACCTATATCCATTTTACATTCTGTTGTGCTAACAGTGGTTTAAGTTTCTAAAGTGTTTACCAGATGCCGAAGGCAAGGTGGGAAGTGAAAGCTCTTATGTTTATGGATATTTTAAACTCTGTTAGACAGCAGCCTTTGGAAAATCCCCGATTTGGTTCTGCTTTCTGACCTGTCTTTACCTTTTCAGGGTGATCTTGTGGCACAAGTGATTGCATTTAACAGCTTTAGAGTTTTATTAATTCCTGCTCCTCCCTGGTGCGAGCCCTGAGCTATCTTCTATGCAGTTCTGCCCTGTCTGCTGTTTGGTCTCTTTGTGTTCTTTGTTACTTGGACTTGGGTGCAATAGCAACTTCTCTACTCTGTGCATTCCATCTTTCAAGTTGTGTAAAGTTCCTCACTTTTTTCTCTGAGGGTCTAGGGGGTGGGGGGAGTCAGCATGATTATATTTTAATGTAGAAAATGTGATATCTGGATATAAAATGAAAATAAATGTTAAATGGAAGTTACCTAAAATGACTCTGTATCTTCTAATCAGAAAAGCAACAAGAATTAAATATATAATAATGCATCTCTTCAGTTCAGTTTTGATCATCGTAACCAGTGTTGTGAACCAACCCCCAGTGTTGCAGGGACATGGCCCGTGTTTGATGCCCTTCTGTCTTCCAGGCTGCTTTTTCAAGCTCTTCTCAGTAATAGCTCTTACAACATGCTGTAGTTTGATCCAGGGCCAAGAGTTCCTGTAATGCAAGTGCTCCGTAGCATTCTTTGTTTCAAACATTTTCAGGACCTCTAGAACTTATCTGCTATGAATGAAAGATGGTAATTATAAAATTAAATATATATTGAAGAAAGCCAAAGCTTGCTTCCCATAATATCTTAAATGGATGTCTGGTATATAAAGAACACCTAGGCTGGGCACGCTGGTTCATGCCTATAATCCTAGCACTTTGGGAGGTCGAGGCAGGAGGATCACCTGAGGCCAGGAGTTGGAAACCAGCCTGAGCAAGAGAGAGACCCCATCTCTACAAAAAATAAGAAAAAATAGCCAGGTGTGGTGGTGCACACCTGTAGTGCTAGCTGCTCGGGAGGCTGAGGCAGGAGGATCGCTTGAGCCAGGGGTTTGAGGTTGTAGTGAGCTATGATGATGCCACTGCATTCCAGCCTGGGTGACAGAACAAGACCTTGTCTCAAAAAAAAAGAGGAAAGAAAACCTTAAAGCACAGGGTTTGGCATCCTGGAATCATTTCTCTCCCCTCTTCAGTTCAAGGCAACTTTCAAGAAATGCAGAGGAAAAAGCTTAATCATAGAAAGTACTAGTAGGCCGGGCGCGGTGGCTCAAGCCTGTAATCCTAGCACTCTGGGAGGCCGAGGTGGGTGGATTGTTTGAGCTCAGGAGTTCGAGACCAGCCTGAGCAAGAGCGAGACCCCGTCTCTACTAAAAATAGAAAGAAATTATATGGACAACTAAATGTATATATAGAAAAAATTAGCCGGGCATGGTGGCGCATGCCTGTAGTTCCAGCGACTCGGGAGGCTGAGGCAGTAGGATCGCTTAAGCCCAGGAGTTTGAGGTTGCTGTGAGCTAGGCTGACGCCACGGCACTCTAGCCTGGCTAATAGAGCGAGACTCTGTCTCAAAAAAAAAAAAAAATAAAAAGAAAGTACTAGTAGACCTGAGTTCTCTTTCTGGTTCTGTCACTAACCGTATGGCCTTGCTTAGTCATTTAACATATTGAGTCTGCTTATATGCCTTTTAGAGAATGATAAGGACTAGAGATTTTGTATGTAAAACTCTAGGACAGTACCTGGTCCATAGCAAGTGACTTTTATTAATAAACCTTTATTAAGACAGATTTGCCTTATTACTCTTACATAACGCTTAGGATTAGTTGGTTAAGCAGCACTCTTTTCAGTTTGTACCTCACTTTTTAATGAAAACATTTTCTAAGGGAGCCTTTTTATACCAGCTATAAGACCTAATTTTTTTTAAGAGACCAGTTAAAAAGACAAGTATCTTCAAAGGTCAGGCTGACTAAATGACTCATTAAACATTTATTGCTTGCAGGTGACTGTCACTTCAGTGTGTGAGATTGCATGTGAGTGAAAAAAACGTTTTCAGACTAATGTAATAAATACCTCACTAAGATGTTTTATTTTCGGCAAGTGTGGGATGCAAGTTTTCTGAGGTCAACAAAGCATCGTCTGCTTTTGGAATTTTCTGTTACTCTAGTAAGGGAAAGTTAACTTAATTCAGTATTAGGGGCCAGCAGAAAATAACTCTCCCGACTAAACTAAAAATATCATTTAGAGACTACAACAAGGAAAACTTAGCAAGGCAGCTCTTGAGTGAAAATTATCTTTTGTGGAAAAGCTGAAGTGCAAGGAAATGGTTTTTTTTTTTTTTTTTAAAGAAAGTCATGCTCCCTACTCCACTTTCAACTGTATCCAAACCATTTTCCAGTTTGGGGTCGAACACCTGCCTGGTGCCCAGATTTGCCATGTGGTGTCCTTAGCTGCCCCTGGTCCATGTGAAGCCCTCAGTGGCAACATGGGGCAGGTGACTGATGGCTGGAAACAGAAATCGCTTCCAGTCACTTGTGGGCCACAGTGCATCGTATCCTCAGCAAGAGTGGCAGAACCTGCCCAGAAGACGTGTTGAATATTTTCAGACATGTGGGCAAGCTGGGAATTGTTGAGCCCTCCCCGATCAGTCTGCCATAGTTCCTATTTAGGGGACAAAGCATCCGACTGTGGCTGTCTCTGAGGCTGGAGGCACAGATGAGCATTATCGGGGGGCAGGCAGTCTCCTTTGCAGGAGCCTGAGGGTACTTAGCCTGGAATAAAACACAGGGCTGTTTGCTGTGGTTAGCAGCTATGTAAGCATTGCACATGTGATATACCACTTTTCTCCAAAGAATTTCATCTCCAAACTCCTAGTGCATTTTATACATTTAATAAATTATAGCACTTCAGATAGCAGTGGTCCTGTAGCCCCTTACCCACAGATTTTTAAAAAAATAAAAATGACTTGTCCAAGGTCACACAGGGAATGGCAGAACATGGGCTAGAATCTGGGTCTTTAGTGCTCTCTCCAAAGTACTACATTAACATCCAAAGGCCATTCAATATGCCAGAATGCTGTCCTCAAATTCTGACCACTCCAGAAACAAGGATTTTGTATGGTGGCTAGAGTTCCACTCCAGTATCTTAGGGGACATAATGGTAATGTGAATGTAAACCAAAGGCCCTGACAAACTGGAGTCAGAACTTCAGGGCTCACACGACAAAGTTAAGCTTCTGAGGGGAGGTTAAGTTGGGGTCATGTGTGCAGGCAAGAGCCTCAAAGTGCATCCGGATAACATTTCTTAGCAGTTTTCTTCATGTCCACAAGAGGGCAGCAGCCACACGCTGGCTGAACATCGAGTTCTGGCGGTGGAAACACTTCCAGCTCAGTGCCAGGCAGTCAACAGTTCACTGAATCAAATGGTGCTTTTTTCTGGAGCTACATGTCAGCCTGGGGGCTATAGGAGAACATGCTCTAATAAAAATAGGCCAAAACAAACTGGAATCAGTGCAAAGAGCCCTGGACTGTGGAATCGGGAGGGCTGGGTTAGAGGTGGCAGAGATGACCTGGTTCAGCGCTCTCCCAGTAAGATACAGCTTCTGGGGACGGTGGGAATGTCCCAGGAGGGACATCTTTGACGGTTGGAATGCCAGGTAAATCAGGTAAAACTTGCCTTCCTCTAACTTCACCAAGCGGTAGCCTTGGCCTGTCCCCCAGGGCTCTCCCAGGTGACAGCCTGCTACCATCTTGATGATCGTTGCCACTTCTTCTAAGTCTTCTTCAGTCTAAATAGTCCTAGTTCCCTTAATCATCCTCACTTAATGGGGAAGGGAGTTATTCATGTCTTCAGTAACTGAACAGGATTAGAATCAGATCTAGCTTTCTGGCATAGGAATCTTTGTAATTCCGTTGTTACATTTATGCTGTCCATAAAAGGTCTTCTCTAAAATGGAGAGCCTCAGCCCATGAGTATGAAGGCCTGTCCCAAGTAGGTAGCTGGAACTGGAAGCCCTCAAGTCTTAAATGTGGGCTTTGGGGCCAACTCTGTGATCCACGCTTCAGTATTGGAAACCCCAATGAGCTCTGAGCTAAGACATTGTGTTCTCTGCTTTATTGCACTTTCCCCGGGATCTGCTATTCAGTAGCACGCAGGTGTAATCCTGGCTCTAAGGCAGTTTCATTAATGGTTTACTTAATTCATTGTACAAATAGACTTGAAAAGCGCAGGTCAGTGCAAAGAAAAGAATACCCTAATCCTACCACTCAGAGGAAACTGTTCACGTTTTATCATACGAACCCCTCAATGATCATGACTTTACCAGCGGGCTTTGCCCTCCTATCTTGTTAAACCAAAGCCCAGAGCAATTCTGGCTCCTGTCTCCCGAAGATCTTTTATGTAACATGAATCATGTCAAGAAGAGATGTGTTTAAACTACAAACTTTCAATACATACACTTACAAAATAGTGAGCCATGCAGTTTAATCTGAGTAGTGTCAGTTAAACAACAAAGTTCGTGTAACCAAAAATAATTTCAAAGTAACAAATATCTTTTGTTTGAATGTTTTAACTTACATGTACCCTAAGGGGAATTACGGACCCTTAGCAGTACTTCTTAAAAGTTCCTTTCTTCTCGTGGGTCTGCTGCTCTGTCTCTGTCAGCTGCTTTGATCAAAACCTCAGGGAGAGGTGAGGATGCTGGGAAGCCATCCTCCATCGTGCCGCCTCCTGAGCTTCCTGCCTCGCTTTCCCAGTGTGAGATGGCAGGAATGGAGCGGCGAGGCTGAGTCCGGTGGGAGGGTGGGGAGGAAGGAGACCAGGCCTAAGTGTGGGCCTGGCTAGAAGCCCCCACCCGACCGGAAGGCAGGGGCAGGGCTGGAAGGTTTGTGTGCCATCCGGAGAGACATGGGCCCCAGGTGACTTAACTCCTAAGAGCTTCAACAACCTGAGAAAATACCAGGGAGTTACCCATGCGTTTCTGCTAAGGATTCTGAAAGATACAAAACCGTGAGTGTGAAAGACGTATGTTCTAAGCCAATGAGGGCTGGCAGGAAGAAATTTAATAACAGATTCAGTCTGCATAGTCTGACTCACAGGAGAATCTGCTCTAATAGATCATGACTGAAGCGCTGAATGTGCCCTGAACCACTGCAGACGGAGCAGGAGGAGGGTCATGGTGTGTGTGTGTGTGTGTGTGTGTGTGTACGCGCGTGCGTACGCATGCACGTGTTTAAATAACAGCTTTATTGCAGTATAAGTCACACGCCATCCAATTCACCCAGTTGAAGTGCTATTCACTGGTTTTTAATGTAGTCATAGAGTTGTGCGACCATCACCACAATCAATTTTATAACATTTGCATATTCTCCCAAAAAATCTTGTCCCGATTAGAAGCCTCTCCATTTCTCCCCAGCCCCACCAATCCCAGGCAACTGCTAATCGTTCGATGTCTATGGATTTCCTATTCCGGGTATTTCATTTCAATGGAATCGTACAGCATGTGGTTCTTTGTGTCTGGCTTCTCTCAGCATAATGTTTTCAAGGTTCGTCTGTGTTGGAGCGTGTGTCATGCTTCATTTCTTTTTATTACAGAATGCTAGTCCATTATATGAATATACTACATTTTATATATCCATTCATTGGTTGATGGACATTTGGGCTGTTTCCACCTTGGGGCCATTATGAATAATGCTGCTATGAATGTTCATGTCCAAGTTTCTGTGTGGACATATGTTCATTTCTCTTGGGTATATATACCTAGGAGTGGAATTGCTCAGTCATATGGTAACTCTGTATTTAGCCTTTTGAAAAATACTAAACTGTTTACTAAAGTGGTTATACTATTTTATATTCCTGCTGGCAGTGTGTGGGGGTGATTTTTTTTGTTAATGCCAAAGAATCTAGTTTGTTGGGGAAGCAAGTAACTTCTAGCTTATTTGCGGAGCTTTTAAAGATATATTTAATGTCATTTTTAAAAAAAAAAAAACCAGACCTTTATTTACGGTGAGACTCCAAGTGCTTTAATACAATTGAAACTAAAAACAGATTTTGCATTCTGCCTTTTTACTTAATTGCATGTCGGAGACTGTACTTATTAAGCATTCAAACAGTTTAATGACTATATAATACTTTATCATAAATATACCATATTTTCTCTATTGTTTACTATTTATGATATTTTCAACTTTTTACGTAAGCTGTAATGAATTCGTTGATATGTAAATATTTGTCTATATTCTGGTATAGTTAAAATGTTTTCAAAAGTATAGGACAAAGAATATGAGTACCACTAAAGCTCTTGACTTACATTGGCACCATTGCTGTAAAAAACTTTATGACAACTTTTGGTGCCACCATCATTTCATTGCACCCTCACTAGCACTGGGTGTTTTCTTGTTAAAAAAACAAACAAACCCAAAAAGCCTTAATTCTAAGAAAAATTGTCTATTAGAGTAAAATATAGAAAACTGCACGAAATTGTTAATGTGATAGCTTGATGAATTTTCACAAAGTGAACACAGCTGTGGAACTAGACCCAATTCACTAGACAGGACATTTCCAGCACCTCAGAAGTCCCCATCACGTCCCCTTCCAGGTTCCAACCATCTCCCCTTTCTCCCCAGGGAAACCACTATCCTGACTTATACACCATAAGGGGAAAAACTTTGCTAATTTAAGGCATTAAAATGTACACTATTACATTTGTTAAAGTAAACCAAGTTACCAAAGAATTCCCAACCGTTTTAGCCATTTGAATTTCTTCTGGAAACCCAGGACCTAGTCTTGTACTTTGCAAAGATCGGTTTATTTCAAGACCCCCAAATGGGTGGAGGAAGCCCCGTGATTTCTAAATCCCAGGATCTCCGATTTGGCCTGGGGCCAGTGTGCCCTGCCTGTGCCCAGTATCCCTGGAGGGAAGCCAATGGGACGTCGTATCATTTTATATATCCTCACCCCAACGCCACACTCTCAGGTTCTTGGTCAAACTGACCATCAGCGACCCCGCTTAAAGCCCTCCTAAGTCTGAGGTCCACATCAGCCAGCAAGCTATTTGGGGTAACTTAGGCTAGCCACGAGCAAGGGAGTCTGTGTGCCCAAAGGGACAGCAGTGGTACTTTTAATCCTGTTATAAAAGTAAAATTAAACTTGGGGAGGGTGGGAAAGCCTTGTGAGTCTTGCTGCGTTTCCACGACTCACCAGCAGGTGGCAGTGGACGGCAGGGAAGAGCGGGCGCGGGCGGGTGCGCAGGTGCGTGTGGGGTGGAGGGAGGCCTCTGCACGCCTGGCCCCTCCTTTCCCCGCTGCCCTCTTTCCACCCCTGCTCTGGTCTGTCTCTGCATTCCCAGCAATCCTGCACCTGAAGTTACCTTCTGTGTTCTCTTTAGGGCGGGGCTCCTGCGGGGCTGGAATTCATGCATTTGTTGTGTGCAGGGCAGTGATCCGAACGTTTGCGCGAATCATTTGATTTAATTATCAAACCAACCCTTGGAGGTGGGCACAGCTGATTGACAGCTGAGGAAGGGCCGTAAGGAGACTGTCAGCAGCCTGTGGGTCATGCCAGGCTTTACCCAGGCAGTCCCCTGCAGAGGCAGAGCCACAACCACGGTGCCAAGCCATTTCTCTCCCCAGCTTGTGTTAAATCACTGAGCAGCTCTAAGTCAGCTTGCGGGAAAACTTCTAGTAGTTCCCCACTATCTGATGACAAAGCCCAAAGACGGGTCCTCCAGTTCCCCCCAAGTGGCAGACAGGCAGGTGCAAGGCAAAGACTGTTCTGGGAGGACGGCCTCCTCCCTCCCCCGGGGCCCTGGGTCCCAAGCGCACCAGTTTCCCTGTCTTCTCCGAATAAGTCACACTGGAAAGCTCTCTTGCCCTGGCTTTGGGGACCATATTAGGAGGTTGCTGCTCTCTGGCCAAAATCCTGCTCTACCTTTAAGTCCAGTTATGAGTTCAATGGTGTCCCCTCTCTCAAAAAAATTCATCCGTTGAAGTCCTAATCCGCCAGTACCCACAATATTCCCGTATTTGGAAAGAGGATCCTTTGTAGATATAATTAGTTAAGATGAGGTCAGCTTCCACTCCGATATGACTGGTGTCCTTATGAGAAGAAGCCCATGCGCAGACAGAGGCACAGGGACGGCGACATGTGAGCATGGGAGTGAGGCTGCTGTAACCCAAAGGGTGCCCGAGTTTGCCGCAAACCACGGGAATCTGAGAGGGGGGGCTGGAAGCGGAGTCTCCCCCGCAGCCGGCAGGAGGAGCCAACTCTGCTGACACCTTGATGCTGGGGCCTCCGGAACTGTGGGACAATACATTTCTCTATTGTTTTAGCCACCCGGTCTGGGGTGCTCTGTGCAGTCCCAATGGCAACACCTCCCCTTCAGAGCCCCTGGGGCTTTCTCTGCTGCCAGTCAGGACTAATGTCCCCAAGGTGTCCGGTAAGGTACAAGGAGCAGGTGCCAGCTCCAGGAAGCCTTTCCCCTGCAGGCTGCAGAGACACAGCCTGGTTCCCTCCAAGAAAGGATGCCCTTCCCCGAGGACAAGCCCTGGGCGCAGTCCCCAGGCAGCAGCTGAGCATGCCCGAGAGAGAGGCCCACTTCCCCCGCTGCCACCCAGGGTTCGGTCCTGGGTGATGTCGAGAGCACTCGCTTGGTGGGCCCCGCACACAGACTGTCTCCCTCAGGCTGGGGGCTGCTTAAGGACCATGGCCTTGTGTCACCGCAGCCAAGGCAGGGCTGCCACCCTGGGGCCCTGAAAAAGACAAGTGGCCAAGTGGTGAAGTGGCCAGAGGAGGTGGAAGCAGGAAGAAGGAAGGAAGCCGTCCCTTCTCGAGCAAGGTCTCAGCACTGAGGGTGCCATGAGGGCACTGCCTGATGTCTTCTGTCGCCTCACCTCGCCCCCCTTCTAGGGCCTGGTGCCAGGACCGAAACCCTTCCAGAGGCTCCTTGGGCCCAGTGGGGAAAGCAAGCGTGTGCTGAGTATTGTTGATAGGCTTTTTGCTTACACGTTCTAATGCTGACCCCGGAAGGACCCATGCAGTCGGCATTGTTATTCCTATTTCACAGATGGGAAAACTGAGGCTCGGGTTAGATAACTTGACCAAAGGCCTATAGAACGCTGAGTGCCAGTGGCAGTCACCATATCTGCTCTGTCCGGTTCCCAAGCCCAGCTTTTGGAGCAAGACCCTCTTGTCTGGGGTGCTGGCTTTGACCTCTCTTGTGGGGCAGCCCTGGGCTTTGAGGTGGAGCCACACAGAGAACCCTAGAGCAGCCAGCTGGGCCCCTCTGCCACAGGGGAGCCTGGGGCTACACATCCTTATCACCAAGGTCACTGGCTGATCCTTATCAAGACCACCAAATGTCCCTTCCTCCTCCTCCTGCAGTGCCTTGGGCTCCTGGAAGTGAGCTGCTGTCAAACAAAGGCTGCCGTGCCGCCCCTCCCCCGCACCGCGGCCCAGCGGGGACAGCAGGTATCTGAGCCCACGGGGGAGACCGGGCTGCAGCTGCCACCCCGCACATTAAACACTCCGTTTTCTTATTGCCCCCTCCTCGCTGAGCGGTGATTACCGGGTCTGCCTGGGGCCTGATCTCGCAGCCCGACCGCAGCCGGTGGGGCACCCAGAGAACGGAGCAGCTGGTGGGTCACACTGCAGGCGGGGGCAGGCGCGGCAGCAGATGCGAGGCACTGATTATTCCGGGAGCGCCGCACCGCCGGGGCTGCATTTGCACTTCAAAGGGGGACAGGCCCCAGCGCCCCACTCTTGGGACCTGGGTCTATTCTGGGGAAAATCAAGTCGCTTTGAGTGAGTTACCCACCCCGGCCCCACCCCCTTCTTAACAGAGGGCGGTTTAAGCAACCCCTAGGGGTTCACGCGCCCTTGCTAGGCACGCCCCGACCCTCCCCTGTCTGGCAGCTGTCCTCGAGATGGGGTCCGTGCTGGCCTGGACGGGGTGGGAGGGACTCCGGCATTTAGCAAGACCCCACTCTGTGTTTGCACCCTCATCTCGGTCCTCCCAGCGCCATTGTCATGGGTCCACCTGTGTCCCCGAAAGATATATTGATGGCCTGACCCCAGGACTTTAGAATGTGACCTTATTGGGAAACAAGGTCACTGCAGATGGAATTAGTTAAGATGAAGTGGGCCCCTCATCCTACAGGACTGGTGTCCTTAGAAGAAGAGACACAGAGAGGGGAAACGCCCCGTGAAGACACAGCGACACGGGGAGAAGACAGCCGCGTGCAGACAGAGGCAGAGATTGGAGTGACGCTGCCACCAGCCAAGGAACACCCAGGGCCACCAGAAGATGGGAGAGGCAAGGGAGCATCTCCCCTGGAGCCTTCAAAGAGGGCACGGCCTCACCGACACCTTGATCTTGGACTTCCAGTCTCCAGAACTGTGGGAGGATAAATTTCTGTTGTTTAAGCCGCCCAGGTGTGGGGCTTGTTATGGCAGCCCTAGGAAACCGGTCGCCCCCGGAACTACCTGGCCAAGTGTCACAAGGACCTGGCTATAGTACGATGACACCCTGAGCAGTCTTTTGTAGTTGGGGTAACCGGCTCTGGTCCTCCCCTTCTCCATCCTCCATCCTCCCCCATAATTAAGCCCCACCGGTAATTAAGGTGTAGCTGGGACCCTGAAGCTACATCACCAGGTGGAAGGAAGATTGGACTAGAAGCAAAGACCTCTCTCTTCCACCCAAGTCCACTCCCCTCCCTCCAGGGCTCCCTGTCGGTCAGCACAGCCGCCTGCCGTCGAAATTGCCTGTGTTGTGTCTTCTCGGCCGGACGGCAAACCGTCCCGCCAACCCTTCCCACCCTGCTCAGTAAATGCCCGTTTCCTTTGGGTGCCTCTCCTGCTGCTTAGTGTTTGGGGATTCAAAGAAATGAGCGCCCTCAAGGAGCTTACAGTCTGGGGGGAGCCACGAAGGAAGACGTGTTTCAGCCCCTTCCACGCACGCCTGCGAGTCAGCAACAGGTGCCTGCCCTCTTGGGAGGAGCAGGGGACCGGGGCTCGGTGGCCCAGAGCACAGGCCCTGTGGCCGACTCTGTGTCCCCTGCTGAAAAGTTGCCATTCCTGTGGCCCTCTGAGAGATGGGGTCATAACGATCTTGACAAATTGGCAGTGCCGTGTGCTATAAGACGCTGTGGGTGACCTCATGGTCACATGAAGGCTGCTGGGATCCAAGGGCGAGTTTATATCCCCACCCACAATCCAGGCCCCTCCCTCCTCACCTGAACAGCTCTGATCAAACCTTCCACCATCCTCCCCTTCCCCAGGGATGGAAGCTGCTTTGTGGAACCCAGGCCCCCGACCTTCAACCAGGCTGGCAGGTGCTGGTGGCATCTCAGTGGGGCTGAGAGGTGTTGCTTTGTCTCCCTCCTCGCCTGTCCCGTCTACCTCGGCAGATGCAGATTGGAACACAGCCAGGAGCAAAGAGAAGGGTTGTTCCAATGTCACTAGCTCAGGGGGCAGGTGACCCTTGGCAAGTCTCCAGTCACTCAGGGTGTCTGTGGAATGAGGTGACACTTAGGAGAGTCCCAAGTGTCATGTGCTGGGTTGCAGGGTCGATGTGCCTTCCCACAGGAGCCCGAGTGGCTGCCTCCCTTCCTCTGTGTGCCTCTCAGAGAAAGCAGGGCCACAAAGCAGAGGACCCCACCCCCGGGCCTGCCACAGCCTCGGTCCCAGGTGCTGAAGGGGCCCAGTGACAGCACCGGCCTCATGGGGCTGTGAGTGCAGAGCCTGAGCCCTCCCAGGCTCCCTTTGTCACAGCCTTTTCTGTCTCCCGCTATGGAGCACAATGGCCTGGAAATGGCCACTTTCTCTGCCTTTTCCTGCCTGGGGTGGCCTCACCAGGCAGCCCAGTCCCTCCGGGATCACCCTGGAGGTCTAGGGGTTTGCTCCAGGCCCATGTGAGAAGCGCCCTGGAGCCCCCGGGAAGTCTGACTTCCGGCCAGAGTCCCCAGCACTGGGCACCTGGTGCCGCCAGACGGGCTGGGCCAGCTTCTGGGACCCACCGTGTGGGGGCTCCCTGCGGCTGGGCTGCCCTCTGCAGGGAGCTGGCTCCTGGGCACCCCCAGAACAGCCACAGTCGACTGCCTCCGCCCCAGCCCTCGCCCCGCAGCCCTGTCCTGGCTGGACACTGAGGCCCGTGGGGGAGCAGCCCACGTGCCTTCTCCCCTGGAGTTTGCCTGGTTCTCGGCAGTGGGCGTCCCTGGGCATCTGCACAGCTGGGTGTGGGGTGTGAATGTCACCCACACTGCGGCTTGGCCCAGGGCTCGAGGGTGGGCCTTGGCACCATCCATGGAGGGCTGGGCCGTGGGGTGGGGGAACCCCCGTCCCACCTACAAGGCTCTGGTTTGGGTGCAGGGTGCAGAGGTGGAGGGGGCAGTGATGAGAGTGCAAAGGAGGGGAAAGAGAAAGCAGGGAGCGGAGCGGTGAAGGCCCTGGGGGTGGCAAGGTCCCTCCCCCAGTGTGAGGCTGTCACCCCCGCCCGGCTCCCTGGCTGTTGGCTGTGACTGTTGGAGGAGTCGCTCGGGCTCGGAGGCTTGTGCTCAGCTGAGACAGCATCCTCGCCCAGGCCGAACCCCTTCCTGGGTGCAGGGCACACGGGCAATGCTGGGGTGTGGGGAGGGGCTGAGCCCTGTCCCACCTTAGCTCCCCCTTTCCCCAGCCTGCCGGCTTCCTTCCCAGCCCGCGCCCCCCTCACCTGTCCCGCGCGGGCACTCGCTGGAGGGTGGCCTGCTCCCTGGGGTGAGCAGGTGAAACAGAAGCAATGGAAGAAATGCAGCCCCTTCCCCATGTGGGGACACCCCTGTGCCTCCCACCCACACCCACACAGACACACACACACACACTCACATATACATACATACACACACATACATGGACACACATACCCATACTCACACACACTTACACAAACACACACATATATACACATACCACTCAAGCACACAGCCACACATGTACACACACTCACACCCAGCCCCACACACACACTCGTGCACACACACATAGTCATACAAACACACACATACACATATGTACACCTATACATACACCTCTCAAGCCCATATCCACACACACACACACACACACACACCCCTCTCAAGCCCTAATTTTCATTTTATTTATCTATCTATTTATTTATTTATTTTTGAAACAGAGTTGCTCTGTTGCCCGGGCTAGAGTGAGTGCCATGGCGTCAGCCAAGCTCACAGCAACCTCAAACTCCTGGGCTCAAGCGATCCTACTGCCTCAGCCTCCCGAGTAGCTGGGACTACAGGCATGCGCCACCATGCCCGGCTAATTTTTTTATATATATATATTTTCAGTTGTTCAGCTAATTTCTTTCTATTTTTAGTAGAGACGGGGGTCTCATTCTTGCTCAGGCTGGTCTTGAACTCCTGAGCTCAAACGATCCTCCCGCCTCAGCCTCCCAGAGCGCTAGGATTACAGGCGTGAGCCACCGCGCCCGGCTCCTAATTTTCAATATCGACTTAGAAGACATCTATGTAGAAACTAGAGAAAAGGAGCACTTTTTTAGCAGCTCCTTTTGTGTGTGTAGGAAAAGCAAATTAGCTTCACGGGCTTTTTCCTTTTCCGATATAGTTGTGCCCTTTGGGAATTTGTGGATGGGGAAACACCCTCCAACTCAGACAGTGAGGACGGTGATGTGCCCTCGAGCCCGGCTGGTCCCACTGCTCCTGGACTCAGGAGCAGGAGGAGCCCAGACTGGAGGTGGAGGCAGGCTCGGGGTGGGGGGACTTACTTTGGTCTTCCTGTAGCTGGCGTCTTCCCACGATGCCGGCTCCTGCCTGGAGCGGCCAGTTGGCATCGCTGTGCCCCTCCCACTTTCTAAGTATAGTCCCTGGGGCGCAGCCAGGGAGGCTGGAGCCAGGGCTTCCCTGGAAAGCGCTGGCCTCACAGGGGAAGGGCCGGGAAGCCGGTGAAGGAGGCGGGTGGGGCTGGCGGTGGGCAAAGACCCCTCCTCCTTCCTTTTTCCAAGGGGTGGGCCTGGCCCCCTCGCGCTGGGCGGAGGCCTTGCACCCCGCTGCTCAGAGCGGTGTTTTCCAGGGCTCAGAAGACAGCGCCCAGGAAAGCGGGGTGGCTCTGATGGGTGCTGGAGGATGGGAGGAAGGCCAGGCGACCTTGATCGCACTTGAGACTTGCGTCTACCACTGATGAGGGTGGGAGGAAGAGGCGGCCTCACCTCGGAGCCAGAGCTCACCCTTTGGCCACAGTCAGGCCCGGGCTGCGACCGTCCACAGTGCTGCGGCTTTTTGGGGTACAAAATGCAAGTGACAGCCTTGGGAAGTCAGCCAGTCCCAGCCCATCAGCGGCAGTGAACTTGCCTTCTTCTTGGTAGGGCGGCACCTCTGCCCCAGCCTGCTCTGCGAGGGAGCTCCCTGAGCCTCTGCCTGGGAGCACCAGCCCAGCAAGGGGAGCCCTGGGCCTTGAAACGCCCCCCTACAGCCCCGCTCCCGCAGCCTGAGAGGGGCCTCTGAGTGACGGCACCACACGGCGGGCAAATCGTCTGTTATTCTTAGTGTGAGGAACTTAATTCGCCTCACCTGCCACTGGTTAGGAGCGCTGTCGTGAGCTGCTTACCTCTCCGTTGGCTGTAATTGAGGCCGTGGGGGGCGAGGGGCGCAGGAGAACGCAGTGGGAGCTGTGCGTGCGTGAGCATGTGTGTGTGTGCATGTGCATGTGTGTGCGTGCATATGTGTACATGCATGCATGTGTGTGCGTGCATGTGCATGTGTGTGCATGCATATGTGCAGGTACATGTGTGTAGGTGCGTGGGCATGCGTGTGTGTACACTCAGACTGGCACTGAGTGGCAGAGTTGAGAGGGGGGGCAGGGAGAAGAGGGGCTGCACTTAGGGAGGTGGCGAATGAGGGGGTTTCGGTGAGCTCCACAGGCCGGCCTGCCCCACCCCACCCCACCCCACCCCACTGCTCTTCTTCCTCTGCTGTGTGATAGACCACCCTGACCTCAGCGGCTGAAACACTGCAGTTCACTGTGCTCACGGTTCTTGGGGTCGGGATTCTGGCGGGGGGTGGGGGGGGAAGAAGGCTCTACCCCACGTGGGGTCGGCCGGTGCTGGGCCACTCACTCGCTCAGCTCTGCGAAGCTGGAGGGGGCACCTGGCTGCCGCTGGGACAGGTGGGGCCCTCCTGCTACCATGGTCTGTCCAGCAGGGTGGGGGGCTTCTCACGTGGCAGCTCAGGGCCAGAGGGTGTGAGAGTGGAAGCTGCCAGGGCTTCTAAGCTCTGGCCGGAACTGTCAGAGCGTCACTCCTGCTGAGTTCCATTGGCCCGAATTAAAGGGGAGGGGGCTGCCCAGGGCTGCGATTAGTGGGAGGCGTATTTCAGTGAGGTCACCAGCCTGGGGCCAGGTCTAGGAGGAAGAACAACCAGGAAGGGGCTACTCCGGGTCTGATGTGACCCCTTGCCCCAAAGGCTGGGGCTTCTGAGTTAGAGGTGGGCTCCTATCCTGGCCCGGTCACTTCTCGGCTGTTCGACCTCCCTTGGGCACTGGGGCCACTGTGCCCAGGCCTTCCTGCCTCTCTGCCTCCAGCCCCATGCTGCTCCTGTCACCTCCATGGGCAGGCAGAGGACAGGGGACACCCTTCTATCTTCTCCTTCCTCTCTTCTCCCCTAGGTCCCGTGCACGCTTGTCCCCAGTCCTCTCCTGCCTGGCACCTTCCCCACTCGGAGCCACTGTCACCTGCCCCTTATGTGCTCCACAGGCTGCCTTGTTTTTTTAATCCCCTCTTAACACATCCCTTCTGTCTCCTGCCACCTGAGCAGAAGTCCTGGGAGTCCAGGAGCTGAGCCCAGGGCAGCAGGGAATGTTTGTCAAGGTGAACCAGGTGGGCCAGTACCAAGAAGGCTGGGCAGATGGCCACTGCGGTGACGCACCCTCCCCGCCAGGGGCCCCTGGGGGAGTAGCAACAATAGCCACTCTGGTCTCCTGCCAGTGAGGCCATATGCGATGGAACCGGAGTTGGCTGGCGAGGCGGGAGAGGTGCGGGGTTTGGGTGGGGAGGGCCTCTCTTTTGGGGAGGACTCCCTGACTCTGCAGGGCCATCCCTCGGCCCCCTTTCCTCCCATTTCACACGGGTAAGGTCCCGGGGTTGGGGGGTCAGGAGCCAGCCCCTGGGCCCACACTTCCCCACCGCCCCGTGCCGCCTGCGTCACCTCCCTCGCGGGTGGCAAGGGGCATCACCCGCCTTGTTCCAAAGGGAGAGTCCCAAGGAGCCACCACGCTGCAGCCAGGGCACGCCAGGGTGGCGTGGGCAGACAGACACGGCTCCGGAGGACATGAGAAATGGCAATCTTTATTCATAAATAAAAACATAAAATTACCAGAAATAGTTTACATGGCCAAAAAGTGACGTCAAAAATAAAATTGAAAGAAGCCGTTGAAAGCAAACCAAGCCAAACAAGAAACAACAAAGAGAAAAATAACTATGTACATCTTCTTCCAAATGCCAGTCCATCCAGAGCTCGCCTCTGCCAGGGGTTCCCGCTTTCCCAGCAGGCACAGCGCGAGGGCCACCTGCACACAGCTGAGGGGACCAGGCCCACTGGCCCAGCGCAGCCTCCTGTCCTGGCAGCAGCGGGTGAGAACTCAGGGCCCACAGGGACACCCTTCTCCCAAAGCCACTCCCTGACAGCCAGCCTGGCTCACTCGGGGGCAACTCTCACCTAAGAGATGGTCCAGGCTGGCGCTGGCGACAAGAGGCTCTGTGAGTGCCTCGCAGGGAGATGCCCCCACGCCCAGTCCCATATGAGCTTGGTGTCTGTGGGGGCTGAGTGCACCTGGCACCTGGAAGATGCCCCTGTGGGTGCCCCATGAGAGCCTGGTCATTCCAAGGCCCAGAGGCAGAGTCCCGTCCTGGGTGAGGTGGTGCTGAATGACACTCTCTCTTTGCAGACAGCCGGAGCGTTTTCAGGCCAGGCATCCTTTGGGGAGCTGAGTGGGCAGGCGTGCCAGCCGGAGCGCCCAGAGGGAAGGGCAGTGAGCCCACTGTGGCCTGGGGACCCCGCTATTCAGAGCCTCTTTCCAGAGAGACGCAGTCTGGCGTGGTCCAAGAATAGTGAGGATGCTTTTGGATGGGGAAGGGAGGAAAACCCACAGGAAGGTGAGGTCACTGGGAAACAGGACACTTGCATTCTGGAGCCACCTTGGGTCACCCCAGAGCCTTGGACTAGTGGCCGCCCAGGGAGGCCATCTGCCATCTGAGATGTTGGGCAGGGCCTGGGGCGGGGCCATGGAGACACGAAGAAGGCTGCGCTCCCCTGCGGGTGGAGGTACCGTCACCCCACAGTGGCGCACAGGTTCCGTGTCCGAGTGTCCGCCGCTGGGCTGGGCACCCGCTTCTTCCCAGGCAAGGTCTTGCGGGCAGAGTGCTGGGCTCTGGGGAGGGGCAGCCAGCCCCTTTCTCTCTCTCTCGGGG